>JAVGWX010000018.1:33149801-33804801 GCA_036924085.1 Ariolimax columbianus | reverse complement strand
ATCACAACTGGACGTTGGAAGGGACGAAATATGGTAGTGCAGTTCGTAGAACTGTTGGTGAGAACTCTGATGTAACCAGAATCTACACATTGTTCCAACAGTGGACGCATGACAAAATGTGGTTCTACCGAATCCAAAGATTAAGGTGAATATCAAAGACGTCTGGAACTCTCGGGCTGCCTCAATAAGGCGGAAGCAGCAGATTGAAATATAGTCCATTGTGCTGTACGAACGCCGAAAGCCTGCCTGTTCGATTGGTTGCGATTCTTCGAGAATGGTGCGGACTCTGGAAAGTATGCATTTTGCTTATAAGTGACCGGGAGTAGAGTAATTGGACGATAGTTTTCTAGATTCTCTTTGTCTCCCGTCTTATGCAAGAATGTTGTCCTCGAGTTGTGCCAGCCAGCAGGTGTTCCTCCCGAATAAAGATAACACCAATCCAAACGTCATACTGTTACCATTATTCAACAGCAGACAAAGACGAATACAAACATACCGATTTATATGACATCCTCCATGAAGTCCTCCGGCGACGCCACATGTATTACAAGATCATTATCGTGACTGTAATGCCAAAATTGGACCTGGCCAACATGGTGAAACCTGTGTGGGGCCACACTCTGGAGAAGCAAGGAACGATGCAGGTGACAGACTGGCCACTTTTTGTGAATCAAATCGACTGTTTCACTGTAACAGCTTTTTCCAGAATCCCATACACAAGAGATACACACATAGTTCGTTCGTTCTCAAACTTCTGCTATCAAGCTGAGAAAAGGGATCTGCAGGTAGCAGGAGAACAGAATGTGTTGTGTTGTAGTTTACAGCTTGACTGCGATATTTGCATCTTTCTGTTAACCAATCAAGACAACAGCAATTATTACTAACTTACACCGAATTCACCGAATGTGCTAATCATGGTATACCAGTTATGACCGAGTAGACCGAACAAGAAATGATCAATATAAAACAGAGGCACATATATTACAATACCTATATACATTCCTGCATACGCACAAATGCTAAAATGAGTTAATGTATGCAACCATGAGGGTATTCCGTGGCGAAGTGTTTAAGCCGTCGGCCTCGTGATCAGGTAGTGTGAGTTCGACTCCGGACTCCGCCTTCTTTTTCACGGGTGCTTGAGGCGGAGTCCCGTGCATCTCGTAGTCTTCCCCTAGTCGTCTTGTCTTCGACTTGACACTAGGGTCGGGCGGCACGAGACAAGAGAGTGAGGATAAAAAGTAGCGCAGTTAATTCTTACTAAAAATATCGCTAGCAAAATAAATTATGCCATCATCGTCTACGATGGACGGCGACCTTTGCCTTATGCAACCATGAGCACACACACGGGTACATACAGAAGAGGTCAGAAGAAAGAACACTCTCTGATTTCTTTCTTACTGTTTGGTTGCCAATTTGTATAGTTCATGTTAATTAACCACCGGGGACAGCGTGGCCTAGTGGTTAAGTGGCACGGCTCACAATCCGAAGGTGCTGGGTTCGATCCCCATCACATCACCGGCCGTTACCCCGGGGAAGCAAACCCTTAGAAAATGCAAAAGGAAGCAGACCCTTAAATAAAATGCATGCTGAAGTCGGATGTACTGGGCCGACAGGCTCAAAATAAAAAACCACAGTGCAACGCACGCCGCCTTGGGGATTAGAGAAATCAGGCGAACGCAAAAAACAAAAACAACAAAAAAATTAACCACCACCACCTACCCCAAAACAAAGATCACATGACTGTCAGCGGTGAAAGTGGAAAGCAAGCCACTGGCATGACCACAAATGAGCCATAACCTAAAACAAAAATTGGATTTTTTAACGTTCAGACGATGAACGAAGCAGACAAATTAAACAGATTACAGCGAAAATGTAAAGCTATAGCTATTTAAAATCTTGGACATTAGTGAGAGCAGATGGACAACAATAGGAAGAATAAAGACAGCAACGGGAGAAAGTATGAACAGCAAGAAAGTGTGAAAGAAAGTATGAACAGCACAGCAAACGTGTGCCGATTCGATTATCATGGACAATGGAATGGAGAAGACACTGTTGGAAATGGAAACCAGTCAAACTCAGACTGATACGAGCGAAACTGAGAGACAGTCACGAGTATCACTATATTACAATGTATTTGTACCTACACACACTAGCGATGAGGAAACAAAGGACCATTTATACTAGCAGCTGTAACAAGAAATGTAAACATGATCCAGATATGATATCACAAAGGTAATCGCAGATCTCAATGCGAAGGTTTGGAAGGACAATACATGCTGCGAAACAGTAACAGGGAGCTGGGAATGTGATTCGCAACACGAAATTGGTGAACAGCTAATAAACTGGAGCATTCTAAACAAAACGAACAAATAAATCAAAAGGAAAAAAATGGAAGCAAAATTCCACAAGACTAAAGGACAAGTTGAACAAGTTAAACCCGAGCCAACAAATATACTTTCCTGGATGGCCTCACAAGGCAGGCTGAAGAGATATCGTCCATGAATGAACAAAGCAGTGTGCAAAATAACATAAAAAAGTATGTGGAAGACGAGGCGCAAACAGATTTGACCAGTGAAAGATGGGCATGGGCATCTATGGACATCATATAACAACAGAGCATGACCAAGAAGCAGGATATGCAAAACTGATCAGAGAAACACTCAATAAGAATCCATGTGAGATACAGCTAATGATCCCTGATGCCAGTACAGACTCACTCTGAATTTCCGATATTAGAGATACTCTCAACGCTATTCTCACAAATTTGGCAGACTGAGAAAACACCACTGAAATGGAGTCAAAGTACAATTGTGAAATTGTCCCCAAAAAATTAGACCTTATGGACTACGACAATTGGATGTGAATCACTCTTCTCTAATATGTCTCTTAGTACCTAGAAAAATACTAGGCAGCATAAGAATTCAAAGTATATCAACTGATCTAGATACAAAAACTGAGGTAGGAACAAGCAGGGTTCAGACGAAACAGAGGATACGGAGATCATATCATCTTCCTTAACATAATTGAGCAATGCTCAGAATAGCAAAGACAATTGTGCATACATTTTGTCGACTTTGAAAGGGCCTTCGACAACACCCAACCTGCCTAAGAAAAAGTCATAGAATCGTATGTCTAAACACCATCGCCAATCGAGAGATGTTTTCGCAGAACAATCATGAAAAGACATGAACATCATCAAAACCAGCAGACGCTGGAATTACGAAGACCATGTACTAAGAGAAGAACCATACACCATCGCCAGAACTGCCTTGGTTTAGACTCAGAGAGAAAATGAAGGAGAGGATGGAATAAGACAGCTTGACGAAGAACTCACAGATACTGAGATGAATATTTTGAATCAAAGCTGTGGTACTGTATGAAATGATGGCTGCAGGCCGGATGAGGTGCAGTGTTTGCTGCTGTCGTTAAAGACGAAATCAGGCATGATAGCCACTGACAGCTTTGTCGCTCACTGAACGAAGAAACTGAGAAGAGAAGGTTTATTAACAACACTAATTTCTTTCTTGTTCGTATTCTTTACTGTCAATATCTAAGCTTTCAAAAATGTAAAACTTCCCTTTATGTTTCATTTTCTCAAACACTTTATTAAGTTCTTGGCTTTCTCGTAATGTAAATATCATTCTTAGTTCATACATTTGCTTTTTATAAAATCTCACTGTTTCTTTAATTATCGTTGTCCATAGTATGTTTGTTCATGACTTATAAGGTTCATATGATTTATAAGGTTAATATGCTCTTATATAAAACCATTTAAACATTTACGTTAGTCCGTCACCACACTTCCAAATATTTGAATTTTTTTTTTAATTAACAGAATTTTATGATGCAAACACATGTGTGTGTTACATGTGTGTGTGTGTGGTGTTCCATGTTTAACTTTTTCATAAGAGACTTGCAAAGGACAATCAATAGTTTGCAGATTTATCTTTTTTTACAGTTTGCATTAATTTATTCAAATCAGATATTTGCCTTCATTGGAGTGAGTGTTGTGCTTTTCCTGGTCAGCCGGTTCAGTTCTGAGGAATGGCAGTTGGATGCCGATTCAAAGCTAGAGAATGATTTCACCATAGGAAATAGTCTTTGGTTCTCATTAGGTGCCTTTATGCAGCAGGGATGTGATGTATTACCAAAGTACGTACACACAAAATCAATTAAATATCTGATTACTTACGTTTTGTGATCTGAAATGGTTGTATACACTACAGTAAATAGTACGATTGATTTATCACACTCTTTACTTTAGATCTTTAATATACTATATAGTAGTCAACTAGTACGCAGTACTGTTCTCTTTTCATGGTAAAATTACTGAGTTCAATTCCCATTTTTGACACGATCCTGTCGACCAAGTTGTAAATTGGTACATGCCTACTACTGGTAAGGAAGAAAAGGCAAAATTGTACTATATTTCCTCCACTTGCACAAACAGATGCACATAAATAAGTATTATTTTACATGCTGCAGGAGTCCCGAATGCAATTTCAATTAGGTCTGGGGCCTACTCTTTTGCACATGATCAGTGTTGACATTAGGATTCATCTGTCTCTTTTTCTATTTAATTTAGTCAGTCTTATTGTCTTATTTTTCTCTTTCTATGTCAGTATGTGACAGTTCAAAATAAATTATTATCAGAGCTTCAACTTGTTGAGTAATCAGTAACTGTCCTCTTTTTCTTTGAAGACTTTCTGGCTATCCACACTGTGGATCACAGACTACAAAGTGTTGTAGGTTATATCATAGTAAAACTCCGCCTCACTAGCACTGATAATTTTTATCTAGAGTACTGTTCATGTTATCAACAGTTTATTATGATGCAAAATTGTATATTACAAAATACTCTAAACGTCAAGAGATCATCCACTCATTTGTTGGCATTATTATATTTTGTTCTGGTGTTTCAAATTAGTATTTAAGAATATAACTATAGGCTATACAACACAATATTACTACACACATTGTGCTATCAGTTCAAGAACTGGACATTAAACAAACAAAAATAAAAGAAACATCGTAACAACAAAGATGACATGCTTGTACGGAATGCTTGGAGTAACAAGAACGGATAGAATCAGAAACAAAGATATTAGAAAACAAGAATGTACAATACTATTGCTAGACCTTATCAAGACACAGAAAAACCAAATGGTTCGGTCACGTGACATGTCTAACACCAGAGATCATCCCTCAGAAAGCAATGCTATACAGATGCATTGGATACAAAGCCAAGGGCCGACGATGCAAAAGATGGATAGCAGAAATAACAGAAGCAGTAAAGCTCCCCATGTACGAGGCACATACTATGGCCTGGTCAAGAAACTTTTTCATAACCTAACGCTAAAAGGCACAAGCAGAACAAAAAGCGAAGTGTGTGATAGAGACAGAAAGATGTTGGCAGTTAGTATTTTATTTGAAATACTTTAAAATACTTATAATCAATGATATATGACATTGTTATTTCTGTTAGAGATCAGAAAAAGAAAAATTCTGAGCACAGACATTTGCAAAAACATGAATCATCACATAAATACTAAAGAAGAAAATTGAATGATTTGAAAGTTATCATAATATCACTTTTAGCAACAAAAGAAAAACAGACGTACTAAAAGAGCTGAAAATAGAACAACATTGGTTTGTAAACAGCATTAAGTCTTGAAAACTAATATAGGGTCCTACTTGTATTTTGGCAACATAAAAAGACATGTTCTTTACCAAAAACAATACTAAAGGCTATGATATCTGGAATAAAACGATAGTGACTGGCCAAAAATCTAGTCTTACAGTGCTGCTGTGATTAGATCAAAGTTCTGCAATGGGCATTCTTCTTCTTCTTCTTCTTCTGCGTACACAGTCAGACAGTAACCATTATTTTCTCGAAAAAAGCGGCGGTCATCCTGAGACTCTCGCCACTACCATAGAGCTTGTCTTGCAGTTCCACTGGCAATGGCCACATCTGCTCTCTCTGATCCTCGTATGTCGGGCAGTTCTGCAGCAGATGTTCAGTGGTCATTTTACCAGTACCGCACGGGCATTCGTCGGTACACCCTATCTTCAATTTGTTGAAAAGGTGGTACCTCAGTCTGTTGTGGCCAGTGCGAAGTCTGAAGACAACGACCTGCTCTCTTCGGTTCAACTGGTAATATGCATCGTTTTTGGTGTAACCAGTATGTTCGGTTTCCCATTTGGTCATGTACCTGGCTTTGATAAGCCGTTTTGACTCTTCGTACGTCATACTGGTATCTGTTTGTGGTAGCCTTGCACCTTCTTTTGCCAGTCTGTCTGCCTCCTCGTTGCCTTGGATGTTGCAGTGTGACGGAACCCACTGTACCACTACCCTTTTTGGTGCGGACTGCTGGCACAGTTTGCAGAGTGCTGCTCTTAAGTCATTAAGCTCAGTGTTTTTCTGGCTTTTTAGCGCTGTGACTACTTCGAGAGCATCTGTCAGCAGGACTATATGGCTCTCATTTTCACTGTGTGTTACCATTTCTTCCACTGCCGCCCTCAGTGCCTCTGCCTCTGCTCTGAAATTGCTTGTGTACTTACCAGTAGCGAATGACAGTGTTATTTTTCTGCCATTTGGTAGGTTCAGGAATGCTCCTGCCCCTCCGTTCTGTGTAGTGTTTGTTACAGAACCGTCGGTGTATGCATGGGTCCAGTCCATGCTTGGGTAGCTTTTCGTTATGAAGCTTAGGGTAGTGTCTCTCCTTTCTTTTTCACTCTGGCAGTTTTTGTTTGCAATACCTGGTATATTTTCTACCACCTCTGGAAATATATCCTGCCTCCAAGTAAATTTTCGTACAGTAGTGATGGGTTTTGGTGTTGTTAGTGCGTTTATGGGATCTTCGTGCATCTTTGCTTTGGCTATTTCTGCAAAGTTTCTCCGCTTTAGTTTCCCATTTCCCAAATTGTTTAGTCTCTGGTACATTGGATGGTCCGTCAGTCTTCGGAGTTTCTCTGACTGCAGCTGGGCTCTGCAGTCTCTTCTATCGGTCATGGATTGCAGTTTTGTAATCTTTTCAAGCTCTACAATTGGCGTTGACTTCATGCCACCTGTTATAATTCTCATGGCTTGGGTTTGAAGTTTGTTAACTTTATCGAAGTTCGCCTTCGCTGCTGTTGTCCATGCCGCAATGCCATACTCGAGAACTGGTCTCACTCTTCCAGTGTACAGTTTCTTTAGTATGCCTTCGTCTGCTCCCCAGCTTGTGCCAGCAAGTTTCCTCATTATCGCCATTCTTTCTCTGGCTTTCATTCGGTTTCTCTCAATCTGACTTTTCCATGTCATGCGCCGATCAAATGTGACTCCCAGATAGGTTGGGTTGTCGTTTGGCTGCAGGATTTTGCCATTTAGGCTTAATTTGGTACTTTGGGGTTTTAATGAGAGCGAGAATATTGTGCACGTGGTTTTCTCCTCGTTTATTTTGACCAGCCATGAGTTCGCCCACTCTTCCAGCGATGTTAGGGCCGTTTGCATCCGATTTCTTACTATGGTGAGATTCTTTTCAGAGGTCCACATAGCCAGATCGTCTGCAAACATTGAGCTATGGACTCTTCTTGGTATATTCTCTGTAATATCGTTTATATATACCAGGAAGAGTGTGGGTGACAATACTCCCCCTTGGGGTACTCCCTGCTCGAGTGTCACCTTTTTGCTCATCTGCCCTTGTACTTGGACTCTGGCCGTTCTTTGTTTGAGGTAGTGGTTGATCCACTTGTACATCTTCCCACAGACATCACTTCTTCTTAGCTTGACTCTAAGTCCATCCTTCCAGACTTTGTCAAATGCCTCAATGGGCATTCAACATGAAGATGATCTCTTTCTGATTACTCTAGTATTTAATCAGGCAAGTCAGCACTTGATGCCAGACAACCAAAATTATCCTTTTTGCTTTGCAAATTCATGTAGCCGGTCATTAGAATGTGCTGTCCCATGTGTCCATGTTTTGTCTTTCAAACTTTTATTATTTACATGTCGCTTCAGATGACAGAACATAGGGCCAATACTACATTTGGTTTACTCTAGCCAGCTGTAAGGGAATTATGGATCAATCTGTTTGCACTGCGATTGGCAGCATTATTGACGTAACTAGTAAGAGAAGAAAACACCTTTAGCCTGCTCCAGGTATACAGGATATTAATACAAATGAAGCATTAATCTACACAGCTATAACATACACATATATATGTTGACATTATGAATTGAGGCAATGGTAATTGTTGCTATGTACACTTGTATCTATCATCTAGGTCAGTGTCTGGTCGCATAGTTACAAGTGTTTGGTGGTTCTTTACCCTCATCATTATATCCTCCTATACTGCAAACCTGGCAGCTTTTCTCACAACAATGAGGATGACTGGAAGCATCCGATCTGCAGAGGATTTGGTCAAACAAACTGAGATAAAATATGGTCCTTACAGAGGGGGTAGCACATACATGTTTTTCAATGTAAGTATGAACTTTTTACTTAGTATAAATAAGATGAAAATGTCCCAGGGGAAATCAGTATGCCAGTGGAAATATCTTACAATATTATAACGCATTATGGAAATAGTATCACCAGACTGATATTTTTGTAATGTATTTATTTGCTAGAAAAGGATAAATCAATTTCTCAAATTTCAATGAATATTCAAATAAAAAAATTATATAATTCATAATAGAAAATCAACATGTATTCATACATATATTCATAGTATTCCTTAATTCACACACAAACATTTCAGCCAACTAGACCTTAGTGAAGACAAATAATTACAAAGTTGCCACATTCAAAATGATGAAACTATTTTAAGACTACAGCTAATTAATACAAAATATGAAATGCAAAACAATATTACTCCAAGGCTATACGACTAAAATTGAGAATGAATCTGCTTAATGTTCACATTCTAAAACATACGAGGACAAAGGAAGCACAGCATTGTGAATGTGATATGGAAAAATACATTGTTAGAGAAACAATAGTGCAAGAACAGATAAATACTTTGGTACTTTCTTCAAACAAGGTCAACTGCAGCAGTTCTTCCATAATCCTGAAGGCGTAAGTAAATCAACGATCAGGAAACTTTCATTAAACTAATAACAGCAGTAAAGTTTGTCATTTTTCAATTATTATCAATCAGAAATTCAGAGTATTTTACACGAAAATACTGTTTTTTTTTATTTAAGCTGAATTTTGAAACAATTTTATATATAAAAAATAAAAGCATTGCTTTTCAGCATAAATTCTTATTTAGAGCAAGATTATTTCCACAGACTTCTTATGTTTTTAAATTCATGACTTGTTTCGAAGCTTTGGTAGCACCGAGCAGAAATGAACTTTCCTAATTTCTGTAATGAGCATAAAAAAGAACTACCAAAAAAAATGTTGAGAAACATAATTTATAAACAATATTCTATTAAGAGTAAATTTAACTTTTATTTTGACATCCAAAACATTTGTGCAAATATAAACATATAGAAAATGGTGACACAATTATTAGATATTGTGAGTGCATTGTACCATATGAAAACACATGTAAAAAGACCAACAAGTGTAATGACAGGAGTTATGTTTCAGTATTTATACTTAACTTATCTCATAAACTTGGCTTCCATTTTATAATATGCAGCGGCAAAATTTGATTTGCCATTGTGAAATTTCATATTTAAGACTCTTGGAACATTTGGCACTTCCCTTGTTTTTTATGTGTATTTCTGTCCACTTATTACTCAGCAAACAACTGTACCTCTGTATCAGCGAATGTGGTCTTTCATGACATCTCAACCAGATGTATTTGTTAAAGATAATGATGAGGGAATTAAGCGTGTTCGTGAGAGTAACGGTCAGTATGTCTACCTTATTGAATCAACGTTAAACGAGTACTACAGCTCAAGGTATGTTATTTGTTTGTATGGATAATTTAACCAATGATAAATAAACTATTCAGGTAACGATTACTACCTTATGCTTCCCTTCAGATTTGTGTTTTTTAAATTTGCTCTGTATAGTTTCATGAAATAGTCAATAACTGGGCAGAAAACCTGTAAATAGACCGCTTGTATACAAGGACTGAGCAGGCCAAACAAACTACTACCGTAAATACGGATCACTGTCTCTACTACCTTGTGAGAAAGGTATTGGGAGTAAACCATGTCACTGATTCAAGGCTACATCGAATAATGCGACCTGCAGAGGCCTTCTAGCTTCATAATGTGGTGTTGACACATGTGTACCAGCCGTTAAACTTGGATGTTGGAATGTTTGTACCATGCTGACTGGACAGTTCGATAACCTGCATTACAAGTGATGTCAGAAAACCACCCGTAATTAATGACGAATTAAAAAGACTTGATGTGGATATTGTTGCATTTCAAAAATGAGATTAGCCGGCTCAGTATCAGTAAAGTAGAAAAATTACATATAGTACTTGCAAGGAAATAACCCACAATGAAAAAAAAGAGCATCGTATAGACTTTGCAGTGAAAAAATATGTAATACTCACGGTTGAATAAAGCTAAAATGGTTGAGCGCCTGCTTACACTAAACTTCCATACCAAAATTGGCCCGGTTACCCTTGTCAGTGCATGTGCACCTACTTTGTGCTGCATGCGTGAAGCCAAAGATGAGCTTTGAGGATTCATGAGCAGTCATTAGAAGTAAGCATAGTCAAGAACAGATTAGTCTCCGAGGTGATCACGATTCATGGTCTTCATGTCTTGACTGTTTTTAAGGTAAAATAAATTGAAATGGTTAAAGGCTTTTAGAGTTCTCTATTTATCATAAACTCTGTGAGACAATCCTATTTTCAGACAAACTGCAACATGAGGTATCAAAGCACTACCATCAGCTGAATCTAATTCTTGCCAGAAGATCTGTACTCATGAATTTGCTCCTCCTAGATCTTATAGTACTGACTGCCACATTTTTTGTAAAACCAAATTGCAATCAAAGGAGTTACACCACACCATAAACAAATGTAAACTACACATCGACGTAAGTAGAATGTCGAAGTTTGGACTGATCAAGAGATTTAACAATGCTTTCTGTGAAAAGCTCAACATCACAGCATCACTGTTACAGAAACTTGGTATCATCTCTGAAATGCAATCCGCAGACCTGCACTTATTACATTTGGAAGAACTATTAAATCCGATGACTGGTTTGAAGCAAAAGTGGAGGATATGACAGCAAAGTCATTGAGGCAAAGTCCGCTGTTATGATTAAATACAAGTAGCTTCAAATGCAGGTACTCTGCAAACCTTCTAGTCCTCCAGAAGCCCTGTTCAACAAACGGCTCGTCATTGTGCAATTGAGCGTTGGCTACAGCTCAGTGAAAACATCCAAATTGTAGCACAATTATAAAACATCAAACAAATATGTGATGGTATAAATAAAGCTATTGAACCTTTAAGTAAGAAAACAGCACCACTCACATCCATCACTGACGAGAAATTAACAGACAAGGGAAAGCAGATGGAGTAGAGAATCCAGGAGTATTCTGAGCTCTACTATTATAACAATAATGTCACTGCCACAGCTCTTGACGATGTCAAGGGCTATCTCAGATTGGACGATCTGGCCATCGAACCATCTATAGAAGTTATGAATAATGCTATTGAAAGCTTGCCCATGGGCTGATTTGATCAAGCGCTGTAAGAATACGCTACTATTACAGCTACTGTAGATGATGTTGTGTCAGTGCTGTAAAGAGGTCATATTACCTAAAAATATGAGAGATGCACAGATTGTAAAATTATTTTTAAAAAAAAGGTGATAGAAATTACTGTAATACCTATCGAGGTGTCTCTCTGCTCAGTGTAGTAAGCAAAATCTTCACCAGAGTAATCTTACTGCTGCTATAAAAATTGGCAGAACGTGTGTATCTGGAGTCACAGTGCAGATTCAGCTTTGGTTGATCAACGATCAGCGTGTTTTTTTTCTGTTCTGCAGCTTCAAGAAAGGTCACGTGAGCAGAATCAGCACTTTTATATCGCCTCATTGACAAAGGCATTTGATTTGGTTAGCAGTGATGGACTCTTCAAAATCATCTCTAAAATAGGCTGCCCAAGCAAACTGTTACGACTAATAATACACTGTCATAAAGGCAGGAAAGGAACAGTCTAATTTGATGGCAACATATCACAGTCATTTGGAATGTGCAGTGGTGTTAAAGCAAGGCTGCGTCCTGTCCCTGGCACTGCTCATAATTTTCCTTCCTCTGTTACTGAAGCATGCATCTGGTAACGCAAATGAAGGAAACTATTTTCACACTAGGTAGGATGGTCTGCCGTTTAACCTTGCAGGTTTCAAAGCCAAAACGAGGATAAGGAAGATCATCATAAGCGACATGCTTTTCACTGATGATCCTTCAACTGTCACCCCCAGTAAACAGAAAATTCAGAGCTTGATAGATCTCTTCTCCTAGGCCGGAAAAGATTTTGGTCTCATAAAAAGTTTTAGCAAAACTATATCTGGTAGCATATGATCAAATCAAAGAAGAACAAAACTCTATACACAATCAGGTGGGATAATTTGGTAATATAATTTGTTTTAAGCTGAATTTTAAGCGTCACACCAATAAGTCTGTTGTGCCTATTATGTAAATCATGATGTTGGATTTGAAACACATTTCTCATATTTCTTATACTTAGATCACCATGTGATACTGTTAAAGCAGGTGTAAATCTTGATGCCAAAGGATACGGTATAGCAACACCTATGGGTTCTGATATCAGGTATGTCATCATTTGTAATAAAGGCTTCTGCGACTAACTTTTGTTAGTCTAACTAACTTTATAATCTCAACCAACACTTGAGTCTTTGAGACAGTATTATCAAAGGCATTTGCCAAAATTTTGGATGGGCGATCAGATTAATTTTAAAAATTTTTGGTTTTGACCAAATAGCATTACAATTCTTTCATTTCAATTTCAAGAAATTACGTTTTATTAGGCATTATACATCAAACAGTACACTTCATTAGATATACATTTTGTCTTAATGTGCCAAGATAACTGGCATGATCACCAAGATAACTGGCATGACTATGCTTCACATAGTATCATTTATCAGCTGCTCCATGCCATGATATTAAATAATGCAGCATCTTCTTTGCTTGCAGTCCTCTGTCCTTATATGTATAGAGAGTGCCAGAATTAATAGAGTGCTGCAGACCTCTTCTCATAGCTTCCACAAAATAGATGACGGCTTTGTTCAACTACTTTGTTTTTGGAGGATTCTTAGTAGTGTTTTGTAAAACTACATCTCTGTGGTTTCCAATGAACTACTCTGCCGATAGTTTTTGTTGTTTGTTGTCAATTGTCCATGATTTTCTACATTATGACAGGATTGCCTCACATTGCACATAGGAAATCATTTTCGCATTTCCCCTGACAAACAATTTTGATATACAATGTCGTTCATTTTCTGGAAATTTGCTTTCGCTTGGAATGGTTTGTTCTTTATTTTAAACCTGCAGCAGATATAAGGAAATGTTTTAGTGTTATTGTACATACATTGATGATGCTTTCATATGAATTATTTGTTTTATAAACTAGCACTTGCTTTCTCAAACTTAGACCTATTAATACTTTGAATCCCTACCATATCAACATGTCTTTCATCATAATGAAAATTGTTTATATTAGGTCCACCAACAAAATGATTTCACCAGAGAAAACAGAGCAGTTCATTTTATACATCCTTGTCTAGTTATAAGTTTTGTCCGTCTGAAAATTCCTGTAACTACTATTTTCTGTCAATATGTTATTTATTATTCTCCAGTTTTTTCCGTTAGAAGGCAAGCTTTCTTATATTTTGATCTATTTATTGTTTGACTGTAAATAATAATATCTGGATCAAAATGGCGCCACATTTTTCAGTGACTGTACAAGTTGCGTATTTCACAATGGATTATTCGCTACAGATGGGGAACTGTGTGATAATAACATGTTGCCTGCTTTTTGTTCACCTCTATCCGTTGTCATTCTGAAGCATTATGATTGTATAATCTTCTACATTTGTTGAGAGTTACGTTATTTTTTTTTCCATTGCCATAAATAGTTAGGGAGAACCATGACGTCACATTCCTACATATGGTGTTGACCTTATTTCCAGGTCAGTGGAGTAAGTCTGGGCTCAAAGATAGGCCCCAGTTACGACTCTTTTTATAGACCATTTGGAATCACTCATTCGATCTTCGTATCTGGACTCCATCACCTGATGTGCCACCTATACATCTATAACATGTCTGAGGCTGACCTCTCTAGCTTCATTGATTTTCCTAACAATTCCTTCCATCAATCCATACACTTCACTTCTAGTATCTCGAAAAATGACATAAATATCCAATGCAGATAGCAGACCGTTGAAGAATGCTGAACTCATTTTAGTTTCAAAATCGACAATCTGGACTATCATACAGAAAGGCCATATATTTAGAGAGTGGATTGAGAAAAGTGAATAGATAGACCCAACTGCCTGATGATTGGCAATAAATCACGCCCCAATGCAATGCCACAAGAAGACAAATTCCAGATGTCAAACGTTGAAAGAGGGGACGGCGTGGGCTAGTGGTTAAGTGACACGGCTCACAACCAGAAGGTGCTGGGTTCGATCCCCATCACAGCACCGGCCGTTACCCCGGGGAAGCAAACCCTTAGAAAATGCAGGAGGAAGCAGGCCCTTACATAAAATGCATGCTGAAGTCGGATGCACTTGGCCGATAGGCGCAAAATAAAAACCACAGTGCAACACACACCGCCTTGGGGATTAGAGAAATAAGGTGACCGAAAAAGAAAAACAACAAAAAAACAAAAAAACAATAAAAACTTCAAAAATGAAATAAGGCGAAGCTAGCAAAGGAACACATTTCATTTAGCCAAATGCACCTCAATCCTGAATTGTTGTCTTTTGTAAAAAAGACGCATAAGACAGAGACAATTCATTTTCACAATATAATCAAGAAGCATTATTCTAGGTGTTTCAGACTGCCACCTTAACAATCATACAAACTCTGTATGCTTCTTGCAACAAATAATCATATTAATTATTTCATCATGTTCATATGGCTTGTGAAAATCACCACATAATGGTACACACACACGCACTCATTGTGAGGCATATAACTTCCTTCTCCATCCACCACAAACATAAATTTAAAATGAGATAAAAATAAATGCATCCTGTGTTTCAGTGTACCTGTAGAAATCTCTACACACTAACTGAAAATATGTATATGTCTCCTAAACATTATGATATTTGTACAAATACAGTAAAGTATGCTTTAGATGAACTAAATATTTTAGGCGCCATAAAATATCAAAGAAAATCTTCTACTTTGATATCACGGTAGTGCCTGAATATTTGCAATTTAAAATATCTAAATGTCATAGCAAATATGGGATCACGTGCAAAATATCGTGTTGATACGTCACTAAATTCTGAAGAAATTATATACATTTTTAGGGTCCATGGTTCCAAGCGGACTATGTAACTTTATGTGAACTGTTGGTTAGAAAGCGGGTTCAAAATTCGTCAAATGGATCCTCACTGCACTTTTCCTTGTAAAACAAGCAAGGTTGCGTAACATGTCCTTTGATATCCACACGTTTGCTGGCCTTCCAGAAATACGTTTTTGACGTAAAAGAGGGGTTATCATGTAAGTCACGTAACCTTATTTACTTACTTAGTTGCTCCTCTTCTACGGTGAGGTGTAGAGGTTTTCCAGAGAGAACGCCACACTGCTCTATCCGCCATCTTTTTCCTGGCCTCTTTCCAATCAAGCCCTCGATCACTTAGGGACTTTCGTATGTTGTCCTGGGGGTCTGCGTCCTTGACTTTTTATCTCCCATGACCGCTTTGGTATCCGATCTTCCATTCTACAGACATGTCCAAACCACTAGCTGGGACTGCTCCACTCGTGTCTGCAGGGGTTGAACTTCGAGTCACGTAACCTAATGTACACTATTATTTGCAACCCGAGGAACATGAAATTTGTTGAGGGCAACTGGCCTTGAACTATGTGCTCGTTTCTGCCAACACCTCAGTGACATTTCCAATAATTTTGGATCTTCAATAACCAACCATTTTGTGTCGTGGACACCATGGTAAGGCTGTAATCAGAGTCACTGCATCGTCCCTTCTCCGATGATCGACTCTGGTTTCAGCTTGAAGATCGAACAATTTTCTGTATGGGTTACTGTAAACCTACACATTTATATCTTTTGATCTCTTTTCCCCATTTCTCTGACACCTTGTTCTTTATATATTGCTCTTATTGTTATTATGTTTACATCCTTTTTCTGTGTGTGTGAGTGTCTATTTATTATATATATGTTTGTGTATCTTTATATTTGTTTGTTTACAAATCTGTTTGTGATTTCAACTTTTTGTTTTTTGTTTTGCTTTCATCAATGTTTTCATCGAATATGTTCACATGTTCATTTTCTATTTATATTCATCCTAGGTAAAATCATATTGATTTTTTCTTGTTTGGTCTACTCTTTTTAACATAATTAGCATACCGTAATTCATATGCTCGTGGATTTCCTGGTTTTGTTTCTGTAAAGCCTTGTGACCCTGACAGCCTTTCTCAAACACCTCATTCTGCATACCATGATTTGTCTTTCTTGTGCCTTGGTGAGAGTATGTCTGACACTGGTAGTAGATAGTTGGTATAAAAATACTATTTATCATGTGTTTGTGTCTTAGTAATGATGAGAGCTGATAGAAACCACATTAGCTTTCTGTGGTCTTGATTCTACCTTTCTATTTAGCATTTCATATTGTGTGAACCACGCTGCCCAAGTATTTGAATTCACTGACTTCTTTAAGCTCTGTACTTTTTATCTGTATATTTAGTGTTTTCTCTATTCTGCTGATTTTCATTGCCTCCGTCTTTGCTGTACTAATCCTCATATTATATCTATCGCCGGCATTGTCAAGGGCTGTAATAAGATGTTCTTGGAGGTTTTGTTCATCTGAATGAAAGAGACTCTAATCATCTGCACAAAAAAAAGCTTGTTCATTGGGGTGGTTTCTGGTTTTGATTTAGTTGTTATTTGATCCATGTATACAATGAACATAACTGGTGATAGTACACTCTTTGTCTTACCCCTGTCTTAACTTTCAAACCCCTTAGTCAGTCCGCTTGGTGTTCTTACCGTACTTTGGCTGTTTTTATACATTGCTGTTATATTTTTAAATAATTGTCTTTGCGCTCCATAGTTCTCCAGAATTTCCCATAGCTTGTTTCTATCCACTCTGTCAAGAGCTTTCTCCTGGTCTACAAAGACGATCTTCTGTTCCTGATTAAATTCAATAGTCTGTTCATAAATCTGTCTTAGAATAAAATAGGGTGTCTGTGCAATCTGTTCTTTTTCTGAAGCCAAACTGCGTGTCACTTAATTGTCTTTCGACTATTGGTCTTGTTCTGTTTTCAAGGATCTTCGCGTACATTTTTCTTATATGACTCAAAAGAGATATTCCCCTGTATGTTTCAGTCTCTTTTGTTTCCTTTTTTCTTCCAAATGGGTCTAACTATTGATTTTTACCAGTGCTCCAGAACTTCCATTGTTGTCCATGCTACATTAATTAATCTGGACGGCCATTTTACTCCCATTTCTCCGAGGCTTGTACAGTTGCTGCTGTAATACCGTCTATTCCTGGTGCCCTGTTTTGTGGACAATTTTTTATATCTTGTTCAACCTGCTGTAATGATTGGTAGTACTTCTCTCTCCTTGTGACTTGGTGTGAATATTTCATTATCGTCTATTTCTACTGGATTGGGAAGTTCTATGTGTGTGCTATTGGTAGTATGACATAACCACTGGGCTGTGATATGTGTCAATACTTATGTTGGGTATTGCTTTGGAGTCTGACATGTTGACTAGTTCTCCACCTGGTTAGTATGAAATCAATCTGCCATGCTTGGTCATTATTGTTCCATCTGTACCATGTTCTGATCTGACTAGGACGGTGCTTGAATATGCTGTATGTGATTATAAGTTCATACTCTGCAAAAAGGTTCAACAGTTTCTCACCATTACTTCTTCTGCGATTGTTCTCAATCTCCCGCTACGAAGTCCTGAACAGGGCTTTACGAGAAGCAGGATGTAGTCCAGATTACGGAATGCGTTGTGTCACTAGTTTACAGCTTGACTGTGATATTTGCACCTTTCGGTCCAACACATTCATCTTTGGCAGGTAATCATTATTATTACACTCTGTGGTGTTGTCGCTTTAAGGTCCAAGATAGTTCTCCTTTTTCCTGCTCTCCCGTTGAAGTCACCCATTACAATTAGTGTGTCTATGTCGTTGGCATTGTTTATAATTTCTAACAAGTTGTCAAAAAACTCCTATCTTTCTTCTTCATTGTGGCTATCATTACAAGGTGCATAGACTTGTATTAATATAATTATTTCTCTTCCTTCAGCCATTTTTATTTTTATGATTTATTCTGATATCTAGTCTGTATATGTGAAACATTTTACTGTCTCTGGATGCACTATATACGCAACCCCGTATTTTGCCCTTTCTTGTGTTGTAATACCATTTCATATTTTGACATAGTTTGAGTTTATTTCCTTCATTCTTGATCTTTTCTACCTCACGTCTGATGCCCTGATGATATCAATCTCCTTCCTTTCCATAAATTCCACTATAGCAGGCTCTTTATTGGTTACTCCGCAGATGTTCCAAGTGCCCATTTTTCTTGCTATTTTGACTGATCTTGTTTTGACATTACTGGTTAAATTTTGGTTGAGGCCCTGCTTTATTTCATTTTTGGCAGGCAAAAAATCACTGCTGACTTGCTGGGCCAATCCAGTTTTTTGTTTGTGATCTGTTACCTTATGTTCCCTATTACCACCCCTTTTCCCTCTGGGCTTTTTCCTACTTCAGATCAGCATGATGCTGGCCCATTTGATAATGCAGAAGTGTGAGATCCTTTGTGTGATCTTCCGTGTTAGGGTGAATGGGGAAGACAATCTCAGCCCCAGCATAAGTTGGTCAGCTCTTGTGTATTTTGGAACAGTCGTGGTACTGTTGACGAACAGGTCATCAGTTACCATCGTCCTTTGTCCTGGGCATCACATACTATTCCTATGCGTGCTACGAACAGCATTCACTAGGCACTATAGAGAATTTGATGAGATAAACACATGTAAACTTAGCTTGTCCAAGTGTCAGAAATGTTCACGTTATGAGCACAGCTGTAAGCTGTTAACTAGCGCAAACTATATTCCAAACAAAGGTCAGGGTGAAACTTAATAAATAAAACCACTGGACTAACAAATGTGCGCAGTCTATCATGCGCTGCCATCTTTTAATATGGATATATATTTCTATGGTTCTTGTATATCTGGTTTTGCTACAGCTCAAGTCTGCTTTCTTCATTTTTCTTGCTTTTGTCTTTGCTAGTATCATACTTTGTATTGTATTTTTTTTTTTTCCAGAATGTCATCACAAGTCTTGATCCATATATTATGTACCTGATGACAGTGCTCTTCCACACCTTTTACTTTCTGCTTACATCTTTTAAATATCCAGACTTAAAATTAATTTTGCATGTTCTTGTTTCTGAAGAATCCTACATTGAACTGATGCATGTGGTTATTCATTGTTACATGCCTTTTAAGTTTCATCTTATTTTAGCTATCTAAAAATAGTGCTATAATGCAACTTCCGTTTCTCTGCATACTTACATTGTGCAATAACGATCTGAACTTTTCTTTTTGAAAAGTTATCTATATCAGGTTATTCATTGTCTTATGTTCGTATTCATGGCAGATTATTCCCTTTTATATTTAATGGTACAGTAAAGTTTACTGAAAGCCAAGGAGCATCAAGGCCAACCTAATGTTTCAAACTTCTGCTCTAATACAAACCTTTTTTGAGAATATGATCAGTGTAACAAAATATAAGAAAATGTAAATATTCCCAAATACTTTGACAATGGATAAAATAACAGAGATGAGAGAAAGAGTGAGACAGAAAGAGAAAATATTTAACAGCGTGAAGGAATGTCACGGGGAAGATAAACAAGTCTATACACGAAACACATAATGGCTGGAGATCCATGATTGCCAACGCTAACTGGCAAGGCACATGAACATGATGGCACTCAAAAGGATTTTGACCATGATTGAGATTAGATGTGTTCCATCAAAAGTTCTTAATGCTTCTGAAGAAATAACCGAAGGACTCATACATTTATTGCTACCAATTATTTCAGAGATAAGTTAACACTCAGCATTCTTCAGTTACGAGAGGATGGAGTTCTTGATGAGTTGAAGAAAAAGTGGTGGATTGAAAAATCTGAGTGTCCAGTAGAAGTTGCAACCAAGGTAAGTTGAACTCATACTTAAAAACATTAATATTTTAAAACACCAACATGAAACTGGTACCAGGAAATCAAGATTTTGAAATTTGTAATACATGTAAAGAAATACAGATGTATGTTTTATTTATGTATATGTAAAGCTATGGATCTAAACTAACATTTATACTACTTAAAGTCCTTAAGAATTTCACAGTCAACAACATTTTTGGCAAGTCATTCCTCTGTAATTTTGAGAATTAACAAAGTAAATAAATATTTAAAGATACTCAATCTTAATTTTTACATTTTTATGCATAACAAGATACAAATTGTGTACAATTTTGTATTTCTTCCAATAAGGAAACTGATGCGTCTCTCACCCTGTCTAAGGTGGCTGGCATCTTTTACATTCTTGTTGCGGGCCTGGGCCTTTCAGTCATCTCTGTGATTCTTGAATTTCTCTACAAAACCAAAGTGGACTCAAGAAAGCAAAATGTGGGCTTAAATTTACATGCTTATGTGTTTTGTCCATTATGAGCTGTTTTAAAGACTGTTAGTTACCGTAACAGTTGTTTTTGCTCAAGCATTCGTTAGCTTTAATATGATGAATTATTCCAGTGATTTACGGAGAACTACTTAACCTTGAGCAGAAAACGTTAATATTTGCTACTTGAAACTTAAATTTTGATAATTATTTGCAATTCAAATATATTATTTCTTCTTTTAGATATCCTTTGGTTCAGAAGCACGCTCGAAGTTTCGACTCTCCATTAGTGGTCACTCAGACGATGACTCTAATGAACAAAGAACTCCCTTAAGGTCTACAACCAGTATGGTTAGTTTTAAATTTAACATTTTCTCTTTTCTCAATTTTACTCTGAGCTGCTATAAATCAAATTATGGACAGGTTTGTTCCATTGCACCCTGTCAAATGCCCTTTCATAGTCAATCAGTTCAGTTCATCCCGTAACCCATCAGGTCATTGTGGCACACTAGAAGACACTCCCACAATCCCACACCATCTCTCACTGTCCACTGCCGCCAGTCGTGCCTCACCGGGACGAAGGTTTGACCACTCAATGATGTTGTCTACCCATCTCTTCTATAGACGTCCCCGTCCTCACTTTCCTGGTACAAAACCATGCAGAATCGAATTTGTAATTCCGCTGGAAGACGTGACGTGCCCATATTGAGCCATCTTTCGCCTTTTGATAGCCGTAAACAGATCATCAAAAGGCGCAATTGCGTTTTCAACTTTGTCATATTTCTACATTTGTGACACAATCCTTATATGTAACATTTAAGAGTCTTCTAAAGCACCTCATTTCCATTGCATGTATTCTGCACTGGATATCTGCAGTAATGGTCCAAGTCTCACAGGCATACAAAAATATTGAGAGCAGCAATGAGCGCATTAGTCTAACTTTTATGCTGAGGGCTTTCCGCTTATCCTGTTATAGGGGATTCATACGCGTAAGTGCCGTTCTTGTCTGTGCTATTCTGGCAATTATCTCAGGCTGTGAACCCTTGTCACTGATCAGTGATTCCAGATACAAGAACCGGTGTACAACTTCGAGTTCCTGACCATTTGCTTTTATCACAGATGTAAACCTTTCCATGTTATTGGTCATCAGCTTTGTTGTCTCTGCATTTATCTCCATGCTATAGCTCTGCGCCGCTCTGTTCAATCTACTAATCAGATCCTGGAGTTCTGTTTCCGTGCCTGCCAGACCATCTATATCATCTGCAAATGGTAGGTTTGTTATCGTCTTGTCACCTATTCTGACCGTACCAACATGTCCCTCCAGGGCCGCCTCCATTCTTTCCAAGAATACATTGAAGAGTGTTGGAGAGAGTATACAACCCTGTCTCACCCCAACAGACTTGCGGAACCATTCACCTAGTATTCCATCTACAGAAACTACACTTGACACCTTCTCATAAAGGTTCTCAATTACATTCACAATATTACTTTTGATCTTGTAATGCTTCATTGTTGTCCATAGCGACGCATGCCATACTTTGACGAACGCCTTATTGAAATCGATGAAGACATGATCTATGTGTTGTTGATACTCTAAGTATTTCTTATTTAATATCCGCAGATTAAATATCTGTTCAGTGTTACTTCTTCCCGCTTGAAACCCTGCTTGCTCTTCGGCAATGATATTCTCTGCCTGTGGTTTTAATCTGTTGAGATTTATTCTTAAGATAACTTTGATAGGATGACGAATGAGGTTTATTCTTCTATAGTTTTGACACATCTTTAGGTTCCCTGATTTCAGGTCAGGTCATCCTGTAACCGGGAGGTCATTGGGGCACACATGAAGGCATCCTCACAACCCCACGCCACCCTTCTCTGTCAGCGACCGATGCCTTTGCCTCTTCTGGTCGGAGATTGGTCCATTCTTTTATGTTGTCCTCCTACGTCTTTTTGTGACGGCTTCTTCGTCATCTGCCTTGCACCTTTCCATGCAGGATCGTATTTGCAAGGCCATTTGATCTCGATACATGACCGTACCAAGCGAGTTTCTTTTAACAGTTGCCAAGAAGTCTTCAAAAGGTCCTTTTGCTGTTGTAATTCTATCTCATGTTTCCTCCTCTGTAGCTCAATCTTTGTAGTGACCTTTAAAAGTCTCAGGAAACATCTCATCTCCACGGCCTGTACCTTTCGCTGAAGGTCAGGTGTAACTGTCCATGTCTCACAAGCCTAGAGGAATATTGACAGGACCAGTGTACGCATTAATCTGATTTTCGTGCATAGTGATAACCGTTTATCTTGCCAGATTTTGTTAAGCTGTGCAAGCCCTGCTATTGTCTGTGCTATTCTAGCTGACACCTCACATTTTGATCCTTCATCACTCACAATCGAACCCAGATTAAAAGCGGTCAAGCACTTTGAGTTCATGGCCATTAGCTTTTATCCTACTGTTGAAACCCTCAGTGTTGTTGGTCATTAATTTTGTCTTTCAAGCATTTAGCTTGGCTTGGCTTCGTTCGTTCTCAATCTCCCGCTACCAAACCCTGACACGGGCCTAGGTAGCAGTGTGTAGTCCAGAGAATAGAATGCGGTGTGTCGTAGTTTACAGGTTGACTGTGATATTTGCACCTTTCAGTCCAACACATCTGACTTCAGCAAACATTTTTTTAGTACAGGGTTAGCATTCCCTCTTCGATCCCTTCTCCTTAGCCAGTCTGCTCTGTTGCAGCCTGTTATCCAGGATCACTGCATGGAGGTGTAGAAGGGTCTTGGCAGCTCTGGTTCGCTGGCCCTGACGCTAGCAGTCAGCTATGGGTCTATGATCACTGCAGCTCATGCGCTGCTCAGCATCTTGATCCCTTTCCAGCATTTATCTACATACCATAGCCAAGAGCTCTTTCATAGGGCATTCTGACCCATTTATGAAGTTCTGCTTCTTAACCTGCCAACCTGTCAATGTCATCTGCAAAATGAAAGTTGGTAATTGTTCGACAACTCATCTTGACAGCACTAACGTGACCTCCAAGTGCCTCACTCATAATTCCCTCAGGGAATATATTGAAAAGAGTTGGAGGAAGTGTACAACCCTGTCTCACATCAACTGATGAGCGAAACCAGTCCCCTTGCCTCCCATTCACAAGAACTGCGCTGGATGCCTTGTCATACAGGTGTTTAAGGACGTTTATAATAGTTCCATTGATTTTATACATCCTCATGGTTGCCCATAGCGCTTTATGCCATACCCTATAAAACGCTTTCTTAAAATCAACAAACACATTATACCGTTTTTGCTCTTGTTCTAGATATTTCTTGCTTAGCAGCCTTAAATTAAATATCTGTTCTGTAATGCTTCTTCCCTGTCTGAACCTCGGTAATGATGTTCTCTGCTTGGGGTTTCAATCCATCGAGAATTAATCTAAGCATGACCTTGCTAGGGTGGCTGATGAATCTTATTGTTCTGTAATTTTGGCACAGCTTTAGGTTTCCAGACTTATGTAACGGTATAACCATTGATTTTGTCTAAAAGTCCGTCAGTTTCCTGTCACCCATATTTTGTTGCAGATGTGTGTCAGGCCTTCCACCACTACTTCCCCACCTGCCTGTAAGAGCTCTGCTGGTATATTGTCCACGCAGGCCGCCTTCCCTCTTCTCAATCTCTTTACTGCTGCAGCTACCTCTTCCTTCGTTTTCAGTTGGTTATCCTCTATAGTTGTTGGTGTTTGAGGGATTGTTTTCTCAGGTTCGTTCCATCCCTCATAGTCGCTCCCCTCACAGTCTGTCTGAAAAAAACTTGTTCCCTTGCCAAAACACCAGCCTCCGCCACAGTCACACTCAGGCATTCCTGAATATCTTGGTGCCGTCTTCTTGGTCTACCCCTTCCTCTTTTGCCTGGTACCATACCTTCCATCACCGTTCTCTCAAGACCGATGTGTCTCTTGATGTGACCAAAGTACTCATAGTTATATAACTTGGAAAAGTACTCTGTCCATTGTGCCAGTACGTCATTGTTCTCAATGAGGAACTTGCCACTTTTATCCTAGATCATAAAGTTCCTGCTTTGTCTTGGTGTTACCATTTCTTTGACCACCTTGCAGTATTTCTGTTTAATCTCTCTTTGATGTTTATGTATTGCTCACATATCCACGCTTCTTTCTCCTCTCTCATGTTTTGTCATATTGCTTTCTTGACCTCTTTATTTCTGCCGACCTCATCAGGTGGATGATTTTGGTTTTTCAGTGACATTCTTTTATCACAAAGGTCTAGAATTTCTTTGGTCACCCATGGCTTTTTTTTTGTTTGGTGGCATCCCAGGGTCTCTGTTGCTGTACATATGAGTGCTGAGCTAAAAGACTCTGTTATTGTATCGGTATCCAGTCCCTCTCTGAGAGCCAAAAGTGGAGCAAATCTCTCTTCTACCCTTGATTGGAACACTTCGATGTGTCTTTTAGTTTGTCCAGGTCAAACTTGAGTCTAGTCACTTCTTTCTTTGCAACTCTCTTCAATCGCAGACGCAGTCATCATAACAATATCGTGGTCGCTTCCCATATCCGCTCCGGGAAAACTTCTCATTTTGTTGTTGTTGATGCTAGAGCTAAACCTCCTCTGGACCAGTATATAATCAATTTGTCTGTGCATTTCCTTGTTTGGGTTATGCCATGTCCAGTGTCTAGATGGCTTGTTAAACCCGAAGGTGTTTGCTACCAACAGCTTATTGCATCGTGCAAATTCTAGGAGTCTGAGGTATCGGTCAATAGTTTCTTTGTTTCCGTATGGGCCACATGTTTCCCTCCAGTCATGGACCGCATCTTCTCCAATTTTTGTGTTCCAATCACCCTGGACTACCAACATATCCTTTTTTCAGTTATCCGACTCTGAAGTTGATCATGGAATGCCCCTATTTCATAATCTTCATAGTCTGCAGTGGGTGCGTAGCAGTGTATTATCGTAATATTAAACGGTGCTGGCTTTAGTCGTAAGATGATACAACAGCTAGATATTGGACAGCAACCCAATATACATCTGGCTGTGTTTTTATGTACCAGTATCCCCACTCCATGTAAATGTTTGTCCTCCCTGCCGCTGAAGTAGAACTTGTGGCCCTCCTCCGTGGTAAACTCACCAAATTTTCCCATCTAGCCTCGGATATACCAAGGATGTCCCACCGGTAGTTCATCTCATGTGTTAGCTCATTGATTTTACCACGTGGGTTCAGTGTTCTGATATTCCATGTTCCTATTATGAGCTTGTCCTTCATCAGCTTTATGGTTTCACCAGTAGCACACTTATCACTTCCGCCCTGGTATGGTATGGCAGGCGCGGTCATTATTAACCCAGGCTGCGACCGAGCCAGTATAGATTGTGATTGGGTCTTCATGTGTGAATCTTGAGCGATTGTCTCTTGGTGGAGCCCATCTCCTCTCCAAGCCGGTGCGGGCTAACATCTGCATCTGACCTGGAGGAGTTTGTCTCCCTAGGCAAGCCATTGCCTCATTTGCCTACAGCCTCACGGCCATAGTTTCCAAGTGTGCACCACTTGTAGGTGAGGTTCACTTGTATGTTCACTTTATCGACAGGCTACTCATTTCTCTTTTCGCTATTCAAAAGAACAGCTAGCCGAACCTGACATCGCTGGGTTGCGATGCCGTGCGCAAACACACCATTGCACCCCTCCCTAATTTAACTTTACTTAACGTCTTTATACTGGTTTAGAAGACCCTGCAGAGTCTGTACATGTTTCATTTACATCACCTTGTTCTAAAAGCTATGCGCATCCAATTTATTCTTAAATGCATTGACTCTCCCTGCTTCCACTACCTCCCAAGACAATGCATTCCAAGCATTCACCGCTCTCTGACTAAATAAATATTTCCTAATATCTAATCTGGACATCTCTTTAGTCAACTTGTAGCTATGCCCTCTTGTTATTGTGGGTGGCTGTATTTTAAAAAAACTTGTTATAGTCTAATTTATCCATTCCTCTGATCATCTTATAAACCTGTATTTAAGTCACCACGAATTCTTCTCTCTTCTAGACACTGTAGGCCGGTTTTTCTGAGTCTTTCCTCATAACTGTAATTCTTGAATCACACTATCAGCTTTGTCGCTCTTTTTTGTATTCTTTCCAGCATGTTTTTATCCTCTCTATGATATGGACTCCACACCTGTACACAGTACTCCAATCTAGGTCTAACTAAGGCTTTATACAGTTTGACTATCACTTCCTTGCTCCTATGTTTAATATTTCTTTTTATCATACCTAACATTGCATTTGCCTTTTTCACTGCTACCTGAATTTGCTCACTCACCGTACCTGTATGATCTATTATAACCCCTAGGTCCCTTTCCTTTGCTGCCTTTTAATATTGTTCTCTCCCATTCTGTAATCATGTTCCATATTGGATCTACCCATGTGGATGACTACATTTATCTACATTAAACTCCATTTTCCAGCTTACAGACCGTTCTCGAATTTTATCTAAATCCGACCTCAATACATCCACATCTGCTTTAGATGAGACACTACTGCATAGTTTTGTGTCATCAGCAAATTTTGCAATCATGGATCCCATATCAATGTCCAAATCATTTATATATATCAAAAACAAAATTGGTCCCAAAACCGAGCCCTGTGGTACTCCACTTTTCACTTCACACCACTCAGAGTGCTCCTTATTTATGCCCATCCTCTGCCTTCTTCCCGTTAACCAATTTTCAATCCATTTGGCAACTTCCCCACCTATTCCATGTGATTTTAACTTTCGAAATAATCTTTGATGAGGTACTCTATCAAAGGCCTTTGCAAAATCTAGATAAATAACATCCACTGGCTCCCCTTTATCTATCATTTTGGTAACCTCCTCCATGAATTCTAATAGATTTGTTAAACATGATCTCCCTCTAGTAAATCCATGCTGACTATTTCTAATTAGATTTGTCTAAATGCATTACAATTTTTTCTTTGATTATTCACTCTAACAATTTACAGACTATGCTTTTTAAACTCACTTGTCTATAATTCGATGGATCTGATTTTTTGCCCTTTTTGAATAAGGGGATCACCCCTGCATCTTTCCAATCCTGTGGAACAATCCCTTTTGCAAGTGTGCTGTAGATGTCCATCAAGTCAAAAAGAGGAAGGTGAGGAGCTGATTAGTAGCATAGCAAAGGCAAGTGAAGAGAAATTATTATTAATGGGGGATTTCTTCTTCTTCTGCGTACGCAGTCAGACAGTAACCATTATTTTTTCGAAAAAAGCGGCGATCATCCTGAGGCTGTCGCCACTGCGCATAGAGCTTGTCTTGCAGTTCCACTGGTGATGGCCACATCTGCTCTCTCTGATCCTCGTATGTCGGGCAGTTCTGCAGCAGATGTTCAGCGGTCATTTTACCAGTACCGCACGGGCATTCGTCGGTACACCCTATCTTCAATTTGTTGAATAGGTGGTACCTCAGTCTATTGTGGCCAGTGCGAAGTCTGAAGACAACGACCTGCTCTCTTCGGTTCAACTGGTAATAGGCATCGTTTTTGGCGTAACCAGTATGTTCGGTTTCCCATTTGGTCATGTATCTGGCTGGGGGATTTCAATTTTCAAGAAATAAAATGGTATATGGCAGAAGCACTTGTAGAGTCAAAACCTTTTGTTAAGTGCATAACTGACAGTTTTTTATTTCAACATGTAGAAGTAGCCACCAGAAGCAAAAACACACACGACCTAGTTTTTACTACAGAGGAAAATATGATTGAAAACGTTACCGTTGGGAAACTGTTTGGCTCAAGTGAAAATCAAATCATCCGTTGGGATCTTATTGCAAAAAAAGAAGTAAACATAAACACGCGATCATACAACTACTCTAAGGCAGATATTAAGAGGATGAAAGAGGCAGCGAACCACATAATCTGGAAAGATATTGTCGTAGGAACAGATGTTGAATAGGAGTGGGAGAGTTTTAAAACAGTTCTGGAAACGCTAAAAGAGGAATGTGTTCCATGTAGGGAGGTAAACCCCAAGCGTAAAAAGTGGATAACTAGTTTTGTAGTAAAATGTAGAAGAGCTAAAAATAAAGCATGGAAAAAATATATAGAGGCAGGTAAATCAAAAGAGACATATTTAAAATATTTGGACAAGCAGAACATAGTTCAGAAAGCGAATAAAACAGCAAAAATAAACTTCGAAAAAAAACTTGCTCAGAGGATCAAGACTGACAGTAAAAGCTTCTTCTCTTATGTTAGAAATAAACAAAAGAGCGAAAGACAAAGTAGACCCTCTCATAGACAGTACATGGAAAATAATAAGTGATAATAGGGAGGCAGCTAATCTACTCAATCAGTACTTTGGCACAGTCTACACAAAAGAGGACTACTCCAAGATACCAGAGACTATAGATATTTTTCAAAGAGACATGGATACAGCGGGATTAGGATAAATCTGTATTACAGAGGAAATGGTTTTTAAAAAATTGGAGGGGTTGAAAGTGGATAAATGTCCAGGTCAAGATGGTATTCATCCGAAATTGTTGTTTGAAATTAGAGACCAACTAGCAAAACCATTGGCTATATTATGTTCTCAATCACTTACAAAAGGGATTGTTCCACTGGATTGGAAAGATGCAGGAGTGATCCCCTTACTCAAAAAAGGCAAAAAAATCCGATCCAGCAAATTATAGACCTGTGAGTTTAATGAGCATAGTTTGTGAATTGTTAGTCAATAATCAAAGAAAACATTGTAATGCATTTAGACAAATTTAATCTAATTAGAAATAGTCAGCATGGGTTTAGAGGGAGATCATGCTTAACAAATCTATTAGAATTTATGGAGGAGGTTACTAAAATGATAGATAAAGGGGAGCCAGTGGACGTTATTTATCTAGATTTTACAAAGGCCTTTGATAGAGTACCCCATCAAAAATTATTTCGAAAGTTAAAATCACATGGAATAGGTGGGGAAGTTGCCAAATGGATTGAAAATTGGTTAACGGGAAGAAGGCAGAGGGTGGGCATAAATAAGGAGTACTCTGAGTGGTGTGAAGTGAAAAGTGGTGTGCCACAGGGCTCGGTTTTGGGACCAATTTTGTTCTTGATATATATAAATGATTTGGACATTGATATGGGATCCATGATTGCAAAATTTGCTGATGATACAAAACAATGCAGTAGTGTCTCATCTAAAGCAGATGTGGATATATTGAGGTCGGATTTAGATAAAATTCGAGAATGGTCTGTAAGTTGGCAAATGGAGTTTAATGTAGATAAATGTATAGTCATCCACATGGGTAAATCCGATATGGAACATAATTACAGTATGGGAGAGAACACTGTTAGAAAGATAGATAAGGAAAGGGACCTAGGGGTTATAATAGATCATACAGGAAAGGTGAGTGAGCACGTTAAGGCAGCAGTGAAAAAGGCAAATGCAATGTTAGGTATGATAAAAAGAAATTTTAAACATAGGAGCAAGGAAGTGATAGTCAAACTGTATAAAGCATTAGTTAGACCTAGATTGGAGTACTGTGTACAGGTGTGGAGTCCTTATCATAGAGGGGATATAAACATTCTGGAAAGAATACAATAAAGAGCTTACAAAGATGATAGTGGGATTCAAGAATTACAGTTATGAGGAAAGAAAAACCGGCCTACAATGTCTAGAAGAGAGAAGAATTCATGGTGACTTAATACAGGTTTATAAGATGATCAGAGGAATGGATAAATTAGACTATAACAAGTTTTTTTTAAATACAGCCACCCACAATAACAAGAGGGCATAGCTACAAGCTGACTAAAGAGAGGTCCAGATTAGATATTAGGAAATATTTTTTTAATCAGAGAGTTGTGAATTCTTGGAATGCATTGCCAGGGGAGGTAGTAGAGGCAGGGACAGTTAATGCATTTAAGAATAAACTGGATGTGCATAGCTTTTAGAGCAAGGTAATATAAATGTAACTGGTTGTATACAGACTCTGCAGGGTCTTCTAAACCAGTATAAAGACGTTAAGTTATAATATAGCCAATGGTTTTGCTAGTTGGTCTCTAATTTCAAACAGCAATTTTGGATGAATACCATCTTGACCTGGACATTTATCCACTTTCAACCTCTTCATTTTTTTTTAAACCATTTCCTCTGTAATACAGATTGATCTTAATCCCGCTGTATCCATGTCTCTTTGAAAAATATCTATAGGCTCTGGGATCTTGGAGCAGTCCTCTTTTGTGTAGACTGTGCCAAAGTACTGATTAAGTAAATTAGCTGCCTCCCTATTCTCACTTATTATTTTCCCTGTACTGTCTATGAGAGGACCTACTTTGTCTTTCATTCTTTGTTTATTTCTTGATCCTCTGAGCAAGTTTTTTTTCAAAGTCTGTTTTTGCTGTTTTATTCGCTTTCTGAGATATGTTCTGCTTGTCCAAATGTTTTAAATATGTTTCTTTTGATTTACCTGCCTCTATATATATTTTCCATGCTTTACTTTTAGCTCTTCTACATTTCACTACAAATCTAGTTATCCACTTTTTACGCTTGGGATTTACCTCCCTACATGGAACACATTCCTCTTTTAGCGTTTCTAGAACTGTTTTAAAATTCTCCCACTCCTGTTCAACATCTGTTCCTCCAACAATATCTTTCCAGATTATGTGGTTTTCTGCCTCTTTCATCCTCTTAACATCTGCCTTAGAGTAGTCGTATGTTCGCGTGTTTATGTTTACTTCTTTCCCTGCAATAAGATCCCAACGGATGATTTGATGGTCACTTGAGCCAAACAGCTCCCCAACTGTAACGTTTTCAATCATATTTTCCTCTGTAGTAAAAACTAGGTCGAGTGTTATTTTGCCTCTGGTGGCTGCTTCTACATGTTGAATTAAAAAATTGTCAGTTATGCACTTAACAAAAGGTTTTGACTCTACAAGTCCTTCTGCCATATACCATTTTATTTCTGGAAAGTTGAAATCCCCCATTAATAATAATTTCCCTTCACTTGCCTTTGCTATGCTACTAATCAGCTCCTCATCTTCCTCTTTTTGACTTGATGGACATCTATAGCATACTCCAATCACTGTTTTTTTCACCCCCACTTTCTATTTCTCCCCATATAGTAACATTGATCAGAAGTCATAACAAAGTGAAGTTGTACAATTAATATCTGTTTCCTCAGCTGACGGCTGCAAATACCCCACCAGAGGAAGGAACAACTCTACAGAAAACCCAGACCATGGTATAAACCACACATCCTAAATAATATTCAAGTCCTTCATAATTGCAGTCTTTCATTCCTTTCTAATGTAACTTAGATATTTGACACCATGATAGTAACACATTCTTGCGAGGCTGTGAGAATGTTAGTAAAATGTTATAGTAACAAGGAATACAATATGACATAATATGGAACTTTAACAGCAACTGGTGTTTGCTATTTATAGCATTTGAGTGTTAAAAGTGGTTAGAGCACATGTCTCTCTCATGCAAGCTATAGACTACCAAGCTGCTTCTGACTCTGTTAGGGAAGTCAAAGTAACGGGAGCTAGTTTGTAGCACAAGTTGAGACCTTGAACAATTTCGTAAGTCTCTAGCAGCTCATCAGCAACAGCAGTATCTGTTGTGAGACAAACGTTACCGTTATATTACTGGTGGTAAAGTGACTACATCAGATGTCTTTTGCAGCACAAGAGCAAGGTCCATGACCCGGCAGCTGCATGCTTTAGTTTGCAAGGTATAAAATGAAAACCTGACTTTGCTGTGTGTTATAGAAGATATGCCAGAATGAAAGGAAATCACGACACAAAACAAATTTTCTTTAGCACTCTTCCCAGTTGAAGTATCTACTGTGGAACAACATTTCTCTTGTTTTATAGAAGACTGTTTATTTGAGCATTATTTTCTAATATTTTGATTCCATGTGTTATTTATTATATGACAATATCAATATGTTGACATTTGTATTCTACTCTGCACTGTATAGTTAGCAATTATAAATTTCTTTGTCCAATTTTTTTACAATGACTCGCCTCGTTGTGTTTTTCATGAAAGAACGATTGGAGAAAGAGAGAGAATGTGAAATTTTGTGTCAAGCTGTAGAATACAAGCTTATGTCATGAAAACATTAAAAAAGAAAGCATGGAAATGCTGTCAGGACTAAATATGTCAGACCGGTTGAAATATTGGTGCATTATTCTAAAGCATACAATTAATATAAATAATAAATAAAGAATAACAGTGAATATCATTCACCGATGTTTCAGTATTGGACCTTAATGATGACAAGAAATATATTCATATTCCAATGGAAATATACAGTGAAAAAGAGAAATTTGAAAACAAAGACAAAAGAATACAATGTGAAGTGAGATTCAATAATTGTTTAAACTGAATTATTATTATTAGTTCTCCATCGCAAGCATAGATGGCGACAGTGTCAGAAATGTGTATTCAGATATCGTTGCCTCTGTCGTCCAATCGTTAGTGCAATCTGTATGCAGACAATATCAGGAAACGATTTTTAAAACATATATTATTTTTTAAATGTAACAATATGAGCAACAATACTGTATCTTGCTATGGCATGTAATTATATTTTAATACTAATATTTGTTAATCTGTCAATTGACTACACAGTGAGTATTTTGAACACAGTGTATGCAAGCAAGAATAATTTAACCTTTGTACATGATAAATTTATTTATATACTTTATTTTTTTTATAAATTCATTTCTTTTGTAGAACAGAAATTATTGTTTCAGTTATAACCTCATTCAGCTTAAAATTTATCATTTAGAGGTGTAAAACTTGTATTGTCTCAGGTCTTGTATATATTATAAGATCAGATTGATTTTCTGTGTGCACGACTAATATATGTTTTCTGTCATTAATCTACAATTGCGTTGGTTATTATCTTGTATTCATTCACAAATCTGTGTGTTCTATTACTTCTGGTTGCCTGAAACAAAGTGAGGCAGACACATCTATGGGTGAAAGTCTGCAGTTTGGTTGTGATATTATTAGTTAAATGTTATGTTTTCTAACAGTACAGAATGGCTTATGTTACATTGTGTGTAACAGTCAAAAATGTTTCTTTTGACAATTTATATTCACATGAGGGAATTGAAAGTAAATCCGGCTAGCTAGTCCAGTTTACTTTGTCCATCTTTGTCATGGTTACAAGTCAAGAATGGTGAAATGCAACACTTTAAAAAAAATATTTGCCCATTAATCAATTTGCAATTCATTTATTTATCAGTAATTGTGATTTTAGTTTTTGTTTGTTAGCAGTGATCTGCAGTTTTGATTGTCTTGTCTTTTCTTTTATAAGGTTGTGCAGCATCAACAGCATCGGCAAAATGAAGATCTTCTAGTTGCTTATCTATTGTTTATTGTACTTTTGTTTTCCTGAATTGTTATTTTCTGATTGCCCTTTCTGTTAAGATAAATGACCTCAGTTTCAATTGCACAATTTTCAGACAGTGTCTCTTTGTGGAATATTCTGCAGATCGTATCTTCAAAAACGTGTATCATTTTAGGACATTCAATTATGCCATAATACACAAGTTAATAACTTAACTAAAGTCTATATACTGGTTTAGACGACTCTACATAGTCTGTATACTTTTTCTGCTTCGTACGCTGGCATATAGTCTGTATACAACCAGTTTCATTAACATTTCCTTGCTCTAAAAGCTATACACATCCAATTTATTCTTAAATGCCGTAAATGTCTCTGTCTCTACTACTTCCTGTGGCAATGCATTCCAAGCAAATGAACTATTAATGACCTATTCATGTTCATATGTTATTAGTCCACTATCCTGTGGTTAATTCCAATCATGTGCAAATTTAGTTTTGACATGTTTATTAACATTGAATTTTATTTATGGCTTTATCATATTTTATCAGAAGAAACCATCTGCATTAGTTGGTATCATGTGTTTTCCTGTCTGTGTTAAATTTAGGAACTATTGTTACAGGCTTAGATGCTAGTGATATTTCTTCTGATTTGAGTAAGTTTATAGTAGAGATAAGCTATAGTGGTTGTATATTGCATAGTTTGTATGTCTTGTCTAGAAATATTATTTATATCCCCAGAATCACATGTATTTTAGGTAGAAAATTTGCTCCGTAATATATTTTTGAAACTTTTTTCTTATTAATTGCTTTTTGATTTATAATACTTTCTGCACTCACATTATAGCAGCGATTGGCTAGTGCATTCGCTTTTTATTCATCTTTTATTGCATTTTCGGGAAATCTAATTGTGTGCATGACTGCTTTTTTCTTCCACTTATTGAGAATAAGTTTTGCACATTTCATTTACTGGTATTCTGTATCAGAATGTTTCCCAGTATTTGGGTTGGTTTTTAAATAGTTGTCTTGTGATATAATTTAATTTTGGCATTTACTTAACATCAGTTATCCCAGTTTGTGAGGTATTTTCTTTTTTCATTTATATTCATCTACATATATTTTGTTATCTCTCTTTTTGGGTTGATTATATTTAGTTCTCTAGTGGAATAAACTAAACCTTGGTTATTACCACACTCTCCTGTCTACCTAGATGTAAATGAATACCTAATTTGCTGTTAAGGAAGATAAAGCAGCAAGCATGGAAACTGATAACCCAATCTTATAAAAAGCTGAGACCTAGTACAATGAAGTATCTAATAATTTAATCCCTTTGACATTTTACTTTTACCTCCACTGCAGTATTGAGGCCCGTTACTACATGTACATATGAACAATAAGAGCAAATGTTAGATTAATAATCAGATTGGAAGCTCAACATAAAAGTGCACTGTTATTTCTATAGCTCAAAGGGCCAATGGTGTGTTTAACAACTTATATCTCTGTTTAGACATTTAAATAAATTTATCGAAGCAAAGCAACAAGTCATATACATAAACGTGTTAAACATTACCAATTTTTGTCCTGTCCCATTATGAATCTTAAGGTTAAATGCTCTCAAAACCACATAGCTACACCCATATGTGCTCAGTCCTTCTCAACAAATGACAATTTGTGTAGATACTGATGGTTCCCTTATTTTGCTGGCTGTACATACTTTGCTTGTGTGCCTCTCAGGCGCTGCTCTCTGGTGAACCCACTTATGATTTCAAAACATTTAAATCTGTGGATTATCTGTTCATCAATTTGTAGTGTCATCTTCCAAGACTCTGTCATTGATCAACCTTAGAATGTCACCCCTATTCATTTCCAATGTCCCCAATATAGAGTGCCTTTGAGGGTAAAGTATTCACTATTTAATTTCCACAGATATGTGCATTTAGATTGACCTCAAATGACTGAACCTCCTATCTGAGCGCAACAAAATCTATCACGCGAAGATCACACGTGGACAGCGTCAGCATTTGGGTTGTCTTACATTCTGATCTTTCATGCAGCTCCCTTTTTTTGCACTGCTGCGATGATTTATTCCTTGCAGATGCAAGCAATGTATACAATGGCATTGTGACAGGCCGAGCGGTTAGGAGCAAGCAGCTTCCAGAATGCTACATGAATAAGGAAACTTCACATGTGAAGTCTTTTTATCGGTTCTCCTACAGTCTGTAGTGTTCATGTTCAGTTGGGGCCTCCTGTCTGCAGTGTTCATGTTCAGTTGGTGTCTCATGGATGCAGTGTTCATGTTCAGTTGGTGTCTCATGTCTGCAGTGTTCATGTGATGTGCAATGAAATGCTAGCAGTGTTACATCGAGAAGGAAAGGAAGCGTGACTCGAAATGAATACCTCCAAGACTAAAGTCACGTGCAATCGTTTCACTTCCCGCGACCCAGTCTTGCTAGATGCAGAGTTACTGGACGACTTGGACGAGTACATCTACCTTAGACACCTGCTAAACATGCAGAGCAACCTAAGCTAAGAGTTGACTAGACGGCGTCACACAAGCTGGACGGCTTTCTCTTTGATAAAGCCTGTACTTGACAACATCCACGACCAGAGCTTCCGCACCTTTCTCTTCAACTCCACAGTACCTGCAATGTGCTATGCGGTGGAAACATGGACACTCACGATGGAGATCAAACTCAGAGTGATTTAAGCTTTTCTCAAGAGATGCATGGCCGGCATTGTGCTTCATAGTTAACGCACAAAAGGTCTTCATAAGTCCGACAAACGTCAATTGTCCCTGGTTGAAAATGCAATTACTTATGCAGAGAAGATGAAACATTGCTGGAGGGGGGCGGGGCGTGTACTTACCGCAAAAAGTGGATGATCGATGGAAAACAGCAATATGGTACCCCAGAGACATGAAACGACTTCGGGAACGACCACCAAAATGTTGGTCTGACTCCCTTGCATTCCGCAACAACATTCACGATGCCACAAATGGACGACTCATTATCCACTTGCCCCAAAACTGAGACCATTGGAAGAAAAGTTGAGACTCGCAACTGTGTAACAACCGCGAAAGAACAGGTCGTCCAGTAATCATTGTTGATGTTATCCTCCCACTCTTTTACTCTACACTTTTCTTTCAAGTATTGTTTTCAGCAAAGGCAAAAGCCGCCGTCCATTGCAGACGATGGCATCATTAATTTTGCTAGCACTATTTTTAGCAAGGATTAACTGCACTACTTTTTATTCTCACTCTCTCATCGCGAGCCGCCCGACCTCAGTGGCAAGTCAAGGGCAAGACACTAGGGGGCGACTATGAGATGCAGAAGAAGCCTCCACATCAAGCGGGTGGCTGTATTTTAAAAAACTTGTTATAGTCTAATTTATCCATTCCTCTGATCATCTTCTAAACCTGTATTAAGTCACCACAAATTCTTCTCTCTTCGAGACACTGTAGGCCGGTTTTTCTGAGTCGTTCCTCATAACTGTAATTCTGGAATCCCACTATCATCTTTGTCGCTCTTTTTTGTATTCTTTCTAGCATGTTTATGTCCCCTCTATGATAAGGACTCCACACCTGTACACAGTACTCCAATCTAGGTCTAACTAAAGCTTTATACAGTTTGACGATCACTTCCTTGCTCCTATGTTTAATATTTCTTTTTATCATACCTAACATTGCATTTGCCTTTTTCACTGCTACCTTAACTTGCTCACTCACCTTTCCTGTATGATCTATTATAACCCCTAGGTCCCTTTCCTTATCTATCTTTCTAATATTGTTTTCTCCCATTCTGTAATTATGTTCCATATTGGATCTACCCATGTGGATGACTGTACATTTATCTACATTAAACTCCATTTGCCAGCTTACAGACCATTCTCGAATTTTATCTAAATCCGACCTCAATATATCAACTTCCGCTTTAGATGAGACGCTACTGAATAGTTTTGTGTCATCAGCAAATTTTGCAATCATGGATCTCATATCAATGTCCAATCATTTATATATATCAAGAACAAAATTGGTCCCAAAACCGAGCCCTGTGGCATACCACTTTTCACTTCACTCCACTCAGAGTACTCCTTATTTATGCCCACCCTCTGCCTTTTTCCCGTTAACCAATTTTCAATCCATTTGGCAACTTCCCCACCTATTCCATGTGATTTTAACTTTCGAAATAATCTTTGATGAGGTACTCTATCAAAGGCCTTTGCAAAGTCTGTTCCAGTATATGGCTGTCTGATTTTATCAGTAAAGTAGATTTCGAGACCACTTTGTATTGATCAAAGTTTTTTGTTTTCTAAGTGTTAATGTCCAGTGAATACACCTGACTTGTGTTCTTTTCTTGAATCACCAATTCATGTAGTTTTTGTTCACTTTCAGCTGGTAGAACTGTGCCATTCACATATCTGAGATTAACTATTTATACTCCAGCAAAAATGAGTTCTGGCATTTCCTTTATCTGTCGAAAAATGTGTTCTGTGTACATGTTAAGCAGACAAGGCATCATTGCCACACTACTATTTTACACATATAGATGTGAATACAGCTTGCCATGCCATTGACAGAATTAACTGAATGTACAGGAAGAAAAGCAGCCGCTGCTCCAGGTTTGCTGCTATCATTCTCTTGAGTACCGCCATTTTGCATCTCTTTGATGAATGTGGAATAAGACTCTACAAATAAATATTACTTCCAGATATTTCAAGCTATCATGTCTCTCAATAACATATCCATCAAGGGTGAAGGTCGGCCTTTACTTTAGAGTTGTTCAAGGGGCACCATATTACACGAGTCTTTCTTGGAATTGATCTGGGAACTTTTACTCCTAGCACCCCTATGAGATTGTTTGTAAAGTCTATTGTATGTCTTTGACATGCTCATGCCCATCTCAGTCAGTCCTGTATATTCTTGCTATAAAAACACAGGATAAGAAGATCAGAACATATTAGATTTTATGTACGCTATTATCTATCTCTTTAACGCATCTCTTGACGGTGAAGTCCGATATTTCATTGACTGATCGATTCACGTGATGTCATTATTAGATATGGGGTGCTGCTCGAGACAATTATGTGTAGTCAAAACAAAATGACATAAATACGATGGATAAATACGCTGCCTAGGATAATTATGAGTCATCAATTTAAAAAACAATCTGAAACAAGCATGAACTAGTTAAGTTGTAAGAAAGAGACAGGGGGTTAGGGAGATGAGCAGTGTTCCTTTTAAATTGAGAAGGAATCTGCTGTATTAATTAACAACTTTCATTGCTGTTTTTTCTGACAGGCTGGTGTTTATAAGACAAGATGCTAATTTCATTCAGCAGAAAACTTTCATCAGAAAATTGCTGAAAATAATATCATTAATAAACAAAAGATTTGAGGGATAGCAGTAAAACACAATTCAGTTTTATCTCAAATACAAAAATAGTAATAGCGTTCTCAAACAAAACGTAACTTTGTCAAGGACTGAAAAACATAAACTAAATAATTAATACATTTTAAAGAGTTTGAATGAAGAACGGTCTTGTTGCCTGCTTAGATTGATGTCTGTGTCAAAGCCAGGTTTATTTATTTAGGATTTGTAAATATACAGTTTTTAAAAACGTAGTTTGGTTATGTATATGCTGTTCATTTTATAGCAACAAAAACAGTTGACATGGGAGTTAAGAATGAAAATCACCTGCCCAGATGTCATTTGTTAATAAATTAAATCTTCAAAAGTCCACTCTTATATACGTCCTCTAGATGCCACCTTTCACCAAAACCTGAACCACACAAGAAGACTTTCTATGCAATGGTTACTGTATCACCACAATACATTTCATTATCCCGCTACACACCCAACACATGTGACTCAAATATTAGCATGGAGAAGGAGGTGTAAACATTCACATTAGTTTCAGTGGTATGTGAGTGCAAATTATTTACAAATCACAACCCAAGGTCCTCAGCCAAAGTGTGGTCAATCAACTCATAAATGGCCCAATGGTGGCTCTAGCTCAGTAAATAAAAGCTCTCAGTGTAGAGGTCCATCATAGCTACAACGATTTTAATATATTGATTACTTAGTGCAATACACCATTCATTTGTTTACCAATTTCCCAATATGTATTATGTGCCGAAGAATTTACGAGAACTATTAGATATTTTGTGATATTGTGCTGCACATGTTTATGAATTCTGAATATAATTTTTATATGCTTTGTATTTAATGTTTGTTTTCATAATTATATAAATGTTTATGTAAACAAATACAATTGTGTTTCATTTTATTTATTTTAGTTGTCAATTTTTTAATTTTACAATGAAAAGTTTTATTCCAGTAGCAACGCACTTTCTCAAATATATGAACCAATGGAAAATTCAGATTTTGCCTACAGAATATGTATCACAATCAACAGCTCAGCTTATCTTTATTCAAGATAGAATTAGGTCATATTACTGGATTCTCCATTAAAAATTACGTAGCTGAACAGCTTTGTAGTGGAATTTTTCTTTAAATAATTTGTGTTAATAAAGTGACAGAAGAGAAATCAACACAACGCACTTCTTGGCCAACAATATGCAACTTAAGCTCTCCACGTTACTTAATAGCACAAGTGAACGGAATAGAAATAGGTAAATAAGTAAGATGGTGGATGGTCAGTCATATTTACGATGGCTCTCCCGTTATGGTATTTTCTATGGAAAATCAATGTACAGGAATGAAGAAATGTGATCATAATTGTGGTACATATACCATTACACTATTTCTTGAAGTTTTTTTTCATGGAACCCACTACAGGGAAGTTTGTCTTCATAAAATTATTTCATTAGATTTGGTGAACTGTTGTCAAGACGTATTTTTGTAACGCAACTCTCGAAATACATATTATCATGGAAGAACTTCCTCATAATTATTGGCAACTAGATCTACCATTTCTGTGGGATGGAACATGCTTTGATGAAGCTACACATATGATTACCGTGTTCTACTAGAGGGAATGTCCATCCCTGAATACAAAGTCTGTAACAACCTGAAAGGCAGAAGAACATAGTAAGATCAACGGCTCAAGGGATAATACAGTAAAGTATGGGGCGCATCCAGGACATTTAAGTGGAAGAGCTAGGGACCTCACCACGTATAACCCATGATTAGCAATGGAAGCACAGGTCTCAGAAAATCTGAATACCAGTAAGAGATGACTAAAAATAGGAACGTGGAATGTCTGTACACTTCACCAAGCCGAAAAACTGGACAACCTGATAACAGAGGCAGGTGCTATGAATATAGATATATTGGGTGTTGCAGAAACAAGATGGAAAGATAAATACATTTTCATACATTCAGGAGGTGAATAGCATACTTCTTTGTACGCTGTCAGACGTCAACCTGTATTTTTTTTTAAAAAGCAGCGGTCATCCTGAGGCTGTCGACACTGCCAAAGAGCTTGTCTAGTGTTGCCACTGGTGATGGCCACATGTGCTTTCTCTGGTCCTTGTATGTCAGGCAGTTTTACAGATGTTCAGCGGTCATTTTCCCGGTACCACAAGTGCATTCGTCAGTGCCACCAATCTTCAGTTTATTGAATAGGTGGTACCTCAGTCTGTTGTGGCCTTTGCGGAGTCTGAAGACCACGACCTGCTCTCTTCTGTTCAACCGGTAACAGTCATCATTTTTTGTGTAGCCAGTATGTTCTGTTTCCCATTTGGCCATGTATCTGGCTCCGATAAGCCTTTTGGACTCTTCGTAGGTCACACTAGAGTCTGGTTGTGGTAGTCTTGCACCTTCTTTTGCCTTCTAGTTGACAGAGTACTGCTCTTAAATCATTAAGTTCAGTATTTTTCTGGCGTTTTAGTGCTGTGACTGGCCAGGGCATCTGTAAACAGGACTATCTGGCTTTCATTTCTTTTGCCTGTCACCATTTCTTCTACTGCAGCCCTCAGTGCCTCTGCCTCCACTATGAAATTGCTTGAGTATTTTCCAATTGCCACTGACAGTGTTATTTTTCTACCATTTGGTAGGCTCAGGAATACCCCTGCCCCTCCGTTCTGTGTTGTGTTTGTTACAGAACCGTCGTCCATGTGGAATTGCGTACAGTAGGGATGGGCTTTGGTGTTGTTAATGTGTTCATAGGGTCTTCGCTCATCTTTGCTTTGGCTATTTCTGCAAAGTTTCTCCGCTTTAGTTTCCCATTACCAAATTTATTTAGACTCTGATGCATTGGATGGTCTGTCAGTCTTCTGAGTTTCTCTGCTTGCTACTGGGCTCTGCAGTCTCTTCTGTCCGTCATGGATTGCAGATTTGTAATCTTTTCAAGTTCTACAATTGGCGTTGACTTCATGCCTCTTGTTATAACTCTAATGGCTTGGTTTTGAAGTTTGCAAATTTTATCAAAGTTCGCCTTTGCTGCTGTTGTCCATGCCGCAATGCCATACTCGAGAACTCGTCTCACTCTTCCAGTGTACAGTTTCTTTAGTATATTTTCATCTGCTCCCCAGCTTGTGCCAGCAAGTTTCCTCATGATTGCCATTCTTTGTCTGGCTCTCATTTGGTTTCTCGCGATCTGACTTTTCCATGTCATGTGCCGATCAAATGTGACTTCCAGGTAGTTTGGGTTGTCATTTGGCTGCAGATATTTGCCGTTAAGACTTATTTTGGGGTTTGTTTCAAAGTGAGAATATCGTACATGTTTTTTCCTTATTTATTTTGACCAGCCATGAGTTTGCCCACTCCTCCAACGATGTTAGGGCCTGCTGCATCCGATTGCTTGCTATGGTGAGATTTTTTTCAGAGGTCCACATAGCCAGATCGTCTGCAAACATGGAGCTGTGGACTCTTCTTGATATATTCTCTGTGATGTTTATATACACCAGGAAGAATGTGGGTGACAGTACTTCCCCTTGGGGTACTCCCTGCTCAAGTGTCACCTTTTTGCTCATCTGCCCTTGTACTTGAACTCTGGCTGTTCTGTATTTGAGGTAGTAGCTGATCCATCTGTACATTTTCCCACAAACTTCACTTCTTCGTAGCTTGACTTTAAGTCCCTCTTTCCAAACCTTGTCAAATGCCTTCTCTAAATCCACCCAAACCGCTACTGTTGTGTTTTTTCTCCTGGTAAGCATCCTCTATTTCCTGTGCTATGAGAGTGATCTGGTCCTCAGTGCATCTGTGCTGTCTAAAGCCTGCTTCCTGTGGAATTAGTATGTGTTTTTCTTCTAGATGCCACATCAGTCTGGTGTTTATCATACGCTCCATAAGTTTTCCTACACAGCTCAGTAGACTGATAGGCCTGTATCCATTTGGATCTGTTCTATCTTTTTCTTTCTTTGGTACTGGTATAAGTACAGCGTCTTTCTATGCCTGCGGTACAATTCCCCTTTTCCAGCTTTGGTTCAGGACTGATAGTAACTTTCTCTTTGCTATTTGGCCCAACCCCATCAGCATTTCGTTTGTTACGCCATCTTTTCCGGGCGATTTAAAGTTCTCATGGCCTCTTCCATTTCATTCATTGTTAGTTTTGCCATCATGTGCACCTCTGGTGCCATATTGATATTGTCGTGGCTCTTTTGTTCTTCCCTAATGTCTGTATGCCTGTCTGTAGGGACATCGATGTGGTTTGCTCTGGCATAATGTTCTATAAAGGCATTTGCTGCTTTTTTTTCCAGTGAGCATGTTGTCGCCCTGCTTGATGATAATTTATTTGTTTGATGGAGTTTCGTCATTCATGGCTCTGACTAACTTCCATTGTTTGTTCCCTGCTTTATCTAAATTGAGGCTTTCTGTTTTGTTTTTCCAACTGTCTCTTGTTATTTGGTTTAGTGTTCTTTTGTATTTCGCTGTGATGGCTTTGAGGGTGATATTTTCCTCCATGTTCCTAGAATTTAGACTTCGTCTTCCGCTTTCTGCAATTCATCATTCCAATGTGGCTTGTAGTTTTTCCTTGCCCCTCTTGGGATGGTTTCGGTGGCTGCTTGCATTATTGCTTTGCTTAGGCTTTCCACCATGGGTTTCATATTGTTATTCCGTGTGTTGATGGTTTCACACAGCCCATCTGTCAGGATTGAAAATCTGTCCCAGTCGGCTCGTTTATAATTCCAACGTGGGAGCGGTTTTATTACCTGTGGGCCTACTTCCATATCAGCTTCTAGCCTAATTGGCCTGTGGTCGCTACCTGCCAATTGGTTTAGCACCTGGCGGTCTATTTTGTGGTGAATATCCACCGTGGAAAAGGCCAAGTCTGGAGTAGAGGTGGTATGCCATGTTCTAGAATAGAAGCTAGGGCTGTCCTCCGGCCTATTGATAAGATAGAGATTTGTGTCTATCTCCCAGTCTTCCACTTCATCACCTCTATTGTCTGTGTCCGAATATCCCCATCTCTCCGAGTGGCTGTTGAAGTCTCCAACTACTAGGCAGCTGGAGTCCTTGATTTCCATACTCGTGAGATACAGTTCTTTGTTTAGTGGGCCATACAGGTTGAAGATGCGGATCTTCGTTTCTTGTGCCATTATGTCGACTCCTACAATTTCTGCTTGGTTTAACAGATTCGAATGATTCCAGTTGAAACGCGCAAAAACATCTTCGAGCATATATTGTATTGTCTTGCTGACAACCCTCACATCAGCGTTATCCCAGCATCTGATGTTTTTCAGTGTACCCTATGCGTTGTATGATGCATCTTGAATCGACTTTATTAATGCAAGCATTCTGATTAAATACGATGTCATTGTCTGAAAAGGTTGCCTTGTGGATTACCTGTTCATAAGACAGGTCTCGGAAGTAAATTCTGAGGGAAATATTTGCATCCTGCGATATCTCCAGTTGTTTCGACTATGTCATGTCACTGGACCGAGGTAGCTCAAGATGAGAGAGTGAGTTTGACGACATCGCATAACTTACTTAAATCTATTTTAGCTCGTCAAAGTGTCGCACCTACCAGACAACCACATACTCTGCGCACAACTTGACAGAATGAACATATGTGAATTTTTGCACACATTACTTGAAAATGTCAGGGTCGATAGACCGGAAAGGAGGACAGGCAGTACCGGCCAAAAACTGGCGTGCGACTACTACTTCAACTACTGCTACTATTACTACCACTACTGCTACTACTGCCACTACCACTACTACTGTAACTAGAAATATTATGTACAAAAACACTGCTTTAGACTTCCAACACTACAAGCAAAAAGCAAGTGAAGTGGTATGTTGCAGAATTTTGTCTCGACTGTCAGCTACATTTGGGCTCTTTAAGGATACAAAACTGATTTTAAAGTTTCCAAGTCGAACTGACAGTGTTTAAGATGGAATGTCATATTTCTGTATAGTATTTTAATCCCAATAGAGAGAAAATAGAAACAGCAGTTCTTCTTACAATTGGGAAAATTATCTATTCACTCTTTGAATGCTCAAAATTATATGTTGTATTACAGTCTTAGAGGGGAGGAAGATTAACGTCTGATCAAGCAAAATATACTGATCAGACATGTTAGTCACGTCAGGCAAAAAAAAGACCAAGATCCTCACCTCGGCTTCCTGGTAGCCCTGCCTGGAAATGGGCTGTTTTCATTGCAGCCTAGCTAACGAGGTGAGGGATCGATGTGATCCCTGTAGTAGTGAGTGACACGCAGGTGAAGCCAAGCATAGCACAACCTCCTGGAGGACCCCAGTCCACCTTCATCAATATGCTTGGGATGTGAGGAAAGCTACTGCAACCCGCCACTTAATGTCCTTTTCAGAGCGCACAAAAGTGTAACCTACTCATTGTGGGCATTCGCAAACAACAACACAGTTAGAATATGGAACTGCGTCTTAGGCAACTGCAGTGAAATCAAAGATAAAATTAATATAGTCCAGAATCAAGCAATGAGAATCATCAGGGGGTAGGAATTTTATACCAAATAAAGAACTAGAAATGATGATATAATGATCTAAAACCAATGGAGGACAGAAGAGACAGCAGGACCCAACAACAAACTGAGAAATTCAAAAGGTTGTTTGATCACCCAACGTGCGAGAGAATAAATGGACTTAGAAAGAAAAGACAAAAACGGAGCAACTTTGTGGCATCGGTTACAGAGAAGTGTGGAATAGATTATAAGACTGGCTGAGCACAAATAGGACCCATCCACACTAATCACATACTCCGCAACTGGAAAAAGAAGCATTGATATATATTGTGCCTGGCATTGTGAATAGTCAGACGCAGAAAGAAAAGCCATAACTGAGATATACATATTGAAACATTACCCTAGAAATAGATGGACTCAGGTGTATAATATTCAATATTATATATGGTTCAAAAATAAATACAACGGAAAGTGGAGTTGGTAGAATCTTTATGAACTTAAATAACAACACTGAAGAGAGTTTTTCAAGGGCAACCGGAAAATGTTCAAATGACTTCAGAGCAGAGGAAGTCATTGAAAACCTAAGCAGAAGTGCTAGTGATGAATGAAAACAGAAAACAAATGGTGTATCCACAGCCACACTTTCTGAGGATGCAGCTCTTGGAAGCTGAAAAAAAATCAGATCTTAGAACTCTGTGAGGTACTCTTTAAACTATGTTCCCAGTTCAGGAAAGTGGTGATTCACTAGATTCATTCTCATTGCAACATACTTGGCAATCAGGAGGGTGACATACTACCTACAGAAGAGATCAGGATCAGAAACAAGAACAAGTGGTTAGACGCTCACTCAGAATGACAACAAAATGACTCTTACTATAAGCTCAATAGGGTCGAACAGGTGGTGATTTTCAGACTCTGCACAGGCAATTACAGGTTACGATACCATCTATTCAACAAGTTCAAATTAGAAAATACAGATAAATGTATCTGCAACACACAAAATGACAGCTGAACAACTGCTGCAGAAGTGTCCAACATACGAGTTAAAGAGAAGGCACATTTGGCCATCTCGTTTCTTAACTTAACGTTTTTATACTGGTTTAGAAGACTCATCAGAGTCTGTAGTCCCATTTGCATTACCCTGCTTTAAAAGCTATGCACATGCAATCTATTCTAAATTGCATTAACTGTCTCTACCTCCACCACCTCCTGGGATAAAAGCATTCCAAGCATTCACCACTCTCTGATTACAAAAATATTTCCCAATATCCAATATGGATCTTTCTTTAGTTAATTTCTATCTGTGCCCTCTTGTTCTCGTTGGTGGTTGTATTTTGAAAAAAACTTGTTATACGACTCTGAAAGTGGGAGTTGGAAACGCCTGGTATCGGGCTAAGGACGCACCAGAGACCATAGTTGGTAAGTAGCCGGAACAAAGTTCAGAAAGCAATGGCAAACTACTGGACGTAAAATGCCAAGAAACCTATGACAGTCGATAGAAACGAAACTCAAAGATTTGATGGTTATGCCTTCAGGCCAGGCAGATCATCAACGCCAACTGGGGAAGAGGTCGATTTCAGAGCCAGTACTAGTAATAGAGATGCCGGCCTAAAGCTCAACTGCTTTACAGTGGACAACTATGAAATGGGACTAAAAAAAATCTAACAATAGGCACCTGGAATGCCAGGAGCCTATACCAGGGAAAGTTGTTTTATGATTCGAAAAGAGAGAGAACCAGGATAGATGTTCTGGGAGTCTCTGAGCACAGATGGGCCGGTCAAGGGCACTGTATCAGCGCATCAGGAGAAACATTCATATACTCTGGGAAGGACAAGGGTGGAAAAAGCGGGGTCGGCTTTATCCTGTCAAACAAGACGGTACCTTCACTTCTCGGTTACAATCCAGTTAACGATCAAATAATTGTTATCAGACTAAAGATGAAGACAAGAAATTTTAAATAATTCAAGTTTATGCACCAACATCAGCAGCTGATGATTGTGAAATGGAAGATTTCTATGACACCTTACAAGAAATAATGGAAAAAGTAGAAATAAGAGACATCTTGATCACCACTAGAGATTTTAATGCGAAAGTTGGAGAGGAAAGAGCTGAAGAAGAGAGACATGTACAAGGACCTTTTGGTTTGAGATGCAGAAATGAGCGAGGAGAAAAACTGGTTGAATTCTGCATGAAAAATAACCTCTCCATTACCAACACCTTATTTAAACAACATCCGTGAAGACTATATGTGTGGACCTTCCCTGATGGTAACAGCAGAAATCAAATAGATTACATCCTGGTACAACAAAGAATGGAGGTCAAATGTGCTGGCAACAAAAACGCTGCCAGATGCAGACTGAGAAACGGGCCATGAATTAAGTTTGCAATTTCAAGACAAGACTTTGTAAGATTAACAAAGGTTTCCAGCCAATACGCTTCGATGTAACAGCAATACCAAAGTTTACATCTTGACTGCGATATTTGCACCTTTCGGTCCAACACATCCGACTTCAGCAAGCATTTTTTGAGTACCGGGTTAGCATTCCCTCTTCGATCCCTTCTCCTTAGCCAGTCTACCCTACTGCAGCCTGTTATCCAGGATCACCGCGTGGAGGTGTAGATGGGCCTTGATAGCTCTGGTTCGCTGGCCATGACGATAGCAGTCAGCTATGGATCGCTGACCATTGCAGCTCATGCGCTGCTCAGCATCTTGATCCCTGTAATGGTCTGTATCATAGTATTCTGATCAAGGAGTGGAGGGGATCATCACTGTAGTGCCCATATTGGTGATCTTCCTATGGCATTGCACAACAGTACGATCCCAGTCCACCTTCTCAAGTACGCCTCGAGATACTAAAATGTCCACTGTAACAGGCCACCAGAGAAATATTGTCAAACGCTAATCTAACTCAGTACGAGTGGCTACCAACAACAACAGCGTCCTTTCTTGAGTCTGGAAATCTTGAAATACTAGGCGTGTTCAAATTAAAAAAACTGGACCTAGCTGCACCAAGTGATAATACATACTATGGGCATGATGATGTCACTTCTGGTGTATACAGCACATACCAACCATCAAGTTTGCAAAATTGCATTATCCTCCAACTCATAGTTTCCTCGGGAGACCGTTGAAAACACGGCGGGTGTGATACAGAATCCATCCAGAGTTGATCATAGAGCAGTGGTTCGGTTTCTAACAGCTGAAGGACGCCGACCAGTTGACATTCATCGCAGAATGCAGGTAGTGTATGGTGACAAAAGTGTGTCGAAGACAACAGTGAAGAACTGGACAACGATGTTTAAAGGACGTGAGTTAATTAACGAAAGATCTTCCGAGACCAGGTCAGGCACATGTTGTGTCAGAAGATGCCATCGCCAATGCAGCTATTGCAGCAATTGGATGGAATGTCGCCGGAGCTTACGTTCACTAGCAGAGGAATTCTATGTGTCGCTAGGGACAGTTCAGATTGTGTTTAGCAAGAAACTGAAGTATCAGAAGGTGTGTTCACAATGGGTATCTCGGTTGCTAACCAACCACCATAGAGAAGAACGCAAGGGATGTAGTTTGAAACGCTGCGATACGAAGAGGGCGATTTGTTTCTTTTGCGCATCATAGTGGCCAGTGAACATGCCACGGTCAACATCCTTCAGCTGTTAGAAACTGAATCACTGATCAACTCTAGACGGATTCTGTATCACACCTGCCATGTTTTCAACGGTCTGCTAAGGAAACTATGGGTTGGAAGATATGAAATGTTTGCAAACGTGATGGTTGATATGTGCTGCATACACCAGAGGTACATCATGCACGTCGTATGTATGTTTATGTTCACTTGGTGCAGTTAGGTCCGATTTCATTTGGAACTCTTTCTGGAGCTGAAAATTGTGATCACATATTGAATAGCATTTTATTTTAAGAACAATGTTTGAAAATTAGTTAAATTCTGTTCTTAGTGGTCACCCATACAGATGTCTACAAAATTCGGGCTATATTTAATTCTCACTTCTTCTACGTTCTCCTCTATCCACAAACACGCCCCTCCCCCCTCACGTATTTAGGTAATATAATCACAGTGCATGGCAAAGGAATCATAAGACACTTTGCACTGCATTATTTTTTCGAACGTAATATTATGCAACATTCAATTTGAGTTGCTGACTTTGAAAACCTGAAAACATTTTTATATGTTGGTCTACACATATGACTTTGTTGTAAATAGCGACACAAATGAATAAAGAACTTGTTGGTGTTATTATTTTTGTTGTTTGTGTGTTAGTTTGTGAGTTACAAGAATATGAAACAAAACGAAAACACACATTGAGACTCACTAAAATATGCGTTGCTCCTCTGCTAAATCCATAAGAAATATCACAAAACACTGATATTCATTGTTATTTCTAAGCTAGGCCTAGTGTTAGTATACCACTCAAACGTGTTTATTATATCTAAATAAACGAAGTAAACAGTCAAACACATTCTAGCTCATAAAGATCTGTACCAGCAACACTTACATTTCATCCTTCACAAAATCAATGGCGCCAATAACCGGTTGAAAAAAGTATGTGTTCGTTTCTTCTGCGTGAAATCATCACAAGATACTGATATTATTATTTCTAAGCTAGGCCTAATGTTTGTATACACTTCAAACGTATGTATTACATCTAAATAAACAAACTAAACACATTCTACCTATCAAATAACTCTTCTAACAACACTTCATCTTTCCCAACAACACGCGCGCCAAAAGCCGGTCATACAGGTATGAATGCTGTCTTTCAAATCGTTTTTCCACCAAAACACTTTCCATTCTTTACCGGTCAAATTGAGTCACAATGGAGGCTATTCACATTACTTCAAATCTGCCACAATTTTAAGTTTGTATGATACAGCGTTTTCCGAATAGTTTGGAAAAGGCCATATTTTGCCCACCGCAGTGCTGTGAAGGTTTTTAATCCAACACACGTAATAAAGCATTGGGCAAATGTCCCCGATATTACAATGTAAAGACGTTACAATGGATACAAACAGAACACTATAAAACACGATATTTCCACCCACATTGTGCTAATAGTGCCAAAATTGAACATTGACATACAAAGATAAAATAGACAATGTAACAACATAGATGAAATATCTTCGCAGAATACTTGGAGTTACAATAATGGATAGAACCAGAAACGAAGATATAAAAAACAAATACGTGCAACACCAGTTCTTTACTTCATCAAGAGACAGCAAACCAAATGGTTCCGTCACATAACCCATCAAACACCTGATAGTATCCCTCAGAAAGAAATGCTATACAGATACAATGGATATAAAGCCAAGAGCCGACCACTGAAACGCTGTATATCAGAAATAACAGAAGCAATAAAGCTTCCCGTGTACGAAGCACATACTACGGCCCTGTCAAGAAACCTCTTCATAACCTGGCGCTGAAAGGCAAGACACAAGCGAAAAGAAGAAGAGAGAAGGCGGCGGTCTTCAAGATCCGCACAGGCCACAACTGACTAAGGTATCATCTATTCAATAAATTGAAGATAGGTGCTACTGACGAATGCATCTGTGGTACTGGGAAAACATCTGCTGCAAAATTGCTCGGCATATGAGGACCAGAGAAAGCATATGTGGTAATCACAAGTGTCAACACTAGACGAGCTCTATTGCATATAGACGATCCAAACAGGGTACAAATAGACACTTGGAAGGAAAAGAGAAAATTGAAGCAATTGTCCCCACTGGATGTAACAGAAGAGGAAAGCCATATTCACTATCTGTAAGAGGAGAAAGAAAAGGAAAATAGGTTTTTTTTTACCAACCCATTGGGAAAATCGTTGCCTGCCCGTCATGAAAACACATCTGACAGGCAGCCACTAAGGAGACTACACCTAATATCCTGAAGACACGTGCCTTAGTGACAGTCTCTAGCTACCCAAAATCGGCCTCCTCGTCTATAATGGATGGATAAGCATTCAAATCTATCTCTTTTGCAGGGTATGGTATCCATATGAAATACCTGGATAGGTCCATATACGAGTTCTGTTCAAACGATGAAGCGGAGGCCGAGATTATAAAAAAAAGCAGTTGAGCTTTTGCACCAACAGTTTGACTTGGGCAAATTGTTGCCGATGGATTTGGTCATTTTGAGTGACTCTTGAGGCACTGAAGAACACCCTATTCAAATAAAAGGAGATATTCTTGGTGGGGAGGGCGATCAACAGCATCATTACTGCCCACGGGATAAATGTCACATTGCAATGGATCCCTGGACATAATGGGCTTCTAGAATATGACATGACCGATAGATTGGCAAAAACAGGAAGCAGAATAATATCAGCTCTTAGCTACATCGGAACATTTTTAACTTAACGTCTTTATACTGGTTTAGAAGACTGCAGAGTCTGTATACAACCAGTTTCATCTACATCACCTTGCTCTAAAAGTACACTCTCTCCAACTCTTTTCAATATATTCCTTGAGGGAATTATGAGTGAGGCACTTGGAGGTCACATTGGTACTGTCAAGATAGGGGGCCGACCGATTACCAATCTTCGTTTTGCAGATGATATCGACGGGCTGGCCGGTTCAGAAGCAGAACTCCAGGAATGGATCAGAAGGCTCGATGAAACAGCTATTGACTATGGTATGGAGATAAATGCTGGAAAGACAAAATTAATGACCAACAACGCCGAGGGCTTCAACAGCAGGATAAAAGCTAATGGTCAGAAACTCGAAGTGGTTGACCGTTTTAAATATCTAGGGTCGAGTGTCAGTGATGAAGGATCAGAATGTGAGGTGTTAACCAGAATAGCACAGACAATAGCGGCGATTGTACGGCTTAACAAAATCTGGCAAGATAAACGGTTAGCACTATGCACGAAAATCAGATTAATGCGTACACTGGTCCTGTCAATATTCCTCTGTGATAGTGAGACATGGACAATTACAATTGACCTTTAGCGAAGGATACAGGCCTTGTAGATGAGATGTTTCCGAAGACTTTTAAATGTCACGTACAAAGATCGAGTTACAAATGAGGAAATACGAGATAGAATTACAACAGCAATAGGGCCTTTTGAAAACCTCTTGGCACTGTCAAAAGAAGAAAAATCGCTTGGTACGGTCACATATCGAGATCAAATGGCCTTGCAAAATACGATCCTCCACGGAAAGGTGCAAGGCAGACGACGAAGAGGCCGTCCCAAAAAGAGTTGGGAGGACAACGTAAAACAATGGACCAATCTCCCACCAGAAGAGGCACAGGCAGCGGCCGCTGACAGAGAAGGGTGGCGTGGTGTTGTGAGGATGTCTTCATGTGTGCCCCAACGACCTCATCGGTTACAGGATGACCTGACATGACCTGGCTCTAAAAGATACGCGCATCCAATTTATTCTTCATTGCATTAACTGTTCCTGCCTCCACTACCTCTCGTAGCAATGCATTCCAAGCATTCACCACTCTCTGACTAAAAAAAATATTTCCTAATATCTAATCTGGACCTCTCTTTAGTCAACTTGTAGCTATGCCCTCTTGTTCTTGTGGGTGACAGTATTTTTTTTTTAAATGTTATAATCTAATTTATCCATTCCTCTGATAATCTTATCAACCTGTATTAAGTCACCACGAACCCTTCTCTCTTCTAGACACTGTAAGCCGGGTTTTCTGAGTCTCTCCTCTTAACTGTAATTCTGGAATTCCACTATCAGCTTTGTCGCTCTTTTTTGTATTCTTTTCAGCATGTTTATATCCCCTCTATGATATGGACTCCACACCTGTACACAGTACTCCAATCTAGGTCTAACTAATGCTTTATACAGTTTGACTATCACTTCCTTGCTCCTATGTTTAATATTTCTTTTATCATACCTAACATTGCATTTGCCTTTTTCACTGCTACCTTAACTTGCTCCCTCACCCGACCTGTATGATCTATTATAACCCCTAGGTCTCTTTCCTTATCTATCTTTCTAATATTGTTCTCTCCCATTCTGTAATCATGTTCCATATTGGATCTACCCATGTGGATGACTGTGTATTTATCTACATTAAACTCCATTTGCCAGATTACATACCATTCTCGAATTTTATCTAAATCCAACCTCAATATATCCACATCTGCTTTAGATGAGACACTACTGCATAGTTTTGAGTCATCAGTAAATTTTGCAATCATTGATCACATATCAATGTCCAAATCATTTATATATATCAAGAACAAAATTGGTTCCAAAACCGAGCCCCGTGGCACTCCACTTTTCACTTCACACCACTCAGAGTACTCCTTATTTATTCCCACCCTCTGCCTTCTTCCCGTTACCCAATTTTCTATCCATTTGGCAACTTCCCCACCTATTCCATGTGATTTTACCTTTCGAAATGATCTTTGATGAGGTACTCTATCGAAGAGCTTTGCAAAATCTAGATAAATAACGTGCACTGACTCCCCTTATCTATCATTTTGGTAACCTACTCCATGAATTCTAATATATTTGTTAAGCATGATCTCCCATGCTGACTATTTCTAATTATATAAAATTTGTCTAAATGCATTACAGTGTTATCTTTGGTTATTGACTCTAACAATGTACAGACTATGCTCGTTAAACTCATAGGTCTATAGTTCACTTGATCTGCTTTTTTGCCTTTTTTGAATAAGGGGATCACTCCTGCATCTTTTCAATCCCGTGGTTCAATCCCTTTTGCAAGTGATTGAGAACATAATATAGCCAATGGTTTTGCTAGTTGGTCTCTTTCGCACGGGTCCTTGAGCAGCGAGAACAAGCTATTGTGGAGCCACTGCTCAGTGCTTCACAATCAAAATTCCGGAAAAGCAGTATGGATGCAATATTTATGCTTAGGCAGTTAAGTGCAAAAAAAAACATAGAATACATAAAGAAACTCCATATTAACTTCATTGATCAGGAAAAGGCATTTGACCAGGTAAGCTATGGAAGGTAATGGTGTGTAGGATCAACTACTGGATAGCATTTTTGTCTTGTACGTAAACAGCGAAGATACAGTACAAACAAATGCCGATATGACAAATTGGTTTCCAGTCCTGGGTGTTGTACGATAGTGATATGGTCTTTCTCCACTTTTATTCATAATGTATATGAATTAAATTACACAGGTGACAAAAGTGTGTCGAAGAATGTTGTCTGTGAAGAACTGGTCAACGATGTTAAAGAAGGACGTGAGTTAACGAAAGGTCTCTCGAGACTAGGTCAGACTCACATTGTTGCGTCAGAAGGTGCCATTGCCAAAATTGATGCAGCAATTTGGGTGGACCGCCGTCAGAGCTTACGTTCGCCACACTTTTGTCACCATACACTGCCTGCATTCTGCGAAAATGTAAACTAGTCGACATCTTTCAGCTGTTAGAAACACAATAACTGCTTGCTGATCAACTCTGGACGAATTCCATACCATGCCCGCCGTGTTTTCAACGGTCTGCCGAGGAAACTAAGAGTCGGAGGATAATGAAATTTTGACGGCTGATATGTGCTGTTTACATCAGAAGTAACTTCATCATGCCCAATGTACGTATGTTCACTTGGTGCAGTTAGGTCTGGTTTCGTTTGAACATGCCTCGTACATTCACGGACTGGTGAGAACCGGTACATTTTTTCACGGACCGGTGAAAATAGTAAAAATTGTTCACAAACGGCTCTCACAGAAAAAAAATCCCATTATTAAAATATTTTTTTTAATCTGTTAGTTTATATTATTAAACATAAAAAGCTCGTAGTTGGATCTCCGGCGAAGGAAGATGGTCCGGCTCGCGCCGGTTCACTGCCCGTTGTCTCCTGCCCTACCATCTGCCGGCTCTCTCCCCCGGGTGCTCTTCGCTGAGCGTCCCGGGTGGCTGGCGCGTTTACTTTGGAAAAATTAGAGTGTTCAAAGCAGGCCTCGGCTGCCTGAATAATGGTGCATGGAATAGGACCTCGGCTCTATTTTGTTGGTTTTCGGAACTGGAGGTCCTTGGAAGACAGGTCAGTTTTTACCCTACAAATTACAGGGAGTTACTACGGTAATCCTGCTCAATTCGAGAGGAGAGGCATAAATTTTGGTTCACGTACCAGGCTGATAAGCCAATGGCGCGAGGATACCATGTGAGGGATTACGGCCGAACGCCTCTAAGCCGGAATCCCGCCCAAAATCTCAGCACCACTGCGATGGGGGGGGGGGGGGGGGCGATATGGTCGGGACCTGGGGCTCGCGCCTCAGCCCCACCCGGTCGAGCCACAGAAAGAGGTCTCTGTCGTCCGCCGAACAAAGCGGGCGGGCAGCTGCTCAATATTCACCCTATACGGCGATGAGGTGCGAAACCACCAACATAAGACTTAGTTCTTGGACGGGGTGTCGTAAACAGTAGAGCAGCCACCTCACTGTGAACTGTCGAGACTCAGCCCCTGACCATGAGATATGTCTGCACACCAGGCGAACAACATCTCCGTGACATTACCAGGCTTGTCCCCTGGCTAAATGCACTCCTGCCTCGATCTCTATCTCTGTATGCTATCAGCCATACCAATGGACGCAGAAGAGATGCAGGCAAGCGGACATTGCACATCTGCCCTATTGTGTCAACCTCCCAGGTGGCGGGGAATGCTAGGCGTACCATCACTGCAGAGAAGCCGAGAAAATAAAGGGAGCAAAGAGATACCCCACTCACATGCATATGCTACGTTTCTGGCAGGACGTGACGATCCTGGGATACAGACACACTGGGTTAGTACAAACCAGTACATAGTCCATATCATATATCATATCTCATCACCGCACCCTATAGACACGAGTAGTGAAGACTTGTTAGTCCTGTAAGACAACTTCCATAAGAGAGACAACTCTGATCACAAACAACTGGGGGGACAGCCAAAGGCTAAGGAGGGCATCCCTACAGAAACGCCTGTTGAAATCAGATGCACTGGGCCACAGGCTTAACGAAACAGTGCAACATAAATCGCAGTATGATGACAGTACAACCGTTCATAAAAAAGTATGGCGCTCATCCTGTGGAGTCCCGCCAGGCAGCGAGAGTGCCAGGCCTCACGCCTCGAAGGGGCCCACCCTTGACTACTGGTGGTCACCCACCCAAATGGCAGAAAAATAACACTGTCATTCGCTACTGGTAAGTACACAAGCAATTTCAGAGCGGAGGCAGAGGCACTGAGGGCGGCAGTGGAAGAAATGGTGACACATAAAGAAAATGAAAGCCATATAGTCCTGCTTACAGATGCTCTGGCCGTAGTCACAGCGCTAAAAAGCCAGAAAAACACTGAGCTTAATGACTTAAGAGCAGCACTCTGTCAACTATGCCAGCAGTCCGCACCAAAAAGGGTAGTGGTACAGTGGGTCCCATCCCACTGCAACATCCAAGGCAACGAGGAGGCAGACAGACTGGCAAAAGAAGGTGCAAAACTACCACAACCAGATACTAGTATGACATACGAGGAGTCAAAACGGCTTATTAGAGCTAGATACATGACCAAATGGGAAACCGAACATACTGGCTACACAAAAAACGATGTCTATTACCAGTTGAACAGAAGAGAGCAGGTCGTGGTCTTCAGACTTCGCACTGGCCACAATAGACTGAGGTACCACCTATTCAACAAATTGAAGATAGGTGGCACTAACGAATGCCCGTGTGGTACCGGGAAAATGACCGCTGAGCATTTGCTGCAAAACTGCCCGACATACGAGGATCAGAGAAAGCAGATGTGGCCATCACCAGTGGCAACACTAGACAAGCTATATGACAGCCTCAGGATGACCGCTGCTTTTTTCGAAAATATAATGGTTGCTGTCTGACTGCGTTCGATGAAGAAAGAAGAAGAAGAAATATAAAATTCTACAGCCATTTAAAATAACCAGAAAGGGTCGATGTCATTCCATGTGCCGAATACATGTCCAGACAGAAGGTACATCGGTTCGGTCAAATCATGAGAATGTTTCCTATCAGCTTCTCAGCTTCCTGTGCGAGCTTACAATGCCCGATGATCAGGTTTTAGAGCAAGATGGTGACCGAGGGTGGAAAGGCCACGTAAAGACGATTTTCCAGCGACATGGACGTCGGACGCGACGCATGTGGGCCAGGAGAGGCAACTACGGCTCCCCTTGAAGCACATCAGAGTACAAGTGGGCCGATAACTAACTAAATTATGCTAGTTATTTATAAGTTTTGTTTTATCTGGGTGTACTATGAGATAAATTTTTTGGCTATTCCATTTCATATTGATATACAATTTAAGTGTGGGGACATCTCTTCAAGGCGCCCAGTCGGTCGGTTGGGAAGACTTTTGGCGATCGACCTGTGGATTATCTTGTGGGCCGAGGTTTACTGGTCTAGTTGTCTTATGATGTTAACTTAACTTAACGTTTTTATACTGGTTTAGAAGACTCATCAGAGTCTGTAGACAACCAGGTCACATTTGCATTACCCTGCTTTAAAAGCTATGCACATCCAATCTATTCTTAAATGCATTAACTGTCTCTGCCTCCATCACCTCCTGGGGTAATGCATTCCAAGCATTCACCACTCTTTGAATGTTGATGTAGTCTAATACTGGTGTTGTTCCCACCAGTCTCCTGATGACATCGTTTCTTATCATGTCACTCCTTGTTACACCCAATATTCTTCGCAGGCATTTCATTTCTGCTGTTACGATTTGTCATTTTTCAGTTGATATTAGTGTCCAGTTTTGAGATTGGTAGCATAGTTTCAGGATAAAAGTCGTGTTATATAAAGCTCTTTTGGTAGTTATTGTCATGTGCTTGCAATTAAGTATTTGTGTGAATTGTCCAATAATCTGATTTCTAGTTTCAGTGGTGATTCTTCCATCTGCTGATAACGTGCCCCCTAAGTATGTGAAATCTTTCACCTGTTTGATTTGCTGCTTTTCAATGAAGACATGGTTGCTCCTACTTGTCTAGATATTTTCATGACCTTATTTTTTTCTGCTTTGATTTTCATGCTGTATTTTTTACATGTTGTATTTAGTTTGTTAATATGTTGTTGCAATTGTATTTCTGAAGTTGCTATGACTGCTTAATCGTCTGCGAAAAGAAGTCTGTTTAAGAGTTCACCAATGTTGTTTCCTTCACTTGGGTTGGCTGTTTTGCATATGTGGTCTACATTTGTGATGAACAACAAAGTCATTTTTCCATGTTTGTCAGATTATTTAATTTCTTCAGTTACTCTCAAAGTTAATCTCTATGTTCTTGTCAGGTGGAACAGAAACAACCAATTAAGTTAATGCTAGGATGGGTGATGGTAGTCATGAAGATCTTCCTGAAAAGTTGGAAAAAAGTATTCTGGCAAGAGCTGGGACAAGAAAACAAGGCGTCATAATTATCCACATTTCACTCGACAAACACTATACATCAAAAGACAAAAACTATACATCCAAAGACAGAAACTATACATCTAAAGACAAATATACACCCAAAGAACAAAAACTACACAATCAAATACACAAAAACTACATGCTCAAAGAAAAAAAATACACAGCTGGCAAAAGCCGATAAAAGAAACACTTTATTTTTAAACATTACTGATGTTGAACATGAATACCATTATTATGAATGGAAATTATGAACTTTAAAAATAGATTTGATGTTCAAAATGTCTGTCCCCTGTCCATGTAACTTAGAGATGAGACATTTGTTTTTAAATGGTGTTCATTACGTCCTATTTATAGTTGTTATAGTAAATGTTATCTCTCTTCTTCAAAAAGCATTATCACTATATAATGTTATACTTCAAACAGTAACAATATATTTTGCATTTCCAAACCAACAATACTCATAACAGCACAGAAATATCTTAATTATAAAGCAAATATTTAAAAGTCAAGCAGTAAATATGCTTTTACATGATGTACGCAGAAGTGCACTAATTAAATATAACTGATGTCTCTCCTTACCACTGTTATCTATTTTTTCAGTAACAATTGATTTTTATTCCCCAATTGTTATATAAGATATTCAATATCTGAAGTGTGTTTACACAATATGATTTCTGAGTCAAGTTTTTTACATACTTCTAATTACAAAATTCAAAATTTAATCATGAAAACAAAAAAGGGCATTAGAATCCCAGACTGTCATGGATAGGCTGCACGTAAGATACAACTTTCCTAAATTTTGTGTAAACCATAAACTACAAATGCATTTCCATCATTCATTTCAAAGTGATTTACAGATTTGAAAAAGGATAATATTAACAGTGAAACAGCATATATCATTTCTGTTAACAAACATCTTGCCATTACAATGCTGTTGTACATAAAGGAAATAAGTTATGAGTGAGAGACTTTTCATTGTTCATGGTCTACAGTATAATTGTTTTACAAATATATTTGATATAAATAGTGTAAACATATTACAATGTCATGCTCAATACATAAGAGTCAATTTGTACAAGCTACCTGTATAATGTATATGGTTTTTCCACATTTCATTTAGAGTTTTATTATTACAAACTTTATCTTAAAATAGATCTTAAAATAATCAATTAAAAATATAATTTCTGATAATCAATTATTTACAGTGGTTGTTTCACCATTTAAAACAGGTAGCTAACATTATATAACCTTTCAGGTAACATATTTCAAGAAATAAATTGATAATTGTTAGTACATAGAGAAGAATGTATGTTTTATAATCCGGCTTAAAACTACTTTCTACGAATGAAACTGGTTGTATACAGACTCTGCAGAGTCTTCTAAACCAGTATAAAGACGTTAAGTTAAGTTAAGAAAGATTTCTGCCCCTAGTTTCATCTTTCTTCCCAAACCACATATGCACACAACAATACAGGCATGTATTTTTAATGCACAGTTATTTTCCTCTTATAGTATGGTGAATATTGGTCTGGTATACAGGTTTTTTTTCTGGTACAAGTTGACAGGTATGTAAATGACAAATGTAGACCTGAACAAAAATTAAAAATTGAGAGGAGATGGAGAACCATTTTAATAAAATACTTTACTCATATTTTAAATTACAAATTTGCTGCACCATGGGCTTGGATAGAGTGTAGAGCAAAGTGTTTAAGCATTCTCAGTTCGTGTGACCTCATTGATGACAAGGAAAAAAGGATGCTGTCATCTAGTTCTCTGTATTTCTAGTGCATCAATAAGCTACTCTCATCCTGTTTTGTTTTGTGTCAGAAAGCAAAAAAACATGTTAATTTTAAAAATGATATTTCTATACGACTTATTGAAATCGTTATATTACATTTTGTCATAACAATATTAAATATGACTTTTCTTGTGAATGTAACACTACAACTCCTGTTTTTAAGTTTAGGTTACATTTAATTATGTTTATACATGAAGTATATATATATATATATATATATATATATGTGTATATATTAATATATTTATATACTTACTTAGTCGCTCCTCTTCTACCGTGAGGTGTAGAGGTAATATTTATATATATTAATGATCAGAAAGAACCTGATCCAAAATTGGAAGAAGTACTTGCAATTAAAAGCCTGAAAAAGGGAAAGTCCCCAGGATGCGATGATATCCCAGCAGAGCTAATACAAGCAGGAGGAGAGGCATGTGCTCGAGTCTATCACAAGCTGTGTAAACAGATATGGCACAGTGCAGAGTGGCCAGAAGCATGGAAGAAATCAATTTATATTCGCCTCCCCAAAAAAGGCAACCTGAAGCTGTGCACGAACTACCGAACTATCGCACTGATCAGCCATGCTAGCAAGATACTCTTGTGAATTCTATTAAGAAGGATAGAGAAAAGGTTTGAATCTGAAATTCACGTAGTCCAGGCAGGTTTTAGGAAAGACAGAGGGACCCAGGACCACATATTCAATTTAAGGAATATCTATGAAAAATGTAGAGAGTTTAATGTAGACCTGTACACATGTTTCATTGATTACACTAAGGCCTTTGACACGGTAAAACATCAGAATATGTGGAGAATCATGAAGGAAATGGGGTTTCCTTTGCTTATAGTCCATCTCATTGAAACATTATACCAAGATCAACAAGCTGCTGTCCGAGTATCTGGGCAAATAACAGATTGGTTTGTAGTACAAAAGGGAGTCCGCCAGGGATGTATACTCTCACCTTATCTGTACAACATATATGCAGAATGTAAAATGAGAAATGTACGAGAAGATAAGAACATTGAAAGTTTCGACCCATTTACGATTGGGGGGTACGAGATTCCAGAGTTACAATGCGCAGAAGTTCGGAAGGGCTAGAGCAGCTACTTTCAGCCATTAATGGACATAGTAAAGATCAAAATCTGTTCATAAACATAAACAAAACAAAGATAATGACCACCGATAAAACACAATGTCAGCATAAATTTACAGTGGGTGGTGAGGAAATAGATCAGGTTACACATTTTGAATATCTGGTCTCCAGAATCGACAAAAATGGTGACTGCTCGAAAGAAATCAGAAGAAGACTAGCTATGGCAATGCAGAGACTGAACAGCCTGAAGAAATTATGGCAGGGCACCAACAAAACGATAAAAGTAAAAGTCTTGAGAGCCTGTATTTTTCCTGTGGCAGCTTATGGCTGTGAAGCATGGACGATTACCAAAACTTCTAGACAAAGAATCGAATCCTTCGAATCAAAATGTTACAAAAAGATCCTCAGAATACCCTGGACAGAGAAAAGAACAAATGTAGACATTCGGCAAGAGTTGAGCATAGAGGAGAACTGGTTTATCAATTCCATTTTGGCTAGAAAATGCAAATACTTTGGTCACATCAAGAGACACAACGGTCTTGAGAGGACGGTGATGGAAGGTATGGTACCAGGCAAAAGAGGAAGGGGTAGACCAAGAAGACGATCGCACCAAGATATCCAGGGGTGCCTGAGTATGACAGTGGTGGAAGCTGGTGTTTTGGCAAGGGAACGAGTTTCTTTCAGACAGACTGTGATGGGAGCGACGTTCTACAAAGGACATGCTACATGATGATGATATATATGTATATATATATATATATATATATATATATATAAAGAAAGATAATAGTAACATGAGTTCCATTTATAAATAGCACACTAGAGAACATGAATCAAATTCTTGTCTATTAAGTCAAATTGTACATTCTTAGGATATAAATTAACTTAACTGAACTTCTTTATACTCGTTTAGAAGACTGCAGAGTCTGGATGTAACCATTTTCTTTTACATTCACTTGATCTAAAAATACCTGTGCTCATCCAATCAATACTTGAATGCATTAATTGATCCCGCCTCCACTATTTCATGTGGCAATGCATTCCAAGCATTCACCACTCTCTGACTAAAAAAATATTTCTTGATATCTAATCCAGACCTTTCTTTAATCAATTTGTGGCTGTGCCCTATTGTTCTTGTGGGTGGCTGTATTTTGAAAACACTTGTTGTAGTCTAATTTATCCTTGCTGTTGACTATCTTATAAACATGTAAAAAATCACCTCTAATTATTCTCTTTCCACAGCACAGAAGGCCGGTTTTTCTGAGTCGTTTCTCATAACTATAAATCTGGAATCTCACTATCAGTTGTGTCACTCTTCATTGTATCCTTTTCAGCAAATTTATATTCACTCTATGATAGGGACTCCACACGTGTACATAGTACTTCAAGCTAGGTCTAACCAATGCTGTGAACAGTTTGACTATCACTTTCATGCTCTTATGTTTAATATTTCTTTTTATTATACCAAACATTGTATTTGCCTTCATTTGCAAACTTAATTTGCCAGCTCTCAGACTATTCCCAAATTTTATCTAACGTTTTTTATACAGTAACGTACCATTGGAATAATTTAGATTTTGATGACTCTAGTAATCTCTCGTGTAACAGACATAGAACGGGATCGACGAACAGTTTGAAGATTCTTCTCAGCAACATCAGCTCTGACCTCAGCTTCCTCAATAAGAGCTTGGGCTTTGCGGTATTTGTTCATTGTAAGATTTGCCACATCTTCCTGTAAGCAGAACAAAAATAAAGCTATTTTAAGCAAACGTGGAATTCACAATCATAATTTTTTTATCCATGACATACTAGATACCAGTAAAAACAACAAATAAAAAATAGTTTGATCAAAATTAAATCATAAACAAAAATCATAAATCAGAGCTGGGGCACCATACAAGGGATGGCTGCAGACTAATTGAAGTGGAGGGAGTTTGTTGCTGCCCTTGAAAATGTCATCAGGTATAATGATCACTTTTAAATTTTGCTGTTCTCTGACCAAGAATATAAGAAGATAATTCTATCTGTTGCTATTTAATCTGGGTGTATGAACACTCATCTTGAAATGCCACTCGTTCTTCCTCTCAGTTTCCCATAAAACATACGTATTGTGATCTAGGATTATTCTGCTTAAATTGTTTTCCTCTCTCTGCCAGAGGTGTTATTCTCTACCACTGACTGTAAACAGTGATGTTGTCTTACTTTGATAAATTAATTAGATGTCCTTCTGCCTTTTTCTTTTGTAACATTGGTCTCATTTGCATAATTTCAAAAAGAACTGGTATAGCATTTTTGATATGCCTGCATTCATGGTTTTGAGAACATTCAATGTGATTTTGCAGCTTTATCATTAATTAGTAGTTTTAGTGCTTGTATTATCTCATGCTTTGATGGTTGGTTTATCTTTGCATTCAAGTGTTCTTTTCTGGGTTCTATGTTGGTTTGGAGTATTGGTGGATACTTTTTAGAGCTGCTGTCAAACAATTCCTTTTCAATAGAGGCATTTGTCTTTGTCTGCCTTTCACTTGTATCTTAGTGATGTTTAGAATATTCAAGCCTTTTTGTTTTTCTAATTTTTCTCAGATATTTCATATTTATATTTTCTCATGTTCTATATGACAATCTCTTTTATTTTCCTGCTAGCTCCTAGAATAGCATGGTTAGTTTGTCTCAAGTTCTTATTCTTAAAAGCCAATAACCTTAGCCAATGCTACGCTCATAGAAAATTAGTTGCCAGAAAGAACAAAACATCGACCTCACAGCCAACTCCTCACATGTGTGTCCCAAATACAACAGTCTACCATGCCATAATGTTCTTCTATTTCTTTGATCAACTGATACTATGCTTTTAGCTTGGTAAGGTTTACGAAGGAGATTGTACATTTTAGGTCTTCCTGGTCCCCCATAACTTTTCAAGTATGGTAGCTTCCTAGGCCAGACTGCCTGTCTTTGGTCTGCATAAGTGAAGCAGTCTTGTAGGATTGTTCTGGTGTTTACTTGGGCGCTCCACAATCGCACATCTCTTAGACCCATTCTGTGGAGGTGTGCCCTGAGTCTGCAATGTCCCATTCTGAGTATGAATATCTTTGCCTCTCCATCTCTGGCTAGTTTGTCTATGCTGTAATTTTCTGGCTTGTATTTTTAGTGTTGGTCTCTCCATTCTGTCCTCATGGATCATTCGATGAGTGTCTTTGCTGTTTTATAGCTCTGTGTACCGCAATTTTCAAGAGCTCATCTACTTTGTCATTTCCAAGGATCCCACCACAGTGGGCCAGAATCCACTGTAAAACTAGGTCTGTTTTTTTAAGAAAGCAATCCTGTTGTATTTTATTTTGTGTGTGAGAGTCTATCTTGTTTGGGACTTGAGATGGCTTGGAGCACACTCCTGGAGTCAGTTAGAATGACCATTTTCCTTGTAGTTGAGTTTTGACTGATAGGTATTTGAAACTTCCTGCGAGCTACTAGGCCTGGGGAAAGGTACAAATAATTTGGGTAGATTTTTAACTTCAATTTTGAATTTTGTTTGGGCAGCAACTTTTAAGACTACTCTTTTCGATTTATAACTGCCAAGGGATTTTTAGAGTGCTTAACACTGAACTCGGGAGTCTGATCTCACTACCCAGTGATCAAGGGAATTTTTACCAGAAGATCCATGTGAAAAAAATCTCGGTTTCCACGTGATTTAAACCAACGACTTTCAGGCATCCGAGGCGGACACCTTACCTCGAGACCACTGGTTTCCTATCTTTATTGTTTATATCTCTTTTTTAGGGTAGAGTGACAAGAGAGTGGTGGAGGTTTTGGTGTGGTTTATTTTCTGCCCCCTGTCTTATGGACCATGTATGAGACTATTGTTGCATGTTCTGTGGCTGTCCACGCAAAGATGACGTCGTACCGGCTGCGGTTCTAACATTGCTCTGGTGTTTTAGTTCATTATGGATGTCGCCAGTCCACGAATTTGCCTGGAATTCACACTAGTCGATGACTTACACTTGTTTTCACAGAAATGTTTCATTCTTTTCCATTTGAACTAGTTAATTCGTTAATTTTTTTTTTTCTTCTCTCCGATTATTCTGGCATGAACATCAACTATATGAATTAGAACTATGGTTAAACTTGTGTCTAATTTTCGCGATCTAGTACACACAGCTGAACTTCACTCTAGCTGCAGACAGTGTCTGTTGTGGTGTGACTGTCAAATGTAGACACGGGACTATAATAGACTAGAACACATCATCTAGGAGAGATACCCAATACATCCCTCGCACGTTGAGTGATGTCCATACGACCTCTTGCAGTTATGAAATGGTGCAGTTTTTTTCCTAACTTTAATCCAAATCTCAGAGCAAGTCACCAATTTCAGAAGACACAGAAAGAGAAAAGATTATCCACATGGCTGAAAAGAGAGAGTGGTCTTCATCACACATGATGGACGAACATCATCATCATGTCCATCTGCGAAGTCATTTGCCTTTAGGCTGTTTGAGACATATTCATTGCAGCATTTAGTGATGTTGTTTATATATATATCAAGAAAAGAGTAGGCGCTATTACACTACCCTGTGGCCTTCCCTCTCCCAGTCTGACTGACCTGCTGGTATAGTTGACCAATTTAAACCTGGCAGATTTTTGGAAGAGGTATCCTTTTGATATTTGAGAACGTGTTGTTGGAAACTCCTGCTTGGAGAATTTTCAGCTTCAGGTCTTATCTTTTGACAGTATATCAAAGGTACAGATTAGATCAAAGAAGATGGCTGGAACTCTCTTTTTCTCTTAAAAGGTGTTTTCTAAGTCCTGTGTAAGATATGTTAATTGGTTCTCTGTGTTTCTGTACTGCCTGTATCCTCTCTGAGTTGGGATGAGTCGTGAGTTGGTCTCAAGTTACCATGTGAGTTTTTTGGTTATCAGTCTTTCCATTAGTTTCTCCACACAACTAAAGAGACTGATGGGCCTGTAGTTTTGGAGATCTTGTTTGTCTTTTCCTGGTTTAGGAATAGATTGAATTTGAGCCTCCTTCTAGAGTGCCAGAACAGTACCTCTGTACCAGTTCTGATTAAAAATTTCAAGGAAGAATATTTTTGCCTATGAGGCTGAGGTTTTTGAGGAATTCATTTGTGATATCATCTGTACTTGGTGCTTATTTTCTCTTTTAGTTTCTTAATTTGATCTTCTAGCTCCTGTAGGGTGAACTTCTCTGTCATGCACTATGTTGGATTGCGTTTGCTATGATTTTTTTTAAGAGCTCTGATCTGTATTCTTATTTCTTTAACTCTATCTCTTGAAACTTGTGTCTTACTTTCTGACTGATAAGTTCTGGCCATTAGGTGTGCTGCCGCCTTGCCGGTCACTTGATCTTCAGTCATATGTGACACAATTTTAGATCTCTCTTTCTTGTCATCAGTTAGGGTTTTGGTGAGATTCCACAGTCTTTTAGTATCATTTTCCAAGTTTAGTGAGCTGGTAAATTTGTGCCAGCTTTCCCTCATACTCTTCTTCTTCCCTTTTATGAAGACTACCGTTAATTTGTTGTGCAAGATTGTATTTTCGTCTGTTGGGTTTATACTACATGATTTCTCTGCACATACTAATTTCGCCTGGAAGCTCTTCCATTCTTTGGGTCCAGAAGGGTTGGTAGTCTTTTCTGCAGCCTCTTGAGATACTTTTCTTGGCAGCATCAAGAACACACCTATTGAAGGTTTGAGGGCTGGAGTTTAGAGTTTTTAGCCCGGTTTTGGTTACATAGCTGTCAGTCTGCGATGTGAGCCAGGGTGTCTTTACAGTCATTTGGGATTACATCTCACAGCATGAGAAGAGAAGACTAATGTCTGGTCAGGAAAAATATACTGATCAGACATGTTAGTCAGGATCATGTAAAATATACTGACCAAGACCTCCACGCAGGTCTCCCTGGAAACAGTCTGTTTTATGCAGTCTGGCTAATGAGGTGAGGGATCAATATGATCCCCACAGGAGTGAGTGAGACACAGATGAAGTCAAGCATAGCATAACTGTCTGCAAGATCAACCTTCATCAACACTCTCAGGATGTGAAGAAAAATACTGCAACCTGCCACTTAACCCTCCTTTTCAGAGCTTAACCCTCCAAAAAAATAAACTTACTCATTGTGAGCATTCAACAACAAGAAAATCTTATGCTGTCACCATTTTCCTTGCAATGGTTATTAGACAAAGTAGGAGGTACAGGTATAGATATCAAAATAGGAATACAAAAGACAGGATGAGCTTTCACAGCATTGAGGAACGTGCAGAAATCAGAAGCCCAACATAAAAATTAAAATGTTAAACTCCAATGTAAAGTCTGTTCTTTTGTATGGCTCTGAAACATCGAGAACAACAAAAACTAAAATGAATAATATTCACAATTGGGTGCCTGCACATACTAGAATAATTGAAATTGTTTGACATAATCGCTAATGTAAAACTGTTGGAAGAAAACTAGGCAGATATCAGTGGAATATGAGCTGACGAGAAGGCGCTGGTGTTGAATAGAACACACATTGAGGAAACCAGTTTATAAAATTACAAGGCAGTCTCTGTTCTGGAATCTCCAAAGCAAAAGATGTAGAGTTAGACCAAAACACACATGGATAAGAGAGCTCAAGATAAAAATAAAAGTAACAGGGAAGACTTGGACAGAACTGGAATGGATGGCCCAGGAAAGTAGGACTTTGTGTGTCAAACAGAATATATATTATTGAACTTACAGCTTCCTCAATTTGTCTCTTGTAAGTTTTGACACGAATGGTAAGCTGATCATTGATGCTCTGCAGCTCTACAACCTGTTTCCTGTCATCTTCAGTCTGAGTCTGAAGCTCCTTATAGAAACGTTCCGCCTTGCGCAGGTTAGCTACAGCTTCACGAACACGTCTGTTCTCAGCTTCAAGTTCTGCTTCCAAGTCACGGACCTGATGAGTCAAAAGTAGTTATACAACACTCGTCAAAATTGACCTGCACTGTCATTTCAAGATAAAGTTTTGCAATTCACCTTTATTGGTTATATGGAGCTTTTGCAAATTAACATATTTATTTAAATGTATACTGTATACAGAAAATATATCTGCTGTACTTATGTTAGAATGTTTAACTATAATAAGGGATTATATTGACTGATGATGACACCAATTTTAGGAATATCAAATGTAAACTTACTCTGCTCTGGAGCTTGGCAACCATCCTCTTGCCTTCTCTTTGAGCGAAAGCCTCTGCCTCTTCTAGACGAACTGTTATTTCCCGAATCTCAATTTCAAGCTGCTTTCGAAGACTGTCTGCATTCTTGTAGTTTTCCTGTTTGCCAAGAAATATTTTAGTCCTTAGTGTTGTAGGTTAGAAGCTAAATGCATGTGATATGTATAGTAATTTTATTTAATACAAAATCAAGAACATTGGTTCATTTCACCTAACCTTTTTTTGTTTCCTGTGACATATGGAGCTTGGAATAGTCACTTTCCACTGATTTATATTTTTACCTGACTTCTTGATCTCCATCAACTAGGATTTTATTGCTTCTTCTTTTCTTCATTATATGTTTTATTTGGTTTCCTAGCTTGTCTCTTCATCTGATGGTTTATCTGCATCATGGATATGATATATTTGATTAAATTAAATGCCACATTTCCAAGTCAATTTTGCTGTTCTGTTGAATACTAAATTCGAAATTTTCTCAGTTAAGAAAAAGGATTTTCCTAACTGACTGGATTTGAAAGCAAATAAGGCTTTGAAAATTCTGGTGTTTATCCATTCTTTTGTACTCCTTCTTTGGTCATGTTTCTTTTTTTTCCAATTTTGCCTTCACCTTCTTAGTCATAAGATCAATGGAAGTTATCATGTCTATTTTATTCATGTGTTTTTTGTTCTGTTCTCACTCATAGTCCTGCCTTTGCAGCATCCACAGATATTAGTAACAGCAAGATAAATAATTAAGAAATAATAGAGATTACACTGCAATGAGATTACAAATCATTAGATGATTTCTAGAAGAATAATTGACTTAACTGAGAAAATTATTTGTTGAAAGTGAGGATTTCCAAATCATACCACTAATATTAATCAGCAGGACTGATTCCTGAAATTCTTAATAGCGCACAGCTTGACTGTCATCAGCCATCTTATTTTTTTCAAAGAATTTTTTAAAACATATGCTGTTTCTCCAGTGCTTTTCCACAGAAACATTATATTACCATTTTCAAAAATTGCACCACTTTTCAATGTTCATTGCTTTGTTTGTTCTACTATTTAACTATTTGTATAGCTATTTTTATTTTTTGCTGAATTTAAATATTTTCAGTTTGTATTCTTCATTTACTGCAAATAATGTTTGAAAAAATAATATCCTTGTGATTAAATCATATTGCTATGAAAACCATTGCATTAGTAACTGATATTCTTACATCAGATCTATCATAATACTATCCTAACTCACAGTCTGAATCACATATCTCCTTAAAAATGGGTTGTTAATTTGTTTTTAATCTTTGTGTACAGAATAAAACAGATGCAAACAATTTAAAGACCTGGTGAGTAGATTGTTAGGTTATATGTTTTACGATGCCACAAACTAGCTCAAATAGAAACAATATCAATATACCTTGAAATTCTAGCACAAGACATAAGAATATTTGTTATAAGAATATTTGTTATTACCTGTTCCTGACGCAACTCATCAGCTAGACGAGCATTCTCAGAACCAAGTCTTTCTGCACGCTCTTCAGCAGCTCGCTGGTTGTTAATAGCATCATCAAGGTCACCCTGTGAGAAGATGAAAGATTTCCAGAATACATTCACTACAATAATCAGTTTAAAATGTGCAGTTTTTAAAAATTCTGCCAACTTTTAGTCCAAAAATATTAAAATTACCAACTTATGGCTGGATTTACTACATTTTGCTCGCATGTTCTCTCTTCTGCAGGAGTCAGCAGCCCTTTTATGGACTTGTAAAGTAAGGTAGTAACAAACAAAAAATTACAAACTATTACTTTTATTTATTTTATTTAAGTAACCTGTTTGCTGCTATGTAACAAAAAAATAATGTTTTTTATAATAGTTGTTCACACATTTTTGTAGTTGTTGTATTACAGATCCAGCTACATCAGACTCTCAACTTTTCAGCCGAATTTCATATAATGGTATCTGCACGTGTTTGTTAGTTGTTGTTTAGTACCATATAAAGTGTTTATCTAGCCTTGGATGAAGATGCAAAAGTTTCTTTAAAAGATGTTTAATAGAATTGTTGAAAGATTGCTTATAAGAAAGATGTCTGTTATAAATACTGATTCTATACAAATTCCTGCAGCTTCCTTAGTGCTCAATTTTGTGTTGTACAACTATATAAAACCTAAAGATCAATTATCTTGTATTAAGTGGGTGTAAAAAAATATTACAATTGTTTTGAACTAATACATAAATGGTGCCTTTATTTAAATTCCCCCTTATATAAGTTATCTCTTGTGATCACCTTGTGATCTAAAGTATGATTCTAGGAATGAAACTTTAATTTGTAACACTAAGTATGTGGGAATTAATGGTTCAACTTACTATGATAAAAAAATAAAACCGTTAATCGAGGAAAGAAATTCTTTACCTGGTTTCTGTTTTGGTTGGTGATGTCACTTTGCAAGAAGTCACATCTTTTTAAAAATGTAGAAGTACTTCCTCAAACTAAATCTACTAAAGCAATTAAGAATTATGTTTCCTTAATTTAATGTTCTATTTGGATAAACAGACTGCTAACCGAAGTAAAATTAAGAGAATAAAACTGAGTGAAATACCTGCAGGGCTGCTACATCGCCTTCCAGTCGCTTCCTGTCATTTGTGAGTGTGGTGACATGGATAGTCAACTCACTGATTCTGATACTGACTTCATGTAATTCAACCTCAGCATTCTTCCGAGCACGCTCAGCCTGCCCAAATAAAGTAACTAATCAATGACTTAAACTACTCAGATACTGCTTACTGATAACATCTTTCTTAGAAATAACTGCAATAGATATTTAAACATGACTCAAACTGCAGAATTAACAGAAAAACATTTTTAATATTTTGAGGTATTTTGCATTGCTAACCAATTTGGGTTCAGTTTTCTGGTGATGCATTCACTTTTATATAGTATTCTTGTTGCAAAATAAAGCTAAATGTTGTATTTTAAAATTAAAACGTACATTAACTTTAAGGAATGAATACAAATATTTTCAATGAAAAACTATCAGAAAAAATACTTCACACTCTTGAAATGTGGAATGTATTCTGTTCTATTAAGAATTAATGTCATTGCACTCTAGGCCCAGTCCCACCTAGCAAATGATGAACAGTGTAAATACTGATGGTTCCTGTAGTTTGCTGGTTGTACACACTCCAGCTCTGCTAGACCTGTGTATGATTTCAAAATCCTGCAATCTATGCATTGATGGTTCATCAACTGCAGTGTTTTCATACCAATGGCGGTCATTGATCAATTTCAAAATATCACCTCTACCCATTGTCAATGTCCCAACTACAGGTACCAATGAGGTCAGAATGCCAGCTCTTTCATTCCTGCAAACTTCAGTATGGCCAGGACAGTAGATCAACATAGGTTCCTGGAAGTTAGAGGCTTCTATGTCCACTATCCACTCTTGCTGCATCCAGCCCTTTTGCACCTTCCGAAGCAAGGATGGAGAGTCAGAGACATTAAAGAGGTCCCAGATATCCACTTCAGAGTTGAAGTCACTGTATCGATCTGGGGACGATGTGAGCTAGTGGTTAAGTGACACGGCTGACAACTCAAAGGTGCTGGGTTCGATCCCCATCACAGCACAGGCCATTACCCTGGGGAAGCAAACCCTTAAAAAATGCAGGAGGAAGCAGGACCTTACATAAAATGCATGCCGAAGTCGGATGCACTGGGCCGACAGGCACAAAATAAAAACCGCAGTGCAACACACACCTCCTTGGGGAATATAGAAATAAGGTGAATGCAAACAAAAAACAAAAAAAACCACATCGATCTCCATTCTGATACTGGACATCAAATATGCATCACTTCCATCAGCAACTACCCTGTCTTTCACTCTAGAAAATAGCAGAGAAGCCTAGGCCAGCTTTGTTACTGTGTAGCACAGATTCATTGGAATATATGTCAGCTTCAGAATCCTGAGCATTTTAACTTATGTTTGTTAACCTAAAGTTCTGCTTTCTCACTTCACCAGTCATAATGACCTGATGGTAGTCTGTCATATTTCCAGTGTGAATCCATTCTTCCCCTTTGTTTATAGTCTCTACTGTGGTCCCTGATCAACCGTTCTCTCTGCCTGTACCATCCATTACATCTCTCTTGTGATTCTTTTGCACTTGATACCTGCAATGTTCATGTGCAGTGTGTGCCTCTTGTTTGCAGCAACTCACATATAGGCTTTGACCTGGACCAGTGTTTATCTAGAATTTACAGAAAGAAGTCCAAGTATGAATCTCATCTTCATGATTGGGGTTTCCTTGATGCACTCAAGGACCAGTCCTTCATTCTGAATGCATTCTAACCAACATGACTTTGTTAGGATAATAATAATGTTAACCTAGGCATATAAGGGCAGTTGCTTTGGTCGACCACTACCATGTCCAGTTGCTGAGGCTTGTAGCTAAACCTGCTATCTGCTGAAGCCATATAGCCAGCCAGCCAGCTGGTGGGAGACCGTTGTTACACATAACTGATTTAAGCATGATCGGGTAAGCCAAAACTTCCTGATCCAGTCAAACCACATGTCCGAACACAGACTGGTTGTGGTGGACCAGAGTGTTTGAGATGGATGTAACATATTTCAGAGAAAAAGAAACAAAAAAAATAGAGGCTTTATTAAAAAATGTAGTGATAACCAGCCTGCAACTTTTTTTCAAAAGCTAAAATTGAAGGAAAAGTTAAAGACAAAGACTGATAAGTGGGAAGAACCAATTAGAAGATAGATTAGAACTTGTCCATCAGAATTTGTCATAAAAATAACTGAGAGATTTTGCAGCTGACCTTCTATGTAGGTAAGACGTTGAACCAATAATGTTTTCTCTTGGTACATGCTGTAAATTTTTTTCAGAAAAAATGGCTAGGTCAATTTTTAAGTAAAATTAAAAAATATGTCTTAACTAGATAAACTTATTGCAGAACAATTAATGTGTAGAACTTCAAGTGAAATGCATTACACTAGTATGTTTATCAAGCTAAAGCTCTTCTTGCAATAAATATTCCAAACTGGTGGAATATTAAAGATAAATGAAATTAAAATAAAGAAGAATATAACAGCCTTCATCAAATTAAACATGTCATTAAATGAAAATTCTGTAATGAAGTGACTTAATTGAAACAATAAAAATAAGAAATATGTATTTCTTAAGACTGTAGATTCTTCTAAACCAGTATAATGAAGTTAAGTTATGTATGTGCATTCGTTCATGGAGTTAATGAAAAAAGATTATTTGTATCATGTGAAACCAAATGAAAGCTATGAGTCTATTCTGATTTATAAAACATCAACTGTTAATTTTCATAATAGTGCATAACCCTGCTTTCTAAATAAGCAGGACAAGTAAATGTTGAAATTTACGTTACAATACATAGAAAAGCAAATTTTAAATACATACAGCTTCAAGAAGAGATCTGGCATCTTCAAGCTCCTGAGAAATGGCGAGCCTCTTCCTTTCACTAATAGACAGTTGGTTACGTAGATCATCAGCATTACGGCGCTCCTCATCCAAAAGAGTCTCAAGCTCCTAACAACATGCAAAATTAAAAAATTATATAAATAACTCTAACTATCAATGTGTTGTAAAATATTTTCTTGATAAGTTAATTTTGGTGAATTGAATATACAAGTTATGTTATGTTATACACAATTGACATCACTGCATTTCATGCAAACTCACAGGTGCTTAGTCGCTCTCTGTAAATGGCAATAGTATTAACAATAACAGTTCCTATAGCTTCTTCCTCTAATGTATGAGATGCTTACAATTGAAGGTATGAGGTCATAGTCATAACTTCTGAAGCAAGAATTCTCAGACATAATGATAAACCTGATAAATGAGGTGGCAGAGTTCATGTGACTTCATCAATTTCCATTCTCATAGTTGATGTTGCACATTGCGAGTTGCATTTCTTCATTCTGGATTTGTTCCAACCAACATTTTACTCTTTGATGTTGATATTATATGCACTAAAAAATGGAGTTATCCATTTATGTGAAGTGATAGTAATTGTACGGCATTTATTTGACTTAGTTGTATCTAATGAATAATATTGTATTTCAATAAAATATAAAGATCACTAAACACACTATATACACTATTCACTATTTATGAAACTAGTAAATGATTGCAATTTAATTTACAGATCTCCTGAAGTTACCTTTACACGGGCTTGCAGACTCTTAATCTGTTTGAGATATTCAGCATTGGCTCTGTTGGCATTATCCAGTGCTCCTTCCAGTTCTCGGATATCTGATTCAAACTTTTTCTTGATGCGAGTGATTTCAGACTTATAACGAATCTCAACTTCCACAAGCGTACGCTGAAGCTCTTCAATAACTCTGGCACTGCTGCGTCTGAATGATTATAAGATATTAAATTGATCATTATGAACACTTAGTTTCAAAGCATTTTGTTCAAAACAATTTAGTCGATGCTTAAAAATGTTTTACATAAAATACTACTGTCATAATACAGAGCTGACAGTGCAAGGATAGCATATCATAATCACAGAAATGAATAGATGGCTTTAAGTCCATAGCTAACATTTAACTAATCACATTAAATAAACTTAGGAATGATTGCAAAATTATGGTGAAGACAAGGCATATCTTTACATGAGTTTACAACTGGTTATGAATAAAGTAATCCAAATATGTGCAAATAATTTTTTTTTCATCTGCCAAACTCTGAGCTAAGTGGGTAGTTGCAAACTTGACCACACTAAAAAATTCACAATAAACATGGCATCTATATGTTAATATATTTTATAGTGGTTTTATGACATGTTAGAGCTTAATTAATACACATATTATTATGACAATATTTCAACTAAAAATAAACTTCAATTATATATATTTGGAGAAAATTGTTTTTTTGTCTCCTTAACAAGAATTTTAATATCAAAGGGTATGAAATATATTTATAGTCTTGTGTTTGTGGTTAAGGCATTGTCTTCTGTGCCATCATGTTAAATTGTCTAATATTGTCTGTTTCAGTGGTTCTCTCTTTTCCCAGAATTTGTAGTTATTGTCACAATGTCCACCAATCCATATCATATCACAAAATAATCAAAATGTAATTGTAGTGATTGTTTCTTTATGATTTTTGCATCAACTGATTCAATGCGATGAAATGACAAATAAGCTCCTGAAAATATGCCTGATCTCACTGGCATTTAGTGTACAAAAAGGCACCTATTTGTTAATTTAAGTTTTTTTTTAACTTTTAGAATGCTTTTTATCTCTGGTGCAGCCATATGTATATACAGTGAAGACATTTCTAGCATGTTTGAAGACAGTTCTCAAAAATGTCAAAATTCATAGTGATTTTGTTGAAAATAATTAAAGTTTTTAACTTCACAAAACATCATGTCATTGATGAGAGACCCCAGGTATGTGAATTGGTGCACAGCTGCCAATTCACAATTATTGAGTTGAAGAAGCATGTATTTCCTGTCCCAGCACACTTGTTTTGTTGAAACTTATTGTGAGACCAAAATCTTTATTAGGCTGCTGGAAGGACAATATATGATAGTCTCTAAGAGACAGAGGACCAGATTGGAACCAGGTTAGGAGAAAGTGAATTGAACAGATTGGTATTCTCTTTGGCAAACTTATGTACCTAAGTGTATAAGTGGAGGGACTAGGTACATAAGTAAAGAATGAGTAGAATTATTATATTTATTGTTATACCTTTTTAGAAGAACAATTTAATTGATTTTACTGTTTTGTGTTAAACTATAGGTAGGCTATATAGTTGGTACCTGATGTTCTCAAGTTCTTCATCTTTCTCTCGAAGTCTGGCTTCCATGTCTTGTCTGAGTTTCTCAAGTGCAGCATTAGCATTGGCCAGTTTATTCTCTGCATCACGAAGGGCATCTTCTGTATCCTACAAAAGAATAAAATAAATTACCAGACAAATTTCAGGGTGACTAAAGCTATTTATGTTATTATTAAACTCATTCACTCCCGTACACAAATGTATCAGCTTCCTGAGTTTTTCAGAAAACCTAGGCGCCAATGTATTGACTTTTGCAACTGTGTTGACAAAATCAAAAATTTTCCCATTCTTACTTCTCCTAAATGTTTTATTTTAGTTCTTGACTGAAGTCCAGATTCTGTACATTTCATTTCTAGAAGAGTTACTATATATAGCTTGGGTTTCATTGAAAATGTGTTGTATTGTAATACTTGGATTAAGAAAAAAACACCTTTTTAACTCTTAAATGAACTTCTTTCTGCTGATGATCAAGCAGCCATAGCAACTTTAGAACTACAATAGCAGCAACATATACAAACATATACATATATAAACTAAATACTACTTGTAAAATAACACAGCATGAAAATTAATGTTGAAAAAACTGAGGTCATGAAAATATCTAGAATAACCGGAGACATTAATATCGAAAACATGTGAAAGATTTCACCTACTTAGGGAGTACGATATCAGCAAACGGAAGAATTACAGTGGAAATCCAACAAAGATGCAATAAGGCAAATCAGATCATTGGACAGCTCTAATACTTAATTGCGAGAACATGACAATAACTACCAAAAGAGCTTTATACAACACCATTTTTGTCCCGACACTATGCTATCAATGTCAAAACTGGACAGTAACATCAAATGAAAAATGCTACATCGTAACAACGGAAATTAAATGGCTGCGAAAAATAGTGAGCATAACAAGGAGAGACATGATCAAAATCAATTACATCAGGAGACTAATGGGAACAACACCAGTATTAGACTACATTAAAAGACAGCAGCTAAAATAGTTTGGCTACGTAACAAGACTACAACCACACAGTAGCCTATCCCCCAACAAGCAATGCTATTTAGATATCAACGGATTCAAAGCCAAAGGCAAACAATGAAAAAGCTGGCTTACAGAAATATCTGAGGCAGTAAATACTACTGTGGATGAGGCATACAGACGGGCTTGTTCTAGAGATCTCTTCATAACCTGACGCTGAAAGGCATTAAAGCTTAAGCGAAAAGATACAACCTTTTTTGGGCAGTTATGAATAAAGCCAATGCCCCTTCAACCAGACTAAATACAATTTCTACAGTACAAGCTCGGTAATGGTTAGATTATATTATTACTAACGGCAGTCATGATGAAGGTATTGATCATTCTAATAGCAACATTTCAATTTGTTTTTCTAGTCTTAGTTCTAAGATGAGTGACGAAAGTGAAACTAAATCTACTGATGAGGGAATGGGGCACATTTTTTAACTCAAACAATGGTAGCAATAGTTCAAAAATTCAGTAACGGTTCAAGATCCTGAACAGTCATGCTAGTGTGTATAATATAAATGTGTGTGTTTATATATTTTGAAGGCAGCAAGAACATTCTTTCTGGATGTGTGCAAATATTGCAAACATTCACTGGTGGTTATTAGGACTTTAATTTGTGAGCACTTTCATGCACTTTCAGTAGAATGTGAATACTGTAAAAACAACTGCACCAAATTAACTTAACTTAACTTAACGTGTTTATACTGGTTTAGAAGACCCTGCAGAGTCTGTATACAACCAGTTACATTTACATCACCTTGTTCTAAAAGCTATGCGCATCCAGTTTATTCTTAAATGCATTAAATGTCCCTGCCTCCACTACCTCTCCTGGCAATGCATTCCAAGCAGACACCACTCTCTGACTAAAAAAATATTTCCTAATATCTAACCTGGACCTCTCTTTAGTCAGTTTGTAGTTATGCCCTCGTGTTATTGTAGGTGACTGTATTTTAAAAAACTTGTTATAGTCTAATTTATCGATTCCTCTGATCATCTTATAAACCTGTATTAAGTCACCACGAATTCTTCTCTCTTCGAGACACTGTAGGCCGGTTTTTCTGAGTCGTTCCTCATAACTGTAATTCTGGAATCCCACCATCATCTTTGTCGCTCTTTTTTGTATTCTTTCGAGCATGTTTATATCCCCTCTATGATAAGGACTCCACACCTGTACACAGTACTCCAATCTAGGTCTAACTAAAGCTTTATACAGTTTGACGATCACTTCCTTGCTCCTATGTTTAATATTTCTTTTTATCATACCTAACATTGCATTTGCCTTTTTCACTGCTACATTAACTTGCTCACTCACCTTTCCTGTATGATCTATTATAATCCCTAGGTCCCTTTCCTTATCTATCTTTCTAATATTGTTTTCTCCCATTCTGTAATTATGTTCCATATTGGATCTACCCATGTGGATGACTGTACATTTATCTACATTAAACTCCATTTGCCAGCTTACAGACCGTTCTCGAATTTTATCTAAATCTGACATCAATATATCCACTTCCGCTTTAGATGAGACACTACTGCATAGTTTTGTGTCATCAGCAAATTTTGCAATCATGGATCCCATATCAATGTCCAAATCATTTATATATATCAAGAACAAAATTGGTCCCAAAACCGAGCCCTGTGGCACACCACTTTTCACTTCACTCCACTCAGAGTACTCCTTATTTATGCCCACCCTCTGCCTTTTTCCCGTTAACCAATTTTCAATCCATTTGGCAACTTCCCCACCTATTCCATGTGATTTTAACTTTCGAAATAATCTTTGCTGAGGTACTCTATCAAAGGCCTTTGCAAAGTCTAGATAAATAACATCCACTGGCTCCCCTTTATCTATGATTTTAGTAACCTCCTCCATGAATTCTAATAGATTTGTTAAGCATGATCTCCTTCTTGTAAACCCATGCTGACTATTTCTAATTAGATTAAATTTGTTTAAATGCATTACAATGTTTTCTTTGATTATTGACTCTAACAATTTACAGACTATGCTCGTTAAACTCACCGGCCTATAATTTGCAGGTGTAGCTTTAAAACCATCTTCCTTCGTGGATTACCACGATAGAAAAGTGTTATGTTATTAATGCATTGGTTTAGAACTGAACAATGTGTTGTAAAGGGGGAAGAAAAATGTCATAATCTAAATTTTTAAAAATAAAGCAACTATAATCCCTCATACGCAAATGTTTACCTCCATTTATAAAATATATATTCCATTGTATTCTGGATTCAATAATGAACAGCCTGGTATATAATGTGTGCAATGTCAGTGAACCGTTAATTGAAGATAACTAGATCACAACTAAGTGATATCTGTTTTGAGTTATACATAAGAAAAAAGTGTGTCTAAAGGTCCAAAATTTTCCTCAGTGAATGAGTTAATTTTCATAGATGAATAAAATAGGACAATTTTTAAGTCTCATCTGAATCTAAAGGAAAATGTAATTCTCACTTTCAGAGCGGCAGCAAGAGAATCTCTTTCAGCCTCAAGCTGGGCACGCAGAGCTCTTAGGTCAGCTAACTCACGGTTAGCATCCTTCAGGGCTTGGTTAGCTTCTCGTAGCTGGTCTGAAAAGAAATACATACATATAATCAAGTATTCAAGTATATATATATATATATATATATATATATATATATATATATATATATATATATATATATATATATATATATATATATATATATATATATACACACATACACACCTACATACATATATGTTACAAATTTGCAAGGGCAGCTAAATTTAGGCATGATTTGCCATAGCCCACCTCTGCTGACTGTATCAAATGCCTTTGTGAGGTCAATGAATGTAATAAAGAGCTAGCAATTATTTTCTCGACATACGTATATGTGTATATAATAATAATCACTCGTCCATCGTCGTTTATGAGGACAACCAACATCATCACATGCCATAATGCAACCTTGAGTATGTGTGTGCTCTCATGACTGATCAAGCTAATTTAAGCCTGGAAAGGTCTATGACATGACTGGCAAACGTAGTCCACAGTTGTTTCTGGTTGTTTCTGCTATTGTCTCTGCTCTTGACTTCCTCCTAATTGCATGTCTATCCTGGGCTGCCTGGACACAGATACCCTCGCTGAGTTCAATGCAGTCTATGAACGTACTCTTCCATGTTGAGCGATTTTGAGCCAGGTTCCCCCAGGTGTTAATGTCTAATTGACAGCACTTAAAGGACTACTTCAGACTGTCCTTGGAACGCTTGTTTTGGACGTCCTTGTGATCGTTGTCCTTCACTCAGTTCACTATACATGAGTCTCTTTGGAAGCCTTTCATTTGACATTCAAGCAAGGTCACATTCAAGCCCATCTGAATTGGGATTTTTGCAAAAGTGCATGAATACTTTGCATGTTGGCTCTGGACAGCACTTCAGTATCTATGATATGGTCCTGCCAGCGTATATGCATTGCGTCTCAGACAGTTAATGTGAAAATGATTTAGAATCCTGGTGTCACCAGCGTAGACAGTCCAGCTGTCACATGCATAGAGCAAGCTGGGGACAATGGCGGCAAGGTAGACCTTCAACTTAGTCATTATGCTGATTCCCCTATGTTCTATGTTCCCATACTGTTGAGCGCATTTGGCCAAAATATGTGCTTGTCTTTACTATTCTATTAGCCAACTCATCCAGCAATAATCACTGATCTTGACAGTGTGCTTCGGAGGTAGACACATTTTTCAACCGCTTGTAATTTCTGCCCCCTCACTGGCTGTACCTGGTGCTGGTTGATACATGACCTTGGTTTTCTTTGTGCCAATTGTCAAGCCAAAGTTGTCACAAGCAGCAGAGAACTGGTCCATACCCTTTTGCATTTTCCATTCTGAGCTACTGTTCAGAGCACAGTCATCCACAAACAAGAGTTTGCATATCGTGTTGCGCATCACCTTTGTCTTCATCTTCAGTCTGCAGAGACTGAATAGACCACCATCCATGAGGTACTTTATTGGTATGCCACACTTAGTATTCTTAAAGGCTTCCATCAACATGGCTGAAAACATCATACTCAACAGTGTTGGAGCAAGTGTACATCCCTGTTTCACACTGTTGTTGACCTCGAATGGTGGAGTAGTCTCGTCGCTGTCAAGTACACTTGCGTGCATGCCCTCGTGAAGTTGTTTCACCATGGTTACAAATTTTCTAGGACAGCCAAATTAAACATGATTTGCCATAGCCCACCTCTGCTGACCGTATAAAATGACTTTTTGAGATCAATGAACGTAATATAGAGCTAGCTGCTGGTATTGTGTCAGCTCCAGGGGCTTTTGCCTTGTCTACTCCAGTTATGATATCATCCATAGCCGTGTTAATTTCTACTTGGGGCATGCGTTGGATGGCCTATTCATTTATGAATGTTGCAAAAATGTTTCGCCCACCTGTCAATAATCTGAGCTTTCTTTGTTAACAGCAATAAATCAGCGTTGCAAACTGGAGAGTTACCAGAAGTTTGTGGACCATAAAGTGATTTCAGCGCTGCGTAGAACCCTTTGAGGTCATGGTGCATAGCAAACGTCTCTATCCTGTCTACTAAGCCAGAAATCTTGTTACTCCCTGAATCTCTTCTGAACTATTCTTCGAGCACTAGTGAAGGCCATTTTCTTGGATAAGGACAACGTGTGAACGTGAGGACAATGAAGAGTGCTGAGCGCTTGACGCTTTGCGTCGAGAAGAATCTTAATTTCGCCGAACCAGTCTTTGTGCTTTTGTGTGGATGAACCAAGGTGTTTCAGCCCTGTAGAGTAAACAGTGTCCCTTAGGGTTACCCAGTTTTGATCAATGCTAGAGTTTCCAAGCTGAATCTCATCCAGTCTGCGATGTGTTGAACCTTCAAAAAAGTGACATGGTATGGCTCCAAGCTACTCAACTAGCAATGGAGAGTAGAGCACTGTCACTTTCACTACGAGACCACATCCGGAACACCGCCATCAGGAGTCAAACCTGCTTCAATAACATCGCATTAACGCCATTGATAAAAAAGTACAGGTGGGCAGGCCATGTGGTATACATGTCTGACAATAGAAGGACATGTAAAGTGACGTCATAGTGGTCCTACACCTATAATCATCGCCCCGTACATCCACAAATGAGATATAATATAAATAACATAAACTCAGCACATTACATAAGTGGTTCTGACGTACCCGAAAGCTGTTTATTTTCTCTCTGTAAGTTGTCATTTCGTTCAGTAAGTTCAGCATTTGCAACACGCAGCCTGTAGACTTCCTGTTCAAGGTTGGCCTTATCTGCACGAAGACCATTGTTTTCAGCAGTCAGATCATCAACACGTTTCTGAAGGGCCACATTTTCATTCTCCAGCTGTCTGTTGCGTTTAGTCAAATCTTGAACTATTATCTGAGTCTGTTAAAGAAAATAATATCTGACACTTCATCTTGTGACTCTTCCTGTAATTGTGTAATGTTACATAAACATTTTTGTGATTATTCCATTTACTATTTTGTCCTGACATTGTCCAACATTCAGCAATATTATTTAGCGAGTTTTTAATGAAAAACAGATTGTATATTATTTGCATTTTACTTTTTGCAAATTCTTTCCTTCTTTGACTGTACGTTATTTAAAAATGTCAATTTTGTAAGTTTTTATTTCAACATTCTGTTAAAAGTTTACATATTAAAATCATTTCTTTTGTAAAAAATGTGCTTACATTCTCAAGCTCAATAGTAATATCCCTTAATTCAATTGTCAGCTTAGCTTTGGCTTTCTCCAAACCACTATTCCTAACTCGAAGTTGCTCAGCGGTGTCCTCTAGCTCAGTGATTCGAGCTGTCAGTTTGCGCCTAATGGAATAATAAATGTAAACAATAATAATTGTGGTGTGAAAATTTGCCTGATGATGATGAAAAGTTTAGGTTCAGTGAAATAGATATTTCAAAGTATCAATAATTTAACTGCATTTCTGGTTATATTATTAAGTGCTATATTCCAATAAATAAATCCAAACAATATTACAAAAATGAAAGATTTCTACAGTTGATTCTGGACAAAGCACAAAGATGCAACATCAGTATAAAAATATAGGAATAATACTGAGATGCTATGGTACACCAGATACATTTTTACAAATTATATGAACACTATGAGGCTAAGTGTAGCTAATTAAACAAATAAATTAATAAATCATATTATCTACTTACAGTCATATTTTGATTGAAAAATGAATTTTTATAACATTATTTAGATATCTTACATGCACACTCTTGAATCTGTTTTGTTATTTCATTCTAAAAATTATTTTTACAATTTACTCAAAATTGCAATTTCCTCCTTTTTGCAAATTAGTTTATCTTCTATCTCATAATAATAAAAATCAACACAATTCTGGAACATATGTCAAATTATCTTCATGGTACTTGCGTTTTGTCATATTGGCACAATAATGTGAATATAATAACAAAAAGTCCAGCTATGTCAAGGTGAACATTGCACATAAAATATGCTATGTTCACTTCCTCACTAAAATAGCTGTTAGCTTAAATTAATGATAGACCCAAAGTGCTCAGTGTATCGACCACAATTACAAGAGAATAAATAATATACAAGAACAGTCCAAGAGCTTCCTCTATCTTGGAAATATAATAACAGAAAATGAGAGGTGTGAAATGAAAATCAGGAAGAGAATAGAGATGGCCAAGTCATATATTGACATCCAAGCAAGTCACTGGTTCTCTTGTGTTAAGTACACTCATCTTTACTGAATGGCGTAGAAACAAAGTTCTGCTCTGTTCTATTCTGTTTAGAATTTACGTCACTGCACTCTGGGCAGACCAATAGATGCTAAGCTCTTCTCAGTAATTGGTGAAGCGTGCAGATACTGATGGTTTCTGCAACTCGCTAGTTGTACCGTACCCACTGCTTCTCCATCCTTTTAGGCCGTCCTCTCTGTTGGATCCGCAAGTGTATTTCACAATATCTTTGCAATCAATGCATTGCTGGTTCATCAACTGCAGTGTCTTCATTTAAAAGACAGTCATTGATCAACTTTAAAATGTCACCTCTTTCCATTGTCAATGTCCCAACTGTGGGTGCCATTAAGGCCAGGATGTTAGTTCTTTCATTCCAGCAAATCCCAGTATAGCAAAGAAACAAGTTCCAAGAGATTTGAGGCATCTATTTCCACTATCTACTCATGTCACAAATAAATCTAGACATGATTATTATTTGCATTTCTGCTGTATAAAAATGTATAATTATGTAAAAACATGGAGAATGAACAAATGATTAGAAAAGAGAATTGATGCCTTTGAAATGTGTATACGGCGATTAAGAGGTCTAGGAGAGCCAAATATGAACGAAACTCAATGAGTTTAGGGCAAACAGAAGTACTCAAGACCTTATCTTTACACTCAGACAGCTAAGTGAAAATACTCTTGAATATGATAAAGAGATGCATCTCTGCTTTTTTAATTTGGAGAAAGCATTTGATAAAGTTCCTTGGGACAAACTCTAGGGGTGCCTGACAAGGAAGAACATCCCAGGACTCCTGATCTCTGCCATACAGAGTTTCTATAAAACATGCAGAAATTATGTGCGGACATCAAATCAAAAGTCAGGAGAGTTCAAGACCACTAGCGGGGTAAGACAGTGGGACATTATATCACTGTACCTTTTCATACTCCTCATGGATGAAGTCATCAAAGCCTACAAGGAATGGAAACAAAAGTATGAAGTAGGGTACTGGGAGATGAGACCAAGTTACATATCGGAATTAGCGTTTGCAAATGACATGGCCCTGATCACGAAATCCGAGGCACATCTCCAGATCAACTTGCAGGTCTGGGAAGAAGAGTTGAAGAAGAGAGGAATGCACATCAGCAACTCCAAGACAAAAACCATGGTGATTGCCAGAGATGAGAAGAGACATCAAATAACCCTGGGAACACGAGCACTAGAGTAGGTCAGTAACTTTAAATATCTAGGAGTGGTAATAGACAGCAGGGGAGGAATCAAAGAAGAGTTAACTGCACGAAGGGCAGCAGCAGGTAGACTTTTCCATGCAATAAACAGAGACTTTTCCATGCAATAAACAGAGGATTCCTCAGCAAAAGAGAAATAAGCAGGAAAACAAAGATGGATGTATACCACTCAACCTATGTGCCTATCCTGACATATGGATGTGAGTCATGGGCAATGGCTACAGCCCAAGAAAGGCAACTACAAACTTCAGAAATGAGATATCTAAGAAAGGCGGTTCAGGTGACGAAAAGGGACAAGATCCGTAACCAGACAATATGTAGTAATCTCGAAGTTCAACCCCTGCAGACACGAGTGCAGCAGTCCCAACTACAGTGGTTTGGCCATGTCTGTAGAATGGAGGAAGATCAGATACCAAAGCGGTCATGGGAGATAAAAAGTCAAGGACGCAGACCCCCAGGATGTCCCAAAGTACGTCGGGAAGACAACATACGAAAGTCCCTAAGTGATCGAGGGCTGGATTGGAAAGAGGCCAGGAAAAAGACGGCGGATAGAGCAGTGTGGTGTTCTCTCTGGAAAACCTCTACACCTATCGGTAGAAGAGGAGCAACTAAGTAAAGTAAAAAGAAATGTATATATATATAAGAATGGAGTACATTTCCTGGAAAGAAATGAAAATAGTGAAGTCTTGGAGAAATTAGAATTGCAAAGAGAATTTATGAATGAAATGAAAGTCTGACAGTTAAGATAATTTGGTAACATTAAAAAGATGTAATACAATACTGGAAGATAAGGTGACCATTCCAAAAGTAAACAATTCTATAAGTGGGAGGATAACATCAAATGATGGACAGGGGTAAATGGACAGAGAAAAACATGGCAGATTGTGCCATCAAGACAAGAGACAGAAAACCTTCAAGATCCATTTCAGCCAATCGCTACTGTAGAGTTGGCACCTGAATTGAACTGAAGTAATAGTAAGTAAGGGGCAAGTCTGGTGACAAAGATATTTATGTTAGTATTACTGTTACTTTCCATGTAAGACTTGATGAGCAACGCCAAGATGGCACCTAACCAGCGGCGATCTAGTTTTGTTCTCCTGTTTTAGTCCATTATGGATGTGGCCAGGCCAAGGATTTGCCTGAAATTCACACTAGTTGAAGACTTACGCTTATGTCCACGAAACATGTTGTGGTTTTCCACCTGGATTAGTTAGGTTGTTCATTTTGTGGTGTTATTCCCTTTGATTATTCTGGCATGGACTACTTGCAATAGTATTTTGGTTACCCTCTGTTGTATTTCCACAGTCCAGTGCACACGGCTGAAATTCAAGAGATTGGCGTTCTTTGTCATGTTTTCTAACAATCCCGGTTTTGGGGCAGCATCGAAATGTACACACAGCCAAAAAATAATGGACTAACACATCGCCTTGTAAAGATTGGGCCCTGCCTGGATAGCAACAAGTCCATGACACATCGTTCACACAGTGAGGGATACTGTCAAGAGGTATGGCGCTCGCCTCTCAAAGGGATGAACGGAAACAGTGGGCTATTGAATCCTGTAAATTTCAATTGACTCAAGGGAGGTGGGACCAGAGTGCCTGCATACTGAGTTACCTCCAGTCATCTTGACTTATATTTTGCCACTGGTTCTAGGTAGCTCAGGACCAGAGAGTGAGGTTAATGAACAGTTCAATTTTTTCCTCACTATAATCCAAATAAATTGCAAGTTACATCATTAAGAAACAACTGTCTGATGATGTCGCCATCATCACTTGCAGTGGTCAGCTAACTAACTAATTAATGTAAGAATGTATTTCCATATTTGCAAACACAGATATTTAAAAACTAACCGTGTCTCTTCAAGCTCCTCTGTTCTCAGTTGAATCTCTTTTTCAAAGCGAGTCTTCAGAACACTGAACTCTGTATTGACTTTGCTGAGCTGTACTCTTAAATTGTTGGAAATTTCAGCTTCTTCTTCATATCGCACATTAAGGCTGTCATAGTCACTTTGAAGGCCTGAAAATTGAACTTGAAGATTCTGTCTTTGCTGGAAAAATAAAATACGTTCATAAATGACACTGTCAATTTATTACATAATATATTACATAAATAAGACAACAAAATTATCTGATAACAATTAATCATGCTTATACAGATCAGTTTAAAAGACTGTCATATCTGGAATGAGAATTCAATTGAAAATAAATGTTCCCAAAACTTGCACAGGATATAGCCTCTGACAGCAAACTCAGTTAATGTCCTTATGTGCCTACTGAAAGGGAAAAGAGTGAGGTGCAAGTCTATGGCCCCCCAAAAAACCAGTATGCCATAAATGGTAATATTTCTAATAGAAGGAAAACTGACTTCAACGTACCTGCTTTCTTGCAGGCAGGCTAATGACAGTCAAAGGCTAGGAGAAGTTGACTAAAAAATAAGACTAAAAAAAATTAACAAAGAATACAAATAAGAAAACCCCCAAACATGTGTTTAATTATAAGAATCAACCACAAAAACACAGATACTTATGCAGATTAATGTGTTCAGATAGTCAAAAGAGTTCATTGAACTTTCAGTGCTTTGTTCAAAACATTGAGGTAAACAATATTTTCTACTGAAATTTGACATGACTGTAGTATCACTTTTTGAATAATGCTATATTTTGTTTGTACTGAAACCTTGAATTATTTTGTTTACATTCCTAACTGTTAAGTTGATTTATTTACAAAAAACAAAAAATATATATTGAAGTGTTGTTTGTACAAATGTGAGATATATTTAAAACTCAAGTTTTAAAAAATGCATGTAAGTAGTCTTTTAATATAAATTAATATTCAATCTTTCGTTCTTGAAATATTTGACAAGTAAATGGTAATAAATGTAGACAGAAATATGTATGTTTACCCGAGACTCATCATCAAGATTCCTTTTCAGTTCATCATTTTGGTGCTGCAGCTGTGATTTGGCTTTAGCAAGGGCTGCATTGCTTGAGTCAAGTTCTTGAACCTTGATAGTAATTTAAATATATAATTGTCAATATGGTTTTATATATATATATATATATAGGTTATATATTATATGTTATATATATGTTTTATTATATATATATATAGTAAAACATATATATAACATATATTATATGGGGCACACTTGAATACACTCCCACAATACTACGCCATCTTTCTCTGTCCGCAAGTCGTGCCTCACCGGGATAAAAGTTTGACCACTCAGTGATGTTGTTTGCCCATCTCTTCCTTGGATGTCCCCGCTCGCTTTTTCCTCGTACAAAATCATGCAGTATCGAATTTGTAATTCCGCTAGACACATGATATATATGATGATATGAATACTATTAACCATTTGAACCTGTGACATCTATATTTCGGGATGTGTGCAAATTACAAAAATGAAACAAGTGTTATTATTTCTATTACAAAATAGTTGATTTTATCAAATGCTTATTATTTTTACATAATATTTCAGTGTTTCAGGTCATTATTTATCTTAATTCTGTGCTTATTCATATTGATGTGTTATGATGACAATAAATTGTTATAAAAAATAGCTCCCAGCACCCTTATAGTAAATAATGTTTACAAAGTATAGTTTCAATGGGTACTGTTTTCAAACTAGTATTGTAAGATATACAAATTCACAATGTGATAAAAATTCACTCAATAATGAAACATCTATTCAATAATGAGCATGTTCTACATTCTGCAGGCACAAAAAACATGAAAATATTGACATAAAAGGTCCTTCATTTTAAGTGCATCCCATACACCAAAGAACCCATGCAATGGTGACAAACAAATTGTTCAAGAAAATTCTATCTATGTCCCTTAAGTGTCAAACACGGCACATAAGGCAGAAACCAGTGCTCTCCAGTTTCATGCAACCAGTTTCAGTTCATGTATGTTGTTCTAGCCCATAATGTAGCCCTGTCTGGCGATTGTTCTGCAGAGAGTTTCTTTCTGTCTTCCTCTTTTCCTGCTGCCAGATGGTGACTATATAAATGCTTGCAGAGGGTGTCTGTTGCTGTTGATTCTAAGAACATGCCGATGTGTGTCTACCAGTTCTTCTTAATTAGTGATAAAACATTGACTTCTCCAATTGTTTGGTTGGTTATGAATTCCTCCTAGCCAATGTTCAAGTTTTCTAAGACACTTATTCTCAAATGCATCACACTCATATGTGAGTATTGGTAACACGTTGAAGTTTAACAACCTCGGCCTCATGTATTTGCTCAGTGATTTCCAGATGTTCGTTTGTTAGGTTAAGACACCTGCTGTTAGAGCAATGCGAGTGGAAATTTCCTTCGATGTATCTCCATCTTAAGTCATTTTGCTTCCCAGTTAGGTGAAACTGCCAACTGTTTATAATATCTCTCTTAAGTAACTGGATAATAAGCAGGTTGATTGGTGAAATTCATGACGATTGTCTTGGAAGCATTGATATGAAGTCCTTTCTGTTCTGATAGGTGCATACTCGATCTAACTTGTTTTGCGCTTATTCAGAGGTTGAACTCAAGACGCCCAAATCATCTGCAAAATCAAAGTGCTCTAGAATGGTGCTATCTAACCATTTTATGCCTGCAGTGGTCTAAACACAGCATTGTCAATCATGGTAAAGAGCTGCAATCGTGTTTATGTATTTTGGTGAAAAGCTGTAGCTGGAGAGTATATTCCAAAGTGTCGGTTGATGTAAACTATCAAAAGCTTTTTGAAAATCAATAAAGTTAATGTTAAGTGAAGATTGCATTTCTACAGATTTCTACATTGTTCTCAGAGTGACAATTTGGTAGACACAAGATCTCTTTGATCTTCTTCTTCTTCTGCGTACACAGTCAGACAGTAACCATTATTTTCTCGAAAAAAGCGGCGGTCATCCTGAGACTCTCGCCACTACCATAGAGCTTGTCTTGCAGTTCCACTGGCAATGGCCACATCTGCTCTCTCTGATCCTCGTATGTCGGGCAGTTCTGCAGCAGATGTTCAGTGGTCATTTTACCAGTACCGCACGGGCATTCGTCGGTACACCCTATCTTCAATTTGTTGAAGAGGTGGTACCTCAGTCTGTTGTGGCCAGTGCGAAGTCTGAAGACAACGACCTGCTCTCTTCGGTTCAACTGGTAATAGGCATCGTTTTTGGTGTAACCAGTATGTTCGGTTTCCCATTTGGACATGTACCTGGCTTTGATAAGCCGTTTTGACTCTTCGTACGTCATACTGGTATCTATTTGTGGTAGCCTTGCACCTTCTTTTGCCAGTCTGTCTGCCTCCTCGTTGCCTTGGATGTTGCAGTGTGACGGAACCCACTGTACCACTACCCTTTTTGGTGCGGACTGTTGGCACAGTTTGCAGAGTGCTGCTCTTAAGTCATTAAGCTCAGTGTTTTTCTGGCTTTTTAGCGCTGTGACTACTTCGAGAGCATCTGTCAGCAGGACTATATGGCTCTCATTTTCACTGTGTGTTACCATTTCTTCCACTGCCGCCCTCAGTGCCTCTGCCTCTGCTCTGAAATTGCTCGTGTACTTACCAGTAGCGAATGACAGTGTTATTTTTCTGCCATTTGGTAGGTTCAGGAATGCTCCTGCCCCTCCGTTCTGTGTAGTGTTTGTTACAGAACCGTCGGTGTATGCATGGGTCCAGTCCATGCTTGGGTAGCTTTTCGTTATGAAGCTTAGGGTAGTGTCTCTCCTTTCTTTTTCGGTCTGGCAGTTTTTGTTTGCAATACCTGGTATATTTTCTACCACCTCTGGAAATATATCCTGCCTCCAAGTAGGTTTTCGTACAGTAGTGATGGGTTTTGGTGTTGTTAGTGCGTTTATGGGATCTTCGTGCATCTTTGCTTTGGCTATTTCTGCAAAGTTTCTCCGCTTTAGTTTCCCAGTTCCCAAATTGTTTAGCCTCTGGTACATTGGATGGTCCGTCAGTCTTCGGAGTTTCTCTGACTGCAGCTGGGCTCTGCAGTCTCTTCTGTCGGTCATGGATTGCAGTTTTGTAATCTTTTCAAGTTCTACAATTGGCGTTGACTTCATGCCACCTGTTATGATTCTCATGGCTTGGTTTTGAAGTTTGTTAACTTTATCGAAGTTCGCCTTCGCTGCTGTTGTCCATGCCGCGATGCCATACTCGAGAACTGGTCTCACTCTTCCAGTGTACAGTTTCTTTAGTATGCCTTCGTCTGCTCCCCAGCTTGTGCCAGCAAGTTTCCTCATGATCGCCATTCTTTCTCTGGCTTTCATTCGGTTTCTCTCAATCTGACTTTTCCATGTCATGCGCCGATCAAATGTGACTCCCAGATAGGTTGGGTTGTCGTTTGGCTGCAGGATTTTGCCATTTAGGCTTAATTTGGTACTTTGGGGTTTTAATGAGAGCGAGAATATTGTGCACATGGTTTTCTCCTCGTTTATTTTGACCAGCCATGAGTTCGCCCACTCTTCCAGCGATGTTAGGGCCGTTTGCATCCGATTTCTTGCTATGGTGAGATTCTTTTCAGAGGTCCACATAGCCAGATCGTCTGCAAACATTGAGCTATGGACTCTTCTTGGTATATTCTCTGTAATATCGTTTATATATACCAGGAAGAGTGTGGGTGACAGTACTCCCCCTTGGGGTACTCCCTGCTCGAGTGTCACCTTTTTGCTCATCTGCCCTTGTACTTGGACTCTGGCCGTTCTTTGTTTGAGGTAGTGGTTGATCCACTTGTACATCTTCCCACAAACATCACTTCTTCTTAGCTTGACTCTAAGTCCATCCTTCCAGACTTTGTCAAATGCCTTTTCCAGATCCACCCAAACAGCTACTGTGTGTTTCTGTGCCTGGTAGGCATCTTCTATCTCCTGGGCTATGAGGATGACCTGGTCCTCAGTGGATCTGTGCTGTCTAAAGCCGGCTTGCTGTGGAATTAGTATTCGTTTTTCTTCCAGATGCCACATCAGTCTGGTGTTTATCATCCGTTCCATCAGCTTGCCGACACAGCTCAGTAGGCTTATGGGCCTGTATCCATTCGGATCTGTTTTGTCCTTTCCTGTTTTTGGTACTGGTACCAGTATTGCATCTTTCCATGCCTGGGGTACAATACCCCTTTTCCAGCTTTGGTTCAGGACTGATAGTAGTTTTTTCTTCGCTGTTTGGCCCAGCCCCATCAGCATTTCGTTTGTTATCCCGTCTTTTCCGGGAGATTTCCTTCTCTTTAGTGTTCTCATAGCCTCTTCCATTTCGCGCATTGTTAGTTTGGCCATCATGTGCTCTTCAGGAGCCGTATTTATGTTTTCGTGCCCCTTTAGCTCTTCGCTAATGTCTGTATGCTTATCTGCAGGGACCTCGATGTGGTTTGCTCTGGCATAGTGATCGACAAAGGCGTTTGCGGCTTTCTTACCTGTGATCAAGTTCTCGCCTTGCTTGATAGTAATTTGTTTATTTGACGGGGTTTCGTCGTTCATGGCTCTGACTAGCTTCCATAGCTTGTTCCCTTCTTTGTCCAGGTTTAAACTTTCCGTTTTATTTTTCCAACTTTCTCTTGCTGTTTGCTTGAGAGTGTGTTTGTACTTCGCCGCGGCGGCTTTGAGGGCGATGTTTGCCTCCACGGATTTTTCTCGTTCTGCCATGTTCCTAGCATTTGTTACTGCATCTTCCACTTTCTGTAACTCATCATTCCAGTAGGGCTTATAGTTTTTCCTAGCTCCTCTTGGGATGGTTTCAGTGGCGGCTTGCATTATTGCCTTGCTTAGGCTCTCTACCATGGGCTTCATTTTGGTGTTTCGTGTGTTGATGGTTTCACACAGCCCATCTGTCAGGATTGCAAATCTGTCCCAGTCGGCTCGTTTGTAATTCCAACGTGGGAGCGGTTTTGTTTCCTGTGGGCCTACTTCCATGTCAATGGTTAGCCTGATCGGCCTGTGGTCGCTACCTGCCAGTTGGTTTAGCACCTGGCGGTCTATTTTATAGTGTATGTCCTGTGTGGAGAAGGCCAAATCTGGAGTCGAGGTGGTATGCCATGTTCTTGAACTCTTTGATCTAAAACCAGATTGTTCTTTTTGCAATTTATGTCTATATTATCCCTTTTCAACATCATAAAGTACTTCTCCTTTCACTGGTAGAAGCTTAATGCCTTGCCAGTTGTTGTAATCCGATCTCACCTCTGTTTGGTATTGTAATACTAATGCCATCTTTTCATTGCCGGAATGGGTTTTCATCTCCACACTTTCACTTATGATGAATAAAAAATGTCTAAAAACAATCCTCTGCTGCTTTTAGCATTTTGCTTGTAATTTTATCATTGCCAGCAGAGAGAGGCTTATAGAAATAATCAAGCAACTATAGTTCTGAAAATATATAAGACTGTTCTAAAATGTCTTGATTAATTTAACAGTTTTAAAAATGTATGACCAAAAAGGGTTACAAAACTGCCAGAACTATTTTCAATCACTGTAAGAAAAGGATTATTGGAAAGCACATTTTGAATTTATATGGTTGATTCCTTTATGAGACCCTAATGACTGAATTTTAAATTATTTTTAATGGCACCAAGACAAATTTGACATGTATTGCAATATGAAAACTCTTTATGGGTGAAAACCCTTACTAAACCATCTGTACATTGCAGGAAACGTGAACAAAATCATGCAAGATAACCTATTTCATACAAGATGGCATGTATGGAAATAGAACACTTGTACAAGACACTGCCTCATACTTGATGCTGAAGATCAAAATTTTCTTGAGTCAATCTGGCCTTGAGAGAGGTTAGATCATTCAGTTGACGAGCTAGATCATCAACTTGTCCTTTGAGACGAATATTTGCTTGCTCAGAAGCATCGAGCCTGCTTTCAACTGAAGCCTATTTGGACAAATAGAGCAAGCAATATATTAAGCAAACGTTTTTTGGAACGCATTTTAATCAGCTACAAGTATGCCCTAAGAGTTACATCCTAAAGCAGTTCTTGATCTGAGAATGCTTTCTGCTGTCTTTTTGTGTGTGTGCATGCATCACAAAAAGGGGGTGGAATATATATAATAATAATAATAGCTGTCCATCGTTGTGGATGAGGACCGCCGACATCATCCTTGTCACAAATTTCCCTGTTGGGTGTGGGTGCGCATGTGGCTGAACAGGCCAATGCGGGCACGAAAACATCTGCTGCATATCGGGCACACGAGGTTTGTTGAAGGTGATGGTGTTCCCGCTGTTCTGGATTTCCGGGTCTCCCGTCTGCTCTGGGCTTTCAAAACACTGTGGTCTTCGCTGGTAGCTACACCCGATTTGACTGCTCTTCTCCAGTCAGATCTGTTTTGCGCAAGACATTCCCAGGTGTCGATGTCTATCTGGCAACTTTTCAGTGAGTCCTTCAGACCGTCTTTAAATCGTTTCTTTGGGCGCCCTCTCTCGCGCCATCCCTCTCTCAGCTCGCTGTAGAGAAGCTTCTTTGGGAGCCGCTCGTCTGACATACGGACGAGGTGTCCGGCCCATCCTAGTCGTGCTTTTTCTAGCAGTTCTTGGATGCTGGGCATGTTAGCCCTCGAGAGAAGCTCGATGTCAGTGACACGATCTTGCCATCGGATGTAGAATATTCGCCTCAGGCAACCTATGTGGAAGTGGTTTAACCTCCTTGCATGTCCAGAGTATACAGTCCAGCTTTCGCAAGTGTATAGTAGGGTTGGAATGATGGTTGCATGGTAGACTTTGAGTTTGGTCTTGACGCTGATGCCACGACGTGCCCAGACCATCGAGCGCATTCTACCAAAGGCTGTGCTGGCCTTTGCTATTCTGCTTGCCACCTCATCGTCTAGGCTGACAGATCTCGACAGTGTGCTGCCCAGATATGTGAATTTGTCTACGACATTTAGCGTCTGCCCGCTGACTGTAGTCTCTATTTTTGTGTACAGCATGCCTGGTGCTGGTTGGTACATGACCTCTGTTTTTTTATCATTTATGGCCAGGCCAAAATTGTCGCATGCGGCAGAGAACCGGTCCATTCTAACCTGCATGTTCAGTTCTGAGTTGCTCATTAGAGTGCAGTCGTCAGCAAATACATGTTCCCTGATTATGTTGCCAGCCACTTTGGTTTTCGCCTTCATTCTTCTGGGATTGAGTAACTTGCCATCTGTGCGGTACTTTATGGGTATTCCAAGCTCCAGTGATCTGAAGGCGTCTGTCATTGTGGTCGCGAACATCATGCTGATCCAGGTCGGGGCGAGTACACATCCTTGTTTTACTCCGTTTGATACTAGAAACATTTTAGAGATTGCACCGCTGTCCAGTACATGTGCCTTCGTGTAGCTGTTTCACCATGGTTATGAACTTGTTGGGGCAGCCAAACTTGGACATTATCATCCACAGCCCTCCTCTGCTTACTGTATCAAATGCCTTTGTTAAATCAATAAATGTGGTGTACAAGGCCTGATTTTGTTCCAGACACTTCTCTTGTACTTGGCGAGCGGCAAAAATCATGTCCACTGTTCCTCTTCCGGCTCTGAACCCACATTGGCTTTCTGGGAGATGGTGGCTTTGTTCAAGGTGTTTGTTGAGCCTGTTTAGCAGTAAGCGCACTAGGATCTTGCCTGCTACGGAGAGTAGTGATATTCTACGATGGTTGTCGCATTCCTGACGGTTGCCTTTTCTTTTGTACAGGGGAACGATTGAGCGATATATATATATATAGGCTATACATGAGGGAAGCTCAATAAAGTATTTGACTTAAGGCTGAACACAAGATTAACTTATCCATTTAGTTCAAAAGGAATCCCATTGGAAAAAGGTTCCTCCTGAGTTGTTATGTTCTCCCAGTGGTGTTTTCACTGCTGAAATCATTTCCAGAAGTCCTTTATGGGGATCTCGATCAGGCACTTCATTGCACCTGTCTTGATTTCTCCCATGCCCTGAAATGTTATCCCTTTGAGTGGCACCTCATGTCTTTAAAAGAAATGAAAGTCACAGGTAGCCATATCTGGGGAGAAGGGAGAGTGCCAAACTAATCCAGTGCTGTGCTTCAGTATGAAATCCTGGATGAGGTGTGATGAGTGAGCATGTCAAGTGCAACCTGCAGATGTGTTTTGTTCTGTTCATGAGTAAGGAGTGTTGGAATAAATTTTGTCACAACGCTGCACATCTTAAAATTGTCAGTCAAAATTGGTTGCACTAAACCATACAAAATTGCCACTTCACTCTCAATTTATATTTATATTTCTTATGTTAGAAATAACCAAATAACAAAAGACAAGTAAGGCCCACTCATAGATACCACAGGTAAAATAATAAGAGAAAATAGGGAGACAGCTAATCTACTAAATCAATACTTTGGCACAGTCTACACAAAAGATGACTGCTCCAAGATCCCAGAGCCTATAGAGATTTTCAAATGTGAAATTGATATAGTGGGATTAAAATCAATCTGTATTACGGAGGAAATGGTTTTTAAAAAATTGGATGAGTTGAAAGTGGATAAATGTCCAGGTCAAGATGGTATCCATCCAAAAATGCTATTTGAAATTAGAGACCAACTAGCAAAACCATTGACTATATTATGTTCTCAATCACTTGCAAAAGGGATTGTTCCAAGAGATTAGAAAGAAGGAGTGATTCCCTTATTCAAAAAGGGAAAGAAATCAGATCCAGCAAATTATAGACCTGTGAGTTTAACAAGCATAGTCTGTAAATTGTTAGAGTCAATAATCAAATAAAACATTGTAATGCATCTAGACAGGTTTAATCTAATCAGAAATAGTCAGCATGGGTTTTCTAGAGGGAGATGGTACTTAGCAAATCTATTGGAGTTCACGGAGGAGGTTACTAAAATGATAGATAAGGGGAAAAACTATGTAGGAGTGTCTCATCTATAGCAGAGGTGGATATCTTGAGGTCGGATTTAGACAAAATTCTAGACTGGTCTTTGAAATGGCAAATGAAGTTTAATATAGATAAATGTACAGTCATCCACATGGGTAGACCTAATATGGAACAGAATTACAGAATAGACGAGAACAATATTAGAATGATAGATAAGGAAATGGACCTAGGGGTTATATCAGAGCATACAGGAAAAATGAATGGGCAGTGAACAAGGCAAATGCAATGTTAGGTATGATAAAAGGAGGTGATTGTCAAACTGTATAAAGCATTAGTGGAGTCCTTATCGTAGAGGAGATATAAACATGCTGGAATAGATACAAAGAAGAGCGACAAAACTGAAAGTGGGATTCCAGAATTACAGTTACGAGGAAATACTCAGAAAAAACCGACCTACAGTGTCTAGAAAAGAGAAGAATTTGAGGTGACTTAATATAGGTTTATAATAGAATAACAGGAAAGGTAAAATTTGACTATAACAAGTTTTTCAAAATGCAACAACCAACAAGAACAAGAGGGTATAGATACAAATTAACTAAAGAAAGGTCCAGATTGGATATAAGGAAATATTTTTTTAGTCAGAGAGTGGTGAATGCTTGGAATGCATTACCCCAGGAGGCGGTGGAGGCAGAGACAGTTAATGCATTTAAGAATAGATTGGATGTGCATAGTTTTTAGAGCAGGGTAATGCAGATGTTACTGGTTGTCTACAGACTCTGATGAGTCTTCTAAACCAGTATAAAAACATTGTTAAAGTTTATATAATTGTTACTCTATGATCTTCTATCCCTAATTTTCTCTTTTGTTTCTGGATTTCTGCTTGAGGACCTTCTTGATTGATGTGAAATCATCTTTGAAATGACGACACCCCTCTTTAATCTGCACAGAACTTATAGTCTCATTGCCTGCCATAAGCCCCCTTCATCTTCCCAATAATCTACAGTTGCATGTCACCAAGTTTCTGACAACGTGTTATGCTAATTCTATGCTCAATATGTTTGGTGATAATGGCTTGAAACACAAATATGATAAAAGCAGTGCACCAGCACATTATCAAGGCACCCTAGCAGCATCTCAGGGTGTGCACAGTCTGACAAAAACATAATGTATACTTTGAAGATATCAAGGTCGAATTTCGCTCTAGCCAGCACCAGGGCAGCTATTGGTTTGCTCAACAACAAAAATTGGTTTATAAAAATCTTTCACAGCCTATTGCAGAAGCTAAAATCTTGTTGAAAGTTAGTTGCATAAATTGTTTTACTACAAGGATGTTGCTTATAAAACCCTTGTTATTTCCTTTTACGTATTCCATTAATCTTGTAATACTCTTTTAGAAAAACTGCAGATTATTCCACAATTTGTTAGTATGAAATAAAGTGACTTGAATGGCTATGTTTCTATCTCTTTTTTTAGGGTAAATCATGTCAATGTATGTCACTTGGTTTATGTCAATTCATTTATGTGAAAGGGGGATGGCGTGGGCTAGTGGTTTAGTGATGCGGCTCACAATCCGATAGTGCTGGGTTCAATCCCCATCACAGCAGCGGCTGTTACCCCGGGGAAGCAAACCCTTAGAAAATGCAGGAGAAAGCAGACCCTTACATAAAATGCATGCTGAAGTCGTATGCACTGGGCCGACAGGCTCAAAATAAAAACCACAGTGCAGCGCACAGCGCCTTGAGGAATAGAGAAATAATGCGAACTCAAAAAAAAAAAAAATGTATGTGAAAAATGTATGAACAAATTAAAAATGTAATCTTAATTCCAATATTTTTATTAGTGAAGATTTTATTATTATAAAAAACTGTAAAATATAACATTTTGAGTACAAGGGGGAACATGAATATATATTTGTATTAATGTAAATGTGTGGGCTGTACACACACCAACTTACCTTGCCTTTGCTGAGTGAATCCAGCTGACCAGAAAGTCCATCAAGCTCAACAACTAGAGTTTGCTTTTCCTTTTCAACTCTATTTAGAAATTTCAAATGAAATATATTTGTACAATAACAAACAAAAGAGTTGCACATGTTCATGTCTTAAAATCTAATTCCTGTAACAAGAACACATTTTATCAAAATAGTAAAATTTACATCAGAAATTGCAATTTCTATATATTGGCAATCTCAGCTGCATTTGTGTTTGTTTTGCAATAATTTTGTCTTCTTTTAGTTTTTTTTATGTGTAAATAGGCCTTAATATATCTAAACAAAATTGGATGATATATAGAAAAGAAGGCTAGTGATGAGTAAATTTAGAATTCACAGAAACATCATAACCAGACATTAAGCATTTGTATTGAGACTGTAGCAGAACAAAATTGCCTTTTTCATTTGCACATACTCTTCAACGGTTCTGATTCCCAAATCCCTATTAACATTCAGGTATCATATCCATTCTTGTCAGATGATAGACACTGGTTTGCATTGAAAAACTACTTTTTGTTACTTGTTGGTTTTTTCTAGCATACTAATTAATCCATACACTTCTGCAAAAAGCTCAGATAAGATGGATGGGACATGTTGCTCGCATACCAGATGAGCACATCCTTAAGTAGCTGTTATACATTGAGCTCACAACAAGCAGATGCTCAGCAGGAGAACAAAAGAAACACTACAGAGACTCCTTGAAAGTGTTTTTGAAAAGCTTTAATATTGATGTTGTGTCATGGAAGTTGCTTGCACACATCCGTACCACCTAGTGCGTTAATAACACCGAAGGTGCTCAGATCGCAGAGAGTAAAGCCACCGCAGAGACTCACCAAAAGCTAATGTGGCAGGGTTTGCTGTTCCAAGATTGATCTAATGATTTTGCCATCTATGCTTGCGATGGGAAACTATTATTATTTTTGCAAGTTAACCCCATTTAATTCCGTTTCCTTTCCTATTTTCTTCTGATTTCTATTCTTTCTTTCTCTTCTTGTCTCTCTTTCTCCTTTATTTCTTAACCTTAAATAACAATATCAAATTTCTCAAATCTCAGTTCTTATAATTAACTATTTCTTTTGTTTTATGTCACATATATGAGGTGTGTTAACAAAGTATCGAACCTTTGGGTCGGAAAAATACAACTACTCACAAGGAGGTTTAAAATCCTAATCTCCTTTAAATCACTCTCCTTGGGACTTCATACACTTCTCACAGTGGTCCTGCCATTGTTGGAAGTATTTCAGGAAGGCCTCTTTAAGAATGGAATACAGCTGGGTTTATGTATTCTGCATAATTCTTATCATGACTCAAATCGGGACTCTTTCAGCTACATTTTTAGCTTGGGTAACAACCAAAAACTCCAAGGAACCATGTCGTGAGAATTAGATGCACAGATGGAGCTGCCGAGTTCCGTTGTCCACAGATTTGATCATTTGCGTCAAACAGCATCATAAAGATGACGGATGACCTCCAGGTAATACTCTTTGGTAATGTTAAGAACCTTGTGGTGCATACTCATGATGCACAATCCCACAGGAGTCAAAGAAAATGATCAACATGACTTTTACATTGCTGCGTACCTACCTTGCTTTTTCGGCCTCGACAATGATAAATATCTCCACTGTGATGACTACAGCTTTACTTCTGGGTCATACCCATAAACTCATGACTCATCACCAGTGATCACAGTGTTTAGGAAGTCAGGGCTGCTATTTACACAGTCCAGCATGTCCTGTGAAAGTTTCAGACTGAGTTGCTTCTATCGTTAGCATCTTTGGCACAAATTTCGCTGACACTCTCAGCATAGCCAAATCCTCACTCAAAAATGGAGTATACCAAACCAATACTTATCCCAACCTCTTCTGCAAGTTCTCGAATGGTGACACGATGGTTCTGTAAAATCAAGGTCCATACTTGGTCAATGACTTGCTCATTTTGACCTACCGGAAGGTGATCAGCGCTCTACCAATGTGCGACCATCTTTTCTTAATTTGTGTGATGCTCATATCATCACCGAAAGCCTGTTAAATCTTCCAAATGATTTCCACTTAGGTATTATCTTGTTTTTGGTAAAATTTAATGCAATACCACTGCTCCATTTTTTCCGTCATTTCGTGGTGAAAGAAAACCCGACAGGTGCTCACTTTACTCAACACTGGAAGACTGGCTGCCAGCTACTGATGCAATCTGAAGACGGGGAAAAAATTAACGCATGCGATAGACAATCGCCTATACTTGCCTGCCGAAGAACAACTTATTTCTGTAGAAAAAAAATTATGGCGACAACTTTTTTTAAAAACACCTTGTATATCCATGAAGCCCAAGAATTTATGTTTAGCATAATCACATATCTTTAACAGTTTTATCAAAATCACATAGCTTTAACAGTTTTATCAAAATCACATAGCTTTATTAGTCTTCTTTGTTTTGATAATTTGTTTCTCACAAAGACTTCCTGGTTCTATAATAGGTTGTCATTTTGTATTGTGACCATGTCAATTGATTCTGAACTTGTCTCTTGTGTGCATGTATTAACATTATACTATCATGTCTCTCCAAATCTTCCTGATCATAAGCAGAGGTTAAAAACTTGAATGTTTATCAACTTTGATCCTTCACAATGAAAATGAGCATGTATGTTAATCCTACCAGACCTAAGGCCCTGAACCCAACTGTCCCCCATTCCTGGGTTCCAGAGCATTAAAGAGAAAAAACCAACATGATATAGAAAAATGTTAGTTACATGCAAACAAGTGGTTAGAATAAGATGTAACTTGGAGACATTGTAGAAAATAGGTTTACCTTTCATCTAGCGTCAATATTCCACCTTTGTGTGCCAATCCACCCAGCAAAAGGCAAAGAATCTGTCTTGAGTCATAAAACATTTCGAAATCCGGGAGTAAACACAACTAAGAGCCCTCATTTGTCCAATAATCCTGATAGCTGGGCTTTATACATAAGTATTCCATATAGATCCTCAGTCCAAGAAAAGCCTTCATCTCATCACTCGAGCTCTCACTGTCTGTTTCACTTGAACAGAGTCTGAATCAACCAAATTATTGATCACCTGTTGGACTGTCATAAGCCTAGACTTACTTTGCTTTCCTGTTGAAGTGCTTGGTTCATCAGCCGTTCGTTTCATTGTCAATTTTCAGAATTTGTTCACGTTAAACCCCACAAAATCAATTCAAACATGGGGGCAGCCATTTGCAATGACTAATCATGAGGATTGACCACGATTGGTTGGTTATTTTTAGATTCTGACGCATTTTATGACGTACTATCCAAATTACCGAAAATTAGGTCCAGCGGTTTAGCGGCAGTTAAGGAAATTACCGAAAAATTGGGACAGCGGTCTGGTAGGGTTAACATTTGGCAAAATTGAAAACATTTTTACCAAACCTGTATGTAAGAACAGATCCACTGAAAATTTGTATTTGATGTTGCATTACTGTTTATTCAGTGCTCATAATTCATGTCATTGGGATCAAATTGCTACTTCACAACACCAGAATGATATTCTATTAATTAAAATGACAGGGGCTTGTTTCTTAATAAGATCTTTTCCTGGTACAACTTGTGCAGTGTTATTCTTAATTTATACTATAATTTGTATGCTTCGGTTATGAGATTTTGTTGCTATTGTCCTTTCACATAAAGAAACACCAATCATGTCACAGGATACACAAAAAGCCATGTTTTTGAAACTCCTGCTCTAGAAGAATGATAGAAGTTGAAGTACAGCACTGAATAAGTTACTTCAAAACGTAAATCTTTGGCACAGTAGAAGTTCCATAAGGCGTACAAAATATAACGTGCAGAGTAATGACATGATAATAACCCTTCGAACCCGTGACACTGATGCACCGGTGCATGAATAAATATCCCACTCCCAGAGACACCCATGAATCAGTATGATGGTGAACCATTAGCCAAAGGCGTATTTTTAGCTGTACTGCTTCGATTTTGGCCATACTATCATGATGTATTTGCAGTACACACATTTCCGGAGATGTGACAAATATGGCGACCTCCACAAAATAGGTAATTGGGTCAATGAATTTGTGATTTTCATGATGGAAAGTAATTTTGAAAATTTGGGAAATGGCGATTCTAAAAGGCTAACAACAGAACAAGTTATTGAAAGTATTCTCATGGATTTGGAGGTCAATAAAATGGATTTAGATGATGTTTATTCTGAAAAGGACAAGTGATTATTTGAATAACACGTGTGAGTACGCTAGGAAAACCTTTTGTATCTTTCAAAGAATCAGGCTACTGTCCGGGGGAGTGTATCTGACTCAATGTATCAAGTACATTTTATATACAATGATCTTCAATAAATATATCCCACAATTTACTGGCATAACTAGTAAGAGCATTGGAGATGATCAGGTCAGTCAATTCGAGATAGAAAATAATGAAATCATAGCAAATAGCTTTCCTCAGATGTCTAACTTGTACGCATTTGTTTAGGAGCACAGGAGAATGGGTTTTACCTACATGGTAGCCAGGGCTCAAAGTGTTAAGTGCCAGTTATATGTATTGATAACCCTTAGGGATATATATTATATTAATTAATGACTTATTAACTTAAAGTTAATTACTTAATGACTTCAGTTACTTGACTCTAATATATTCATCTTGTACTTTGTTTCATCGTATAACATAATTTCTATATTTACAATTTGTTTTTAATTATTATATATATTTATATTAAATCATCATTATTCATCAGTCGTCTTTGACACTGTTAATCACCAATTATTATCTTATATTTTGATATTTATATATTACTTGTGTGCAATATTGGACCAGAATGAGAATAAATAATCCTAACACTGCAAACGAAAAGGCATGTTGCAAGAGGGGACTAAGAAGGGTTTGAACATTGCATCTGCTACCAGTCTGCAGAAACTACAGGCATCAGTTCAGTTTCAGTTTAAGTGCCATCTCTGCTTCGAAGGTTGGCTGTAATGGATCTTGAGTGTACTCTATCTCTTGTCGTAACGCTGCAATCCGACAAGCTTTTCCAGTCCATCTCCTGATGTTTTCCACCCACTTAGAACATCTGCATCTTGAACGACTGCCTTCCACCACACCCTCTATTATGGATTTCAACAAAGAGGTATGACTTGTTATATGACCAAAATAACGTAACTGTCTAGCCTTGATTTTGGTCATTAATTTTCTTTTCACCTCCAACTTTTTCAATACCTCCACAATTGTTTTCTTCTCTTTCCAAGAAATGCGACCCAATCTTCTACATATCTCCATTCTGAAAGCTTCAATACTCTTTTCCAACCTGTTATTCATTGTCTATGTTTCTGCGCCATAAAGCAGTGACGAGTATACATAACACTTGACAATTTCAAAATATGGTTTATCTGTTTGGATGTCAGTATGTAACACATGTTGCCGAATACCTATTCTCCTTCTGATTTCTTTTTCACAGCTGCCTTCTTCCGTTATTATATGACCTAGATAGGAGAAACTCTGTACCTGTTCAAGTAGTTCATCTTTTATTTATATCTGCATACATGGCTTCTTGTAATTTTTCCAAAGTATCATGGTCTTTGTTTTCTTTATGTTTATGTCTAATCCAAACTCATGACTTATTGCATATATTGTTGTCACAAGTTCCTGTAATTCTTGCTCACTTTTTGCCATCAAAACTATCATCCATATATTTTAGGTTATTCATTGTTACTCTTCCCTCTTTCTGTTTGAATATTTGTTCTGTGCAGATATTAAAAAGACAAGGGGATAACACACATCCCTGTCTCACTCCTATTTTCACATCTATACTTGGAGAGCATAACGTACCTGATTTTACTGTAGCAGTTTGTTCCCAGTACAGATTACTGAGCAGTCTTATGTCTTTACCATCCAGACCTATTTCTTGGAGACATTTAATTAATTTCTCATGTTGGACTCTGTCAAAAGTCTTCTGGTAGTTTATGAAGCTTATATAAATACCATTATGTATTTCTATAAATTTCTCTGTCAGAGTATTCAAACAGAAAATTGTTTCCCTTGTTCCATTATACTTTCGAAAAACATATTCTTTTTCTGAAACTTCCCTCTCCCTCTCTAATCTGAAACTTCCCTCTCCCTCTCTAATCTGAAACTTCCCTCTCCCTCTCTAATCTGAAACTTCCCTCTCCCTAATTTGCCTCTTATTCTCACTTGTATTATCTTGGGTATTATTTTATTTGTGTGACTCATAGACATTGTTCTAAATTCTGAACATTCTACAGCATGAGGTTTTTCAGGAGTGTTATAAACGTTTATGTTTTCAGGTCAGTTGGTATGCATTTAGTAAATGCTACATGAAAAATCTAATCAGATTTATATATAATGACTATTAAAATGTATATTTATTAACAATGACATTATAATCTCATTTAACAATCACAACATAATCTCATACCTAGATTTCTGCTTCTGTAGGTGCTCAATTTGGTCCGACAGATCATTGATTGATTCCTGGTGGCGTTTTCTCAAGCTGTTTTCTGTCTGCTCAAACTGTACATTCACCATCTCTATATCTTTTCTGAGCTTGTTTATCTCAACCTCTCGTTTCTTGCTAATTTCAGTCTACAAATGACAAATAAACCTAGTCATTGTCAAAGTTAAAAAAATGTGTAATATGGTGATTTCATGATCTCAATATATGATCACAGTTACAATTAAAAGAGAGTTTGCCTACTTGTATGGATGGATATGTTTGCATGTTGTCCATTTCCCATTTTCAGTATTTACTGTTCATATTCATTACCAGTGTTTGCTTCTAGTATATTCTGATCCATGGATGCTAGTAAAAAATTGCAATGAGAGAATCCAACTTCATCATGTTTTTTATTCAACACTCTAAATGTTGGCCAACCTTTGTCCATTGCAATACGTTATTTTTTCAAGAGGTTCCTCCAGTTGTCTGTATTAAATGTAATTAATGCCATCTCTCAGGGTCCACAGCATTCATCTTGAGCCCTTCTGTTATGCAGTGACTTATTAAACTGCACTATGTTAATCAATCAATCAAAGCCATTCGCTTCTCTTGGTGCATAGGTCATTGACAGCATCTCGCCAACATTCACAAACCTGCCTCTCTCTCCAGATGTAATCATTTAATCTTAGTTCCTTGTCACATTCTCTTCTACATGTATTTTTTGGTCTACCTCTCTTTCTCTTCCCTTGAAGACTCCACTTGAGAGCCTGCCTGGCTATTTTGGATGGTACCTTCCTCAGTGTATATCCTATTCAGCCCCAATTTATTCTCTTAATTTCTTGTTGTTGGCGGCTTTTCCCCAGCTCTTCATTCCTTGCTGCCACTTTATGCTCATTATCCTTTGTAGACATCTGTTGTTGAAGGATTTGAGTTTTTATGATATCACCTTGGCCGCTCTATATGTTTCGGCACCCTACAACAGTATCAACTTGACACTGGCATTGAATATCCTTACTTTGACAGGAATGTTGATGTGAATTCAATACCAAACATACAATGTTGGTAAAAGATTAAGCCAATATACATTCGTCTATATTTGTTATATTTTGAACTAGTATAGAAGCAAACAATATCACATATTGAGCATGAATTTACAACAACTCTATCTCAGACAATATATTTATCTATCTAACTTCAGTCCACTTATATCGTTAGACGTCATGGGGAGGTGTGACCTCCTTTGTTTCATATTTGTTTGGCAGCCGAAAATGCGCTGGTTACTTGCCAGATCAATCCCAGCATCTGTTAGCCCCTGGAATATATGATCACCTATTTTTGAGACTGGTGGAGGTGGAAGTGTAAATTAGATCAAGGTAGACTCGCAGCCTGTCAGGCGCCATCTATGCCGTTCCTCTAACCAAATAACCAAGACTTGATGTTATAGCCACACAGTCCCCTTTTTGCAACATATTCTCTTTGGGGTGAGAATCCCTAGAATAATTTGAGTAGATTTTTAACTTTTGAATTTTGCCTGAGCAGTAATCGTTAAGCCTACTCTTTTCAATTTCCACCTGCTAAGGTATTTCTAACATCGCACCACTGCACTTGGGTGTCTGGTATCACTACTCAGAGAAGGGGAAATATTTACCAGATGATCCACATGAAAAAATTCTGGTCTCCACCGGGATTTGGCTTGGCTTCATTCATTCTCAATCTCCCGCTACCAAACCCTGAAAGGGCTTAAGTAGCAGAATGTAGTTCAGCGAATGGAATGCGTTGTGTCATAGTTTACAGCTTGACTGCGATATTTGCACCTTTCGGTTCAACACATCCGACTTCAGCAATCATTTTTTGACTACCAGGTTAGCATTCCCCCTTCAATCCCTTCTACTTAGCCAGTTTGCCCTGCTGCAGCCTGTTATCCAGGATCACCGCCTGGAGGTGTAGAAGGGTCTTGGCAGCTCTGGTTCACTGACCCTGATGCTAGCAGTCAGCTATGGGTCGCTGACCTCTGCAGCTCATGCGCTGCTCAGAATCTTGATTCCGCCACTCGGATTTGAACCTGCAGCCTCTAGCAGTCGAGGCGAGCACCTTACCTCGAGACCATTTTGAGGACTAAGTTTACAACTACTTTACCATAAACTAACTAAGCCTCAATACACAAATTCAACAAAGATATACCTGCTGTGAAACCACTCCACCCTGTTCATCAAAACTATCCTGCACCTGATCATATCTGAACTGCAGTTCTGCCAAAAGCTTCTCTGCCTGTTGATTGAGTATTGTTTTAGATCAAGATCAAGAGGATAGCAAGAAGTAAATTTTACATTCACTGGTAATTTAAAACCAGACACGATTAATATCTATTTGTTAAGATTGTATTACATCTGTATAATATTGAGGTACTTGTCTTGGCATGACCACCTTCATAAAGAATATTTGAGCATTTCTCAGAAGTTGACAATTTTAAATTATGTATTAGTTTTTTTGACACTGGTAATCAAAGGAAAATGTATGTCTTTTGTTTTGAGTTTCTAATAATCCTCACAAAAACAAAACCATGACCATTTACCAAGATATCTTTCAGTGCTCTTTTGTTTTACATCTCTAGTTACTTACTCTGAGACGGCCATCTCTTTCACTGTCAAGTGCATCCTCCAACTCTCTTACACGAGACTGAAATAGAATACAATTGTCATTTAGTGCTCAGTTCTATGTAAAAATGATGGCATTGGTTTTCTCTGAAGTCTGCATATTGTTGTGAATATGTTACTAGACAAAAAACATCCACGCACAATACATAAGTCAGTATTAATCATGTTACATTTGTTAGGTTTTCAGCAAATTATTTGTTCAAAAGTTAACAGTAAACACTGATATATCATACACTAAGATTTTCAATGATACCTTTGTTCTGTATGCTCATATGAATTGTTATTTTTTCCCAAGGCAATAACAACACATATAAGCAATGGCTAATTATTGCACCAAAACAAAGCAGTTTTAATTTATTTATTTTTCGTAACAAACAGGCCAAAACACAGTTATGTTATTTTATTTGCTAGTTAATATCATTTAACTTAACTTAACGTCTTTATACTGGTTTAGAACACCCTGCAGAGTCTGTATACAACCAGTTACATTTACATCACCTTGCTCTAAAAGATATGCGCATCCAGTTTATTCTTAAATGCATTAACTGTCCCTGCCTCCACTACCTCCCCTGGCAATGCATTCCAAGCAGACACCACTCTCTGACTAAAAAAATATTTCCTAATATCTAACCTGAACCTCTCTTTAGTCAGCTTGTAGCTATGCCCTCGTGTTATTGTAGGTGGCTGTATTTTTAAAAAAACTTTATTTATCGATTCCTCTGATCATCTTATAAACCTGAATTAAGTCACCACGAATTCTTCTCTCTTCGAGACACTGTAGGCCGGTTTTTCTGAGTCGTTCCTCATAACTGTAATTCTGGAATCCCACTATCATCTTTGTCACTCTTTTTTGTATTACTTAATTAAAAGCAGTTTAAAAATATTAATCCCTTTTAGAAGATATGAACTCAAAACTCTTTACGTAACTTTTCACTTGAATAGAACTCAAAATATGACATGGATTTAGCTATTTAAGTTCAAGAATTCATGTTACATCGTTTGATTTGCTATTGACTGAAGACTTCTATTCTACTAAGACCAATGTCTACAATTTATTTGAGAAAAAAACAATTTCTCACACAACTGGTGCAAGACTATTTATTCCAACTAAGCCTGCATGCCAATAGTAGTAATTCTCGCCCAGATCTATTGTTTTGTTTTCAATTATCTGACGTGACCATGCTGGTATGTTAAATAACTATGGTTACGTAACAAGTAGATATGCTGTAATGATTGACAATATCTAAGCATGCAAGCATGTATTGGTGGTCATATTTTGGTTAGGCTCTGAAAGTTATGGCTATGACGTCATCGTTGCACTTACTCACGCATGCATCTGTGCCAATAGAGGTGGAGCAAACCTTTATCGTAGGCGTGTTTCTTGTTCACATTTTTTTTTAAAGACAGAAGAACGAAGATGTGTAACTTGGCAGGAACAGGTAAACATTATACGGAGCACACATAATAAGTACTGGATAAACAAAACAAGCGGAATATCGGAGGAGCTAATGTGTTGAAGAAAGGTGGCGAGCGTGCCAAAGGTGAAGCTATACCTTGCTGTTTTTCTGTGACGCAGCTAACGACTAGAGGTTGCTATAGCAACCATGTAGCGCACCTCCCAATCCCCTTTTCTGATATCCTCTCCCGGCTCCTTCCTTGAGCACACACATATCTGTCTCAGGAAGTGAACATCAAACTTTTGATGCTGACTCGGCACACAAGAATTACCCCCATGTCTGGATATTTGCAGACTTGCATTTGATAATGACTAAATGGTAAGCAAAAAAGTCCATGTGAAAACAAAAGTATCGATTGCACGACAAACAAGTACGAGCTTCTAGAGAAAGTAAAAACAGGAGATAGTTCACGAAATTTGCTCATTGCTCGTGAAAATCATGAAAGAGAACGTTATGCTGAATATGTAAGCACGTAAACTGGTCTCGAAGTAAGGTGGTCTGCCTCGTGCCGGAAGTCGCGGGTTCGAATCACTGTACAGACCGGGATTTGTTCACGTGATTCTTCTGGTAAAAATGCCTCTTATCTCTGAGTAGTGAGATCGGACTTCCGTGTTCAGCGTCGAGCACGTTAAAATTCTTTGCCAATTAGAAGTCGAAAAGAGTAGACTAACGGCCGCAGCCCGGTAAAAAACAATCAAAAGCTCTAGTTAAAAAACCTACCCAAGTTATTTGCACCTTCCCCCAGTTTAAGTAAGCCACAACAAGTTTAAAATACCTACTATGGAAAGCCAAAACCTTCGACAACCTGGCAACAGACATGAACTTGCCGGTTTGAATACTAGGATTCCATGTATTCCAAGACTCAACTAAAAAGCATTAAAAGTTACTGAAATCATTAGTTTAACTATCGCCACTGTGTTTGTGTTATTGCTAATGTCAGACGGGGAATGGAAACGGGGGGGGGGGGGGGGGGGGGAGAGAGGGCCTGGAGGAAGAGGAGGAGACAGACTTTACAGTATAAATAGGATTGAGGGATAAAGATCCCGACAGCTACTGCAGGGTGTGCAGGTTGGTTTTTCTTTTACATAGGATAGAAAAAAAAAAATCCAACTCATATCTCCAGAACAAAAAAAACATGTGTTTTAGCACCTCGGACGTTTTTTTTATGGCAGCCTGGCAACGAGGTGGGGATTGACGTGTTTTTCTCAGTAGTGAGCGACACGCAGATGAAACCAAGCATAGCACAACCGCATAGATGACCTCGATCCACATTCACCAGCACCCCCCAGGATGTGAGGAAATCTACTGCAATTGGTCACTTGACGCCCGTTTTAGAATTACTCATTGTGGGCATTTGCCATCAATCATTACATACCCAGTAGTATCTCTCCTAATTTAAAAACAAAGAATTAAATTCAGTTGTCGCGAGCTATACTAAAGACAGATCTCTATGAATTAATTGTATAGTATGCAAACAGAAATAAGAAATAGAGATCTAATTGGGAATGAAGCTAATATCTCAAGTAATATAATGCTCTCATAACATTTTAGTTAGACCGGTCGTCTCTGCAATTTTGTTTGTTGATCTGTGATCCCCATCGTCATCCGCTTGTGTCATGTCATCTTCCTGGCCAATGCTGTGATGTATCTACGACCTCTTCTATTCCAAGTGTTGATAGGATTTCGTGCCATGATGTTAAAACCATCAGTCGTGTTCTCACGTTGAATGTTCCTTTTCCCATCAATGTTATCCTTTGGTACTCTGTGCTCCGACCATGATCTTCTCACAACATTTATAAATAGATTACTATGATGCTCTGCTACTTGTGATCATTTCCCTTTTCGACTGTCCCCCTATTTTTATCCTCCTTTGTTTTCTTTGCTGTTCATTGAATTCGTAATATTCCTTACATATAAAATTACTAAATAGAATTACAAGCAGGATCGAAGGACGCTTAAATTATCATGGTCTGCGCCTGGCAGTGGGTAACCAGGCTAATATGTGTGAAAAATAGCCAACTGAAAACTAATACAACTATTTTAACACGCAAAAGAATTCCAGGAGGAGGCAATAACAGAAACTTAATTACCCATTTGGTGTTTTGCCGTTAAATATTTGTGGCTCGAAAGACAAGAATATCAAACTCGCCAAATTATTAGTCACAATAAATTATACACAACGACATTAACCTGAACTTGTTTGGGTGTACTAATAATGCCTGCGAGTGTTTAAAATGCATGGCTTAGAAAGAACATCAGGAATGACATTCAGAGATGGGCCACACTTCTCGTAGCTCAACACTAGAACTAAATATTTTATATTCAATATGCACTGTCTTCCTCAGACAACAAACAATATATCTGAACTATAATAAACACAATTTCACACAACCTTCTTTGTTGAGTTCTTCAAAGGACATTCAGAACAGTCAAGGAAAATAAGTAGAATAGCTCTGCCACACAACCCATCTATCATTACTGCCGAATCCCCATGAGCTCTGCGGCACAGGCACCGCCTCACTCTCAGGCGAAATGAGCCGGCTATGTGTTCATCAGATTGGACAAACTTTTATTACTTGCAAGTTTTTGACAACATCGAAGGCGATCATTATCCACCGACAACCGCCAGAAGAATCTCTCATAAGAATCTCTTTTCTATTTGTAACTGCCAAGGATGCTTTTACTTCAGTTTTTGTCGTCTGTATTTCATAAAACGGCGCCAAATATCAACCTGTCTTGAGAGGAGGATTCACTTGAAACATGCGTGATTCGAACACTCCATCGTTTCGCACTTACGTTTCTCGGGAGACGGGAGCCATACCCCACTGAATGATCAACCTTCGGCGTTCTGCTCAGAGCTGTGTTGGACTGTAGTAGACCCCAACACTTCCTTTGAATGTGGCTTTGTTATATGAATTATCTGTATAATCATATATCTATGTTCCTGGCGGGTACACTCTTCTAAGATATTCTTAAGCGATAATTTTCCGTTCTACATCTGTCTGAGCTCCCTTCTTTTATATTTCCTCCACTGCGAATTTTTTTATTTTTCGTTGGTGGAATTTGGGATGTTTGCTTTAGATATCAAGCTACTATCTATGTTACAATTGGGTCTGCTCTTGCCAGAACTTTTGTTTTTGCAATGACGTAGTGTCTTTTCCTTATACATGGAAATTACGACAAACTGTACAGATGGAGAACGAACGAACGAACGAACGATGCAGGTGCATTGCCATGTGAAGAAGTCTTAGAGGAAGAATTTACTACAACGCTGTATTCTTTTCCCGCAGTGATTTGTTTCGGAACAGATCATTTATTTGTGTGTGCTGATGATCTGGCAAAATCATGAAGATGTTGAGATCAGAGATCTGAGGTGATTAATACCAAACATAGAAACTGAAAATAAATTCTGCAAAAGATTGTGTATACCATCTGAACTAATAAATACAAAGTTCTCAAACAAGCACATTTTAGATGGGTAGGGAGCCGCGTAGCGCAGTGGTTAGCGCACTGGCTTCGCATCTGAGTGGTCATGGGTTCATTCCCCAGTTGAGGCGGTAATGTTTTTTTTTCAGACCGCAATGGCCCCCGGGTTGACCCAGCCTTAAATGGGTACCGGTTCAGTCCGGGAAGTAAAAGCGGCGAGGGAGAGGAGATGGCTCCTTTGAAATGTGAGATCGCTAACACCTCACACCCCTACGGCAGTAATGCCGTATACAAGTCGGATACAAGAAAAAAAAACAAGTGTGTGTGTATTGGTGGATTTGCATTCAGATTCACAATCAAAGTAGGTTATATGGCGTCTCTAAAAAATGCCTAGACAGATCCTACACAAATAGACTATGTGATATGTTTGCAGGAACGCTTACGTCAGAAGCTGAACTCACTGCACTAGTCGTTTTGTGCAATCTGAAGACTGTTTTTCATAACTCTCCCCCCCCCCCCCCCCCAATTACTCAAAACATTGTTGTTTTTAGATTACATGTTCGCATTCCATGGCTTAGAACAGAGGTCTCTAAACTTTGTTGTCAACGAGTCACATTATGTATCTCACACATTTTATAAATAAATAACTTTTATTTTGATCTTTTTATTTGGTGACAATCAGCATGAAATGGTTCAAAACGAAAGAGCAATGTAATAATTACAAAGACAGACACAGGTATTTTGTTCAAGAAATGGCACAAATCTACAAGCAAACCCTTTCAAATTCCATAAATGCTCATGCTGCAAAAGTTTGTAAAATTGAATCAGATTCCTGGTTTAATTGGTGAATTGGTATGGTGGAAACGAGGGAAGTAGTTCATCTGATGGCCAGGGGAAATGGCCACCATTCTACCTGTCAAACAGTACCTGGTACCTCGCCTCATCTCTCTCAAATAACTGCGCTGCTGCATTGAGGACTCGAGATTCTGACTTGTTGAAAGTTGTGTTGGAAGTGTTCTCTCCTCCGCTATTATACGATCTGGTGTCTTTACGTACCTGTGTTTCAAACGAGTGGTTTAAAAAAACATATGCAATAACTACACTGTTAATCTCGATAAGATGGCTGCAGTCAAAAACGGATGAAATGTCCCTTGCTTCAAACAGGATACATCAGATTAATTATATTTTTGTAAAATAGGAAAATAATGGAGCATTTTCTCTGTTTGTAATGCAAATTCTCACTATAACGGTAAATAAAATGGCACAAAATCCTCTTTATAAATAGAAAACTATACGCAAATGGCACTAGAAAATTGTATGGCAATAAAGTTTCATTTCGTCGGAACCTGCATCTCTAAACAGTGTACAATTGGTTCACAGCAAACAACCGAGAAGGACTGCATTCACGTAACAGATCAGACGGGGAACATTTTAATATAATATCTATATTGATATATTGCGTTGTTTTTCTTGCGTTGTGCACATTCTAGGATAAGTAGTGCTCCTATACAATCTATATGTGGTTAATGCTGTGGGCAGATGGATTCAAACACGTACAATTGTTTTGGAGACTCCTACTAAAGTTGATAATCAAAGCGACTTTATCTTAGCGCATTTATTATTTATCATTAATCTAGGTGATTTATTCTCTCCTGTCAGATTTATTTGTTAAAGTGCTCAACATTTGTGTGTGTGTGTGTGTGTGTGTGTAATCAATAAACTGTGAGGTATTGTTTGTTACGTTTATGTTTCAACTCTGAAGCATGGAGTAATTGCTTCCTATTTTACTATGAAATAACTTTACCTTCACAACTTAAGAATGAATATGTTTAATATGTCTCGAATATATTCCAGGGAGTAAAGAGCGCATTCAAAATATTAGACACACCCTCTACTGTGCATGTTCAAGCAATAATGGATCAAATTGTAAGTACACTTAAATGGGTAAGAAACTCGAGGCAACAAGCGCAATGAAATACGTGAACTAGATTCATTGTGCTCCTTTTAGTTTCCTTATATGCAATGCGTGATGGGTAGTTATTTCTATGTATGTGTAGAATTAAATAATTGAACTATTAGAGTAAAAAAACACTATTATTACTTCAGACAATTAAGCTACTTAGCCCGGACAAATTAGCTGATAAAAAACAAAACCGAGTGTAATTATGTAGCTGGAGCTGCGAAATGAGCAGAATTGATGATCATAAAGAGATTGTAGCAGATAAACGCAAAACTGGTGCGTCTTTTAAATCTTCTTTTCATGCAAGACAATAGTCAGATTGAAATATTAAAGTATTCATTGGGAACATAGGGCACACATTAAAACAAAGACAGTTCAAAATTCATTAAGGTCTATCCCGACCGGAAACAGAATGATACAGTGAACTGATTTCAGTATAGTTTGAGCTAGACCAATCAACCATTATTATCATCTCAATGCAGGTGCTAGTCTTTAAATGCCAAACTCGAACGTTCCATTCAGATAATAAATTCAACAATTATGGTGTCTGCATGCTATGACGTTACAAAAACCAAACGACTGGCAAAATTAAGGAAAAACTCTTCTGACGAGCACAATTCTTTCTTCTGAGCATACCGAGGGCTTTATAGAGTGCAACAAAAACTAAACAAACAACTGTTAGAAGTTGTGAAGTCATCTGCCCCCCCCCCCTCCCTCTAAAACAGCTAAAATATAGGCTAATCTAGATAATATTTTAAATCTGGCCTTATAGAAAAATTATGAGTATCTGTTTTTGTACAAGAAATAAAATATTTAATTTATATAGTAACTTATATAGAACACGATAACCATGGAAACATGATAATCGGCGGCGAGAATCTCCGTCCACAGTATACCTGGAATTAATGCATGGAACAGCAGAAGTTTACAATATATGTATAGACCATCTGTGCAGTTCAAATAACAAAAAAGTAGGAATACTACAAATAATAAAGAATTATTAACAATTTACAAATTGAAAATAAAACAAAAGACTCTATGCATGCCAGAGAACCTTCTGTATCGAGGAGATCTAAGAGAAGTTGGCATTATAATATGCCAACAGTCCAAACGTTTTTTTAGTTCTTAGTCCTAGTCGACTTGTACTTCTACATGGACGTAGGTCAAGTGCAGGTCCAACTCTGGTATGAGCTAGATGTAGCCGGGAGGTGAATTTTCTGCGTAGCGGGCTAGGCTCGAGCAGCTTATTACTCCGCTGCATTAGGACAAGTGCTGCGGAGGGTGATTAACCGATGTGCGAGTCCATCTTACTAGACTCACGCACTAGAGCAAAATAGAACCACGGCTTGTTATGCCCCATATATGCTACTCTTAACAAACCACCTAACCATGGCCGGTGTTAAGCCATTTCAAATAGTTAGTCGCCTCTTGCGACATGCTCTCTGTAGGGCAGTGGTGCTATTCTTGTCCTTGTCATACACAACTACCCTGACGGACCACTCGGGGTTCAAACATTTGTCGGAAACAATCAAGACAGACATTCTACAAGAACGATATACAAATTATATTGGTCAAGTGTGGGATAGACAAGAAATATCGGCCAAAGATTGGAGACCTGCAGAAATGTACACATTTTAGAGGAATAACGTTGTTATCCGTATCTGTGAAAATATTGAATAGTATCATTTTGAGAGAAATTGAAAAAATCCTTTGACGAACAGCTGTACGATGAAATGGCAGTCGTTTACCAAAACACGTCATGTGCAGAACAGATCGCTACATTGCGCATAATTGTTTAACAGAGTGTGGGATGAAACACCACTTCACTTCATACCATATTCGCAGACTAAGAAAATGCTTCTTACAGTCTAGACAGAGAGTCACATCGGAAGCTGCCCATGCACTATGGAGTGCGCCTAAAGTTCATCAACATAATATGAAAGCCTATGCCAATATGAGTTGTCAGGTTTTGTACGAAGGTCAATGATAAGTCGCTGCGACTGGACACAATTTGGTTTCAACATCAATGGCAAGAGACTTAATTTAATGCAGATGACATAGTGCTCATCACAGAAACAGTTAGACACTAACAAAATGGTAACATACTTCATAAAGTAGATAGGAGAGCGGTCCTTGAGATGAATATGTCAAAAAACAAAGGTCATGCGCAACCGTTTCGCTGCCAATGGACCCATATTGAACAGGAAGAACGACATAAACCCAGAAGTAGCCAGAGACCACACCCATAACTAGAACCTGAGACTCCATTTTTCAACTCCACAATACTTCTTGCAATGTGCTACGCCGCAGAAACTAGATCACTTAAAAACAATGATGTCCAAACTTGATGTTATACACACACAGACATATATAAATATATATATATATATATATATATATATATATATATATATATATATATAAGGCCGCCGTCCATCGTAGACGATGATGGCATAATTAATTTAGCTAGCGCTATTTTTAGCAAGAATGAACTGCGCTACATTTTATCCTCACTCTCTCGTCTCGAGCCGGCCGACCCTAGTGGCAAGTCAAGGACAAAACGACTAGGGAGCGACTCGAGATGCACCCGTAAAAAAGAAAAAGACGGCGGAGTCCGGGGTCGAACCCACAGCACCTGATCACGAGGCCGACGGCTTAACCACTTAGCCACGGAAACCTCCATATATATATATAAATCATACTCTGTCAAATATATCGTTTTAAAATTGTTGCCTCCTGAGATTTATCTCTGGTCATTTGACTAAATCAATGAAGCTATTCAACTCATTCTGTGGGAAGATGTACACATTTGATACAGAAATATTAATTGCAGATGTCGGGAATGACAATGCACTGTAGTGTGTTCGCTGATTGAACAAGAGAAATCAGATTGAAAGATATTTGTATAATAATCAACAAATTACAAACTCTACACTAATAAACTATCTGCTGAATTAACAAAGAAACGTCAATCGTTTACTGTTGTAGGTAATTGCTTCCTTTCGCCTCACTACGGTGCATCCTAATGTAGACCAGAAGAATTTATAAAACAAAGTATACCTAAGATATCATAAGAAAAAGTGCCTAGTAACATTGATTTTCGAACACTGCAATGTTCAGGGACTATAAACAGAGCAAATGTAGAGCTACACATGGATCTCCAACCTCTACCTTTGTAGATAAATCATTTTCTTGTCTGCACGGGACAATTTATTGCTTTTTAAAAAATAAAAAAATAACTTTCCTCTGATATTTGGAAATATTCTAATTGTATGTATTTTAAGTGTTTTTATTACTTGACTTACCGTTGCCAATTTTGTTTTACAAGCTAATTTCCACTGAAAGTAAGGCCTAAGCAAACATGTTCTTGGCTTGCAACTTGTTTATAAGCTGGCTCATGGTGTGTGCTGTTAATACACAATGGTTCACATCCATAATATGAAGACCACAGACAAGTCTGGGTGTTTTTTACTGACAGCAGAATCATCTTTCCCGAATATCAGATTGGATCATTCACACAAGTTTCTCTGTTACAAGAATGTGACCCATTATGATATTTTATTTACATGTCAACTGAGTAAGAAAACCATGCACTGTTAGGAAGACCCAAAACGCATGCATAAGTCATCATATCATGCTCAATCATGCAGCAGAGAGAGATGCAGGTTTCCAAAAGCAATTTTGCATACAGGTACCAAAAAAAAAAAAAAAAAAAAGGCTGATAATTTTAAAGCCACATATATTTTTTATTGTGCCTTCGTTTTATGTAAAGTACGGCACCATAATTCATGCAACATTCTAAACAAAATAACAGCGTATGTAATACGTGTTAACATCAACACAATAATTAAAATATTGAATAAGATGTTGTTAAAGTGATGGTGTGATATCTAATGATGTAGTTTCAATAACTTTGAAATCACTTAAAAGTAATGTGCTCTGTTTCTTCAGATTTCTTAATAGGGTTCTTCCTTTTAATGTTACTTTTACCAGAAAAACTGGCACGCCTGAAATCTTACAGCTTTTCCATTCTGTCTCTGACAGATTTTGTTAATCCTACAAGATTGCCCACAAAACGACAACTGATAAACAGCATAATTGATAGTCAGTATTTGTTAACTGTGTCCTTACCCAAGACACAGGATTTGTGTGAAATGTCGGAGAAAAGTCATCGATGTCATTACGCTTGAGAATGTGAAATGATGACAATAGAAATATGTTGAGAGCTAGTCTTTGTGATCTGTGGTGAGTACATAGCAAGACAGAAAACAAGATGGTTCAGTCATCTTAAAGGTTAAAGGCGAGGGCTCCACTTCATCGCTGCGAGTTCCCAAAATGGCTCCGTCTCTCTCCGCAGAACAGTAACTCGCCTGCCGAGAGCACCGAACAAAGCACGAACTCCGTAGCTCTAGAGATGAACCAAGGGATTTCCTGAAAAATTGCCATCATGAACCGACTGTCGCAGCTCCAATTGGAAGAGCCCGACCGTCTGAACACGAGGCAAACGGCGTGACCACTTCTCCACAGATAAGAGTGCAAAGTCATCAGCTACCACTGCACCAATTTAACTCAAGACAATTGGACCATATGAAGACCACTCGGTGGTTGGATAGAAAATATTGCCGACAAAACTACAACAACTCTGGTTAACAAGGGCCAGTACAGTACATTTGTCCCAAGAAAGGTAACTTGAGCTCCCCACGCCGCTTAACAGAACGAGCTGGGGAAAAAGTATAGTGAAGTGCTTATCCAATGTTCTGTGTTTATGTGTACAGCTATTATTATCATTATTATTATCATATTATCATTACTATTATTATTATGTATATATATATATATATATCATAACAGCAAAATAGGTTGGCGGTTGAAAAAAAGCAACATTCTGCGAAAAAGACATGCTACTAATATTATATACAATTATTTCGGTGAAAATAAGATGGCTTGCTGAAATTTGACTTGAATCTGAATTTTTCCTTCTCGTTCGTTTGACAGGACGGACATTGCGTGGATTTTTTTCCATGCTATGATCGGTTCTCCCAGTCAACCCAGCTGTAAAAGGGTACCTGACGAGGTCATGAGCAAATTTCGGAGGTGCTGTGGAGTTCGTGTTGTATCATTGGCACTTCCAGCCATGAAAGGAGCCGAGCACAAATGGGTGCGCCCTGAAGAGGTTTTATTAGACTTTTCCATTTTATCAATGCCATGTGTATGATAAAATCACTAAAGAAGATATATGGATGTGGACAGGCCTGGCTCTGGTGGACCAAGAGTAACAAGAAGCCGGCTTTGGGTCGGTCACACTTTGAGCAAAGCAGCTGATTCAATGGCCAGACTGTCCCTGTCTTGGAATCCCATTGCTACAAAACGCAGAGGTCGACCATAAAAAATACACGGACAGAAGAGAAATTCTTAAAAATGTAAGCTGTTGATGGATGAGATGGGCTGGAACTATTGGTTCTTGACAGGAAGCATCGGCATGTGTTTGTTGAAGACCAGGGCTCAACACGGAGCGTTACATGTTTTCATTGACTCATTTCATTGTAATGTATGCTTCTCAGAAGTAAAGACTTAAAACACTGAAACGAATTATTAAAGTGGTTGTTTGTGTTATGCTTTAAAGCATTTTCTTTACATTATAATATCATTTATATTTTCTATTTTTTTTCGAAATTATATTTTTCTTAAATGCGTAAACCAGCACATATATGTGTGTGTGTGTGTGTGTGTGCCTGCATTTAAGTATGTGTGTATATGGCGTGTGTGTGTGACTCTCTCTCACACACACTCTCTCTCACTCTCTTCATATCTATCTATCTATCTATCTATCTATCTATCTATCTATCTATCTATCTATCTATCTGTGTGTCCATCTGTATGTCTGTCTACATATATATCTACGTTATATTTGCTTGAGAAAGAATACATACATGAACAAATGGTTTAATTAATGTTATTTGGTCTAAAATTCGGTAATATATGAAGACTGAGAGAGAAGACGTTTTAAACTGTGACTAGCATGTGCCAAGTTGTACATGTCGCGAACTATTGATGGAACAAAAGCGAGGCAGAGAAAATAATATGGTCGTGAGCAAACTTATTTGGAACTCTTGTCACCGCAAAGAATTCATTATTTATTTCATGGCATGTATTTTTATAGTGTCTTTTATCCTGTTCTGTTTTAATCTAGTCCACTGTTGACACAATATTCAATGACAGATGATTCTATGAAATTACAAACGAATAGCAATTTGGAAAAGAAAGTAATCCTTTCCACAGCCTTTGTGATGTACATAACCATTAACACGATCTAGTCCTATGATCCATTCAAACAATAAAGAGAACAAAACCGGTAAGATCAAACATTTTGCAAAAGATTAACCGGATTAGTCTAGATAAGTCATAGCACTTGAAATAACATGTCAGAAATGACAGAAACAAGAATCGGTCAATTTCACACGAAAAGATAATCTGCACCATCACCGGGAACGTAGGCTATTACTTCTTGTACGAGTATGTGTGCCCAAGTGTAACTGATTTAGGGAATGGTGGTTATTGTTCCTTGTATGTGTACCCAAGTATCACTGATTTAGGGAATGGTGGTTATTGTTCCTTGTATGTGTGCCCAAGTATCACTGATTTAGGGAATGGTGGTTATTGTTCCTTGTATGTGTGCCCAAGTGTCACTGATTTAGTGAATGGTGGTTATTGTTCCTTGTATCTGTATCCAAATATCATTGGTATGAAGAACATAAGCTATTGTTCCTTTTATGTGTGCCAAAGTAACACTGGCATTGGGAACGTATGTCATTGTTTCTTGTATGTGTGTCCATAATAACAATGAAATCAGGAAAATATTATTGTTTCTTGCGTGTATCTAAGTGACAGCGATTCATACTTGTTTATTTCATTATTTAGGTTTGACATTGATATTTATTGCAGCCCCTTTGATTCTTACTTGAAATCGTACATTGTTTAATTTTGTAACCTAGAATGTCCAAATTATAAGGAGCACAGCACTTAAGTGATCATAAAAGTTATTGGCTAGTAATGCGTGAAGTAACATTTCTCCCTGATGACGTGGAATACAACCTCATTAAAAAAATATACTTAAATACATAGATACCCAATACATGGATGGCCAATACATAGATACCCAATACATGGATGTCCAATACATAGATGCCCAATACATAGATGCCCAATACATAGATACCCAATACATAGATACCCAATACATAGATGCCCAATACATAGATGTCCAATACATAGATGCCTAATACATAGATGCCCAATACATAGATGCCCAATACATAGATGCCCAATACATAGATGCCCAATACATAGATGTCCAATACATAGATGCCAAATACATAGATGCCCAATACATAGATGTCCAAAACACAGATGCCCAATAAAACATATTAGGCCATAAAAGCATTACCACTTCACACATTATAATGATCAGCATTAGTGATTGTTCATGGCTATATGCATGATCGAAATTCGTACAGAAATTACACGAAGCAAGTCATAGTCATTCTATCTCATATACATTGCACCGATCGCTTCTAAAGATGTATAAACCAGAGAGAGCGTTATTATTAAGCTTTGATACACATACATGTATTTTAAAATGCAAATTACAGTTTTAATAGTTGGGATTTAAGATACACTAACATTATAGAGGTATCTACACTGGAGAATAACATGTTTTTAATCACCCTTAACTTGAACGTACATCATTTAATATTACTGCTCTTAATGGAGAATACACTTGTCTTTGTATGTCCAATCAACGAGTTATAGCTACTACTCATTTCTGACCCTGTAGGTTGAAAACGAATTCAAAAACAAATAAACTATGGATCATGATCAATTTCTTCACAAATTATCAGTCTTTTTAGCATTACAGCATTTTGAAAAGTGGCTGCTTTCTAATCCATTGTGTTATATAATTTTGAATACTTCATTTTAGTATTTCATCTACCTAATCCTTTGAGGTGCTCAAAACTCTCTCAGTATGGGACTAGTTAACTGTATTATTTTAAACTCTGATAGTGAGTTTCAAGACAGTAAACAACGTAAACTAGTATATGTATTAAGTACAGTTAAATGTTGCCACTAACTGCATTTAGTTTATAGCTTCATTTGTTTCAAGATCAGCTCAAATGGCCATACGATTTCACTTCATATTTGGAGTCAGTAATTGCATTACGTTGACATTACCTAGAAGAGCAACATGTTTGTCAGATCTTGTGCTTCGATTAATAGCCGAGGGTAGAGCTCCGAGATTCAATTAACTATTTTGTCTCAAATGTTTTGTACAACAGAAACACCACATTCACCTTACCTCTATTCTGTTTTGAGTTGTCGGGGAAGAACCACGGTAGACATTGTATGATCTGGACACCTTGCTGCTTCTGACCACTATGTCCGAGTCGTAGTCCATGACGGCAGGAAATTAAGATCTGATCGCTTCTGTTTAACTTTGAAAGCAAGACAAAGAACCCACCCGAGAATGGTTTAGGCCTTCGAGCTCTATGTCAAAAAATCAAGTTAAAGGAAGATTCGAAAAGGAGTGGAAGAACTGCTTTGCTTAAACTGCTTTCCAAGGAAACATCAGATCTTCTACTTTCCGCTTTGCACGCTGCCACTCGAATGTGAGAGGTTCTGCAGGCGTCACGCAGGTAGACTGGCGGGGTAGGCTTTACAACAAATTCTTTAAATACCCTTCTTTTCTGTGTATATATACATATTCCCGTTTCTGCGCAGGCAGATGCGCAGAAAATGAATTCCGCTAAAGACGAGTCCATGAGGGTGAGTCAAAGAAGGCAACTTGCCTACCGATTTCGTTTACCTTGCTTCTGAAACAAAACAAAACAGTGGGAGAGGGAGGGTGCTAAATTTGTTTGCTTGTCACTCTCTGAGTACGTCAGCATTTTTGTTTTTGGTCTGCTCTTCAGCATTTCACCGACACATTTTAATGTTCCTATCTCAGCGTTTCTATTTTTATTAGTCCTTCTTCGTGAGCTGAGTAACGCACTGGTCGAACGGCAGTTGTATTTAACAAGCATATTTTTTATTCGCTATAGTGTTACTTAAGGCTAGCCTCTACGTTGTGTATATTCCTGGCTGGTAGTAATGGCCCCATGATTACAGTTGTACCCGATTGCAAGATAGTGTCGTGAGGGAGCTGGAAGAACGTGCGCGAACGCGTGCACGAGTAGGAACTCAGATAAGAATAGAAGGCAAAAATGATATCGGCGGCTCCATATATGGAGGGGTGCTTCTTGTGCCGTGTTGTCTGGAAGAGAGGGCTTGGAAGTGAGTAGGAAAACCATCTAATGTAACTACAGAAAGGTGTGCACGTGATAAAAGTAAAAGAACGAAATTGTAAAGATGTCAGTATGATGACAATATATTTAGAACAATAGATGGTAATGAAAGAATACTCAACTTGTACCATCTCCACTATCGAAATGGGCTAATCAGTTCAGGTGCCATCTCCACATCGAAAATGGGCTAATCAGTTCAGGTGCCATCTCCACATCGAAGGTGGGCTAATCAGTTCAAGTGCCATCTTCACCATCGAAATGGGCTAATCAGTTCAGGTGCCATCTCCACATCGAAGGTGGACTAATCAGTTCACGTGTCATCTCCACATCGAAGGTGGACTAATCAGTTCAGGTACCATCTCCACATCGAAGGTGGGCTAATCAGTTCAGGTGCCATCTCCACATCGAAGGTTGGCTAATCAGTTCAGGTGCCATTTCCACATCGGAGGTGGGCTAATCAGTTCAGGTGCCATCTCCACCATCGAAATAGGCTAATCAGTTCAGGTGCCATCTCCACCATCGAAGGTGGGCTAATCAGTTCAGGTGCCATCTCCACATCGAAGGTGGACTAATCAGTTCAGATGCCATCTCCATCATCGAAATGGGCTAATCAGTTCAGGTGCCATATCCACATCGAAGGTAGACTAATCAGTTCACGTGTCATCTCCACATCAAAGGTGGACTAATCAGTTCAGGTGCCATCTCCACCATCGAAGGTGGGCTAATCAGTTCAGATGCCATCTCCACATCGAAGGTGGGCTAATCAGTTCAGGTCCCATCTCCACATCGAAGGTGGGCTAACCAGTTCAGGTGCCATCTCCACATCGAAATAGGCTAATCAGTTCAGGTGCCATCTCCACCATCGAAATGGGCTAATCAGTTCAGGTGCCATCTCCACATCGAAGGTTGGCTAATCAGTTCAGGTGCCATCTCCACATCGAAGGTTAGCTGCAGTGAATTTCAAACACTCTTCCTGTCTTGTCCCGATGGTGTAATCGGCCAGGCTTTTCTCGGTCCATCTTTCTATAATGTCCTCCCACTTATAGCGATGTTTACCTTGACATGTGTACCAATCAACTTTCCTTCGAGTATTGTTTTCAGCATGCTATGATGCCCTTTGGTGTGACCAAACTATATCAACTGTCTGACTCTAGATTCGTTCATCAATTACCTTTGCATTCCAACAGTTTCAAAGGCTTCCATATTTGTTTCAATGTCTTTCCACTAGATGTGCTTCATTATTATATATATCCCCATTTCAAAGGCATCCGTTCTTTTATCAAACTGTGCATTATCGACTTTCAACCCCATACAATAGTAACGAGTATACATAACATCTATTCATTCTCCTAATTTAAATGTGAGTGACTTGTATGGATGCCAATATATAACTAATGCTGCTCAAAACAGATTATCCCATCCCTATACTCATCCGAGAGGGCTTAACTATGGGCCTCAGCACCATACAAGATCTAGAAACAGTGGCGTCACACCGTTCAACTGGAGATCATTTGTTTCTGCCTTATGCGCCATATTGGAAGCGCAAAGAACATAAATAGATAGGTGGATAGATAGATAGATAGATAGATAGATAGATAGATAGATAGATAGATAGATAGATACATAAATACATAGATATATAGATAGATGGATAGATAGACAGACAGACATACAGACACATACAGACAGATAGATAGATAGATAGATATATAGATAGATAGATAGATAGAAAGAGAGATAGATAGAAACAGTTCTAGCCGGAGCATGGGCGTTAAAAGGGCATGGGTGATGGGGCCGGCGACTCTGAGAACAAAGGTACCTGAATGTGTGCGACGGTCATTCACCGTCTCGACACTAAGTTGACAAAGGAAAACCAGAGGTTGAGGGGAAGATGGTCTAGTCAAGGTAGGGGTTAGGAGCTGACCACTCTGGCGTTCTGATTTTGGGTAGTAGGAGGTTAATGACAAACAGAGGCCATCAGGTCTTGCTGTGACATTTTAGAGTGACAGGAATTCAGAATGATTCGTTCCAATAACAACTAAGTGGAGTTAGATCCAAACTAGAGTTATGGCTGAGTCAGAGAACCCGCAGAAGACAATTGAACAGCCCTGATACTGCTTGATACTATATAATACTAAGCAAATTTTAACTCAAACAGGCTTACCACGGAGAGAGAGAGAGAGAGAGAGAGAGAGAGAGAGAGAGAGAGGCTGACAGCTGAGAGACTGGGAGTTTAGCTAGGTGACTTGTTAGCTCACCGACTTTCTAGAAGAGCGATTGTTAGCCCGCTGCTAGTCTAGCAGACTGTTCTACGAATGTGTGAGAGATGGAAGGAATTGCAGGTTCACTGAGCCAGCATACGCCGTTGAGTCTTGGCCAGTCGCTCAATAAGGTGACTAGAAGTGATCGGATGTGTGTGTGGTGTGTGTAGGACACCGAGGGAACGATGTATGTTCCAGAATATGTGTATACGCAGATCGATTGAGTATGTGACCACATGTGAATATACGTTGAAGAGAATTGAATGTATAATGTCAACATCACCTGCCTGAAGGGATCTGAATGTGTAATGAAAAGACGACCTCCCTGAAAGGATCTGAGTGTAAGTGAATGCACAGAATACCATGTCGTGAAGACGTGTTTTTGAGAGTATGTTGATGGTGCAGATAAGGGGAGGGGAGTGTAGCGGCTACAACTGGGTTATTATGTAGTTACATAAATAACACCAACAGCAATTGCTTGTATTTTCTGTTATAGTTAAATATAATGATTATTTAGTTAAGATGTATTTTAATAGTTGTTGGTAAATGTATTGTTTGTTTGAATGATTTATTATTAAATATGAAGATGGTTGTTGGAGAGTGTTGTTATGTTATTTACTGTATGTGATCGCTAATGATGTGGATGATTGTGGTAACATTCTAGATAGCTAAACCCCAGAGAAACCTGGACTCTGTCACATAGATAGTCTTCTTAATTTCCATTTCACATCTTCGATCATCCGTTACTTTATTTCCAAGATATGAGAAGCCTTTGATATGTTCTAGTGTCTGATACTCCGTTTTTATCTGTATAGTAGATTACGAGTCTCCTTTGATAATAATGATAGTTTTCGTTTGCTCGGCGTAAATGTCCAATCCATGTACCAGACTTGTGTTTTTTACTTGAATCGTCGATTCATGTATTTCGTGTTTGCTTTCAGCTAACAGAACTGTCTGTATCATTCAGATATCTGAGATTACTTGTTGATACTAAACCTATAATGAGATCTGGCATTTATTCTATCCGTTTTCTGCAGATGCAAGCAATCTTGTCGCACTCCTTCTTTGACATGTACACGTCATGAGTCAATCCTACCAGATGTTTCGGTGACTGTTTTAATGTGTGGGATTTACTGGCTACATGCCGGAGGTTTCCAGAGATTAAGTGAAAGGTTATGTCATTTGTGAATGCTGATACAACGCTTAACGTACAATTACAATTTTGTATCTATTTTCAAAAGTATCAATTATTAAACTGTGTGTGTGTGTGTGTGTGTGTGTGTGCATGCATGTATGTATATATATATATATATATGTATGAATGGATTGACGACAAGAAACGAAAGCAGAAAAAGATGAATTGAATTATGTGAACAGAAGATATATACAATATCTAACACCTGGAATAAAAAGCACCATTCTGAGAAGATATTAATGGAGGTGCCCAAGAGACACGACGGTACCAGATCGACTATATCTTGACGAGATCTATATTGAGGAACCAAGTTTAAAAGTCAAAAGGCTACCCAGAATCAGATGTAGGTTCAGACCACAGCCTTACAAAATCGAGGGCAAAGACATCAAAGAGTTGCAAGTGAAACGTTGACGTTTTCAAGAAGGCTGAAATGAGGGGAAAGTTTCAAATTAAAATATAAAAACTGATAGAAAATTTACAGACAATACTAGAAGGACTAGAAAATAGTGGCAAAGGATAAAAACTAGTGTAACAGAGGCAGTGGGTGAAAAACCATTGGATAAAGAGAATTTGAAGAATGAAAAAAATATGGTTTAACACCAAAACACAAATTAAATGGCAGATCGTGAAAAGCATAATATGTATGGAAACATACTAGAAAATACAAAATACCCACACACAAAAACAGCTAAACAAAGAATGCAAGAAAGAAAAGGACAAGGAGGAGGGGGTGGGGTGAAGGTTGTATGGACATAAACTAGAGAAAAAAGGGAGGTAGAATCTTATATATTCAACAATTAAGCAAACTAGCTCACACAATAAAGGAATATAGACACATACGATGCAAGATAAAACGGGAAAAGTAATTACAGACACAAACCAACAAACAAAATTGATGCTGAAAGCATGTGACAAGACTATATTGGGTAGAAGATAACTATACAGCTCAAATAAATAGACAAGCAAGCGAGAAAGAAAGCAATAGAAATGGAAACCAATGCGACAGAATGCAGAAGGACACAGAGAAAAACAAAACACGTGGACGGAACATTGAAAGAAAATCAGTTTTGGTTCAGAAATGGGTCAGGCACCAGAGAGACTAGTGACACATTGAAGTTCCTTGCAAAGACAACGATTGTTTAGAAAAGACTCTCGTGTACCTGCTTCAAAGACCGCGAGAAGGCTTTTGGCCGATTGTCATTGGAAAGTCTATTTGAGAGAACCAATTGAGGAGTCTGGTGCAAACCTTATACACACATCGACAGGCCTCCGTATTGCAGAGAATAAGTTACAGAACCAGCAACTAAAGGAAAATAAGTGAGACAAGAATGACTACTTTCTCCTGGACTGTTTAATTCATCCTTATAGGTCATGATGGCCTAACAACAACAACAACAATGTTCGCTTAGGCGTCTGGGGCCCGTTGTGTCGGATGAACACAACCATGTCCAGTTGTAACTGCGTGCTGCCAGGTCTCCTCTAAGGCATATGGGGAAGCCGCTACCTGTTGAAGCCACGTGTTTCGGGCACGACCTCTCCGGCGCTTCCAGCCAGCAGTGTGAAGGCCGTTTGCACTGTTGACTGTCTTTTGAAGAATCTGGTGAGCTGGGACCTCCTTGTCCAGTCGGACAACATGACCGAACAGGGAAATGCGGCGACGTTCCAGAATAACCAAGGCAGGGGGGAGATGTGTCTTTGCAGAAACGTCTATATTCCGGACAAAATCGTATCAACGAATGCCAAGGATGTGTCGTTGATTTCGCATTTGGAAAGCCTCAAGTCTCGAGGTGTCGCTTTTTTGCAGGGTCCAGGTCTCGGAGCCATACACGAGGACCGGGATCACGCACGATTGGTAGATGCGCAGTTTAGTGCCCATGGAGAGCCTACTGTTCTACCACACACGGCGGAAGTCGTTCATCGCCGAAGCCGCTAGACCAATCCGCTTGTGTACCTCAGAGTTTTTGCGGCAGTCGGGCGCAATCGTGCTGTCGAGGTAGGAGAAATCATTGGCACCCTCCGCAGTGTGACCATTGACTACTGTGTCCTGAGGCCGTTTGTCAGAGCCAAGATTCTGGATTTTGGTCTTTGCCCATGATATTGACAGGCCCATATTTCGCGTGATGCTGTCCAGCTTCTCAAGAGACTGTTGCAGTACTGTACTGTCTGAGCCGAGCAGGACTATATCATCTGCGTAAACAAGGTCTGTGAAGAGTGTCTGATCTATAGTAATTCCATGATGGCTTAAGCTATGAGGAAAAACAATCTGGGGAAGAGGGAGGCAGGAGATGCAAAAAATGATGAATAACTAGACGCAATAGATCTTGCTGATGACCAAGCTATTGTAGCAGACAGAGGAAGGTCTCCAAACACTGCTCAATGAAATTAACTAAACAGCATATACATACGACATTAACATTAATATAGAAAAGACCAAGACAATGATCATAGCGAAAGAGAACCAACGGAAGTAAAAGTAACCAACGACAGAAATAAAAATCGAAATAGCATATACATTCACATACACGTCGCTCCCTATATCTGATAGTGACTGAATCTATATTAAGGGGTACATTCCAGAAAAGTGGAAGCGCTCCAAGACAATGATGATCCACACACAAAAAAAGTGACAGAGAAATTATGGCGAACTACCGCCAAATCTGCTTACTATAAACTATTTATAAATTGTTCACAAAAATCATTACCTGCAGATAAGAAAGGCAACTCGATGTGAACCAACCACGAGAAGAGGCAGGGTTCAGGAAGGGCTACTCAACCAATGACCACCTCCAGTTGATGGAGAGAGCGCAAGAAGTATGTGTGCCTCTATGCATTGTGTTTGTAGGCTACGTAAAGGTCTATCAGACAGGTCATCCCGTAACCGATGAGGTCGTTGGGTCACACATGAAGACATCCCTACAGCCACGCGCCATCATTTTCTCTTAGCGGCCGCTGCCTGTGCCTCCTCTGGTCGGAGATTGGCTCATTATTTTATGTTGTCATCCCACCTTTCTTTGGGACGACCTTTTCGTCATTTGCTTGCATCTTTCCGCGCAGAACCGCATTTGTAAGACCATCTGATCTCAATATATTCCTGTGCCAAGCGAGTTTCCTTCCTTTGACAGTTGCCAAGATGTTTTCAAAGGGCACTATTGCTGTTGTAATTCTTTCTCGTATTTCCTGATTTGTAACTCGATCGTTGTACGTGAAGTTCCAAGGCATGTATCCCCAGCTGCAGGTCAGCTGTGATTGTACATGTCTCACAAGCATAGAGGAATATCGACAGGACCAATGTACGCATTAATCTGATCTTCGTGCATATGGCTAACCGTTTATCTTGCCAGATTTTTATTTTTCCTGATGGTCCAGATATTTCTCGTTAAAGTCTTAAATTAAATATCTGTTCGGAAGTGCTTCTTCCCTGTCTGAACTCTGCCCGTTCCTCAACAATGATTATCTCCGTTTGGGGTTTAATTTGTCAAATATGATTCTGAGCATGGCCTTGCTAGGATGGCTGATGACGCTTATTGTTCTGTAATTTTGGCCCAGCTTTATGTTTCCAGACTTAGATAACGGTATAACTATTGATTTTGTCCTTAAGTCCGACCAGTTTCCTGTCGGCCCTATTTTGTTGCAGATGTGTGTCAAGAATTCCACCACTACTTCCTAATCTGCCTAAAAGAGCTCTGCTGGTATATTGTCCACGCCAGACGCCTTCCCTCTTCTACGTGTCTTTACGGCTGCAGCTACCACCTCCTTCATTATCAGTTGGTTAAAGTCTATCGTTGTTAGTGTTGGAAGAATTGTTTGCCCAAGCTGGTTCCCTCCCTCATAATTGTATAACTCTTAACAGTACTCTTTCAATCGTGTCAATACGTCCTTATCCTCTATAAGGCACTTGCCGCTTTTATCCGGGATCATAAAGTTCCAGCTTTGTCTAGGTTTTACCAGTTCTTTGACCACCTTGTATGCTCCTTTAGCGTCATTTCTATATAATCTCTCTTCGATATGTGTACGTTGCTCTCATATCCACGCTTCTTTCGCCTCTCTCATCTTTTGTTGTATCGCATTCTTGACCTTTTTATATCTGCCGACCTAATCAGGTGAATATTTTTCGGTTTTTCAGTGACCTTCTTCTATCACAAAAGTCTAGAATTTTTTGGTCACCATGGATTCGATTTTGTTTGCGCAATGGTGTGCAATTGTGGGTTTTCGCTCGGCATCTCAGCCCACCGATGCCGGGGTCGGCTAGTTCTTCATCGGAAGGGCAAAAAGTGAAATGAGTATTCTATCAATAAAGTGAGCACACATGTCAACCTCACCTCCAAGTAGAGCACACTGGGAAATTATGGCCGCGAGGCTGTAGGCAAATAAGACAAATGCTTGCATGGGAGACGGGCTCCCCCAGGTCAAATGCAGATCTTGGCCGGCTTGGAGAGGAAATAGGCTCCGTCAAAAGATTCATCTAAGGAAGACACAACCAAAATCAACTTTACCGGCTCGGTCGCAGCCCTGGTAAACAATGACCCCGCTTACCGTCCCACACCAGGGCGAGGGTGATAAGTGTGCTGCTGGTGGAACCGTAAAGCCGAAGAAGGACAAGCTCATAATAGGAACATGGAATATCAGAACTCCGAATCCATGTGGTAAAATGAAGGAGCTAACGTACGAGATGGAACGAACTACCGGTGGAACATTTTAGGTGTATGTGAGGCTCAATAGAAAAAGTTTGATGAGTTTACCTCGGAGGATTGCCACAAGTTCTACTTCAGTGACAAAGAGGATAAACACTTACATGGAGTGGGGATACTAGCACATACAGACACAACCAGATTCAGTGACAAAGAGGATAAACACTTACATGGAGTGGGGATACTAGCACATACAGACACAACCAGATTCAGTGACAAAGAGGACAAACACTTACATGGAGTGGGGGATACTAGCACATAAAGACACAACCAGATTCAGTGACAAAGAGGATAAACACTTACATGGAGTGGGGATACTAGCACATAAAGACACAACCAGATTCAGTGACAAAGAGGATAAACACTTACATGGAGTGGGGATACTAGCACATACAGACACAACCAGATTCAGTGACAAAGAGGATAAACACTTACATGGAGTGGGGATACTAGCACATAAAGACACAACCAGATACATATTGGGTTGTCGTCCAACATCTAGCCGATTTACCATCTTACGGCTCAAAGCAGTGCCGTTTAATATTACCATAATACAGTGCTACCCACCCCCTGCTGATTATGAAGATTGTGAAATAGAGGCGTTCTATGTCAGAGTCTGATAACCAAAACGCCAAAGAATGACGTAGTGGTAACTCAGGATATTGGAACGCAAAAAAAGGTATTTGATAGCGTGGAATTAAATGCAGTGGTATATGCCTTGAGGAATAAAAAGTACGCTCATGCTTATAGAGAAGATGATGGAGGGCTGCTCAGCTGAGATCACTCTTTTCAGCAAAGTTATACTCCATACTTTTATACCGCAGAGTAGGTCAACAAGATACCATCTCCCCAAAACTGTTCACATCGACCCTTGGAGAAGTTTTCAGGTCCCTTAACTAGAAAAATTGAAGTATCAACATAGATGACCCGATGCTCTCACACCTACGTTTTGCAGACGACATTGTGATCTTCAGTCATTGCATTGCAAAGGCCGAACAAAGCCTAAACGAGCTGAAGGAAGCTTGCAAGGCGGTTGGCCTGAACATAAATAGAATGAAGATTCAGTTTCTACTGAACACTTTCTGCCCTACAGAGGAACTGCGAATGGAAAATGAACTCATCGAAAATATCAGTGCTAATGTCTACGCTAGGAAGTTAACAGCCACAACATTGATAAGGAGATCTCACGCAGGAAAAGGATGGGTTGGCTCAGATTCAAGTGCATTAAACTGATACTCCAGCAGATGACGGACATCAAGGCCAGGGCTCACAACTTCAATTGCGTAATTATCCCAGCAATAGTAAACGGGTGTAAGGTTCTGAGTCTACGCAAATCAGTCGCAGAGAAAATTTAAGAGCAATGGAGCGAAGAGTTCTAAAATATCTCCACATCCGAAATACCGACATCCGCGACTAAATAGAGTTCCGGGATGTCGACGACTCTTCGTCAACGTGAAAGTACAGATCGGCCGACCATATGGTTCGCATGACTGTCAATAATAATAATAATAATAATAATAATAATAATAATAATAATAATAAAAGCTGTACATCGCGAGCAAAGATGGCGACATCATTAAACTATTACTGCGAAATTAGTTCTCTTAGTGCTGTTAAGCCCAATCCTGGAACGGCATATCCTGGCACATTCGTGGCACACATGTAGGGAGCCGATTGTGACCTCACTGTGTAACAGGTGCTTGTGGAAGCACTCATCTGGCATGCGAACAATATGCCCCGTCCATCTTATCTGAGCTATTTACAGAAGAGAATGGATCATCAACATGTTAGCCTTGCTAAGAATTTCAGGTACAGGCACTTTGTCATGCGACATGATGCGGAGCAGCCTAGGCAGAGAGCTCAAGTGAAGACAGCTTAGCTGTCTGCTATACACTGTTATGTCTTACCTCACAGGCATGCAGCAGAGTAGTTAAAACTGTAACACGATACACCTTTACCTTGATGACGACAATGGTACCTTGTCGGTTCCAGTTGTTTACGTGTCGCCCCCCCCCCCCCCCCCCAAACACAGACCTAGCCTTAGCAATCCTGTTGTTGATCTCACAGTTGATATTCACCTCTCTGGTGATGGTACTGCCTAGTTAGGTGAAGGTAGCGACTGTATGGAGATGTTGGTTCAGTACTATAATGTTTGGTTTGATGTACGGCTTCCCACGGGCAGGTTGGAAGAGTACCTCCGTTTTCCTAGTGTTGATAAAAGGTAACACTAAAGTTACTGCAAGCCGTGGAAAACTTTGTCACGGATACTGTATATTCTGTTCTGAGCAAGTATGAAGTTCGTAATCGTCCGCGTACAGTAAATCTAGAATCGCAGCCTCATTCCCATTGGTGTAGGATTTCAAGTGTCCCTGGATGACAACTGGTCTTCCGTCCTGTAACTGATATGAATACCAGTAGCAGTGTTATATAACAACATCAATGAGCATTGTTGCAAAAACCATGTTAAACATTGACGTGCCAGCACATAACCTCGTTTTACACTGTTGGTGAATGAGAAGGCTACAAACAATTCTCTATCGTGCAGTAGATAAGCCATCGTGCAATAGACAAGCCATCATGCAGTAGACAATCCATCTTGCAGTAGACAATCCATCGTGCAGTAGACAAGCCATCGTGCAGTAGACAAGCCATCATGCAGTAGACAAGCCATCATGCAGTAGACAAGCCATCGTGCAGTAGACAAGCCATCATGCAATAGACAAGCCATCATGCAGTAGACAAGCCATCGTGCAGTAGACAAGCCATCATGCAATAGACAAGCCATCATGCAGTAGACAAGCCATCATGCAATAGACAAGCCATCATGCAGTAGACAAGCCATCGTGCAGTAGACAAGCCATCATGCAGTAGACAATCCATCTTGCAGTAGACAATCCATCGTGCAGTAGACAAGCCATCGCGCAGTAGACAAGCCATCATGCAGTAGACAAGCCATCATGCAGTAGACAAGCCATCGTGCAGTAGACAAGCCATCATGCAATAGACAAGCCATCATGCAGTAGACAAGCCATCGTGCAGTAGACAAGCCATCATGCAATAGACAAGCCATCATGCAGTAGACAAGCCATCATGCAATAGACAAGCCATCATGCAGTAGACAAGCCATCGTGCAGTAGACAAGCCATCATGCAGTAGACAATCCATCTTGCAGTAGACAATCCATCGTGCAGTAGACAAGCCATCGTGCAGTAGACAAGCCATCATGCAGTAGACAAGCCATCATGCAGTAGACAAGCCATCGTGCAGTAGACAAGCCATCATGCAATAGACAAGCCATCATGCAGTAGACAAGCCATCGTGCAGTAGACAAGCCATCATGCAATAGACAAGCCATCATGCAGTAGACAAGCCATCGTGCAGTAGACAAGCCATCATGCAATAGACAAGCCATCATGCAGTAGACAAGCCATCATGCAGTAGACAATCCATCTTGCAGTAGACAATCCATCGTGCAGTAGACAAGCCATCGTGCAGTAGACAAGCCATCATGCAGTAGACAAGCCATCATGCAGTAGACAAGCCATCGTGCAGTAGACAAGCCATCATGCAATAGACAAGCCATCATGCAGTAGACAAGCCATCGTGCAGTAGACAAGCCATCATGCAATAGACAAGTCATCATGCAGTAGACAAGCCATCATGCAATAGACAAGCCATCATGCAGTAGACAAGCCATCGTGCAGTAGACAAGCCATCATGCAATAGACAAGCCATCATGCAGTAGACAAGCCATCATGCAATAGACAAGCCATCATGCAGTAGACAAGCCATCATGCAGTAGACAAGCCATCATGCAGTAGACAAGCCATCATGCAGTTGACGGACAACCACAATGAAGGGGCCGCCACACTTCTTCATGATTGATTAGAGTCACTTTTGACGATGTCAAAGACGTCATATTCGGATAAAAATGGTGGTGTCTTTTTGTGTACTCCACAGAACAAGGTTGAAAATCGTTGTAAACGTTGTGATTCAACCTTTAGAGACTTTGGACACATACTGCTGAAATGTCAGATGAAAGGAAACATGTTATTTACAAGTGTATTTCGTCATCTAAAGGCAAGCTGATTTGCATTTGTCATTATTTTCCTGTGGCATTTTATATGAACATAACGATTATGTGGTTTTGACGATTGTATACTGTAACTCTGTTGAAATAATCAAAACGGAATTATACTCTTTTACATATACAAAGTGATAAGCAAGGATGCATTTGAAACATTCTGGAACCTACGGACACTCTTAAATTGAACAATGATGATGCTGAACACATCAAGACTAAAAGAGTCCGTCTTGAAAGGGGGAGCCATTTTTACACGAGGCTGTAATGCCAAATTATCGACAGCCTGACTAACACATAAAACCCAATAGACATCATTTGACGGACGATAAATTGACGAGGGGGGTGCCTTTCTTGTTTGCACTATGTCTTTGGACCATCTTGGTACACTAACTCTTAGTATACCGACACTACAACCAAGTTTTTACACCGTCTGTTTCATGATTATTTTTTAGCTTAGAGTTACATAACATATTTTATCATAATTTTCTTATTTTAAACATTGCATTAATTTATCTCATATACAAATGTGCAGAATTTAATGAGCTAGCAATCAAAACTACTTTGTGTCTTTATATTTTAAAAAACAATGGATAAATAGTAATTTACGTTAATTGAAAATACATTTTTTATTTAAAAGATTTTTATGTTAAAGTTCGCACTTCCCCTAGTATATCAAGCTTGGGGCATGTCCGGAGCTCAAAACATTAGCCATCACTGATAGAATATCCATTCATACACAACATATACACGTTGTATCATTTTCTGCCAGTAAATCAAGAATTAGTGTGCATTTGTATCTTTGAAATGACATTGTGAAATAAAAATTCAGCAAGGAAAACTATATAAGTTGAGGCTACGTCCCCATAATACATTATAACATCATTTTCTTATTCTAACATTTTCTTCGTCTATTCCATGTATAACATTGAATAGGCTATCAAATAGAACCAATTTGTCTTCACATGAAGAAAAATAGATAAATAGTGGTCCACATATATTACAAATACATTTAAAACAAAATATTTTTTTTAATGTTTGAATTAAATTGTCATAATGTATTTGTACAGGTCTGAAGCTCCTAACACTAATCCTCACTAACACGATCAATTTATACACAACAGTTGTCAGTTCTATTATTTTCCATGAATAGATAAGCTGTAGTGCTTGTTCTGATAATAATCTTTGCTTATGATCACTGGAAACCATTTTTATCCAACAAATTTTGTTGGAGAAATGCGATTGATCAGCTTTTTTCTTAAATTCGAACCTATTTGACCAAGAAAAAAAGCGCAAACCACCCTAAAATTGTAAAGTTCATCAAAAGGAAGTGACATTAAAAATGTTGGATTGGTTTAAGCTTCGAAAATTGTTTTCTAAACTCTCCTAATAGAGATCTAACACGACTAGTCGCTCTAAGTGGCTTGTGTAAAAATGAGTCCAAAAATTCGCCATCGGGAGTGGCTAAGGTAGTCTAGGAGCTAGTGCGAAGGACAGACGTGGATTCAATCAGCTTTTGGCTACCTGGCATCAGAAACCTTGTCTGATTGAACACTAACATTCAAATATTCAAGTAGGTAAGCAATATTTGAAGGATTTTGAGATGCGATATTAGCGACAAATGAATAAAATGAGCTTAACAGAGAAGAAAAGGTGTTGTGGAAGTGGGAGAGTAAAGAAAACTATTGCAACAGATAGAAAAATAACGACTGGTCTAGTTGGGCCCAAAACTACATCATGAGGCCCAGTAATGAAACCATTGGAACTGGCTGAGCGCGTGTACCCAGAGTCACAACATGGTTTCCGTTCTGGAATATGAACAATCGACTGATCTCTCTACAGCAGCTACAAAAGAAGTCAGGCGAGCAGAACAAGCCTTTTTATGTCGCTTTCATCAACCTGACAAAAGCATTCAATTTAGTTAGCAGGGATGGAATCTTTATTATCCTCTTTAAAAAAAAAGCCTGCTCTAACAAACTGCTGCAACTAATTGTGTCATTGTATCTAGATATGAAAGAAACAGTCAAATTTGATGGTAATGCATCACAAGTATTCACAGTGGTGTTAAACAAGGCTGTTAAAACAAACCTTTTTTTGCACTGCTTCTGACATACGCATTTGGTAAAGCAACGAAACGGATTTACCTCCAAAGTAGATCGGATGGTCGTCTATTTAATCTAGCGAGGTTCAATGGCAAAGCCAAGATCAGGCAAGTTACTGTCATATTTGCTGATGACGCTGCAATTGTAACTCACAGTCAAGAAGAACTCCAGATCTTGATAGAACGCTTCTCCCAGGCGTGCACAGATTTTGATTTCACAATAAGCCTGACCTAGACAAATGTGCAAGAATAAGCCATAGATACCATCTCACTATCGATAAGTACTAACTGACAACTGGCCAATTCAATGATAAGCTCTCCCTATACCCCGAAATGGTCAATTGCATTGACATAACTGCTGCCATATTTTACGTGTCTGGAAAACCCCCAAACTTATAGCAAAGACCAAGGCAAGGACTACAATGCCTGGGTCGTCAGTACACTGTCATATGGTAGCAAAATGTGGACAACCTATGCCAAACAAGAGCAAAAGCTCAACAGCTTTCACCTATAGCGTTTAAGATTTATCCTTGGTGTCCGATGGAAAGACAGGATGACACATTTCAGAGATGCATTCTCGCACCGGTCATTCCAAGTATGAATTCCTTCTTCGACAGAGAAAACTGCGTTGACTTAGCTATGATTGTCGCATGGATGACCCTCGCAAAAATGGCCTGTGGTAAAAGAATAACTGACGACAGCTTAGGTTCAAAGGCGTTTGTAAGCTGTCCATGAAAGCATTGGATATGGGTGATATGACATCATTGGAAGACATGTCTGCAGACCGATCCAAATGGAGATGTAGCCAGAAGAGACAAATCTGACTTGGCGAAAAAAAACGCTCTTGCAATACAAAGAAGTTAAAAGACAAGGCCGCAAGAACAAGGAAAATCAGAAGCTCAGTAGAGGGTTATTACTCCAAGTTAGCATCAACCTACAGTCAGACATGACTGACAAGGTGCTACTTAAAATACATCCGTGTGAATAGTGTGGTGTAGGCTAGCATTGTTTCCATATTTTTTGCAGGAAACTATCATGCGTTCAGGTTTTATGCAAAGTTTTTATGTGATTTCTTAATTGTGACTTTATTTATTAAATAATGTTGCAGTCCTGATTTTCAAAATGGCATCAAGTTAAAGATGTCAAATCACGCCAGGTCGTCGGTGAGATCGTTGGGGCACACATGAAGACATCCTCACAATCCCACGCCATCCCTTCCTGTCAGCGGTCGCTTCTTGTGTCTCCTCTCGTCGGAGATTGGTCCATTTTTTATGTTGTTTTCCAACCTCTTTTTGGGCCGGCCTCTTCGTCGTCTGCCTTGCACCTTTCTCGCGTAGGGTCGTATTTGGAAGACCATTTCATCTCGATATGTGACCGTCCCAAGCGAGTTTCTTTCTTTTGACAGTTGACAAGAGGTCTTCAAAAGACCCTATTACTGGTGTAATTCTTTCTCGTATTTTCTGATTTGTAACTCAATCTTTGTACGTGACGTTTATAAGTCTTCGGAAACATCTCATCTCCAAGGCATGTATCCTCAGCTGTAATTGTCCATGTCTCACAAGAATAGCGGAATATTGACAAGACCATTGTACGCATTAATATGATTTTCGTGCATATTGCTCTCTTTATCTTGCCAGATTTTTGTTAAGCCCTGCAAACGCCGCTAATGTCTGTGCTATTCTGGTCAACATCTCACATTTTGATCATTCATCACTGACAATCAAATCCAGATATTTAAAACGGTCGACCCCTTCGAGTTCCTGGCATTAGCTTTTATGCTACTGTTGAAGCCCTAGGCGTTGTTGATAGTGAAAGAGCAGTTAAAATATATTTTATATCACAAATGTTGCTCATAAATTAAAGCCTGACTATGAAGGAGTAGGTGGAGAAAGTTGAAATTTTGGCACATATGTAGCGCATTCAATTTGTACTGGACCTGAAAAGTATAAATTTCCCTCCTCGACAGGTTTACCCGGCATGGGGCAACATACTTTATTGACCAGATCTGCTATTCTAACGGTTTGTCAGAACAATGGAGAAATCAGAGGCCAGAACTGTGATAAAATTCTTGATGTTGCAGGGAAAAACACCTACAGAAATACAGAGTGAGATGGAACCAGTGTTTGAGGAATTTTGTCCTTCGTAGGCTTCTGTAAAAAAGCTGGGTCCCTTGTCTGCTGACATGTGAACAGGAACAAACGAGGCCAGTTGTTCAAAATGGGTCGGTAGAAAAACACGTTGCTGACCATGGTGACAGTAGATAAGACTTGGGTTCACCATTAGGAGACAGAATCCAAAATTTACAGCATACAGTTGGAAACCCCGGGCTCACCAACACATGTCAGGCCAAGAGCACAGAAATCTGCAAAAAAAAAGTGATGCTGACTGTTTTTGGGGACGTCCAAGGTGTCATATTGAAAGTTTACCTGCCTCGTGGCAATACGGTTAATGGGCAATATTATGCAGATCTCCTTACCAAACTAAGAAAGAATGTGACCAGAAAACGAGGGCTAGCGCGCACTCAAATTCTGCCTTTACTTCAAGACAACGCGCCCTCCCATAAAGCAAGGCGTGAGCCGCAAACAGTCAACGATTTGAATATTATTCTTCCACACCCACCATATTCTCCGGATTTGGCTATTATAAGACTTTTTTCTTTTCCCAAGACTTAAAAAACAGCTGAAAGGAAATAATTTTGACAATGACGAAGATGTCATACTGGCTTGTGATAACTGGTTTAGTTCGAAAAAATAGATCACTTTATTATGACGGTCTTTTCAAGGTCACACAGAGATGTCAAAAATGCATAAATTCAGGTAGTGGCTACATTGTGAAGGAATAAACACTGTGCCAAATTTCAACTTTCTCCTCCTATTCCTTCATGGTCAGGATAAAGACTTATGACAAGCCACTTGTATTTGAGAAATGAAAACAAGCCGACTCTGAAAGTCCTGTTTTTAAATGTATGACGTTAAAAGTAAACTGTTTCTGATATCCATTATTCAAAGCCAAACCGCAGTACAGCAACTTTTTGTATTTTTGTGTGTTTTTTTAAAACTTGTCCTGAGATAAATCTAAATGTGGTTCTTCAGAGAGGAGTTCAAAACATAATAAAGCGCTTGACATTCAAACTTTATAGTGTCCGTTAGAAAATTAATAAATATAATTCAGTCGAATCAATAGTTTTCAATTGTTTTCCTGATTTAGATTAATCTTGTAAAAGAAGAAGATAATTGATAATGAAGTCAATGAAAGATAAGACAACAAGAGAATAAAGGAAACATGAAGAACTGTTCAGTCAATCTCATAACATATTTTATCTGAAGTAAAACGCATGGATGCAGCTGAACAACAAATCGAGCATACAATTATTCTAAGACTGCGGCAATAAATAATCATGGTTGCCTCTGATGATGCCCCACAGGAGTTGATATTGAGCTCATTCACTAGAAGAAATATGCCATGGGATCTGAGTATCAAGATGACATTTCTTTGTAAATGATAACAGAATCTCTATTAGTTAATTATGATTGGCTAAAAAAACAGCAAATGTTCATTTCCTCATAAGTGCGCATCAAATTATGCATAGCTTTTTGCTCTAAGAAGCAGTATTACTTAGCATGTCAATGATATTTACAACAACGGAATATGGCCAATAAAACACACAGCTGAAATAACAATTTCTTTGCTAAGAAAATCGAGTACAATAGATTTCTACCAAAACCAACAATAAGCTTATTACTACATGCATCTCAAATTATATTAAAGATAATTAAGAATAGAATCGATGACAAGATAGAGGAGTACTAAAGGATAATCAGTTTGGATTTGACAATACCAGAGATGCACGGGATGCCATCGAATCATTCTGGCGTCTTCACAGATCAAGGACGAGCAATTTTATCTGCTTTATGGACTACGAGAAAACCTTTAATCGTGTCCTCTGGCACAGCCCTTTTCAGACTTTGCAACAAATAGGTATAAAGAGACCAATCATAGGTGAATCTAGAACCATTTCGAAAATCAAGATGCGATTATTTCAATCAAAAAAGGACTAACAAATTCAGTTTCAATAAGACAAGAAGGTCCGAGAAGGTTGCCTGCTTTCACCGAGTAAATATAACGCATATTCTGAAATGATGATGGGAAAGTTCTTCGGTATTGTAAAAGTGTCAAAGTCAATGGTATAAAAGTTAATGTTATCAAATTTCCCGATAATCAAGCCATATTGAAAGTTTAAATAGCAGTGTTGCAAAGGCTCCATGAAACAAATAGCGGTACGATCAAAGCGTTTGGCATGACAATAAACACATTGAAGATTCAGACTTGAAGACAAGCCACATGGGCAAATTAATATATTCATCAATAGAGAAGTAGTCGAGCTTAAGCACGTATATCAATATACATATTTAGGGCAAACCATCACACAAGATGCCTGCAAGGAAACAAGTTAGGACAAGGAATGCATTGCAAAAAAAAAAAAAAAAAACCTTCGGAGGAAAACTGAAATTGCAAGCCTCAAAGAATAATATAATGATATAACTCAAAAATAATATTCACTACTCATAATTGGGTATCAAGACGCTGAGCAGCGCATGAGCTGCAGCGGTCAGACACCCAAAGCCGACTGCTAGTGCCAGGGCCAGCGAACCAGAGCTGCCAAGACCCTTCTACACCTCCACGCGGTGATCCTGGATAACAGGCTGCAACAGAGCAGACTGGCTAAGGAGAAGGGATCGAAGATGGAATGGTAACCCGGTAATAAACAAATGCTTGCTGAAGTCGGATGTGTTGGACCAAAAGGTGCAAATATCGCAAGTCAAGCTGTAAATTACGACACAACGCATTCTGTTCTCTGGACTACATTCTGCTACTTAAGCCCTTTTAGGGTTTGGTAGCGGGAGATTGACAACGAACGAAGCCAAGCCAACATTGGACAATGGCACGGTATGGGGCTGAAAGATGGACTCTGACAAAGATCAACACAAAAGGGTAGAAGCCTTTGAAATATGGTATAATAGAATCGAAAGATGATCCAATGAATGCCATCGATTAGGTAGACGCAAAAAGACAAATATTGAAAATGATGCAGAAACAAAAATTGACTTGGTTGGGACACAATATTCGACATGAAAGTTTTCTACAGAAGATACGTGAGAGCAACATCGAGGGGAAAAGAGGGACTGTGCGATAAAAATTGGCCTTTACATCTCAGGGATGAAGGAACATCAAGGTACAAACCTTTGCAGGGGATACAATAAAATGGGAAGACATGCTCAGACAAACTTACAATCAGTCTCAGGACTGATCAACCAGATGATGATCATGATTACTTAGCCAGCGAGTAGTGCAAAACAACATTTGATTCAAAAGTCTTTACATGAGAAACAGTAGTTTTAAACTACATAACATATATATGGTACCACAATGCCCAGTGTAGTCGATTGTTTTTATTAAATAATGTAATTAAGTGATTTTTACTTGCTTTTAGTCAGGTGACGTCACGATCAACCTAGGACTGACAGCTAGTTAGTTATATTGAGGCGTGATTGCATTTCTTGATTTATAACCTTGCATGGTGTTGGTTTATGTGCTTTTGTAGCTATCTTTATAGTATTTATGTTTTTGTTTGAGCCCTGAGGAAAAACTATCCCTTGTCTGTAGGAGAGGTTATGTGATGGGCTGTCTTTCTTGGAGCATGTGATTATTTGAGTTTAAACTCTTGGCTGTGGCTATTGTTGTGTTTATCTGACATGAAAACTTCAGATGATCTAAGTGGTAGAGCACTAGCTCTTTTACGGCAGTGGTAAGGGTTCCCTTCAGTCGACAAAGCTGTAAATGAGTCCCTAGCTTTATATTAGGGAAAGAAATGTAGCGCCCCCTGAAAATGACGTGATGGTCCTATTCCGACTATAGTCAGTTATAGTTTAATCATCAATATGTAGCTTCATTACTATTTTTGTTTTATCCTTTAAAAACACATGTAATTGCAATTTCTGGTCACTGTTTGCAATTCTGATAATTGATTCTTTTTAAAAAAAAACTAATTCAAAATTGTTAGATAGTTCAATTTTGATATGCCTTAAAAAGCCGTTTTCGTCCAAGGATATTAACAAATATCTTCAATGCACACTTTATCTAGCACAGATTTTGCAACCCGCCACCTAATGTACTTTTCAAGTCGCACAAAAGAGTAAACAATATCGTACATTTCATCATCATCATCAAGTGTCCTGCAGGCTGGCGTTCACAATCATGGATCTACCACATCTCCGTTGTCTCGAATGATCCCTTTGCTTGCCTCCTGATCTTCCATGACAAGTCAGTGCTATTTCCACGTAGCATTCAAGAACTCTTAATATATTATATTACTTATTTAAATAAATTATACTAATATAACACTTACCTAAATCATGCTTTAATTTCTAAAGCTTTCTTGATTATTGTTCTTAACACACATACACATATATATGTATGGCGTTGTGTGTGTGCCACAATGTTCATAGACGATTTCTGGTTTTCATGATGATTCGTAAAAACGTTTAAGCCCTGGAATAGAAATTAGATTTCTGAAATGTGGAATAACTAATACATGGTGGAAGCACTGCCGAGAAAACCGTTGTTTTTTGTTGTTACATTTTTGTTCCTTTTGTGGTGTACCATACATCATTTTGTAAATTTCATTTTATATAAAGAGTGACCTATAGCATTACTGCCGTGGGGGTGTGAGGTTTTAGTGATGTCACATTTCAAAGGCAATCTCGTCTCCCTCGCCGCTTTTACGTCCCGGACTGAACCGGTACCCATTTAAGGCGGGGTCGATCCTGGACCGGTTGCGGTCTAAAAAAAACTTTCCGCCTCGACTGGGGAATGAACCCATGACCACTCAGGTCCAACAAACTTCTCTGGTACCACATTGTTTTCAAAAAAATTATATTTAAAAACCACAAACACACACACACAAATATACACACGCTCGCACACACACACAGCTTAATTCATCCACACAGTTTCTGTCGCCGGCAAATTAAAAAAACAAAAAAATGTTAATTTCGCTTTCAAATAGTCATGGTGACAATCTTGCCGTTTATCAGTCTGATAATAATCATTGGCTCTTTCCGTCTGGTCAGACGATAGTAATTGTGCTTTGAAAAAAGGTATGCAGCTACAGTAGTAGTATACTACGTCCCTTTTCCTGCGAAAAGTGGCGCAGTTTCCCTCTTTAATTGTCATATGATCCTCCCGTCGGTGGCGCTTATGTAATATCATATGATCCTCCCAGACAGCGGCTTGACCTTGGTTCCAGCCCGCGTCTTCCCCAGATACGTAATCGACAACTTCGCAGAGCGAAGCTATCGACTTTTAAAATGAATAGGGATAGCTAATTATTAATTTGTTGTTGTTGTTGTCCTAGCGTATTTACAATATATAAACAAGTAGACAAATAAGACGAAACAAAAATATAATGGATATATACAGCTTTTAATTTTTTTAGATCAATATCACAATGACTCGCAGTTCATTTCAAGTATCATTCTAAGTGGCTCAAACCACTCTTTATCAAAATGTTGACATCTGGTTGATACGTCTGTGTAGTTCCTGTGGTACTTTCACTCGGCAATGTAGCTTGTCCACTTTCCGATAAAATGAACGAGTGGAAAGGTGTGACGATATCTAGGCAAACTTTCACATCAGCGTGAGTCAGCCCAGATATTTCGTATACATCTTCAGCAATTGACGAATAAAGAATCAATATTGCCGCTGCGACCTACCGATAATTATATATGACACAGTTTTTATCTAACAGCGAATTATCCGCAATTGAATTCATTTCTAATAGTTCGCGGTTCCCGAAGGAATGTTTTTTACATCTAGCCACGTCTAAATAAATATCTAAATACGAAACAGTTGTACTTACACATAACCAGAAATCTAGAATTTTGAGAATGCTTCTTTCTTTAGCTAATGTGACTCTTTTTGGGTAAACGTTATTCACCATATCACTCAGTTGAGTGACCGATAAAGTGCAAGTCTCTTCATATTTGCTACCTATCCACAAACAAGTTATAGCAATTAGTTCTAAGTCTCTAATGTTTATTTCCCCAGTCTCTCCGCTTAAGTATCTATCAAATATGTCTACGGTTAAATGAAAGGTCAATTTCTCAAAAGAGAATATTCGACATATATCAGCAATATAATATATAACCATAGCCCTAGCGCGCAGTGTGATAACACGTGAATGCCTCAATTTATCCATTGACCTAACATGAACCCTTTGGTGTAACACAAGTATCGTGTCACGCAAGTCGCTTTCAGAAACACTGTAATCCGTCATTCTTACAACCCGACAACTGACAAATGAGGATTGGCAGTCGAGTTAACAGGAGCGTTCGATAGTTTTGACCAAAGTTGTGAGGTGTCTAGCTAGAGAGCGCGTAAATTCTGACCAGTACAGCCTAAGATATTTTATAGCTGTATCCACATTTGTGAATACAGAACCAAAAATTAAATGTATTATCATTGTAAATTAGTCCATCTTAATCGTGACACGCTCACGAAACGACTCAACCCGATCGCTAACAATCAGACTCGCTTCACCGAGTGTCAATTATCTAGGAAGGAGTGTCGCTATTAAACAGCGGGTAGGAATTTAGTCAAAACCTCGGTGTTATCAAATCGAACTGAAATTATTTTAAACACCAGACATTCGTTAATTATTTTTTCTGTCCAAGCGAGACCCGAAAAAGTGTGAAGGGTACTTACGAGATAAATTTTGTTTCAGATAACGCTAGGTTAAAATAGATAATTGGAAGCGAGCAATTACCGAGACATTTTGTCTGATAGACGAGCAGTAAATTGACCTTCTCTGACACAAAATCATTACCGAAACCAGTCATCGAGTTAACTTAATTCACACGCACTTACATTAACACCAATGTGACAATATAATTGCGTGACCTATAAAGGTTTAAAATGCATTACAATACGGAGTCAGAATTGTATTATTCACAGCTTTTAAACAGGCATTCTCAACCGTTGCTTACAAGTGTGCTCTCACAGATCGACAGAGGACCTGAGTGTATTTCCCGTTTTACAAACTAAGGTACGTGTTATACTATATCTATATTTTATACCTGATTAAGAAATGTATATACATATAGATAAGCTTTTTGTATGCTAAGAATAGCACCACTGTCCACAGAGAACATGTCGTAAGAGATGACTGTGTGACACGGCATAATACTGTCATCTAGGCTGAAGTGTTATGAGATATATTTGTAATAGAGGGTACCCAAGTGGCTCTATTTGGTTGGAGAATATTGAGATGATCTGATACCTATATATATATATATACAACACTTATATACAGTTAACCAACAAGAACAAAAACAAGAGTTTTGACATTAAAAGATGTTTATTGTTGACAAAGTACGACGACAAATGACACTTAATTTATAATTCATAGGGATGTTATAGATTATTGACAGCGTTATCATCAGCATCGCATGGAGTGTCGGTAGAATACCTTGTTAAAACCACGGTTATGATTGTACTTTTACAACCTGGACCAGGTGCGTTGCAAGTAATAGGACAGGGACTGAACGGTATCGCTGATGTTGATTGTTGTAATCTTTCAAACTCAGTTAGAATTTCGTCTCGGAAACTTAGCAAATGTTCAAATTCTTGACGGGTCAGGGTTATTCCAACCTTAGTTGGAAACTTTAGATTTGTTTCTCCAAAGTATTTTCTGATGTGTAGTAAAGCATGCTCTCTGTAAAAACTGACTGAAGCTACTTTGAACCCAGTACCCAAGGGTTTCACCAGTTCGTCGTTTCTACTCGCATATACACAATTTGTAATAGGTTCATTAGCTGTATGCATCTTTGTTGGTCTGTAAAAGCATCTGTTGAGTCTTGACACTCACTCTGAGTATTTATACGCCAGCAGATTCTTGAAAACGTGTCCAGACTTGTCGAGTCTAATCCAGTGTCTGACTAAACGAAAAACTACTCTATCATTAACGTGTTGTCTCTGAGAGAAGGGTAACAGGGCGCGACTCATACTCCCACCACGTGCTTTTATTAAGATGAAATAAATGGCGTACAGTCCACAAACCCTGTTAGAAATATCTTGTAAATGCCGCCCGTTGTATACGACCGGTAAGGAAGAATTTCTTCGTATAAAACGAGTAATATCCGAGTGAAGGGGTGGTAGACCAAAAGAATAGAAATACTCAAAAGTTCCACGACCGTTATAATATAAGGCAACCCAATGGGTGCCCGGTCGGTGTTGGAGATCTGTGTTGAGGATAAAGGCCGCGCTTTTACTCGATTGAATACACGTCGGTAATTGATCACGTGCTAAAACTTTAACGCCAATTCGTTGAACGAATATATCAGATACAAGTATGTCGTAAATCTCCTGGGTGTTCATTGTATTAAGCTATATAATCTGTCAAAACTTGGCGAGATTTTGAAATTTCCAAAATATAATCCTGTTCGGCATAAACGATAGCCTGTAACGGTTCAGGAGTGATACTCGAAAACTTGAGTTCTACGGAGAGAGAACCAGATTTAGCCATTTCAAACTGATCACCATCCAACAGACTGGGGCTCAGATCAAAGGCGTATAAGGCGTAGCCGTTCTTAAAATGTCGATATTCGAGATCATTCCCAGCGTCCTTGGCGATAAGACCCATAGCTAGATTAGTCCCAAAGAAAGCTCTCACATATTGGTTGTGCTCATAGTCCATTGACAGCGGTTTACCACTAACTGTTCTACCATCCAAGCTGACGTTTAAATATATCAAGCCAAAATTTGCGAAATTAAAAGGGTTAGCTTTGAATGACCCGTTAAAGGCCGCTGACGTAACTACACCAATCACTATACGCGTAGGTGTTTGACTAAGAAATAGATTATCTTGCGCGTGGGATAACATTCCTTTAGGAATAGAAAAAGTTTTCACCACGACGCGCTTAAGGGGATACTTGACATTACCTCGCAGCAAGGCTTTCTCATGAGCTAGCGAGATGGCCGGATTTAGTTTAGCTTTTCGAACCACCAAAGCCGCGTATGTTATAACCGATTTATAACCGATCGTGCTATCTTGGGCGATCAAGTTGAATGTGTCTTTAGTTGGAGTGAGCTTGATCTTAACATCCACACCGTTGATTAATTAGCGATCTTGGGCGAAAATATCTGAATGGAGTCGCCCCATCATATCGAGCTCCTGGGACAAACTGGCTAGATTCCGACGAATCTTTAGACCATTGTTAGCATCACCCTCTGTATCAGTAATAAAACTCGGGGTGTCTTTGTAAAACAGAGCGGCTGTCATATGACCGCGCTTGGCCTCCTCGCCGTAATTCAAACACGCTTCCAAGTAAGCCCGATAAGGGTAAGTGTTTTCGCTCTGAGTGACTAGGGTACTATTAAGCGAGACATCGACCTGAGAGAATAAGCTGTGCATATAATGATTAATTGGGGCTACTTTGGCATCATTGGGTAATTTGTCACCAGTGTTTAACGTGATTTTGGCTCGTACGTGTAAAAAGATGTTAAACAGATCCAAATATTCTTCGCTATTTCCCGAAAGAACAAACTCTATCGGAGCTCCAGTGGCTAGAGCAGCTAGTGGATGTATCTCTACGAATTGTCCTTCTTCCACGGCTGTTTGTGTCGGTGGCATGCTAAATAAATCTAAACCGCTGTGCAAGCATTCACACGAATTGGGGTGAATCAGAGCCATCATCCAAATATATCGGAATAACGATCCCGGGTCTTCTTATGAGTCGAGTGAGCTCGACGAGCTTGGGTTGTAGGTTTTTTTCTTTTCCTAACCGGCTCGCCGGGTGGGGCGGGACGTCTTCGTCTTCTTCTAATACCACTACCCGATTGGTTAGTGGTAATGTGATCAACAGCACCTTGCAACAACCGATGCCCCGACTCTTTGGCCCGTTCGCGAAACGATTCTCCAACGTTTCGCCCAGCTAAGGCGTCACTCGCCACCTGTAGACCGGTACCAACACCCTCTCTGAGTAGCGCTTTTCCACCGGTTTTTAACCAAGGTAGTATCATTCTACCCAAACCACCAAAGAAACTACCCAAACCATGTCCTCTTTGACTTCTACCACCGATAAACACCGGCATTCCATGCCCGGCTTAATTGCAGTAAAATTCCTCGTACACTTTAGGACTTCGTCGTAGTGGAACGTGTCTCACCATTTTCTATTCGAAATCAAAACGTTTACTGGTTCGAAAATGTAGTGTCAGCACCGACGTACCGTTCCCGTTACCATTTCGTTGGTTGAAAGGATTTCTACAGTGTCGAAAGAAAAACGACTCAAAGGAAGGTAGTGTGGTTTGTCGTAAACCCTAAAAACGGAGGCCAAAGTCCTATCCAAAATAGGTACAATCCGTAAAAGGGGTACCAGGACGTCACCAACAGGTCTCGCCGCCGCGAGATCGCAATACAAGTACACATTTTTCATTTCGCTATCCATTTGCAGTTCATTCGAACCCTCTTGTCTTGGGTTTGTTTTTGTTATGTGTGAGGTCCTAAAACCTAAAATATGTCTCAGGTTTTCACTAATTTCAAGTTCACCTTCGAATAGTTCCAATATAGGCTTATCCTCTTTAAAAACAAAGCTAAAGGGTGGGGTGTTACTCCCTATCAAATCATCCACTAATTTATTTAAAGCTTCGATTAGCCCACTGGGTGACTGGTAAACACCAGGTTTCAACGAAAGCTGGGACGGTTCTGTATGTTTCTTGTTGGCTGGAAAGTATTGAACCCAAACTTCATTCTGAAGAATGTTAATTTCTGTATCCGTTTTTTCCTCAGACTGTCCCACCTGTCTTGGGTTGGATTTTGTTATATGCGAGGCACTGAAACCTAAAAGATTTTTCAAACTTTCACTAAGTCTTACGACGGCGCCAACTTCGAATTGCTCCAAAATAACCTTATCTTCTTTTAAAAGAAAAATAAAGGGTGGTACGTTGTTACTCACTGACATACCGAACACGAGCTGATTCAAAGCTTCCATAAACAAATTGGGTGACTGGTATAAACCTGGATGCAGCGTGAGTAGTACATAAGTTTTATTTCGCGTATTGGGTAGAAAGTAGCGTAGCCACACGTCATTAGCTAGAACGTTGTAATAACTTTTGGGGAATTGAATCTCGACCAACCCCACCTCGTACTGCGACGTCAACTCCATAGTCTGCAGTAATTTGACGAAGAAGTGACCAGCGGAATTATCAGGATATAAACTGAGAGAGGCGTTACTCGGCAGGGTCACATAAAACTCATGGTTTCTGACTAGTCAATTTCGGGTTAGGGAGCATATACCCTAGACAACTGCTCAACAAAGCAGTCCACAACTTTCCGTCACGTCCTTCACTGCTACCCTTTGTCAGATTAAACAATGAAACCGCGATTACCGCATATATAGCCAGCATCTGGCAGACGAAGACTATTTCTACTCGCGGAAGTAGTTTTCCAAAAAAAGGCCAGAGAGAGGTTCTACTGTCGTGTTCACCCGACTCTTCGACTACACGCAGCGGTATTTCGTGATTTTCCTCCTCGGGTTCCATCACTCTTTATATATCGCAACGTCTCCGGCTGAAATCCAACTGTTGAATGTGTGGTTATAGCCAAACCATTTGACTAAATACTCATGCCTACCATCCACGTAGCGTTCCCGAATAAAGCTTTCAACGCGGTACGTGGTCTTATCACCGACTATCTGGAGTTCTTCCTTGTAGAAAGCCCCGCGCAGTTCCTCCCCACCGTCATCTTTAACTACATACGTTATCGGAATCGTTATGTTTATTCGACTGACAGTAAACAGCTCCTCTGTCCAGGCTGGTTTATAACCCTTTTTAAATATTTGTCTGGCTTCAGCTAGCCTTACACGAGCTCCAACTTTAAAAACAGTGTTTCCAGGGAGGACAACTGTCGAATACAAGTTACGCCACACCTCTTCTTGATTGGTTAAGTTAACTTGCGTGGGTGCCATTTTAATGCTCCTATGGTACGAATTATTGTAGTTTTGAACCAAGCGATCTATTACGTCAATATATCTAAGTTTATTCGACTGGGTAAAATATCGCCAAATCTTTTCCTTCAAGGTTCGGTTGAAGCGTTCGACTATAGCGGCTTTAATATCCTCGTTCTCGGTCGTAAAAAAATGCACATTCTCCTTTCGTAGATAGGTGATAAAGGCCTTGTTAAGAAACTCACTTCCTTTGTCCGTTTGAAAGCTTATCGGTTTCCCGCGCTTAAAGATTTCACGTACAGCCGCGACTAGAGCTTTTCCAGTTAGAAAGATACTTGAAATGAACTGCGAGTCATTGTTATATTGATCTAAAAAAATTAAAAGCTGTATATATCCATTATATTTTTGTTTCGTCTTATTTGTCTACTTGTTTATATATTGTAAATACGCTAGGACAACAACAAGATTACGTATCTGGGGAAGACGCGGGCTGGAACCAAGGTCAAGCCGCTGTCTGGGAGGATCATATGATATTACATAAGCGCCACCGACGGGAGGATCATATGACAATTAAAGAGGGAAACTACGCCACTTTTCGCAGGAAAAGGGACGTAGTATACTACTTACAGTTCATGATGGTAACGAATGTGACTCGTAAGACCAATCTCGGCCAATCCGAGAAGCGTCTTCCACAATATGCAAGGAAAGTCAGGTCCGCTTGCGGCATCGCATGGTGTGGCGTGTCTCCTCAAACGCTGAGTCTGTAACATATCAGCAATTAATATCTCCTATGTCTGTATTCCATGCTTAATCCGGTCCCTCCATGTAACACGATCCATGGCGTCCTGTTCCTATGATTTCAAATCGATGCCTGCGTCATTCATAGCCCGTTTGCTGACATCCATGTACCGAAGTAATGGCCGGCCACAAGACCTTTTTCCCAACTGTAATTCCCCATAGATAAGATATTTTGGTATTGTCATAAACCATATTCCGTGTGAATCCCAGCCATCGGAGCCTTCGAAAACTAAGCATAGAAAAGATTGAGACAGTGCCTGTTCTCTCCAACACCTCTGCGTTGGTGATCTTGTCTTGACACCCAACCCTCATATTCTGCGCAGGCATCTCATGTGCTAGCTGTTTATTCGCCTCTCCTGGTGCATGTAGGTAGACCATGTCTTACTGCCATAAAGAAGGGTGCTGAGGACACAGGCCTGGTAAACCAGTGTTTTTGTTTTAACAGTGAGCTTCTTGTTGTTCCATACCCTTTTTGTTAATCTGTTACTTGCTGTTGATGCCATGCCTATCCTGATATTGATCTCTTGGTCCAGGGATCGTTTATTATTGACTGAAGATACCATTACGTAAAATTATTTACTACATCGAGAACCTCATCATCATTGGAGATTACTGGTGGTTTGTTTGCATCCTGGACCATAACTTGTGTTTTCATTTTGCTGATTGTTAACTCGAACTCACAGCAGGAATCCGAAAATGCAGATAGTAAGTTTTGATGTTTCTCCTCTGAGTGAGTCCTAATTGCGGCATCATCCGCAAAGAGCAGTTCTCTCATCAGCACCCTGTTTATTTTGGTGTTGGCTTTCAGCCTTTGGGAATTGAATAGACCACCATCTCTGCAAGAATGAATGAAGATACCACCTTCCAGGTCATGAAATGCATGCTTCAAGAGAAGTGAGAAATATATTCCAAAAAGTGTTGGAGCCTTGTTTTACTCCGCACTTGATTGCAAACTCCTCTGAGGAAGCACTTTCAAAATTGATGGTGCCTTTCATGTCAGTGTGAAACGACTCGATAATTCTCAGAAAATCGGTGGGCAACCAATCCTCCTGAGCACCGTGAACAGACCCACACGACTGATCAAATCAAATGCCTTCGTGAGATCTATGAAGGCAATATACAATGGTAGATTTTGTTCTCTACATTTCTCTTGAAACTGTCGTAACGAGAATATCGTATCTGTGGTAGACCTATTTCCACGATAACCGCACTGTGACTCTGGGTAAACCTGGTCTTTTAGGACCTGGAGTCTGCGCAGAACAATTCTGGCAAGTATCTTCCCAACGGTACACAGAAGCAAAATTCCCGTGTAGTTGTTGCAGTCACTCCGGTCCCCGTTTTTCTTGTACAAGATTACAATGCTCGAATCTGTGAAATCCTGCTGAATCTGTCCTTCATGCCAGCGTAATGTTATCAACTCGTGTATCTGTAAGGCAAATGTGTCCTTTCCAATCCTGATGACATCTGTTGGGATTCCTCCTTTTCCTGGAGCCTTGCCAGAAGAAAGGTCAACAAATAGCACAATTAACTTCTGGCATGGTTGGAAGCGAGTCCAGATTGTCCAGAGTTTGCATGGACACGATGGCATTAAGAGCATTTTCTGTTAGCTTTAATAATAATGGTACTTGCAAAATTTTACATACGGAGGTGGCTGGGCCTGGTAGGATCCTAACATATGGAGGTGGCTGGGCCTGTAAGGATCCTCACAGATGGAGGTGGCTGGGCCTGGTAGGATCCTCACTGATGGAGGTGGCTGGGCCTGGTAGAATCCTCACAGATGGAGGTAACTGGACCTGGTACTATCCTTACAGATGGAGATGACTGAGCCTGGCAGGATCCTCACTTATAGAGGTGGCTGGTCCTGGTAGGATACTCACATATGGAGGTGACTGGGCCTGGTAGGATCCTCACAGAAGGAGGTGGCTGGGCCTGGTAGGATCCTCACAGATGGAGGTGGCTGGGCCTGGTTGGATCCTCATAGATGGAGGTGGCTGGGCCTGGTAGGATCCTCACCGACGGATGTGACTCGTAGGATCCTCACAGATGGAGGTGACTGGGCCTGTTAGGATCCTCACAGATGAAGGTGACTGGGCCTGGTAGGATACTCAAAGATGGAGGTGACTGGGACTGGTAGGATCCTCACAGATGGAGGTGACTGGGCCTTGGTAGGATCCTCACAGATGGAGATGACTGGAGGATCCTCACAGATGGAGGAGACTGGGCCTGGCAGGATCCTCACAGATGGGGGAGACTGGGCCTGGTAGGATCCTCACAGATGGAGGTGGCTGGGCCTGTTAGGATCCTCACAGATGGAAGTGGCTGGGTGCTGAAAGGATATTCACAGATGGAGGTGGCTGGGCCTGGTAGGATCCTCGCAGATGGAGGTGACTGGGCCTGCTAGGATCCTAACAGATGGAAGTGAATTGGCCTGATAGGATCATCAGAGATGGAGATGACTGAGCCCAGTAGGATCCTTACAGATGGAGGTGACTGGGCCTGGTAGGATCCTCACAGATGGAGGTGACTGAGCCTGGTAGGATCCTCACATATGGAGGTGGCTGGGCATGGTAGGATCTTCACATTTGGAGGAGACTGGGCCTCGTAGGATCCTGACAAATGGATGTGACCGGGCCTGATAGGATCCTCACAGATGGAGGTGACTGGGCCGGGTAGGATCCTCACAGATGAAGGAGACTGGGCCTGGTAGGATTCTCATAGATGGAGGTGACTGGGTCTGGTAGGAACCTCACATATGGAGGTCGCTTGGACTGTTAGGATCCACACAGATGGAGGTGGGCATGGTAGGATCCTCACAGATGGAGATTACTGAGCCTGGTAGGATCCTCACAGATGGAGGTGACTGGGCCTTGTAGGATCCTCACAGATGGAGGTGACTTGGACTGGTAGGATCCTCACAGATGGAGGTGACAGGGCCTGATAGGATTCTCACAGATGGAGGTCGCTTGGACTGTTAGGATCCACACAGATGGAGGTGGGCATGGTAGGATCCTCACAGATGGAGGTGACTAAGCCTGGTAGGATCCTCGTAGACGAAGGTGACTGGGCCTGGTAAGATCATCACAAATGAAGGTGACTGGGCCTGGTAGGATCCTCACAGATGGAGGTGACTGGGCCTGGAAGGATCCTCACAGATAGACGTGACTGAGCCTGGTAGGATCCTCGCAGAAGGAGGTGACTGGGCATGGTAGGATCTTCACAGATGAAGGTGACTGGGCCTGGAAGGATCCTTACAGATGGAGGTGACTGGTCCTGGTAGGATCCTCACAGATGAAGGTGACTGGGCCTGCTAGGATCCTCAAAAATTGGAGGTGACTGGGCCTGGTAGGATCCTCACAGATGAAGGTGACTGGGCCTGCTAGGATCCTCACAGAAGGAAGTGAATGGGCCTGCTAGGATCATCAGAGATAGAGATGACTGAGCCCGGTAGGATCCTCACAGATGGAGGTGACTGGGCCTGGTAGGATCCTCACAGATGGAGGTGATTGAGCCTGGTAGGATCCTCACATATGCAGGTGAATGGGCCTGGTAGGATCCTCACATATGGAGGAGACTGGGCCTGGTAGGATCCTGACAGATGGAGGTGACTGGGCCTGGTTGGATCCTCACAGATGGAGGTGACTGGGCCTGGTAGGATCCACACAGATGAAGGTGACTGGGCCTGGTAGGATACTCAGAGATGGAGGTGACTTGGCCTGGTAGGATCCTCACAGATGGAGGTGACTGGGCCTGGTAGGATCCTCATAGATGGAGGTGACTGGGTCTGGTAGGAACCTCACATATGGAGGTAGCTGGGCCTGGTAGGATCCTCACAGATGGAGGAGTCTGGGCCTGGAAGGATCCTCACAGATGGAGGTGACTGGGCCTGGTAGGATCCTCACAGATGGAGGTGGCTGAGACTGGTAGGATCCTCACAGTTGGAGGTGACTGAGGTTAGTAGGATCCTCACATATGAAGGTGACTGGGCCTGGTAGGTTCCTCACATATGGAGGTGGCTGGGCCTGGTAGGATCCTCACATATGGAGGAGACTGGGCCTGGTAGGATCCTCACATATGGAGGAGACTGGGCCTGGTAGGATCCTCACATATGGAGGTGACTGAGCCTGGTAGGATCCTCAGATGGAGGTGACTGGGCCTGGTAGGATCCTTACAGATGGAGGTGACTGGTCCTGGTAGGATCCTCACAGATGAAGGTGACTGGGCCTGCTAGGATCCTCACAGATGGAGGTGACTGAGCATGGTAGGATCCTCACAGATGAAGGTGACTGGACCTGCTAGGATCCTCACAGATGGAAGTGAATGGGCCTGCTAGGATCATCAGAGATAGAGATGACTGAGCCCGGTAGGATCCTCACAGATGGAGGTGACTGAGCCTGGTAGATTCCTCACTGATGGAGGTGACTGAGCCTGGTAGGATCCTCACATATGGAGGTGGCTGGGCCTGGTAGGATCCTCACATATGGAGGAGACTGGGCCTGGTAGGATCCTGACAGATGGAGTTGGCTGGGCCTGGTAGGATCCTCACATATGGAGGAGACTGGGCCATGTAGGATCCTCACAGATGGAGGTGACTGGGCCTGGTAGGATCCTCACAGATGGAGGTGACTTGGCCTAGTAGGATCCTCACAGATGGAAGTGCCTGGGACTGGTAGGATCCTCACAGATGGAGATGGCCATGGTAGGATCCTCACAGATGGAGATGACTGAGCCTGGTAGGATCCTCACAGATGGCGGTGACTGGACCTGGTAGGATCCTGACAGATGGAGGTGACTGGGCCTGGTAGGATCCTAATAGAAGGAGGTGACTGGGCCTGGTAGGATCCTCACAGATGGAGGTGACTGGGCCCTGTAGGATCCTCACAGATGTAGATGACTGGGCCTGGTAGGATCCTCACGGAGGTGACTGGGCCTGATAGGATTCTCACAGATGGAGGTGAATGGGCCTGGTAGGATCCTCACAGATGGAGGTGACTGGGCCTGGTAGGATCCTCACAGATGGAGCTGGCTTGGACTGGTAGGATCCTCACATATGGAGGTGACTGGGCCTGGTAGGATCCTTACAGATAGACGTGATTGGGCCTGGTAGGATCCTCACAGATATAGGTAACTAGGCCTGGTAGAATCCTCACAGATGGAGGTGACTGGGCATGGTAGGATCCTCACAGATGGAGGTGACTGAGCCTGGTAGGATCCTCAGATGGAGGTGACTGGGCATGGTAGGATCTTCACAGATGGAGGTGATTGGGCTTGGTAGGATCCTCACAGATGGATGTGACGGAGCCTGGTAGGATCCTCACAGATGAAGGTGACTGGGCCTAGTAGGATCCTTACAGATGGAGGTGACTGGTCCTGGTAGGATCCTCACAGATGGAGGAGTCTAGGCCTGGTAGGAGATGACTGAGCCTGGTAGGATCCTCACAGATGGAGGTGACTGGGCTTGGTAGGATCCTCACAGATGGAGGTAACGGGGCCTGGAAGGATCCTCACAGATGGAGGTGACTGGGCCTGGTAGGATCCTCACAGATGGAGGTTGCTGAGACTGGTAGGATCCTCACAGATGGAGGTGAATGGGCCTGCTAGGATCCTCAAAGATGGAGATGACTGAGCCTGGTAGGATCCTCACAGATGGAGGTGACTGGGCCTGGTAGGATCCTCACATTTGGAGGTGACTGAGGTTAGTAGGATCCTGACATATGAAGGTGACTGGGCCTGGTAGGATCCTCACATATGGAGGTGGCTGGGCCTGGTAGGATCCTCACATATGGAGGAGACTGGGCCTGGTAGGATCCTGACAGATGGAGGTGGCTGGGCCTGGTAGGATCCTCACATATGGAGGAGACTGGGCCATGTAGGATCCTCACAGATGGAGGTGACTGGGCCTGGTAGGATCCTCACAGATGGAGGTGACTTGGCCTAGTAGGATCCTCACAGATGGAAGTGCCTGGGACTGGTAGGATCCTCACAGATGGAGATGGCCATGGTAGGATCCTCACAGATGGAGATGACTGAGCCTGGTAGGATCCTCACAGATGGCGGTGACTGGACCTGGTAGGATCCTGACAGATGGAGGTGACTGGGCCTGGTAGGATCCTAATAGAAGGAGGTGACTGGGCCTGGTAGGATCCTCACAGATGGAGGTGACTGGGCCCTGTAGGATCCTCACAGATGTAGATGACTGGGCCTGGTAGGATCCTCACAGATGGAGGTGACTGGGCCTGATAGGATTCTCACAGATGGAGGTGAATGGGCCTGGTAGGATCCTCACAGATGGAGGTGACTGGGCCTGGTAGGATCCTCACAGATGGAGCTGGCTTGGACTGGTAGGATCCTCACATATGGAGGTGACTGGGCCTGGTAGGATCCTTACAGATAGACGTGATTGGGCCTGGTAGGATCCTCACAGATAGAGGTAACTAGGCCTGGTAGAATCCTCACAGATGGAGGTGACTGGGCATGGTAGGATCCTCACAGATGGAGGTGACTGAACCTGGTAGGATCCTCAGATGGAGGTGACTGGGCATGGTAGGATCTTCACAAATGAAGGTGACTGGGCCTGGTAGGATCCTCACAGATGAAGAAGTCTGGGCCTGGTAGGATCTTCACAGATGGAGGTGATTGGGATGGTAGGATCCTCACAGATGGATGTGACGGAGCCTGGTAGGATCCTCACAGATGAAGGTGACTGGGCCTAGTAGGATCCTTACAGATGGAGGTGACTGGTCCTGGTAGGATCCTCACAGATGGAGGAGTCTGGGCCTGGTAGGAGATGACTGAGCCTGGTAGGATCCTCACAGATGGAGGTGACTGGGCTTGGTAGGATCCTCACAGATGGAGGTAACTGGGCCTGGAAGGATCCTCACAGATGGAGGTGACTGGGCCTGGTAGGATCCTCACAGATGGAGGTTGCTGAGACTGGTAGGATCCTCACAGATGGAGGTGAATGGGCCTGCTAGGATCCTCAAAGATGGAGATGACTGAGCCTGGTAGGATCCTCACAGATGGAGGTGACTGGGCCTGGTAGGATCCTCACAGTTGGAGGTGACTGAGGTTAGTAGGATCCTGACATATGAAGGTGACTGGGCCTGGTAGGATCCTCACATATGGAGGTGGCTGGGCCTGGTAGGATCCTCACATATGGAGGAGACTGGGCCTGGTAGGATCCTCACAGATGGAGGTGACTGAGCCTGGTAGGATCCTCAGATGGAGGTGACTGGGCATGGTAGGATCTTCACAGATGGAGTTGACTGGTCCTGGAAGGATCCTCACAGATAGACGTGACTGAGCCTAGTAGGATCATCGCAGACGGAGGTGACTGGGCATGGTAGGATCTTCACAGATGAAGGTGACTGGGTCTGGTAGGATCCTTACAGAAGGAGGTGACTGGTCCTGGTAGGATCCTCACAGATGGAGGTGATTGGGCTTGGTAGGATCCTCACAGATGGAGGTGACTGGGCATGGTAGGATCCTCACAGATGGAGGTGACTGAGCCTGGTAGGATCCTCAGATGGAGGTGACTGGGCATGGTAGGATCTTCACAAATGAAGGTGACTGGGCCTGGTAGGATCCTCACAGATGAAGAAGTCTGGGCCTGGTAGGATCTTCACAGATGGAGGTGATTGAGCCTGGTAGGATCCTCACAGATGAAGGTGACTGGGCCTAGTAGGATCCTTACAGATGGTGACTGGTCCTGGTAGGATCCTCACAGATGGAGGTGAATGGGACTGGAATGATCCTCATAGATGGAGATGGGCATGGTAAGATCCTAACAGATGGATATGAATGAGCCTGGTAGGATCCTCACAGATGGAGGTGACTGGGCCGTGTAGGATCCTCACAGATGGAGGTGACTGGGCCTGGTAGGATCCTCACAGATGGAGGTGACTGAGCCTGGTAGGATCCTCACATATGGAGGTGACTGGGCCAGGTTGGATCCTCACATATGGAGGTGGCTGGGCCTGGTAGGATCCTCACAGATGGAGGTGACTGAGCCTGGTAGGATGCTCAGATGGAGGTGACTGGGCATGGTAGGATCTTCACAGATGGAGTTGACTGGGCCTGGTAGGATCCTCACAGATGGAGGTGACTGAGCCTGGTAGGATCCTCGCAGACGGAGGTGACTGGGCCTGGTAGGATCTTTACAGATGAAGGTGACTAGGCCTGGTAGGATCCTCACAGATGGAGGTGACTGGGCCTGGAAGGATCCTCACAGATGAAGGTGACTGGGCCTGCTAGGATCCTCACAGATGGAAGTGAATGGGCCTGCTAGGATCATCAGAGATAGAGATGACTGAGCCCGGTAGGATCCTCACAGATGGAGGTGACTGGGCCTGGTAGATTCCTCACAGATGGAGGTGACTGAGCCTGGTAGGATCCTCACATATGGAGGTGGCTGGGCCTGGTAGGATCCTCACATATGGAGGAGACTGGGCCATGTAGGATCCTCACAGATGGAGGTGACTGGGCCTGGTAGGATCCTCACAGATGGAGGTGACTTGGCCTAGTACGATCCTCACAGATTGAAGTGGCTGGGACTGGTAGGATCCTCACAGATGGAGATGGCCATGGTAGGATCCTCACAGATGGAGATGACTGAGCCTGGTAGGATCCTCACAGATGGCGGTGACTGGAGCTGGTAGGATCCTGACAGATGGAGGTGACTGGGCCTGGTAGGATCCTAATAGAAGGAGGTGACGAAGCCTGGTAGGATCCTCACATATGGAGGAAACTGGGCCAGGAAGGATCCTCACATATGGAGGTGGCTAGTCCTGGTAGGAACCTCAAATATGGAGGAGACTGGGCCTGGTAGGATCCTCACATATGGAGGTGACTGGGCCTGGTAGGATCCTCACAGAAGGAGGTGACTGGGCCTGGTAGGATCCTCACAGATGGAGATGACTGGGCCCTGTAGGATCCTCACATATGGAGGTGACTGGGCCCTGTACGATCCTCAAATATGGAGGTGACTGGGCCTGATAGGATTCTCACAGATGGAGGTGACTGGGCTTGGTAGGATCCTCACAAATGGAGCTGGCTTGGACTGGTAGGATCCTCACATATGGAGGTGACTGGGCCAAGTAGGATCCTAACATTTGCAGGTGGCTGGGCCTGGTAGGATCCTCACATATGGAGGAAACTGGGATTGATAGGATCCTCACAGATGGAGGTGACGGGGCCTGGTAGGATCCTCACAGATGGAGGTGACTGGGCCTGGTAGGATCCTCACAGATGGAGGGGACAGGGCCTGGTGGATCCTCACAGATGAAGGTGACTGAGCCTGGTAGGATCCTCACATATGGAGGTGACTGGGCCATGTAGGATCCTCACATATGGAGCAGGCTGGGCCTGGTTGGATCCTCACAGATGGAGGCGACTGGGCCTGGTAGGATCCTTACAGATAGACGTGATTGGGCCTGGTAGGATCCTCACAGATAGAGGTAACTAGGCCTGGTAGAATCCTCACTGATGGAGGTGACTGGGCCTGGTAGGATCCTCACAGATGGAGGTGACTGGGCATGGTAGGATCCTCACAGATGGAGGTGACTGAGCCTGGGAGGATCCTCAGATGGAGGTGACTGGGCATGGTAGGCTCTTCACAAATGAAGGTGACTGGGCCTGGTAGGATCCTCACAGATGAAGAAGTCTGGGCCTGGTAGGATCTTCACAGATGGAGGTGACTGGGCTTGGTAGGATCCTCACAGATGGATGTGACGGAGCCTGGTAGGATCCTCACAGATGAAGGTGATTGGGCCTAGTTGGATCCTTACAGATGGAGGTGACTGGTCCTGGTAGGATATTCACAGATGGAGGTGAATGGGACTGGAATGATCCTCACAGATGGAGATGGGCATGGTAAGATCCTAACAGATGGAGATGAATGAGCCTGGTAGGATCCTCACAGATGGAGGTGACTGGGCCGTGTAGGATCCTCACAGATGGAGGTGACTGGGCCTGGTAGGATCCTCACAGATGGAGGTGACTGAGCCTGGTAGGATCCTCACATATGGAGGTGACTGGGCCAGGTTGGATCCTCACATATGGAGGTGGCTGGGTCTGGTAGGATCCTCACATATGGAGGAGACTGGGCCTGGTAGGATCCTGACAGATGGAGGTGGCTGGGCCTGGTAGGATCCTCACATATGGAGGTGACTGGGCCAGGTAGGATCCTCACATATGGAGGAGACTGGGCCTGGTAGGATCCTGACAGATGGAGGTGACTGAGCCTGGTAGGATCCTCAGATGGAGATGACTGGGCATGGTAGGATCTTCACAGATGGAGTTGACTGGGCCTGGTAGGATCCTCACAGATGGAGGTGACTGAGCCTGGTAGGATCCTCGCAGACGGAGGTGACTGGGCCTGGTAGGATCTTGACAGATGAAGGTGACTAGGCCTGGTAGGATCCTCACAGATGGAGGTGACTGGGCCTGGTAGGATCCTCACAGATGAAGGTGACTGGGTCTGGTAGGATCCTTACAGAAGGAGGTGACTGGTCCTGGTAGGATCCTCACAGATGGAGGTGATTGGGCTTGGTAGGATCCTCACAGATGGAGGTGACTGGGCATGGTAGGATCCTCACAGATGGAGGTGACTGAGCCTGGTAGGATCCTCAGATGGAGGTGACTGGGCATGGTAGGATCTTCACAAATGAAGGTGACTGGGCCTGGTAGGATCCTCACAGATGAAGAAGTCTGGGCCTGGTAGGATCTTCACAGATGGAGGTGATTGAGCCTGGTAGGATCCTCACAGATGAAGGTGACTGGGCCTAGTAGGATCCTTACAGATGGTGACTGGTCCTGGTAGGATCCTCACAGATGGAGGTGAATGGGACTGGAATGATCCTCATAGATGGAGATGGGCATGGTAAGATCCTAACAGATGGATATGAATGAGCCTGGTAGGATCCTCACAGATGGAGGTGACTGGGCCGTGTAGGATCCTCACAGATGGAGGTGACTGGGCCTGGTAGGATCCTCACAGATGGAGGTGACTGAGCCTGGTAGGATCCTCACATATGGAGGTGACTGGGCCAGGTTGGATCCTCACATATGGAGGTGGCTGGGCCTGGTAGGATCCTCACAGATGGAGGTGACTGAGCCTGGTAGGATGCTCAGATGGAGGTGACTGGGCATGGTAGGATCTTCACAGATGGAGTTGACTGGGCCTGGTAGGATCCTCACAGATGGAGGTGACTGAGCCTGGTAGGATCCTCGCAGACGGAGGTGACTGGGCCTGGTAGGATCTTTACAGATGAAGGTGACTAGGCCTGGTAGGATCCTCACAGATGGAGGTGACTGGGCCTGGAAGGATCCTCACAGATGAAGGTGACTGGGCCTGCTAGGATCCTCACAGATGGAAGTGAATGGGCCTGCTAGGATCATCAGAGATAGAGATGACTGAGCCCGGTAGGATCCTCACAGATGGAGGTGACTGGGCCTGGTAGATTCCTCACAGATGGAGGTGACTGAGCCTGGTAGGATCCTCACATATGGAGGTGGCTGGGCCTGGTAGGATCCTCACATATGGAGGAGACTGGGCCATGTAGGATCCTCACAGATGGAGGTGACTGGGCCTGGTAGGATCCTCACAGATGGAGGTGACTTGGCCTAGTACGATCCTCACAGATTGAAGTGGCTGGGACTGGTAGGATCCTCACAGATGGAGATGGCCATGGTAGGATCCTCACAGATGGAGATGACTGAGCCTGGTAGGATCCTCACAGATGGCGGTGACTGGAGCTGGTAGGATCCTGACAGATGGAGGTGACTGGGCCTGGTAGGATCCTAATAGAAGGAGGTGACGAAGCCTGGTAGGATCCTCACATATGGAGGAAACTGGGCCAGGAAGGATCCTCACATATGGAGGTGGCTAGTCCTGGTAGGAACCTCAAATATGGAGGAGACTGGGCCTGGTAGGATCCTCACATATGGAGGTGACTGGGCCTGGTAGGATCCTCACAGAAGGAGGTGACTGGGCCTGGTAGGATCCTCACAGATGGAGATGACTGGGCCCTGTAGGATCCTCACATATGGAGGTGACTGGGCCCTGTACGATCCTCAAATATGGAGGTGACTGGGCCTGATAGGATTCTCACAGATGGAGGTGACTGGGCTTGGTAGGATCCTCACAAATGGAGCTGGCTTGGACTGGTAGGATCCTCACATATGGAGGTGACTGGGCCAAGTAGGATCCTAACATTTGCAGGTGGCTGGGCCTGGTAGGATCCTCACATATGGAGGAAACTGGGATTGATAGGATCCTCACAGATGGAGGTGACGGGGCCTGGTAGGATCCTCACAGATGGAGGTGACTGGGCCTGGTAGGATCCTCACAGATGGAGGGGACAGGGCCTGGTGGATCCTCACAGATGAAGGTGACTGAGCCTGGTAGGATCCTCACATATGGAGGTGACTGGGCCATGTAGGATCCTCACATATGGAGCAGGCTGGGCCTGGTTGGATCCTCACAGATGGAGGCGACTGGGCCTGGTAGGATCCTTACAGATAGACGTGATTGGGCCTGGTAGGATCCTCACAGATAGAGGTAACTAGGCCTGGTAGAATCCTCACTGATGGAGGTGACTGGGCCTGGTAGGATCCTCACAGATGGAGGTGACTGGGCATGGTAGGATCCTCACAGATGGAGGTGACTGAGCCTGGGAGGATCCTCAGATGGAGGTGACTGGGCATGGTAGGCTCTTCACAAATGAAGGTGACTGGGCCTGGTAGGATCCTCACAGATGAAGAAGTCTGGGCCTGGTAGGATCTTCACAGATGGAGGTGACTGGGCTTGGTAGGATCCTCACAGATGGATGTGACGGAGCCTGGTAGGATCCTCACAGATGAAGGTGATTGGGCCTAGTTGGATCCTTACAGATGGAGGTGACTGGTCCTGGTAGGATATTCACAGATGGAGGTGAATGGGACTGGAATGATCCTCACAGATGGAGATGGGCATGGTAAGATCCTAACAGATGGAGATGAATGAGCCTGGTAGGATCCTCACAGATGGAGGTGACTGGGCCGTGTAGGATCCTCACAGATGGAGGTGACTGGGCCTGGTAGGATCCTCACAGATGGAGGTGACTGAGCCTGGTAGGATCCTCACATATGGAGGTGACTGGGCCAGGTTGGATCCTCACATATGGAGGTGGCTGGGTCTGGTAGGATCCTCACATATGGAGGAGACTGGGCCTGGTAGGATCCTGACAGATGGAGGTGGCTGGGCCTGGTAGGATCCTCACATATGGAGGTGACTGGGCCAGGTAGGATCCTCACATATGGAGGAGACTGGGCCTGGTAGGATCCTGACAGATGGAGGTGACTGAGCCTGGTAGGATCCTCAGATGGAGATGACTGGGCATGGTAGGATCTTCACAGATGGAGTTGACTGGGCCTGGTAGGATCCTCACAGATGGAGGTGACTGAGCCTGGTAGGATCCTCGCAGACGGAGGTGACTGGGCCTGGTAGGATCTTGACAGATGAAGGTGACTAGGCCTGGTAGGATCCTCACAGATGGAGGTGACTGGGCCTGGTAGGATCCTCACAGATGAAGGTGACTGGGCCTGCTAGGATCCTCACAAATGGAAGTGAATGGGCTAGCTAGGATCATCAGAGATAGAGATGACTGAGCCCGGTAGGATCCTCACAGATGGAGGTGACTGGGCCTGGTAGGATCCTCACAGATGGAGGTGACTGAGCCTGGTAGGATCCTCACATATGGAGGTGGATGGGCCTGGTAGGATCCTCACATATGGAGGAGACTGGGCCTGGTAGGATCCTGACAGATGGAGGTGACTGGGCCTGGTTGGATCCTCACAGATGGAGGTGACTGGGTCTGGTAGGAACCTCACATATGGAGGTAGCTGGGCCTGGTAGGATCCTCACAGATGGAGGAGTCTGGGCCTGATAGGATCTTCACAGATGGAGGTGACTGGGCTTTGTAGGATCCTCACAGATGGAGGTAACGGGGCCTGGAAGGATCCTCACAGATGGAGGTGACTGGGCCTGGTAGGATCCTCACAGATGGAGGTGGCTGAGACTGGTAGGATCCTCACAGATGGAGGTGGCTGGGCCTGGTAAGATACTCAAAGATGGAGGTGACTGGGCCTGGTAGGATCCTCACAGATGGAGGTGAATGGGCCTTGTAGGATCCTCACATATGGAGGAGACTGGGCCTGGTAGGATCCTGACAGATGGAGGTGACTGGGCCTGGTTGGATCCTCACAGATGGAGGTGACTGGGCCTGGTAGGATCCTCACAAATGGAAGTGAATGAGCCTGCTAGGATCATCAGAGATAGAGATGACTGAGCCCGGTAGGATCCTCACAGATGGAGGTGACTGGGCCTGGTAGGATCCTCACAGATGGAGGTGACTGAGCCTGGTAGGATCCTCACATATGGAGGTGGATGGGCCTGGTAGGATCCTCACATATGGAGGAGACTGGGCCTGGTAGGATCCTGACAGATGGAGGTGACTGGGCCTGGTTGGATCCTCACAGATGGAGGTGACTGGGTCTGGTAGGAACCTCACATATGGAGGTAGCTGGGCCTGGTAGGATCCTCACAGATGGAGGAGTCTGGGCCTGATAGGATCTTCACAGATGGAGATGACTGAGCCTGGTAGGATCCTCAGAGATGGAGGTGACTGGGCCTGGTAGGATACTCAGAGATGGAGGTGACTTGGCCTGGTAGGATCCTCACAGATAGAGGTGACGGGGCCTGGTAGGATCCTCATAGATGGAGGTGACTGGGTCTGGTAGGAACCTCAGATATGGAGGTAGCTGGGCCTGGTAGGATCCTCACAGATGGAGGAGTATGGGCCTGGTAGGATCTTCACAGATGGAGGTGACTGGGCTTGGTAGGATCCTCACAGATGGAGGTAACGGGGCCTGGAAGGATCCTCACAGATGGAGGTGACTGGGCCTGGTAGGATCCTCACAGAAGGAGGTGGCTGAGACTGGTAGGATCCTCACAGATGGAGGTGAATGGGCCTGCTAGGATCCTCAAAGATGGAGATGACTGAGCCTGGTAGGATCCTCACAGATGGAGGTGACTGGGCCTGGTAGGATCCTCACAGTAGGATGTGACTGAGGTTAGTAGAATCCTCACATATGAAGGTGGCTGGGCCTGGTAGGATCCTCACATATGGAGGAGACTGGGCCTGGTAGGATCCTCACAGATGGAGGTCAATGAGCCTGGTAGGATCCTCAGATGGAGGTGACTGGGCATGGTAGGATCTTCACAGATGAAGGTGACTGGGCCTGGTAGGATCCTTACAGATGGAGGTGACTGGTCCTGGTAGAATCCTCACAGATGAAGGTGATTGGACCTGCTAGGATCCTCACAGATGGAGGTGACTGGGCCTGGTAGGATCCTCACAGATGAAGGTGACTGGACCAGCTAGGATCCTCACAGATGGAAGTGAATGGGCCTGCTAGGATCATCAGAGATAGAGATGACTGAGCCCGGTAGGATCCTCACAGATTGAGGTGACTGGGCCTGGTAGGATCCTCACAGATGGAGGTGACTGAGCCTGGTAGGATCCTCACATATGGAGGTGGATGGACCTGGTAGGATCCTCACATATAGAGGAGACTGGGCCTGGTTGGATCCTCACAGATGGAGGTGACTGGGCCTGGTAGGATCCACACAGATGAAGGTGACTGGGCCTGGTAGGATACTCAGAGATGGAGGTGACTTGGCCTGGTAGGATCCATCCTCACAGATGGAGGTGACTGGGCCTGGTAGGATCCTCATAGATGGAGGTGACTGGGTCTGGTAGGAACCTCACATATGGAGGTAGCTGGGCCTGGTAGGATCCTCACAGATGGAAGTGACTGGGCTTGGTAGGATCCTCACAGATGGAGGTAACGGGGCCTGGAAGGATCCTCACAGATGGAGGTGACTGGGCCTGGTAGGATCCTCACAGATGGAGGTGGCTGAGACTGGTAGGATCCTCACAGATGGAGGTGAATGGGCCTGCTAGGATCCTCAAAGATGGAGATGATTGAGCCTGGTAGGATCCTCACAGATGGCGGTGACTGGGCCTGGTAGGATCCTCACAGTTGGAGGTGACTGAGGTTAGTAGAATCCTCACATATGAAGGTGACTGGGCCTGGTAGGATCCTCACATATGGAGGTGGCTGGGCCTGGCAGGATCCTCACATATGGAGGAGACTGGGCCTGGTAGGATCCTCACATATGGAGGTGGCTGGGCCTGGTAGGATCCTCACATATGGAGGAGACTGGGCCTGGTAGGATCCTCACAGATGGAGGTGACTGAGCCTGGTAGGATCCTCAGATGGAGGTGACTGGGCATGGTAGGATCTTCACAGATGGAGTTGACTGGGCCTGGAAGGATCCTCAGATAGACGTGACTGAGCCTGGTAGGATCCTCGCAGACGGAGGTGACTGGGCATGGTAGGATTTTCACAGATGAAGGTGACTGGGCCTGGTAGGATCCTTACAGATGGAGGTGACTGGTCCTGGTAGGATCCTCACAGATGAAGGTGACTGGGCCTGCTAGGATCCTCACAGATGGAGGTGACTGGGCCTGGTAGGATCCTCACAGATGAAGGTGACTGGACCTGCTAGGATCCTCACAGATGGAAGTGAATGGGCCTGCTAGGATCATCAGAGATAGAGATGACTGAGCCCGGTAGGATCCTCACAGATGAAGGTGACTGGGCCTGGTAGGATCCTTACAGATGGAGGTGACTGGTCCTGGTAGGATCCTCACAGATGGAGGTGAATGGGACTGGAATGATCCTCACAGATGGAGATGGGCATGGTAAGATCCTAACAGATGGAGATGAATGAGCCTGGTAGGATCCTCACAGATGGAGGTGACTGGGCCGTGTAGGATCTTCACAGATGGAGGTGACTGGGCCTGGTAGGATCCTCACAGATGGAGGTGACTGAGCCTGGTAGGATCCTCACATATGGAGGTGACTGGGCCAGGTTGGATCCTCACATATGGAGGTGGCTGGGCCTGGTAGGATCCTCACAGATGGAGGTTACTGAGCCTGGTAGGATCCTCAAATGGAGGTGACTGGGCATGGTATGATTCTCGCAGACGGAGGTGACTGGGCCTGGTAGGATCTTCACAGATGAAGGTGACTAGGCCTAGTAGGATCCTCACAGATGGAGGTGACTGGTCCTGGTAGGATCCTCACAGATGGAGGTGACTGGGCCTGGTAGGATCCTCACAGATGAAGGTGAATGAGACTGGAATGATCCTAACAGTTGGAGATGAATGAGCCTGGTAGTATCCTCACAGATGGAGGTGACTGGACCTGGAAGGATCCTCACAGATGGAGGTGACTGGGCCTGGTAGGATCCTCACAGATGGAGGTGACTGGGCCTGGTAGGATCCTCACAGATGGAGGTGACTGGGCCTGGTAGGATCCTCACAGATGGAGGTGACTGGGCCTGGTAGGATCCTCATATACGGAAGTGGCTGGGACTGGTAGGATCCTCACAGATGGAGGTGACTGGGCCTAGTAGGATACTCACAGATGGAGGTGACGGAGTAGGATCCTCACAGACGGAGATGGCTGGGCCTGATAGGATCCTCACAGATGAAGGTGACTGGGCCTGGAAGGATACTCACAGATGGAGGTGACGGCCTGGTAGGATCCTCACAGATGGAGATGGCTGGGCCTGGTAGGATCCTCACGGAGGTGGCTGGGCCTGGTAGGATCCTCACAGATGGAGGTGGCTGGGCCTGGTAGGATCCTCACAGATGGAAGTGGCTGGGCCTGGTAGGATACTTACAGATGGAGGTGACTGGGCCTGGTAGGATCCTCAAATATGCGGACGACATTCTGCTGTACAACCAGGACAAATACAGGACTAAAATTGTCGCTGGTGTGCGGAGCAAGCTGGAAAAACAGTCGGAATGGTGCACCGACTACAACGCCGAAATAAATCCATCTAAGGCCAAGATTGTCTGGTTCTTTCTATACAATAGGTTGATCTCAGATAAATTACCATGGGCCACCTGCAGGGGCACCATCATTGAGAGAGGACATATTATGAAATACCTGGGTATCACATTCGACAGAAGTCTCTTTCCATAAACATGTTTACAAGGTGATTCTGAAAGCAAAGAGGGATATCAATGCAAGTAAAGTCATAGCAGCCACAGACATGCAACAATGGAATCTCTTCCTGTTGATGCAATCACTGGTTTTATCTGTTCTGGACTACAGTCTTGGTTTGCTCACGCTATCACAGACATGGGTAGATAGATTGGAGAGAATCCAGAACGAGGCCATGAGAGCAGTTCTGGGATGCACTAGAGATACTCCCATGGCTGCCATGAGATTCCTGCTTGATTTGCCAAGCATCAAGGTGCGACTTCAAGTAGCGCAGGTAGAGGCATAAGCCAAAGTTGCCAACAAAAAACACCACCCTTAGCAACAAGACTTGGATACACCCAAAGGCAGACACATTAAGCAAGGAAGGTCATGAATGGCAGAGGCAGAAGACTCCCTGATGAGGGTCTGTGCATTGGAGGAAGTGGAAAGAGGTAGTGAATGGGTAGAAGTGGACAACGAGAGTCCCCTGACAAGGGTGAGGATCAGAGAGTGTCGCGAGTAGGGCAGCACTAGGACAGAAGCTTCAATACAGGAGCTGATCTAGCAACACCTTTTGTTTGTTTTTTGCATTCGCCTTATTTCTCTTATCCCCAAAGGCGGTCTGCGTTGCACTGTGGTTTTTATTTTGCGTCTGTCTGACCAGTGCATCCGACTTCAGCATGCATTTTATGTAGAATCTGCTTCTTCCTGAATTTTCTATGGTTTGCTTTCCGTGGTAACGGCCGGTGCTGTGATGGGGATCGAACCCAGCACCTTCTGGTTGTGAACTGTGCCACTTTGTCACGTGGATCTACTGTCCGGGGCATGCAGGCGTCTGGGGCAACGAACGAGCTGACGCAGTGGCGGAACGAGCTGTGTTGAACGACGCGGTGATAACGAGAGACAGGGTTGAGTTGATAAAGGGAGTCATGGACAGTCTATAGAATGATGAAGAGACAGAGGGTCACGAAAATGCATATGTGCAGAGGATGATAGATTTGGAAGTGACTATGGGAGAAGGGAGAAAGTGTGTTGTGTCTGGAACGATCCCAAGAACACGAAATCAACACCTGACTGGCTGATTGGACGGAGAAGGGAGCACTTATGGGAATGTCCCATGTGTGATGATGTTGGTTCCTAGAACAAGAATGGTACTTTTATGTAACTGAAATTAAAACAGAACAGACTCAGTACACCTTGAAACAATTTGACAACAGTTTGTATTTTTCATAAACAACACGTGTTAGAAATCTACAATTATGTGAATATAATGTTAACTTCTATAACATCGAAGTTAGTCACGGAAATTGTTTGAGGTACGTTTTTTTCTCGTTTAGAGAAGCGACATCTTTTCGTGTCCTGTTCCATATATGTGTTAATGGCGTAGTCATAACATAGTGTGAGATCTAAGATGACTGCTTAATTCCAATTTCATATATAGGTGACTTCACCAAGTCAAAAACAAAACGAAAACTAGGATCTATTTGAGATGGAAGCTAGTACCAGGAAGTGGGCAGAAACGTATGAATCACGGTATGCCAATTACAAAAAAATGTCAGTTTCCAAAAACAGTAGAACAAAAATGAAATGGTGAGTATCATTACATGTAGATTGAATATAAATGAAAAATGGCATCACTTAGAAATAGTCACAAGACTCCCGTCAGTTTATTCCCCTTTTTTTTTAAAGTTGAACATTTTTCAGTTTGCAGTAACCCCAAAAACGGTCACTGGCTAGTGGAAGGTTACTGTGAAACTCCATACCACTGACCATAAAGATTGCTTCTGCCAGGCAGAAGAAATAGTGACGCAATTACATTAATTATGTTAATGCTCTAGTATCCTCTGACAAATGTTAATTTGATGAGTTAGTCTTATTGAAAACTCGGAAGGGGCCATGATGCGACAAGGCATTAGCTGACAGCAACCAGAGACTTATAGTGAATACTCGGAAATGTGTTTGTTTTTCTTGGTGGTCTAAAATTGACTCTACGATAATTGTTGCACTTATTAAAATCGTGTGCTCATTGATTGCTTGAACGTGTTATGTCTAGTAGTATACATTATAAATATGTCACATTTCAGAAGAAAAAACTCGACAATTTTAAACAAACGAAGAGAAATGAAACAGAGAAGAACAAACCACCTTTGTAAATTGGAAGGGGAAGAGACCGGGTGAGCGGGGCCGCCGTAGCTACGTGCTTAGCGGCACGCGCATCACAAATCAAACGTGCGTATGTACGGATTCATGAACCGGCAATGGTGTACTCCTATGCGCTATGCTCATGTACAAAATATGTGCTGAAGTCGAATGCACATGTCTGTAATGGACAAAACAGAACAGCGTACTCTGCCTTAGGTATCAAGAAAAACGAAGAAAAAAAAAGAGGGGAGGGGGAGCGGTATGTATTTGGTGATGTGTGCTTTATTCTTATTTCAACATCATCCGTACGGTATATGTAGCCCATAGGAATAACGACAGTTGCATAATAATATGACTGCCAGCAGCTGATTCCTACACACCATGTCTCGCTAACGAGCACTGACACGTGCGGCCTACGTGAAAATGTGTGAGTGTCAAAGGTAGAATGCGTGTGCTGGCAGGCATAGATAAAATTATTCAAAGGTAGGAAAGAGAGAACGTCCGTAACAAGCATTGGGTTGCGACTGTTTATATGGCCTGGATATTTATTCACGTTAGCAAATATAACAGACTGAAAATATTGAGAATGCAGATTGTACAATTCTCTATAAAATAGTAATGGCTGAGTAAATATCAAAGATCTTAAAATATCAGACTTTAACTCGGAATCTTAGCTCAACTATTAATGTAAAGGCTTATGCCAATGTCCTTTAAACAAAACATTTCAACACAGAACAGCTCCAAAGAAATATGGTTTTCGGTGATATCATATTCTTCTTCTGCGTTCGTTCTCAATCTCCGGCTACTAAGCCCTGAACAGAGTTTTGCAAGTAGCAGGATGTAGTCCGGAGAACGGCATGCGTTGTGTCGCTAGTTTAGAGTTTGACTGCGATATTTGCTCCTTTCGGTCCGACACATCCGTCTTCGGCAGAATCATATTCTATTGATATATATATATATTTTTTTTCCTTGCCATGTAATTTGCCTCCAGCATGTCGCACCTATTACATGTTTTCTGGAGGTTGAGGCAGGTCATCAGGTGGCCTGGTTCTGTATTTCAGTTAAGGATTTGTCCATGTTACTCAGAGAGCAGTAGTGAATGTGTGAGTCTGATAGGCGAAGCATGAATTTCAAATAGAACACACCCACAAATGGCAACTATAAATACCAGATGCTACAGTCGGCGTGCAGACACTGAATGTCGTCGTAGACAAATTCACGTAACTGGGCAGTACGCTGTCGAGATATGTCAGCCTCGACGATGATGTGGCAAGCAGAATAGCAAGGGCCAGCATAGCCTTTGGCAGAATGCGTTCGATGGATTTGGGAACGTCGTGGCATCAGAGTCAAGACCAGCTACCGTGCCACCATCATTCCAACCCTAGTCTAAGCCTGCGAAAGCTGGATTGTATACTCTGGACATGCAAGGAGGTTAAACCCCTTCCACAGGTTGCCTGGGGCGAATATTCTACATCCGATGGCAGGATCGTGTAAATGACATCGAGGTTCTCTCGAGGGCTAACTTGCCCAGCATTCATGCACTGTTAACAAAAAGCACCACTAGAATGGGCCGGACACCTCGTCCGTATGTCAGACAAACGGATTTCAAAGAAGCTTCCCTACGACGAGCTGAGAGAGGGATGGCGTGAGAGAGGGCGCTCAAAGAAACGTTTTAAGGACGGTCTGAGGGACTCAATAAAAAGTAACCAAATAGACGTCGACATCTGGTAATATCTTGCGCAAGACAGATCTGAATGGAGAAGCGCAGTCAAAGCGGGTGTAGCTACCAGCGAAGACAACCGTGTTGTGAAAGCCCAGAGCAGATGCGAGACCCACGCTTTTAAAAGCATGCCGGGTCGTTTATTCTTGATTGTTGTATGCAATTGTCTAGTGTGTCATTGTAGCGGATGACATTGATGTTCACGCCAGGCTCTTTAAAGTCCACCAACAAAAGTCCCTCATGGTAAACAAATGTTTTCAGCATAGCCTTACCAGCAGAAATGTGTAACTTGCGTTTTTTTTGGGTATCGGTGATCCGGGATGTTTCCATTGCATGCTAGCAGTTTTGCTGCTGTGCTCAAAGTGGTGGCATCACATGCCACTATGCGCAAAAGAAACAAATCACCCTCCTCTTCGTTTCGCAAGTGAATCAAACTCCATCCCATGCGTTCTTGTGAACACACCACACCATCCGATACTTCAGTTTCTTGCTAACTACCATTTGAACTGTCCCTAGCGGCACAGCGAATTCCTCTGCTAGCGAACTAAGCTCCGGCGATGGTCCACCCGAATAGCTGCATCAATTTTATCGATGGCTTCTTCTGACGCAAGAATATGCGCTTGACCTGGTCTAGGAAGATCTTTCGTTACTTCACGTCCTTCTTTAAACATCGTTGTCCAGTTCTTCACTGTTGTCTTCGACAAACTTGTGTCCCCATACACTGCCTGCATTCTGCGATGAATGTCAACTGGTCGACATTCTTCAGCTGTTAGAAACCGAATCACCGCTCGCTGATCAACTCTGGACGGATTCCATATCACCCGACATTTTCAACGGTCTGCTGAGAAAACTATGAGTCGCTTCCAAGCCGGTCTTTAAAGTGGGTGTTCATGGCGTGAAGCTTGTGCATTGCAGCAAAGATTTTCGAGCGATTACCTCTACCATTTCCTGTGTCTTCTGAGAAGCTGTCCAAGTAGGTCTCGCTCTCCCATTTGGAGCTGACACGTGCATTAAAAATTCCAATGACTATATTTGTGTGTACGCTGGCTATTATATTTATTTGTTATAAATGCACTTCCTGAATTTAATGAGTAGGCACCCGTTCTATGTTTCTTCTTGATCACCCGGTACAATGAAAACGGAAGTACTTAGGCTGCTTACGTCGGTTGATGAGATTGGGAAACGTCCTGTGAATCAGATAGAATCGGGGCAAAAGCGGCATGCGGTCCGAAGGCCGTACGTTGCACATGCCTGGTTTAGAGAATCATATTTTAACCGGGTAATTGTCCACCGTACCACAAAGTGCAGGAATGCGAAATAACATTAAATGAAACAAAGATGAAATGTTGACAGCAACTATTAAAATGAAAGCCATCAGTGCCAACAGAAGATCACTGCTAGCAAAGCGTAAACAAAGCTGGAGCCACGCCATCAGGTAACGTTATCGATGAATCGAATACTTTCATATTAAGTAGTCAAGGTAAGATGGACGACTACTGCCAGTCATCTACTTCATCAACAAGTGACGCTTTGCACCCTCAACTGTGCAGTTATTTTTCCGCCTGATCGTGTGTCAGCCTTGAAAAACAGTCCAGTATAAGCTCAAGCACAGCCAGAATTACAATGAAGCTAGCAAACAACTTTCTTCCAGAATTGCTATTTTAATAATCTGTTGCTGTCCGAAAAATGATGCGGTTAATCGGTGTTATTGGGGCATAGTTGTTCATCATATCATTGATTCGGATTATTGGGGGATAGTTGTTCATCATATCATTGATTCGGATTATTGGGGGATAGTTGTTCATCATATCATTGATTCGGATTATTGGGGGATAGTTGTTCATCATATCATTGATTCGGATTATTGGGGCATAGTTGTTCATCATATCATTGATTCGGATTATTGAGGCATAGTTGTTCATCATATCATTGATTCGGATTATTGTTAACATGCCGCGATCGTTTACGCAGAAAAAAATATGTAAAGTTTACTATACAGTAACAAAAAGAAGGAAAATATAACAAACGAAAGCTAGCGACCTGCCGAGCAAGGTTGCCAAATTGGTTTTTATGCCACATTCCAGAAATGTAGCTCGAATTCTCGGAAATGTCATGATGTTTTCGCTATCGTGAAAAAAGCTAAGAATTGTTTACAATGACAAAAACGCTACAAATTATGAGACTGTTCAAACCGACCCACTCTCATTCGAAAAACCAACATCTACTCTACGACACAGGAGACACCTAGTGGAATTAAAGCCGTTTTTCACTTCTGCGAAATAAGCAAATCTAAAAATATACAAAATAAGTACATAAAGTCTCTCTTCCATAATTGTTTCACTGAGTCATACCCGGGTCAGTTCTGTAGTATGTGCTCTGCAGCCTGGGGTGTCTTGTCCGTAAGCACACATTGCTGAGTTGCCAAACTGCAATGGTGTGTACATGTGCGCACAGCATTGGTTGTGCCCTCTTCTGATGTGCGACACAACAGTTTGCTCTTGTTATGTTTACGTTATGGCAATTGTCTCACTCACCTCTTGCTGGGCCAAACAGCAATAAATATTCTTTAACTGTGTGTGGAGTCTGGACCCCAACTTGTCATAGTGTGACCGTCTATAGACGCGACGGGAACTCTAGGCGGATTGTTCTGACCATCCTTTTCCTCCACTGGTATGCCACCAGTACATCCGGTTCTCGTCTCCAGTACTCTCCTTTGCCAATCGATCTGCTCTCTTGTTTCTCGGTATTTCACAATGAGATGACATTGACTGCACAATCTCGTGCTGGTCATTCAGTTTTAGACAGCAGAACCCGTAGGCACGCCAGCCCCCATAAAAACTACAGACCAAGAACAGAAAGTGGGGCTCAACAGCATTGCCTCTGTAGTAATTAGTTGTTTATTTTAATTATTTCTTGGTGAACAAAATTATCGTGGCCGCGTATGACCTGTATACATGACTTATAAATGGAGGGTAAGATGCCAAAGTTATGTGGCCTTGTGAACTCACCATGGATATTCTGAAAACCCACGTGGCCAGTAGGTGGTGTTCGGTGTATCTAACAAGTTGCTAAAGTGGAATACACTGAGTATCGTACCGTATTTGTATATATTCTAAGACGCGCTTCCCCCTGTTGTTATTCTTAGCTCAGAAGTTTTGTGTCATATGCTGTGTTTCTAAAGATTAGCTGCCTAAACTGTATGTTTTGGAACCTCCATTCACATTTCCCTGGAGGTCTTCTTCGACCATCGTAATCGATGACCCCTTTTGTCAACATTCACTATTTGCATGATTTCGAAGATGACGATTCTTTCCCAATCATCATGGTTAATACTGCACTGGATCAGTGATTTCTTAAGCATGCCTTTATACCGTTTCCGCTCTTGCCATTGTGCAGTTCTTTTGGTAGACGATCCTACATGCGTACCACATGACCAGCACATGTTATGGTGTGTATACTGAACATACCCGATCGCGCTAGCACATTTGGCACCATCCCCGCAGGCAGTGCATGTGGAAGTGGTTTAATATTCCGACATGACGACTATAGACAGGTGCAGTGTATGCAGCTATCATATGTTTTTCTAGAACGTGTTTCAGGGCTGGGACATAGTAGAGTGAACATCCCTGCTCATTTATCTAGTTAGCCATGTGGTGGTCTGATTCACCAAGAAGATTGTACTTTCATACTTTTTGTACATTGTTTTATCCACATCCAAGGATTTACTATGAATAGAAACAAAAGTAAGACAATTTGATTTCTTATCATGTATCTATCTATCTATGTTCCAATCACCGCGGATAAGGCATAAACCAGTGCTCTCCATTTTGATCTGTGTCACGTCACTCTTTTCAGTTCATGGATTTTGATCAAGTCCATAATGGAGACCCTCTGCAGAGAGTTTCTTTCTGCCAGATGGTGACCACATAAATGCTTGCTGAGTGAGTCTGCTGCTGTCCATCCTAACAATATGCCCGATGTATGACCACCGTTTTTTTGAATGAGTAATGAAACATATTGTTGATTTGTGACCTCTAATTGTTTTGCTGTCTATAAATTCATCCAAGTTTTATAAGACATTTATTCTCAAATACATTTAGTTTCTTTTTCAATGCCATTGTTATTTTCCGACATGCACATCGATAAATGAATATTAGGAATACGCTGCAGCTAATAATCTAAAGAGAGATGGCACAGAGAAAATTATGGAAAGCTACAAGAGTCTGATGAGAACACTTGAAGAAAGAAAGAACAGCAAGGTCAGCATGATGGATATTTAGACAGAGTGGATGTGTCAGCTTATTTAAACTGTAAAAGGATAGGTATCAATCTCAGGTTGTAGATGATGTGTGCAGATATGGGTATACAGTTTATTGATGAGAAAATAGACAAATGTAAAATGCTAGAAAGGATTACATCTGAATCAGATAGGACAGCATGCGCTAGCTAAGTATATGTTTCATCATTGTATTAAACATTTAAACTAGTAAGGCCTATGAAGTATGAGACCAAATATAGGCCTTAAACAGGGGACGATATTGAATGCAGTCAAAGGGGTGAGTTGGGGGAAGTGTGAAATCAGTATTGGAAAAGCAAAAATAAAAATGATTAAGCAAAGGCAGGAATTGGAAAAACAATAAAATAACAAACTAAAATGTTTTTATGCAAATGTGAGAAGCATAGTTAATAAAAGAGAAGAATTAGAAGTGTATATAGAAGAAGAAAAACCAGATATAATAGGGTTAAAGGAATCATGGACATATGAGGACATTGCAGATAGTGAACTTGAAATAGAGGGATATACAATGTTATGGAAAGATAGGGTAGTTGGAGACAAGGCTAAGGGAGATGGCGTTTTGTTATACTGTATAAATTTAGTATAACTATCCCTTGAGGACAGGGGCGACCGACCCCAACCAGGCACGTCCACAGGTGGCGGATAGAGAGGCAACCGACCCCAACCAGGCACGTCCACAGGTGGCGGATAGTGGAACGACCTCCAGATATGGAGCGTCAGCTGCGATATAAGCCAGGTATAATAACTGGACGAATAAGCAGTCGTGGACCAACCGGCGGTGTATTCCAGCAGGATGGGGTGGGGCAACAGGTGGCACTGCTTTCCCCACTGAAATACACCATGTGTCCTATGACGGGTACACCAAGCGGGTAAAAGCTGCTATATGCTCTAGCCATGGGAAGGAAACCACGGTAGACAAACCAACCTACTGCCTTGCAGGTACCACCGGGAGATGGAAAGGCTATGGGAGACAACCCAAAACAGAAAACTCAACCCGACCTGCCAAAGACGGAGTGTGTCAGCTACGGCGCAGAAACCGGGAAAAATCAGGGCACACACGCATCAACAGGATATGGTCATGGGACAGTCTACCCTATCGTCATGGTGTCGCTCCTACAAGTTACAACCGGGGAGGAGCGGTGCCGGGCCCCCAGCCTCGAGGAGACCCACACAAGCAACCAGTGCCTCTGCTAACCTAGTGGTCAGGGGGAGGCAGAGTAGTGCGACTGATCAACAAACAAAGAACCTAAAAGTGGTACAATGAAATGCAGAGGGCGTGAGAAACAAGAAACCCGAACTGCAAGAATTTCTCAAGGAAAATGATGATATAGACATCATTTGTGTTCAGGAAATACACCTAAAAGAAACTCAAAAATTTTCCATCAGAGGATATGAATGTTTCCACCAAGATAGGGAAAAGAGATCCAAAGGAAGAATAATAACACTAGTTAAAAATTCTATACCAGCGGTAGAAACAAATAGATCTGGACCAGATGAATTAGAATACATCACAGTAAAGATATTCCTACCCAGTGGAGACTCAATGATAATAAACTGCTATAGAGGGGACGGCGTGGCCTAGTGGTTATGTGACACGGCTCACAACCATAAGGTGCTGGGTTCGATCCCCATCTCAGCACCGGCCGTTACCCCGGGGAAGCAAACCCTTAGAAAATGCAGGAGGAAGCAGACCCTTACATAAAATGCATGCTGAAGTCGGATGCACTGGGCCGACAGGCGCAAAATAAAAATGCAGTGCAATGCACACCGCCTTGGGGATTAGAGAAATAACGCGAACGCAAAAAAAAAACAAAAAAAAAACTGCTATAGTCCACCACCACAGCTCTGGTCATACACAAAGTCAAAATTGAAGAATCGAGACACCTCATTGTGGGAGATTTTAACAGTCACTCCCCAAGCTGGGGCTACGAAACAATGGACCAGAGAGGCGAGGAGGTAGAAGATTGGATGATAGAAAACAAACCCATCCCTATAAATAGGCCAGACGATAGGCACACATATTACTCTAGAATAAAAATGTTACCATCATGACGGAGGCTATCATCCAGGCAGCAAAAAAATCAATTCCATATGGAAAACAGAAAAATTTAAAACCCTATTGGAGCAACAAACTAGGGAAAATGCACAAGGAACTAAGTGAGGCAAGAGATACCATGGAAAAAAATCCTTCCCCAAAAAACTTAGGGAAACACCGCAAAATTAAAAACACATTCATAGAGCAAAAGAAGGAGGAGATCCAAAGAAGTTGGCATGAAAAGACTGAAAGCCTCAACATGGACAGGGATACAAGTAAACTCTGGAACCTGACAAGAGCCTTAAATGAGAAAATGAGAGGGAGCCATGGGAAGACGATCATTAAGGAAAATGAGAAACATCATACAGGGAAAATGGCAGCAAACATCCTAGCTGAATTTTTCAGAGATGTGAGTACCACAACATTGACACGAGAACGCAAACTAGAAGTCAAAAAAGAGATAAAAGAGAACCTAAAGACACAGAATGCAGATCCCTGCATGAAGTTATCATTCAAAATGATAGAGTTAAACACTGCTATTCAGAAACTGAAAAACAAGAAAGCTCCAGGAAAAGATGGCATCACAAATGAAATAATTAAAAACCTAGACTAAGGGTCAAGAAGAAAATTCCTGAAAATCTTCAATCAATCATGGAGCAAGGGTAAGATCCCAGACCAGTGGCGGGAGGCTATCATTATCCCCATCAGAAAACCAAAAAAGGACTAGACAAGCAAGGAAAGTTATAGGCCAATAAGCCTGGTCAGCTGTGTTGGAAAAAGTCATGGAAAAAATTGTAAACGCAAGACTAATAAAACATCTGGAAAAAAACCATCTCCTACTCAATTCACAGTCAGCCTTTAGGGAAAACCGCAACACAGAAGACCAACTAGTGTACCTAACCCAAGAAATAGAAAATGCATTCCAAGGTAAGGAAAAAGTACTTGCGGTCTTTGTGGATATGGAAAAAGCTTTTGGCAAGGTATGGAGAGAAGGACTCCTCCTAAAACTATTAAACAACAAATTAGAAGGGAGAATTTACGACTGGATACAAGACTTCCTCCGATACAGAACAGCAAGAGTCAAATTAGATGGATCACTGAGCCATAGAATAACTCTCCAACAAGGCGTACCCCAGGGAGGCATCATCTCTCCTACCCTCTTTATCCTGTTCATAAACGACATAGCGGGAAAACTCCCAAAGAAAGTATCCAGTGCCCTACATGCTGACAACTTCGCAATGTGGAGTGCTGCAGAAAAACTACGAACAGCTGAAAATAGAATGCAGACAGCACTGGACACTGTTGGAAAATGGATTACAGATTGGGGATTGCAGATTAAAATCTCAAAGACAGTTACAACATGCTTCTCACTGTCCAACACCAAGGAAGAAACAAAACTTAATCTAAATGCCAAAGAGCTTGTACAAGAAAATATCCCGGTGTATCTCGAAGTTAAAATGGACAAAAGACTCACATGGAGGGAACACATACAGGAGATAGAACAAAAAGCAACCAGAAAACTATCCCTCATGAAGAAGCTGGCTGGAACAAGCTGGGGTGCAAATAGCAACATCCTCAAAAATGTATACACTGGCACAGTCAGGCCAGTACTTGAATATGGCATGACAGCCTGGGCCACAGCATCAAAAACAAACACGGAACGCCTAACCAAAATTCAGGCTTAAGGATAATAACAGGAGGAATGAAGACTACACCAATCCAGAAAATGGAAACACATACAAATATAAGACCCCTAAATACTAGACGAGAAGAAAGAGTGCTGACACACAGTGAAAAGATGCTAAACATGCCTGATCATCCCATACATATCAAACTAAAACACCGAGTTAAAAATAGGCTAAAGAGAACCACCTTCACCAAAAATACGGAGAACTTATTCCCAACCAATCTACAGAAATAGAAATGCTTATTAACTATGAAGAGCCAAGCTGCAACATAAACAACATCGAAATAAGTACAGAGATCCCAGGAATAAGAAGAAAAGACCAACAGTGTCCATGAGTTGAAAATTTTAGCACAAACAATGATTGAGGAGAAATATAATACCAAGGAATGGACACAGATGGTTCAGCAGAGGGGGCAGGCCGAAACGGGGGAGGAGGCATATTCATAAGACACAAAAGTGGAAATATAACAGAAGAGGCCCTCACAACAGGAAAGTTGTCCACAAACCTTAGAGCAGAATCGATGGCCCTCCTGCGAGCACTGAGAATACTTCAAACAGAAAGGTAACCTCCAACAAAAATAGCTGTATTCACGGACTGCAGAGAAGTATTAGAGACAATACAAAAGACAAACAACGAGCCACTGTTATCGGAAATCAGATCAGAACTGGGAAAACTCGAGATCCTCAACAATAGCGCTACAGTGGCTACCCTCCCATTGCGGAATCACGGGAAATGAGAGAGCTGATGCTCTGGCAAAAGATGGCAGCAAAAAGGCACAATTTAATCGAGTACCATACAGAGAAATCAAGAACATCATCAGAAATCAGTATACACACCAATGGAGAGAAGACAGAAACATAAGCAGTACACCAGACCCAATTCACTATCTCAAAAGAAATCAACAAACTACCTTATTTCGCCTGAGAACTGGACACTGCAGACTACTAGAACATCTGTACTGACTGAAGATCTCACACACTGATGAGTGCCCATGTGGAACAGGATGCCAGAACCCTGAGCATATTATACAAGAATGCCTAATCTATAGGGAAATGAGATGCCAGACCTGGCTAGTGGGTGCGGAGCTGAGACAAAAGCTGTGGGGCAGCCACTCCGACCTGGTGAAGACTACAGACTTCATCATGGCGACTGGCCTGCAGATAGTTGTCCATCACAAGTGATGAAGACCACTCTCTTTGTTCAGCCGTGTGGACAGATATAATGCTGTGTCCGCTGAAATGGGTGACTTGCGCTGTGATTTGGATTAAAGTGAGGAAGAAACTGCGCCTTTTGTCAACCTCACTCACAGAGCCTAAGCTACCTCTTGCCAGTGGCAAGATATTCATCAAGACGACTGGAGATAGCATAGGATGCAGATTTTGCCTCAGGGTTACCACTGAAGCCTTTCCGTAAACATGTAACACGCAGGGTAGAAAGGTGGGATGGCAATTGGCATCTAACGCAGTTTGTCGTGCCTTTTCGATAACCACAAGAGGTCGTATGGACAACAATCAGCGTGTGAGTGGGTCTGGCATCTCTCCCCAGCTGTATTCAGCTCATCATAGTAGCATCTAAAATTCCCACACGCCAAATTCGTGAATTTGAACCGGCAGAACTAACCTGTGAAATACGGCACAGGTATAAGCATTGTGTCATTCAGCCGGCATCCAGACCAGGATAAACGGAAGGAAGAAATCACAAAAAAAGAACGAAATAACAAGTCCAGATGGAAAACAACACCACGTTTCCGTGAACACAAGTGTAAGTCGTCGACTAGTGTGAATTCCAGGCAAATCCGAGGTCTGGCGGCATCAATAATGATCCAAAACAGTAGAGAAATGTAGACTCGCAGCCAGTTATGGCGCCATCTTTGCCAGAGTCCTGCAGATATAGCATGACCAAAAAGATCCTGAATGAAAAGAAAGAAAGATGTATAACTATCAGATTATGAAAGCGGAAATGAAAAAACAGTGGTTGGAGTATGCTACAAGGCTCGGTTGTAGGGTCAATTTTGTTCTTGATATATATATATAAATGATTTGGACAATATCGAATCCATGATTGCAAAATTTGAGGATGACACAAAACTATGCAGTAGTGTCTCATCTAAAGCAGAAGTGGATATATTGAGGTCAGAATTAGATAAAATTCAGGAATGGTCTGAAAACTAGCAGACGAAGTTTAATATGCCAGTAGATAAATGTACAGTCATCTACATGGGTAGATTCAATACGGAACATAATTACAGAATGGGACAGAACAATATTAGAAAGATAGAAAAGGAAAGAGACCTAAGGGTTATAATATATCATACAGTTAAGGTGAGTGAGCAAGCTTAAGTAGCAGTGAAAATGGCAAATGCAATGTTAGGTATGATAAAAAGAAATATATAAACATAGGAGCAAGAAAGTGATAGTCAAACTGTATAAAGCATTAGTTATACCTAGATTGGAGTCCTGTGCATAGGTGTGGAGTCCTTATCATAGAGGGTATATAAACATGCTTGAAAAGATACAAAGAAGAGTGACAAAACTGATGGTGGAATTCCCGAATTACAGTTATGACAAAAAAACATCCTACAGAAAAGAGAAGAATTTGAGATGACTTAATACAGGTTTATAAGATAATCAACTAGAAGTTTAAAATACAACCGCTACAAATTATTTGAGATGAGAGAACACCATATCAACACCAAAGCCAATTTCTACTGTATGCAAACCCACCTGGAAGCAGCAGATCTTTCTTGGGGTGATAGAAAATATACCAGATATCGGATACAAGAACAGCCAGACTGAAAAGGAAAGAAGAGACATGACCCTGAAATACATAGAGAAAAACTATCCAACACTGACTGGACCCATGCATATACTGACGGTTCTGCAACAAACGCAACAGAAAATGGAGGGGTATTTCTGAGCCTATCAAACGGTAGAAAGATAACACTGTCAGTTGCAACTGAAAAATTCTCAAGCAATTTCCAATCGGAGGCATTGAAAGCTGCAGTAGAAGCAATACTGACAGGCAAAAGCAATGAAAGCCAGATAGACTTTTTTACAGATGTCTGTCCATGGTCACAACACTAACAAGCCAGAAAAATACAGAACTAAATGATTTAAGATCAGTACTCAACTGAGTTGAAATGCTTGAAATGCATTGCCACAGGATGCAGGGACAATTAATGCAATTAAGAATAGATTGAATTGCTATTAGAGCAGATATAGGGGCAGAATTTAAGATGTATTACACCGATCTCTTTGCATCAAAAGCGAGTCATAAATTGTCATACAACATTTAAATCTGTGGCAGTACCAAATATCGATTAAGATGCAATACAAAAACTAAAACTACGTAAAGTCCCCGGACAAGACGGAATCACAAATGAAATAATTCAGGCTAGAGGGAACACACTTGCGCTGCATTTAACTACTTTGTTCAACATCTGTCTGAACGAATGCTACATCCCCGTCTAATAGAAAGCGTCTAAAACCATCATTATTCATAAAAAAAGAGGACAAGGAAAACCCGACAAACTACTATTTGATATGTCTGCTATCATTCATTTATAAACTCGTCATCAGAGTCATTGCCAAAAAACTAGAAAGTCTACTGGATGAGAACCAACCCTGAGAGTAATCAGGACTCAGGAAAGGCTACTCAACCACTGACCTTCTCAACACAATCAACCAATTAATGGCATGAAGTACAGATGCCTTGTGTTCATGGATTATGAGCAGGCCTACCAAAGCATCAATATAACTGCACTGCCGAATGCCCCGAGAAACCAGAGAATTGCAGAAAAATATGTTCAACTGATAGGAGATAAACAGTGGCTGCGCAACAGATATAAGTTTTTTTTATAGACCGATTACCATACCAATACACCGTGCCATCCGTTGGGGAGATACAATCTTCTCAAAGCTCTTCACAGCAACCCTTGAGAAAGTCTTTAAAAACTTGGATTGGAGAGAAAGAGGTACAAACATAGACAGAGAAATATTTACTCATCTCAGGTTTGCTGATGATATAGTCATACTCAGCCACAGCGCCAAAGAAGAGTGAGAAAGCCTGAATGAGCTCAGCAGAGCAAGCGATTCCAATCATGGTAGATGGATGCGAAGTGCGGAATCTACAAAATGCTCGTGAAGCTGGCTCTGCATTGCTCAACAAGCGATGGAGCAAAGCACATTGAAGATCTCCAGCTGAGACCAAAATCCGCAACCTAGAGATCAGATGTCAAACTTAGATGTTGAGCTGTTACAAAAATAGTCATGTGGTGTGCGTGCCAAATAGGAGATGGACATATAGAGTGACATCCTGATGGCCCCATAACTTGAGATACCCTTGCATGTAACTGAGGTTGGTGGAGAGAGGGTCTAAAGGAGAACCTGAGTCCAGCATGGTACACCAAGATAAAAGTGTGAAATGATTTAATCAATATTTGGCTACCTGGCATCAGACACATGTGCCTGATTGAATACCCTGATTTAGAGATATGTTAGAGAAACCACATCTTTAAATTATATAACACTAAACTTGACATGTTTAGGAATGTCAAAGTGTCACTTCCAGGCATGATCATTGTTTGATAGTTGCACAATTCAGCATCAAGTCACACACCTCTTAAAGTCTCAGATTGTGGATTGTCATCTGTCTGATGAAAGCATGCAGTGGTGATTGTCTTGATTATCTCTTCCTTTCTTTCCTATTGGTTAACGTATTTGCTTATATACAGTTTCTATTTTTAAGATTTGTTTGTGATTTTGAATATTTTAAATGAAAATATTTCTAAGCACAAATTGAGGATGCAGGTATATTTAAGCACTTCATTTCAAAACTAAAACCTAATCATACAATACAATAATTAAGAATCCTGTCCAGGACCATAAGTGAGAAAAAAAAAACAGAAAAAATAAAAACAGAAGTAAAGATCATTCTTAAGACAACAATTTTATTCAATAAATCTAAATGAATCGCTTATAATCTTCCACTTGTTCTCATGTGAACATAATATGAAAGTCTGTGTAAATGCTTTAAAATCTGATCCTTTAAACTTAACCTTGCCCAAAAATGTCACAATAATTGAGCTGCTGACATCATCACTCATTGTGCCTGGGGATTTAATAACAAAACTTCATAGAGTACGCTATATAAAAGAGTAAATATATTTTATCATCCACCTTCATAATCAAACTAACTCAAACCAAACAGTAATATTTTATGAAGCTGTATTTATCATTTTTAAAAGCTTGTCCATTACATAACAAACAGGGAGATTATTGTTTGCAATATGAGTAGATGAACCCAGCAACTGAAGATGCTCCAGATAGGATCTGATAAAAATCCTGTTGATAAAAACTGTAAACCCATAAGGTAAGTGTTTACACCAAGTCCAATACTTCAGCATAACAGTAATACCCTTCAAATAGCCGTCTCTTTACCTATTTATTAAATGTCGTTAGCAAAAACTTACAATAGTAACACGACTACCATCAATTAATGTTTCAAAAAGTGAAAAGCTAAATAAATTAAGAACTCATCTGTATTTGAATTTTTACAAAATTCTGACTACAGAAATGTGCATTACAAGGGTCCAAAACTATAGCAAAGAATAGTAACACTGTATTCTACCTGCCAGTCATGTTGGCTACCCAATCCTTTAGGAAGTTAAAGCCAACAGATATGGGCATCAATTACAGATAAAATCATATTTCAACCATCTAAGACAGAAGGTACACTAACAAGAGGCATAATGACAGAAGATGCAAATGACAAGGGGCAGATAAATTCATAAGACATTGCCTGCTTTGCTGTTGAGCCAGGCATACTGCATAGCGATGAGTTGGTTTTGGACAATCCTGCGGATATTGGTGAAGGCTGACTTTTTGGAAGATAAGGAGGGATCTTCTTGATGGAGTCTCAATAAACAATTGTTTTCATCCAGCAGTGTTAATAGCCTCATCGCTGTTGGCAAACCAATCAGGGGTCCTGCGAGCCATATAACACAAGTGCTCAGAAGCAATAGAGAAAGGCCCATTCATCCTCCTTTGTTTTTATGTAGAACTGTCATTCGACTGTCCAGAGCCCTGGAAAAGCCATCCTCGTCAGTCCCACTTAGTAGTTTGGAAATGATGAATCTCTTCACAGGTTGCCTACCCTGATGATGTCACCCAGGCTCTATGTGAGGTTAAGTTTGACACAATGAGTCTATGGTCTGTACAGTGTGACAAAGACTACTTGTTTTTATGACTTCCACAGGGTACTTTTATTTAATGTATGCCTTCTAAAATGCTTCCAGGTCCTTTATAGATATGCTTTCTATATTTGTTGTGTTGTATGGCTATTTTAATCACTATGGGATTGTGATCATAATTTATGTCTGCGCCTGTTTTTCATCATTGTGAAATTTTTTTAAATGGGGTTTCTATTATAATAGTCAATCTGATTTCTTACTATATCTCTTCGGCTTTTCAACATCTATAATCTTCTTAGAGCTTGTTGGGGAAATGTGTTAGATCCAAATTGCCCTACTATATTCTTATTTGTGTAGTACATACTTCACATTCCACAGTATTTGTAAGAGATTTTTTGGTTTTTAGGGTTTATTTTAAGCCTTCATAAAATTCTTCTGTTTCTACATCCTCGTGTACATGAGTTGGTGCATGTTTTTAAAACGGTAACATCAAATGATTTTAGCCCTCAACTTTCCCAGCATCATCCAAGACATGTTTTTGTGTTGTTTAAAAAACAAACAATATTCATACTACTTATTCATGATGTACTACTTCTGTGTGTGTATATATATATAAAAATATAAATGTATATTGCTCCTTCCTCGCATACCTGGCATCTGGTTAGGCTTGTCCATACCACACCCAATGTGTGAAGAATCATATCACTAGCCTCTGAGATGAAATTGTCCAGGAGTTGAGACTTGCCCGTTATTATGTACAGCAGATTTTCCGACAGAAGACCATGATGAATCTGCACAACTGTGTTTATTTGTTAGTCCTTCCACTACATGCAGCAGAGTGTATACATGACTTGGCATCAATATCTTTCATGTGGGGATACGTCTTTAGTGTGTCACACACTTGCTGTTTCCCATTTAGAGCTGTTCCTCATTATGATTCTCCTTCACCTTTTGCTTTGTGTACCAGGGATGAACATTCCCTTAAACAGGATGTATCCTACTTTTTTGCCATACACCAAGTGGTTTTGTACTGCTAAATTTGTTTGGGGCTGCTTCTCTAGCCTTTGGCTGTCCCCACCCCATCTGCAAGGCAGCAGTTGTTTGTGGTCAGATTCGCATCTACTACTACAAAAGATGTCTTACTTGACTATCAAGTTTGATATATAACAAATAAACACAGCTCGCACATGGTGGAGCATACACAAGTGATGACTCTAAAAACAGACAGTCTACCATATCCCACCAAGCACTCATAGGTCATGTCCATAGATCTGCACAATTTTCATAAGACTGGTATGATGTGACATTGCATTTATTGTAAAATTATGAGGTCTAGCTTCTTTCAAAGTGTTGACTTGACTCTGCAATTTGCACATCCATTTGTATGGAGGTATCTGGTGGAGGTACTGTTGAATACATTTCTTTTCGTACCCTGGCAGGCAATCAAAACAGAATCGAGATTGGCTGCAAATGTTTAGTCCTCTATGACGTATACTTTCAAAATACATATCACAGATGCACCAGAATCAAGAAATTACACAATGATCATCTGCTAAACACCTTTCAACACAGTGACATGGAAAAAATAACCATAATTACTATGTGTTAAATGTGCAACTGTTTGTGGATATGTTCTCACTGGAAGCCGCCACTTTGAGTAATGGTAAGATAATATCACTAATATGAAACAACAGTGAAACTGCAGCAAAGAAGAAAATGCTGATGTTGTGAGGAATACATGTTTATGAAACAAAATAATCTCTGTTCTGGAATCTTCAATGTAAAAAAAATTGAGAGAGACCAAAGCTCAAGAGAGACATAACAGAGATAAGAAAGATGTGCAGTGAGCTGGAATAGACTGCTCAGGGCAAGAGGACTTGGCATGTATTTGTTGAAGACATTTGCAACACAGAGAACTGAGAGATTTTTGTAAAACAACTATTGTTACTGAGAAGCTACATATATCCCTGCATAAAGTATTTTAACTCTTTAATCTATTTATAAAAGACTACCTTCCAAATGTCTGCAATTTTAGAAATGTTACAAGTTCTTGAACTTTACCTGCAGCTATTGGCTGTGTATCCATTCCTTCAACTACATGTTCTGACTGAGGAAGGCCATCAAAGAATTTCAAAATAGCTTCTGAATTGGATAAAATATGTCCATTCCACACAAGACTGGCTTTATCTTGATAGATTTTAGATATAGCCTGCCAGAATAATCAACACATATGTTTTTAATATACATACTTTAATTCTAATACATTTAGATCACACAAATAGCAAATTTACAACATAATGGTTAAAGGTATACTCATAACAATTATTTCCATAAGAAGATGAAGTGTTATAGACTTCATTATAATAGTCCTGTCTAATGAAATATAGATGCAGTTCCCTACCTAGCTGCCATGGCTTCACTAAACATGAGCAGCCAAGTACACACTGATATGGCAATACCTCGACTTTCTCAGTTTTTAGTTTTGTTACTTCATTCCTTCGTCTCTTTTTAATTATTAGCAATTTCAAAATTTCACAGATTACTGTGCACTTTCGCAGCATTCCATAATTACCCCGCACCAGTATGTTTCTTTTGTCATTCAGGCTTTGAATAGAAATCTTTGCAGTGCTGTTTTTTTCCTTCAAATGTTGCCATTGTTATCTTCTATGTTTTTGATTAAAGAAAGAACGAAAGACAAGGTAAGCCCCCTCTTAGATAACATAGGTAAAATAAAAAGAGAAAATAAGGAGACAGCTAATCTACTAAATCAATACTTTGGCACAGTCTACACACAAGACTGCTACAAGATCCCAGAGCCTATACATATTTTTAAATGTGAAATGGATATAGTGGGATTGAAATCAATTGAAAAATTGGAGGGATTAAAAGTGGATAAATGTCCAGGTCAAGATGGTATCCATCCAAAATTGCTATTTGAAATTAGAGACCAACTAGCAAAACCATTGGCTATATTATGTCCTCAATCATTTGCAAAAGGGATTGTTCCAAGAGATTGGAAAGAAGGAGTGATTCCCTTATTCAAAAAGGGAAAGAAATCAGATCCAGCAAATTATAGACCTGTGAGTTTAACAAGCATAGTCTGTAAATTGTTAGAATCAATAATCACAGAAAACATTGTAATGCATCTAGACAGGTTTAATCTAATCAGAAATAGTCAGCATGCATTTACTAGAGGGAGATCGTGCTTAACAAATCTATTGGAATTCATGGAGGAGGTTACTAAAATGATAGACAGGGGGAGCCAGTGGATGTTATTCATCTAGATTTTGCAAGGGATTTTGATAGAGTACCTTATCAAAGATTATTTAAAAAGTTAAAATCACATGGAATAGGTAGGGAAGTTGCTGAATGCATTGAAAGTTGGTTAACTAGAAGAAGGCAGAGAATGGGCATAAATAAGGAGTACTCTGAGTGGTTTGCAGAAAAAAATGGAGTGACACAGGGCTCAGTTTTTGGACCAAAATTGTTCTTGATTTATATAAACGATTTGGGCATTAATATGGGGTCCATGATTACAAGTTTTGCTGATGACACAAAACTATGCAGTAGTGTCTCATCTAAAGCACAAGTGGATATATTGAGGTCGAATTTAGATAAAATTCAAGGCTGGTGTCTGTGAGATGGCAAATAGAGTTTAATATAGATAAATGTACAGTTATTCACATGGGTAGATCCAATAATAATAGTTGTCCATCACAAGTGATGAAGACCACTCTCTTTGTTCAGCCGCGTGGACAGTCGTATCTCTTGCTGTGTCCGCTGAAATGGGTGACTTGCGCGGTTATTTGGATTAAAGTGAGGAAGACACTGCGCTTTTTATCAACCTCACTCACAGAGCCTAAGCTACCTTTTGCCAGTGGCAAGACATTCATCGAGACGACTGTAGATAGCATAGGATGCAGATTTTGCCTCAGGGTTACCACCGAAGCCTTTCCGTAAACATGTAACCCGCAGGGTAGAAAGGTGGGATGGCATCTAATGCAGTTTGTCGTGCCTTTTCGATAACCACAAGAGGTCGTATGGACAACACTCAGCGTGTGAGTGGGTCTGGCATCTCTCCCCAGCTGTATTGAACTCATCATAGTAGCATCTAAAATTCCCACACGCCAAATTCGCGAAGGTGAACCGGCAGAACTAACCCGTGAAATACGTCACAGGTATAAGTGTAGTGCCATTCATCCGGCGTCCAGACCAGGATAAACGGATGGAAGAAATCACAAAAAAAGAACGAAATAACAAGTCCAGATGGAAAACAACACCACATTTCAGTGAACACAAGTGTAAGTCGTCGACTAGTGTGAATTCCAGGCAAATCCGTGGTCTAGCGGCATCCATAATGATCCAAAACAGTAGAGAAATGTAGACTCGCAGCCAGTTATGGCGCCACCTTTGCCATAGATCCAATGTGGAACATAATTACAGAATGGGCGAGAACAATATTAGAATGATAGATAAGGAAAGGGACCTAGGGGTTATAATAGAGCATACAGGTAAAGTGAGTGAGCAAGTCCAGGTAGCACTGAATAAGACAAATGCAATGTTAGGTATGATAAAAAGAAATATTAAACGTAGCAGTAAGGAAGTCATTGTCCAACAGTATAAAGCATTGGTTAGACCTAGATTGGATTTCTGTGTACATGTGTTGAGTCCTTATCATAGAGGAGATATAAACACATTGGAACGGATTCAAAGAAGAGTGACAAAACTGATAGTGGGATTCCACAATTACAATTATGAGGAAAGACTCAGAAAAGCTGGCCTATATATAAAAGAGAAGAATTTGAGGTGACATAATACACGTTTATAAGATAATCACAGGAAAGGTTAAATTAGACTATAACAAGTTTTTCAAAATACAACCACCAACGAGAACAGGAGGCACAGATACAAATTAACTAAAGATAGGTCTAGATTGGATATTAGGAAATATTTTTTTAGTCAGAGAGTGGTGAATGCTTGGAATGCATTGCCTCAGGAGGTAGTGGGGGACAGAATGTATTTAAGAATAGATTGGATGCGCATAGCATTTAGAGCAGGGTAATGCAAATGTAACTGGTTGTATTCAGGCTCTGATGAGTTTTCTAAACCAGTATAGAAAACTTAAGTTAAGTTATATAAATCCTAATTATTTTCATAATTAAAATAAGCTAACTATTCAAGCTATATTATTTTTTGTGATTACTGTCACCCTTCCCTTTAACTTCTAAAAAAATGTGATCAAGTTCCACCAAGTCTAAAGTTAAACCTCAATTTTCTAGATCTAGAATCCCCCTAAATCCCCACCATACAAAACTGTGTATATTCCTTGTATAATTATTGAAGATCAGATTTTATTGAATGTATTAAACATTTTTTTAAATGTACTCTTGTGTTCGTTTATTTTTATTTAGGTGTTGCAGACATATTTTAGTTATTTGGCAGCCCTTATGCATTTACAAGTATAATGAAGTTTATGCTTTAACTTTCATCAGCTCTCTGGTCACTAACGCGTCAAAAGGGCTAGATATTCCTGTACCCAACTTCACAGCTAGGCAATGAGTCTGCCGCTAGGCCATGAATCTGGTTTCCTTGCTGCAAGAGACAAGCAGTCTAACCATTTTGCTAATTATGCAAGCAAACATGCTAAGTACAAAATTTGTATTTTTTAAATTTTTTTTGGGCGTTCGCCTTATTTATCTATTCCCCAAGGCGGTGTGCGTTGCAGTGTAGTTTTTATTTTGCGCATGTCGGCCCAGTTCATCCGACTTCAGCGTGCATTTAATGTAATGTTTCTGTTACTCCTGCATTTTCTAAGGGTTTACTTCTCCGGGGTAACGGTCGGTGCTGTGATGGGGATCGAACCCAGTACATCCGGCTGTGAGCTGTGTCACATAACCACTAGCCCACGCTGTCCCCTCCAAAATTGGTATGCCATCATTACAAGAGAAATGACGCATAACAATGTTAACTGCCAAGTGCACACATCATACTTGCATTTGAACTTATTAAGATGCAAACCACTCTACAAATGTAATGAAATGAACAATACAAGAGTTGGACATACACATCTAATTTTGCTTGGATAAGAACAAGTTAATTACTTGTCATTTAAACTTGGACTAATTCATGTGTTGACAAACATATGTACTTAACAGCAATCATAAAATGTCTCCACACTCCACAAATAATGTAACACAGTACAGCATGAACTGCAGCAAAAATTGAAACCCAACAAATTGCATTTATGATCTTAATTAAATAAAATAGACAGTAAATAAATTGTTCTAATCAACCTAATATAGCAACTTACCTACTACATAACTACTTACTTGTCTGCGCTTGTCAAATGTTTCATAGTAAAGCTTAGAAAATTCTTCAGCTGCTAATGTTGCCTGAATGCCGAGTGCGCGTAGATTCTAGAAGAGTCATAAGGCACTGCTATTAAAGAACTGCTTTGTAGGAAATTATGTAATAAGTAAAGTCAAGCTGTCTGCAAAATAAAAGGTATCCCATAGCAGACACTGCTGTCAGGGATGAAGTGTTAGAAACTTCATAGTACTTGGTCTCAGTTTTTACCATCATTATCTTTCTCACTGCTCATAGTTGAAGCTGATACATTCAATGTCTTAGTCAGGTACCCATTTAAAAGTGTGCAGAATGAATTGTATCAAGACCTAGGATACAGCCCTGCCCCGTTGCCGTGAGAGAAAAGCACTTTAATCTAAACTAATGAACAGAAAATTATCAGCTCTATGCTACATTAGTGCAAACAATATATACATATGTAATTGTCAGCAAACATTAAATGTGAAAATTCAGTTCAGTTCATCCCGTAACCCATCAGGTTATTTGGGCACACTTGAAGACACTCCCACGACATCGCTCTATGTTTGATTCCGCCAGTCGTGCCTCACCGGGATGAAGATGTGACCACTCAATGATTTCGTGTGCCCATCTTTTTCTAGGACGACCCTGCCCTCTCTTTTCTGGAACGGAACCATGCAGTATCGAATTTGTAATTCCGCTGGAACACGTGACGTGCCCATACCAAGCCATCTTTCGCCTTTTGATAGCTGTGAACAGATCATCAAAAGGTCCAATTGCGTTTTTCACTCTTTGTCATATTTCTACGTTTGTGACACGATCATTATATGTAACATTTAAGAGCCTTCTAAAGCACCTCATTTCCATTGCATGTATTCTGCACTAGATATCCGCAGTAATGGCCCAAGTCTCGCATGCATACAAAAATATTGAGAGCACCAATGAGTGCATCAGTCTAGCTTTTATGCTGAAGGAGAGCAGCTTATCTCGCCCTATGTGTTTCAAATGCGTAAGGGTCGCTGTTGTCTGTGCTATTCTGGCAACTATCTCAGGCTGCGAGCCCTCGTAACTGATCAGTGATCCCAGATACTTGAACCCATGTACAACTTTGAGTTCCTGACCATTTGCTTTTATCACAGAAATAAACCCTTCCATGTTATTGGTCATCAGCTTTGTTTTCTCTGCATTTATCTCTATGCCATGGTCCCCCCCAGGGCCGCCTCCATTACTTTTTCCAAGAATACATTGAAGAGAGTATACAACCCTGTCTCACCCCAACAGACGTGCGGAACGATTCGCCTAGTATTCCATCTACCTGAGTCTTGTATGTACTATTATTTGAGAGATACTGCAGGCTTGTTTTCTTTGACAAGGACGATGTGTTCTTTTGAAGAGCACTGTGCATATGTTACTTTATTTCAAAATAGGATTTTGATTTTACCATCATTTTCATTGAACCTAGTTCTTGTGCTTGCATGTGGATGGACCAAGGTGTTTCAGCACTGTAGATTACAGTATCTCTTAAGGTTGTACAGCTTTGATGGATGCTGGAATCTCCAAGCTGAAGCTCATCCAGTCTGTCTACTAGCTCATCCATGAAGCTGTTTCTAGTGAATTCCAACTTCAGCTACTCCACATTAGTCTCCTCTCTGCTTTTGTCCCCTGAGGGTACCTTTTAGATTGGACTTCAAAACTTTACTCATCACAAACAATGGTCAGTTCTACACTCCGTGCCACACATACTCTTGTGCTCTAGCAGGAAGTCGAAGGATGTTGTTGATAATGACAAGCTCATTTGTGGCTTCTGCAAGAGTAGACAGGTGTAGTTACATTTACCTATGCCATTTTATCCAATCATGCCATCACATCCAGTGTGATTCTGCACCAAACTATGGCGCTAAAATCTCCTAGCAGAATCAGTTTGCCAGATTTTGAAACTGCAGCTATAACTGATAGAACATATCATTGACTGCATTTTGATTTTTCAGCGTTGGTGTGTAGGCACTGATGACTGTGGCCTGCCATTTTCCAGTTAGTCGTCGCATTGTCATGAGGTGATTAAAGATTCCCTTAGGCAGACATTTTAATAGTGGATTTCATGGGCAAATTGAACCCCAGTCTCATGTTCCTGACTGCTGCGACCGCTCAAAAAAAATTGTAGCCAGTACCATCCTCTGAGAGTTGTCACTCATCCGCTAGTCAAATCTTACTCAGGGCAACTGTGTTGATGTTATATTTAGCCAGTTCAGTCCTTCTTTCTGGCCTGTTAGTCCAAATACTGTCCATGAGAGTGCACACATTCCATGTGGCAAGTGTTAACAGTCACTACCCTTTCATTATTTATTTTTCGGCCACAGTAGAATGCGTGCCCCTTCAGCCATGCTATGCTGGTCAGGGCACCTTTCCTAGCCCCTTCATAAGGATACCGGGGTAAACAATACTGTCTATCCTAAAGGGGACTGCTGGGTTATACTGCTGCCTCAGGTCAGTAAAGGGCAACTGTATGGCCTTAACCACTTGTGCCCAGCTCTGCAACTACAACTTCCAGTGTATCATCACCTGTTGCTTCATCACTAGATCATTGCCACATAACTTTTTAATGACATGTATGAAATGCAGGTGATGTTTTGAGTTTCCTGTGAATCCGATTAAAGTGAGAGTGATTTGTGCATTCAGCCTCAATCTCTCATCTGGGTCTGTCATGGTTTAGTAGCAAGACAGTGTCAAGACAGCTTGTGAAGGGTCCGGATGCAACAGGTGACTAAGACTTTTTCAGCGTCTCTTCTTCGTGCTCGTAGCATTCTTCAAGACCTGTTGGTCCCGCCTTTTTAGATATGCTATTTGTCTCTTACATCTAATCCATTGAGGCCAAACTTCACATACTTGCTTTGACATATTCTATTTTGCTGAGAGGACTCTCCCATGACTACTCATGTCCTGTTCAGCCTGCAAATCGAAACGGTGTCCCAAATTGCCTTTGATGCGCATGCTGCAACTAGTAGGAGCCATATGTGAATTTTGGATGGGCAACAAGACCACTAGTAGGAAAGCTCTTTCCAGTGGATGCATGCATGTCACCCACCAGATGTGCTTTCTCTCCCTGAACATTCCACATACTGGCACGACTGGGGGTTCTGGCTGTACCTTACACACTGAAAAAATTCTCAGTGAGCGCTGGGTTCCGTATCGGCCACGTAAACAAAGCTCACATACCTTTGCATCATCTTTGTGACATCATGGTACTATGTGGGCTCGTGAGGACAAAATGGCACAATAAAAAATGACATTAATGCTTATACAGACATTGTGCTTCAGATACATGATGAACTGGTTAATTAAATATGCGTGCCACAAGGTCATATCGCCTGGTTCCCCATCAGTGATGAATAATCCTACATGAATAACACAGCTTATAAGTTATGTGCAGGCGTGGCATCATTTATACATGTGCAAATATTCAAAATATTTTTTTCTGGATAGGCAGATATTTTTTAAAAATCATTTCAATTTTTTTTACAGAATATTGCTTTTTGTATGGCATTTTGTACTCTTTTCTGTCTGTTAAAAACTGTCATTCCTAGTCAGCAGGCAGGTATTGATATCATTCAGCCACGTGTCTAATATGGGTGTGATGTAGCTTCCACTGCCTCCCCTTTTTAACTCACCAAGGCTTATGCATCTGTGAACACATGTGTCCAGAAGTTGCTAGGGTACTGTCTCCAGAGCTCCTGCAGAACGTAAGTTTTTTGTTCTGTTGCTGACTGCTCACTTTTCTTCGTTATCCCTGGAGCCTCAAAGATTATTTTGGACTGGTCCTGGAATGAGTGTTTTGCATTTTTCTATTTCGACTTCAAGGATGTCTCTATGTATGTATGTTTTCTTTAGATTTCTCTGTCAAGAAAGTTGGGGCTTTTTCTTAGTAGTCTGTTTTTAGTTCTCTCTTGGAACTTCTTGTGTAGATGGTGATCAGGTAACCTCTTAAGTTTTTCAAACTGAATAAGGGATTCATATTTTTCTCCTTAATTCAAGAGCTCCAGATTTGCTGTTTTTCCTAGCTCTGTAATAGGTGTGCCTTTCAATGCCCCAAGGGTAATTCTGAGACCATATTTTGAACTCGGTCTAGTTTTCCTGTATTTGTTTTGGCTACTGTTGTTCAAGCGCTAGAGACATATTCCATGACTGGTCTGATTGCACCAGTGTAGACTTGCTTGAGGATGTTTTTTGTTGCTACCAGCCAGTTTTTTTTCATCACAGATAGTCTTTTTATGACCCTTGTCTTGATTTTCTCTATATTTGGCTTCCAGGTGAGTCTCTAGTCAAATGTGACTCCACAAAGAATGTGGTTGTGTCTAACTGTGGTAGGTATTTTCATTGGCATATCCATTTGATTGAAACAATGACATATTGCAACAACAACAAAAACACATCTTCATCAAACTAAACATATTATAGGCCTATTACTTGACTAGAATACTCTACAATTAAGATGTTGGTAACAAATCAGTGACTTACTTTGTACTGACTGAGTATTCACTTATTGTAACTTACAGTGTAAGCAGTAGGTCTATATGTAATTATCCATAGATCTAAGTCAGTGAGGGGGAACTGAGACACTAGTCTAGTGAGGCACAAAATACTGACCAAGACATCACGCCAGGGTCAAAACACTGACCAAGACCACAATCTCTCTTCCATGTAGCATTCCCTGGAAACAGGCTGTGGATCGATGTGATCCCCGGAGTAGTAAGCGCCACACAGATGAAGCCAAGCATAGCACAACCGCGGTCCACCTTCATCAGCATGCTCGGGATGTGAGGAAAGCTACCACAACTCGTCACTTAACGTCCTTTTCAGATCACAAAAAAGAGTAAACTTATACTCATTGTGGGCATCTCTTTGAAGCCATTGATAATAATATAAAATAACGTAAAACCTATTGTAGAGACAAGTAGTCTAGTATTACTAACTTAACTAAGTAGTAAAGTGAGACTGATTTCTTGATGCCATCGCCATCGGTTCATAGTCGATAATGTATTGACTATACTATAGTATAGTAGAGTATTTTATGATAATCAATTTGTGAGTCTGTAACTGTTAGTAAGATTAGTAAGAAGTGTAATTTCTGAAGAAGGCATTGATTGATTGGTCGATTGGTCTGATTGTTAGTCCTCATTGGAATAACATAACATGAAATTCCTGTTATGTTTTGTTAATAGTCAATATATCCTGAATACTGACACTACATACATAGTAGTAGTAGTTAGTACATTATTAACATTGTGATTGTTGTTGACTGTAGTAACTAGTAGTAGTACAAGTACTCAGTACTGGTAGTTGTAAAAATAAAAAAGCAACATGAGCCTTGTTCGGAAACATACCCCCAATGTACACACACACATTCCTTTAAAACTAAATCTCCTAAAGTAATTTAAATTTAAATGGATGTAGTATAATTGCACAGGTTCTGGACACATTCTAAATTGTAAACGTTTATTCAGAATGAGAATGCACTTACTTCCGACGATGGACCCATGTCTATCTAGAATCGAGCTACCCAGCCGGCAGGGTTGCCAGATAAAAATTCTGAGAAAAAGCCAAACAGTGTAAAAAAAAAATGACAATCAATTTTAATTGGATTTATCATTTGGTCAGCTTTGTTTTATTTTAAACAGACCATTCAGTCTTTCAGATTCCTCTACAACAGGCGTTGAAAACACAAAATACAAGTACTTTTTGTAGCCTGACTAAATTTCCTTTAACAATCAAGATTTCATTTTGAATCGAACTTTGTTTTTACTAGCTCAGCAATGCAAAAGTAAGCTTTCAGTTCCTCCCAGTTCATCAGCATGTATGCATTGCCTTTCCTGGAACAAGCCACATAAGTACATGAAGATTTTTCAAAGTTTGAACAGGCTCAGATTCTGTAGCTGTGTTGATCACTTTAAGCAAATCTTTGTGAAATTCCCGTCTCAGCTTACTATGTTGAGACAATAAAATCCAATATTTGATGGTAGCATTGATATTGCATGTTAAATGCTAAACTAAAAAAAAATGACAGATACATTTGAGCTGCACACAGTGGGGAGACACATTACATTGAATATGTTTTCTCCCGAAGCCTCTTACGCCAGAATTAAACCTAGAAATCCAGTCTAAATTTCTTTTATTCTATCACTTAGAAAACGAAACAAAATACACGTGTTTTTTGTGTTAAAATGTCCGTAGATTCATCTGTCATAGATTCTTAATAACATACTTTTTTCCTTTTAGTCATCAATCAAATCGGTTTTCATGAAAGCGAAACAAAATTTATGATAAGGATTTAGTTCTGCGTATTGTTTGTCCATCATGTAGGATGAAGCCTTATCTCTTTTCGTTCAACCACTCCTTTCAGACCGACTTGAGCCCAGAGTTGACAAGACGGCGTCGCGTAGGTTGGACAGCTTTCTCTTCGATAAAGCCTGCACTGGACAACATCCACGACCTGAGCCTGCGCACCTGTCTATTCAACTCCACAGTACTACCTGCTATGTGGCGGAAACATGGACACTCACCAAAGAGATGAGTCCAAACTCGGAGTGACCCAGGCCTCTCTCGAGATAAGCATGGTCGGCCTCACGCGTCATAGCCAGCGCGCAGAAAGTCTTCACAACTCGGACATACGTCAGTTATCCCTAGTGAAAAATGCAGTTGTTTATGCAGACAAGATGAAACATCGTTTTCTATGGGGCACTTACTGCGAAGAACGGACGATCGTTGGAGCACATAGACAGCAATACAGTACACTAGAGATAAGAAACGATCACGGAGAAGACTACCAACACGTTGGTCCGACTCCCTTGCATCCCGCAACAACATTTACGATGCCACAGGTGGAAGACTCATTCTCTACTGGTCCACCGTGGCCCAAGACAGACCGTTGGATGAGAAGTTGGGACCCGCAACGGTGCAACCGTCGCCGAAGAACGGGTAAGCCAGTAATCCAGTAGTAATCGAAAACTGGTAATTGAAAACATAAATTGTTGAAGATTACAGACATAACTAACTCGTAAAATGTATAAAATCAAAATTGCTGGTCTTGATTCTCTTGAAACTTAAATACAGTCGAGACCAGATTTTGTTACATACTATAGTATGTGGTTATAACCACCGTAAAATGGCCAATGTGGCAACCCTTCTACCGGGGTTTTTGTATTAAAGCCAAACACCGGATGAGGAAAAAAAATAAATAAAAAAGGCAAAGATCGTCCAAAAAGAGCCAAACAACTGCCAAACTTAGCCAAGAAACAAACAGCACCAACTTCCCCATTAACGCCGTTTCATTTAATAGCCTGTTCTACTGAACTTGAAATGAACTAGATAGGGCGATATTCAATCCTTTCTCATGGCTTTTGGATTCTCAGAATGAAAAATAAACATTCGCTTTAGCTTGATGTTGCCAGCTGCATTAGTCCACAGTAACGTAGTAAGCCTATATTTATTTGTTTTAAATCCAGACATTGATTTTTCTTCTTTAGCAATAAAAGTTCTGGACGGCGTCTAATCTGAAAATCTGCTGCTTTGTGTAGCCACTATCGAGGGAGAGAAGCTCTTTTTCTGAAGTACGCGCACTAGCTGCTTCTCCTGGAGTTGAATGTTATCTGAACGTGATCTTTTCTTAAATTTGCCAGTTACAGTAACGATAAATATGAGCACTCTTATTCACGAAAGACGATTAGAGACACCCCCCCCCCCCCCTTTCCATATTTGATGCTGCTAAATACATTAATCTACATAATTGTCGATGCGCAGTATCTGTTACCCGACACTTGGAACATTTGTCAAACTAAAGAGAAAATGTAAAACTATGTTACTAATGGCCACATATCTCTGCCTAAAAGCATTCCCAAACGATAGCTGGAATTAAGCTTTCCAAGAAAAAAAACCACTGAAATTCTAGAGCCACAATGGAGAACTACATGCAAAAGACTGACTTGCCTGGGTTTAGCAGAAACACACATTTTATTGCGTTTATGTCGAATATTTTGGCACAAAACAATCAGTCTCAAGACTTGCACTTCTGAGTCTGTCTGCATTGATATCTACTGGGCTGAGATTCTAAGGTGAAGTAGCCATTACTTTCCTATACTATTCAAGAACATGAGAAAGGATTTAGTCACAGAGAACGTTACAGCGCTTGACAAGAGCTAGATAAGCGTCTTCAGTGTGGGACAGAAGTTGACACTGTCTTTCAGTTCAGTTCATCCCGTAACCCATCAGGTCGTTGGGGCACACATGAAGAAGCTCCCAAAATCCCACTCCATCCCTCTCTGTCTGTCGCCGCCTGACGTATCTCACCGGGACGAAGGCCTGACCACTCAGGGATGTTGTCCACCCATCTCTTCCTTGGACGTCCTCGCCCTCTCTGTCCCGGTATGGAACCAAAGAGTATCGAGTTGGTAATTCCGTTGGACCTCGCGACGTGCCCGCATCAGGCCATCTTTCGTCTTGGAGAGGAGATGGACGCCGCCAGGTGATTTCAAGCCTAAGAATCACACATGAGGACAAAACACCGTCTTTAAAGCGTTAATAAAAATTGAAGCTGTGAACTGGTGATGATAATGATAATGATGATAATGATGATTATGACGATGATGATGATGATGACGATAATGATGATGATGAGGCTGATGAGACTGAGGCTGACCACCAGCAGAAAGATTACATTTTTGTTGCGATTTCTTGTACCTGATGTTAATTGCATGCAAAAAGATTAATTATTCTGCTGATTTTGCCCTTCGGTATTCAAACTTTCGAAAATGTTCAAACAAAAGACACAAGAAAGCTAACATCGTTTTCTGTAGAAGTCTGATGTTACCAGTATTCATGTCAATACTTTTGAATAATTGTGCTAACTCAACAAACATTCATAGAACTATCTTCATCACCTTTCTGTTGCAGAGTTTTTGTGCTTAAATTCAATTTATTATCTGATTAGATGTTGATTTCACTAAACATAATATGATTTTGAGATTAATGCATTATATCTGAAAACACTTTTATAAAGCTGAACCATCCCAGGTGGAACAAAATATGGGTACAGCATATGTCAACGAATTCACCAGTTAGTTTAAGTTAACTTTGCAACTTTTTTACAACCATGGCCATGTTTCGTTCGCTTGGGATAGCGACTCTGGTTATAGATGTAAAGAAAACTCCACATTCTAAATAGGAATCATTACTTTCATAATTGACACATGCGATCAGTTTTGATTTAAAAACAAACACGTATAAGGGATGCAACAACATTTTCCCACATTCACTTTGGTTTGTTGTGCAGTTGTGTACCCTTTGGTTCAGATAAATATGTCACAGTAGCTTTAACGTTGAGTATTACCTCTAAGCTAAACCATCAGAATGTCAGGAAAGAAATTCAAGATAACGATCTTATTACATGGCCAAACCATTTTAGCTGCTTACTTTTAATGTAGTCTAATACTGGTGTTGTTCTCACTAGTCTCCTGATGTCATCGTTTCTGATCTTGTCTCTCATTAACGTAACACCCAATATTTTTCGCAGGCAGTTCATTTCTATTGTTATGATGAAAATTCTTTATTTGATGTTAGTGTCCAGTTTTGACATTGATAGCATAGTGTCGGGATGAAAATTGTGTTGTATAAAGCTCTTTTGGTAGTTATTGTCACGGGCTTGCAATAAAGTATTGGAGTTAATTGTCCAATGATCTGAGTTGCCTTATTGCACCTGTGTTGGATTTCCGCTGTAATTCTTCCGATTTCTGATAACGTGCTCCCTAAGTATGTGAAATCTTGCACCTGTTTGTTTTGCTGTTTTTCAATGACAATATTGATGTCTCCGGCTATTCTAGATATTTTCATGACCTCAGTTTTTGTCTACATTGATTTTAATTCTGTATTCTTGCCATGTTGTCTTTAGTTTATAATGATGTTGCTGCAACTGTAGTTCTGAAGTTGCCAGGACTGCTTGATCGTCAGCACAGAAAACAAAGTTCATTTAAGAGTTCACCAATGTTGCTACCTCCATTTATGTTGGTTGTTTTACAAATGTGGTCTACATATATAAAGAACGTCAAAGGGGATAGCCCACATCCATGTGGTACCCCTGATTTGATATTACATTTTGCTGACAACCTGGTTGTTGTCCGAATAGAGCACTGGCTATTAATGTAAACAAAAGATATTAACTGTTACAATTAAAATTGTTACAAATGTGGAAGTTTCTAATCGGCTCGAAATAGACATCCACCACCGACTTCTGTATTTCAAATCTTCTGTAAAGTGCCAACAGAAATTAAGTTCAGTTCAGATATCATCTCCACATCGAATGTGACCTACAATGGGTCTCCAGCGTTCTTCTTCTTCTTCTTCGTTCTCAATGTCCCACTACAAAACCCTGAAAGGGATTAAGTAGCAGAATGTAGTCCAGAGAACTGAATGCGTTGTGTCATAGTTTACAGCTTGGCTGCGATATTTGCACCTTTCGGTCCAACACATCCGACTTCAGCAATCATTTTTTGAGTACCGGGTTAGCATTCCCTCTTCGATCTCTTCTCCTTAGCCAGTCTGCTCTACTTCAGCATGTTATCCAGGATCACCGCGGAGGTGTAGAATTGTCTTGGCAGCTATGGTTCGCTGGCCCTGACGCTAACAGTCAGCTATGGGTCGCTGACCACTGCAGATCATGTACTGCTCAGCATCTTGATCCCCTCCAACGTTCAATATCTCTTGCCTTGATAGTCAAATTTGTCAGATGTGTCCCTATCAATCTCTTGATGTGATCATCGCACTTATAGAGATGTTAACGTCTTCATGTATAACTCATCTTGGGGGAAATATATTTGAACATCAATATTCTCACCCTGATTTCTATTTCCCATCTCCAATTTCCCGCTATTATATTTCCAAGACAAGAGAAGCTCTTGATCTGTTCCAGTATTTGACCGTCTATTTTCATTTGTAGACTAGATGTCGAGTCTACATTTCTAGTTATCATTATTTCCATTTTCTCGGTGCAAATGTCCAATCCATGAATATGACTTTTTGTTCTTTACTTGGATCACCATTTCCTATGTCTGTCGAATACAAATACTTTGTGTAAATGTTATAAAAAAATACAGTATGCATCCTCGTCGCACTCCTCTTTTTTTTTTAACATCGACACATTTTCATTTAAACATATCAAATCTTACAGTGGCATTTAGCTCTCATTTTAATTTAATGGTTATTCTACTCTTCTCTATACTGTTCTCTCTGTTTTATTAATCGCTTGGAATTATTATATATGAAACAGCATATAAAGGTGGTTAAGTTTGGAGACAATGTCTTTCTGCAAAAGCGTCTTGTGATTCCAGGGGCACACAACTGTCGTTTAAAGCGCATGCGAGAAAATGGTGTTGCATCCCTTGCGTCTATTTGCCAGTTAAGCCAAAATTTTGATTGACAAACTAGTCTCGGCTGCAAACTCTTATGACTAACAGGGACAAGAGACACTGTAAGAGTTACATATTTTTCAAATAATAAAAAAAACAATGGTTTTAGGATGACCAATAACATTTATGTAAAAACTATGTCACGCGTAATATAATTTACTGATGTGTAACATTGCCGTAGTTAAATATCTCACTCTGGGACCAAAGACACAGCAGTGAAGCTGGCTGCTTGTATCAGGGTCAGTAAACCACATCTGACCAAAACCCGGTTGGGCCTGCAAGTGGTTGCCCTGAAAACAGGCCGCGTTCGTGTAGCTGACTAAGAGAATATGGAAAGCCGCAAGGCAGCATATTCGGTCCTAAGAATGCCCATTCTGAAACCAGGTCTATCGGGCGAAAAGACGCAGATATTTCAGTCCAGATGCGTGCCGTTACATGCTGCTTGTCAGAACGAACGCCGGAGAAAAAGAAGATATCTCACTCTGAGGTAATAGTGTTATCGGTGTAAAGTGGTAGCTCTGGAATTTACTGGTTTTAGACTCTGCATTCGCCACTGAAACCATCCCAAGAGGAGCTAGGAAAAACTATAAGCCCTACTGGAATGATGAGTTGCAGAAAGTGGAAGATGCAGGAACAAATGCTAGGAACATGGCAGAACGAGAAAAATCCATGGAGGCAAACATCGCCCTCAAAGCCGCCGCGGCGAAGTACAAACACACTCTCAAGCAAACAGCAAGAGAAAGTTGGAAAATAAAACGGAAAGTTTAAACCTGGACAAAGAAGGGAACAAGCTATGGAAGCTAGTCAGAGCCATGAACGACGAAACCCCGTCAAATAAACAAATTACTATCAAGCAGGGCGAGAACTTGATCACAGGTAAGAAAGCCGCAAACGCCTTTGTCGATCACTATGCCAGAGCAAACCACATCGAGGTCCCTGCAGAAAAGCATACAGACATTAGCGAAGAGCTAAAGGGACACGAAAACATAAATACGGCTCCTGAAGAGCACATGATGGCCAAACTAACAATGCGCGAAATGGAAGAGGCTATGAGAACACTTAAGAAAAGGAAATCTCCCGGAAAAGACGGGATAACAAACGAAATGCTGATGGGGCTGGGCCAAACAGCGAAGAAAAAACTACTATCAGTCCTGAACCAAAGCTGGAAAAGGGGTATTGTACCCCAGGCATGGAAAGATGCAATACTGGTACCAGTACCAAAAACAGGAAAGGACAAAACAGATCCGAATGGATACAGGCCCATAAGCCTACTGAGCTGTGTCGGCAAGCTGATGGAACGGATGATAAACACCAGACTGATGTGGCATCTGGAAGAAAAACGAATACTAATTCCACAGCAAGCCGGCTTTAGACAGCACAGATCCACTGAGGACCAGGTCATCCTCATAGCCCAGGAGATAGAAGATGCCTACCAGGCACAGAAACACACAGTAGCTGTTTGGGTGGATCTGGAAAAGGCATTTGACAAAGTCTGGAAGGATGGACTTAGAGTCAAGCTAAGGAGAAGTGATGTTTGTGGGAAGATGTACAAGTGGATCAACCACTACCTCAAACAAAGAACGGCCAGAGTCCAAGTACAAGGGCAGATGAGCAAAAAGGTGACACTCGAGCAGGGAGTACCCCAAGGGGGAGTACTGTCACCCACACTCTTCCTGGTATATATAAACGACATTACAGAGAATATACCAAGAAGAGTCCATAGCTCAATGTTTGCAGACGATCTGGCTATGTGGACCTCTGAAAAGAATCTCACCATAGCAAGAAATCGGATGCAAACGGCCCTAACATCGCTGGAAGAGTGGGCGAACTCATGGCTGGTCAAAATAAACGAGGAGAAAACCACGTGCACAATATTCTCGCTCTCATTAAAACCCCAAAGTACCAAATTAAGCCTAAATGGCAAAATCCTGCAGCCAAACGACAACCCAACCTATCTGGGAGTCACATTTGATCGGCGCATGACATGGAAAAGTCAGATTGAGAGAAACCGAATGAAAGCCAGAGAAAGAATGGCGATCATGAGGAAACTTGCTGGCACAAGCTGGGGAGCAGACGAAGGCATACTAAAGAAACTGTACACTGGAAGAGTGAGACCAGTTCTCGAGTATGGCATCGCGGCATGGACAACAGCAGCAAAGGCGAACTTCGATAAAGTTAACAAACTTCAAAACCAAGCCATGAGAATTATAACAGGTGGCATGAAGTCAACGCCAATTGTAGAACTTGAAAAGATTACAAAACTGCAATCCATGACCGACAGAAGAGACTGCAGAGCCCAGCTGCAGTCAGAGAAACTCCGAAGACTGACGGACCATCCAATGTACCAGAGGCTAAACAATTTGGGAACTGGGAAACTAAAGCGGAGAAACTTTGCAGAAATAGCCAAAGCAAAGATGCACGAAGATCCCATAAACTGAATTATTTGGTAACATTAGTATTTGAAATATATGTGGAATATATTTTGCGTTCCAACAAGAACACTGACCCAGAGCACAGTTTTGCAAATCAAACAGCTGGATAAGACAGATGTTGGAAATGTAAATGAGCTGAGAACTACTACAGAAAAGACGTCAGTGTCCCAGCACTGGCTCTACATCTACCAACGTCGACTACATAAACGTGCAAGGTCTCCATACTCCTCAGCAGTGATCCAAGAATCACCTTACTAATCGTCTATGGCAAAAATCTTGAGAATGTGGGAGCCAGAAAAGGAATGTTCAATATAGAACGTGATGATCTTTTACGCGAAACGCTGGGCAGTAACATCCGAATGAAGGAGATCCGGGGTAAACACTGGGACATGTCCATGCTATGTATATGAGGGCTTTCAATTGAAGTATGAAACAGTCACTGCGGTACTCAACCTGTATACAACAGTGTTGACATATGGACATTGATGGGCTGTTTGAAGGAATGTGGAATCAGCCCATGGCTGGTGAGCTGCATATCAGATGCATTGCTGGAGAAAACAGTTGCACTACGCTTGGGGCCTTGGACATCAGAACTGATGAGAATATTTCGAATATTGAAACAAGGTTTCATGCTGTTTGAGTTCTTGCAGACAATTTCACAGTAGTGTGAAAATTCAGCTCCCAAATCAACCCTAAAATGGCCTCCATGATGTGATGTTCCTTAAATAACTCAAAAGTCAAGGCTGAAATCTCGCACGTTACCTTTGTGCAATGGCAGGTGAACATTGCTGAAATACTGCGAAGTGACATTTATTGGTAGCCTGTTATATAAGTGCCTGGCAGTCCAAAAGTATACAAAGATGCATGCGGAGGCTAGAAGCATTCAAGACAATGATAGTTGTCAAAATGGAACAACGAATACTTGTCATCGTGTATCCTCAGTTCTGTCAGTTGTTGGATATGGGCTGGGCATTCGCACAGTATTAAGATCACTGTGTGAAATGTTAGAACGCTTCTAAAATGAATGAATGTGGCTCGTTATGGGTTGCACTAGAAAAACTCAGATTATAAAGACGAGGTACATACTTGGATTTATGTTTGTGATACAAGACATCATTGTATTCAGACATTAAACTCAGTTCTAATTACCGAAGACAAGGCGGCACCGACTGTATAATTACACCTCAGAATACAAGAAGGCAAGAATCAATAGAGGGATATAGACGATAGCCCAGGGAAAGAGAACAACTGGACATGCGATTTCAGTTGGGGCGAAAGTCAAGGGAGAAGAAAAGGTTCACACCGGTGAACAAATGACAGAAATCCACAAAATCATCTTTACTTTAGACACGGAATGCAGAGAGTGAGAAGCCATGCCATGATCAAGCCAAAACAATATTTTTGTATACTCGACGTTAGTTGTCTATGTGACTCTATATTTAAACACTTGCTCATTTGACGTGTTTTCTGTCCAGCTCCATCTCTGCATCCTGCGATAGTACATCTCAAAAGTTGTTAATAAAGTCCATATTTTAGAGCCGTACAATGTAACGGACTAGGTATGTGTAGTGATTAGCCATACAATGTAACGGGCTAGGTATGTGTAGTGATTAGCCATACAATGTAACGGGCTAGATATGTGTAGTAATTAGCCATACAATGTAACGGCCAGGTATGTGTAGTGATTAGCCGTACAATGTAACGGCCAGGTATGTGTAGTGATTAGCCATACAATGTAACGACCAGGTATGTGTAGTGATTAGCCGTACAATGTAACGGCCAGGTATGTGTAGTGATTAGCCATACAATGTAACGACCAGGTATGTGTAGTGATTAGCCATACAATGTAACGGGCTAGGTATGTGTAGTGATTAGCCATACAATTTAACGGCCAGGTATGTGTAGTGATTAGCCATACAATGTAACGACCAGGTATGTGTAGTGATTAGCCATACAATGTAACGGGCTAGGTATGTGTAGTGATTAGCCATACAATTTAACGGCCAGGTATGTGTAGTGATTAGCCATACAATGTAACGGCCAGGTATGTGTAGTGATTAGCCACATAATGTAACGGCCAGGTATGTGTAGTGATTAGCCATACAATTTAACGGCCAGGTATGTGTAGTGATTAGCCATACAATGTAACGGCCAGGTATGTGTAGTGATTAGCCACATAATGTAACGGCCAGGTATGTGTAGTGATTAGCCATGCAATGTAACGGGCTTGGTATGTGTAGTGATTAGCCATACAATGTAACGGCCAGGTATGTGTAGTGATTAGCCATACAATTTAACGGCCAGGTATGTGTAGTGATTAGCCATACAATGTAACGGCCAGGTATGTGTAGTGATTAGCCATACAATGTAACGGCCAGGTATGTGTAGTGATTAGCCATACAATATAACGGCCAGGTATGTGTAGTGATTAGCCATACAATGTAACTGCCAGGTATGTGTAGTGATTAGCTAAACAATGTAACGGCCAGGTATGTGTAGTGATAAGCCATACAATGTAACGGGCTAGGTATGTGTAGTGATTAGCCATACAATGTAACGGCCAGGTATGTGTAGTGATTAGCCACATAATGTAACGGCCAGGTATGTGTAGTGATTAGCCATGCAATGTAACGGGCTTGGTATGTGTAGTGATTAGCCATACAATGTAACGGGCTAGGTATGTGTAGTGATTAGCCATACAATGTAACGGCCAGGTATGTGTAGTGATTAGCCACATAATGTAACGGCCAGGTATGTGTAGTGATTATTCATTTCCGGAGCTCAATATTGATGCTATTTTTTGTTAGAAATATTTGTTTCCCACTGAATGCAATGTTTTGCTACTGCTATCGCAGTTCTAATTTCAACCTCACAGCCGGCATCCTCTGTAATAATGTCGTCCAAAATTGATGGCATCTGAACTTGTTATATGCTCTGTCCCTCGTTATTGATATTTAACCTTTGGGTTTGTTTTTTTTTTCTCAAATATTTCACAAGACTTCATTATTTTTTATTTCTTCTCTGTTCCATTCTTCTATGTATCTACATTTCAAAGGCGTCAGTTTGTTCATTGTACATGTTTCTAGGCCATATATAACAACTAATGCAGATAACACCTGATCATCTTAGTTTTTGTTTTGTGAGTGACTCGCTTGTATATGTACATGACTCATGTTGGTGAAAACATATGTTGTCTTCCATATTTCTTCTACCTCTTCTTCTTCGTACGCAGTCAGACAGTAACCATTATTTTTTTCGAAAAAAGCGGTTGTCATCCTGGGGCTGTCGACACTGCCATAGAGCTTGTCTTGCAGTTCCACTGGTGATGGCCACATCTGCTCTCTCTGATCCTCGTATATCGGGCAGTTCTGCAGCAAATGTTCAGCGGTCATTTTACCGGTACCGCACGGGCATTCGTCGGTACCACCTATCTTTAATTTGTTGAATAGGTGGTACCTCAGTCTATTGTGGCCAGTGCGAAGTCTGAAGACAACGACCTGCTCTCTTCTGTTCAACTGGTAATAGGCATCGTTTTTGGTGTAACCAGTATGTTCGGTTTCCCATTTGGTCATGTATCTGGCTTTGATAAGCCGTTTTGACTCTTCATACGTCATACTAGTATCTGTTTGTGGTAGTCTTGCACCTTCTTTTGCCAGTCTGTCTGCCTCTTCGTTGCCTTGGATGTTGCAGTGTGATGGGACCCACTGTACCACTACCCTTTTTGGCGCGGACTGCTGGCACAGTTTGCAGAGTGCTGCTCTTAAGTCATTAAGCTCAGTGTTTTTCTGGTTTTTTAGCGCTGTGACTATGGCGAGAGCATCTGTAAGCAGGACTATATGGCTTTCATTTTCTTTGTGTGTCACCATTTCTTCCACTGCCGCCCTCAGTGCCTCTGCCTCCGCTCTGAAATTGCTTGTGTACTTACCAGTAGCGAATGACAGTGTTATTTTTCTGCCATTTGGTAGGTTCAGGAATGCTCCTGCCCCTCCGTTCTGTGTAGTGTTTGTTACAGAACCGTCGGTGTATGCATGGGTCCAGTCCATGCTTGGGTAGTTTTACGATATAAAGCTTAGAGTAGTATCTCTTCTTTCTTTTTCAGTTTGGCAGTTTTTGTTTCCAATACCTGGTATATTTTCTACCACCTCTGGAAATATATCCTGCCTCCAGGTAGGTTTTCGTACAGTAGTGATGGGTTTTGTTGTTAGTGCGTTTATGGGATCTTCGTGCATCTTTGCTTTGGCTATTTCTGCAAAGTTTCTCCGCTTTAGTTTCCCATTTCCCAAATTGTTTAGTCTCTGCTGCATTGGATGGTCAGTCAGTCTTCTGAGTTTCTCTGACTGCAGCTGGGCTCTGTAGTCTCTTCTATCGGTCATGGATTGCAGTTTTGTGATCTTTTCAAGTTCTACAATTGGCGTTGACTTCATGCCTCCTGTAATAACTCTCATGGCTTGGTTTTGAAGTTTGCTAACTTTATCGAAGTTCGCCTTTGCTGCTGTTGTCCATGCCGCAATGCCATACTCGAGAATTGGTCTCACTCTTCCAGTGTACAGTTTCTTTAGTATGCTTTCGTCTGCTCCCCAGCTTGTGCCATCAAGTTTCCTCATGATTGCCATTCTTTCTCTGGCTCTCATTCGGTTTCTCTCGATCTGACTTTTCCATGTCATGCGCCGATCAAATGTGACTCCCAGATAGTTTGGGTTGTCGTTTGGCTGCAGGAATTTGCCATTTAAACTTAATTTGGTGTTTTGGGGTTTGATTGATAGCGAGAATATTGTGCATGTGGTTTTCTTCTCGTTTATTTTGACCAGCCATGAGTTCGCCCACTCTTCCAGCGATGTTAGGGCCTGCTGCATCCGATTTCTTGCTATGGTGAGGTTCTTTTCAGAGGTTCACATAGCCAGATCGTCTGCAAACATTGAGCTATGGACTCTTCTTTGTATATTTTGTGTAATGTCGTTTATATACACCAGGAAGAGTGTGGGTGACAGTACTCCCTCTTGGGGTACTCCCTGCTCGAGTGTCACCTTTTTGCTCATCTGCCCTTGTACTTGGACTCTGGCCGTTCTTTGTTTGAGGTAGTGGTTGATCCACTTGTACATTCTCCCACAAACTTCACTTCTACTTAGCTTGACTAAGTCCGTCTTTCCAGACTTTGTCAAATGCCTTTTCCATGTCCACCCAAACCGCTACTGTGTGTTTCTGTGCCTGGTAGGCGTCTTCTCTTTCCTGGGCGATGAGGATGACCTGGTCCTCACTGGATCTGTGCTGTCTAAAGCCGACTTGCTGTGGAATTAGTATTCGTTTTTCTTCCAGATGCCACATCAGTCTAGTGTTTATCATACGTTCCATCAGTTTGCCGACACAGCTCAGTAGTCTGATAGGCCCGTATCCATTTTGGATTTGTTTTGTCCTTTCCTCTCTTTGGTACTGGTACAAGTACTGCGTCTTTCCATGCCTGAGGTACAATTCCCCTTTTCCAGCTTTGGTTCAGGACCGATAGCAGTTTCCTCTTCGCTGTTTAGCCCAGCCCCATCAGCATTTCGTTTGTTATCCCGTCTTTTCCGGGAGATTTCCTTTTCTTTAATGTTCTCATGACCTCTTCCATTTCACTCATTGTTAATTTGGCCATCATATGCTCTTCAGGTGCCGTATTGATGTTGTCGTCCCCCTTTTGCTTTTCATTAATGTCCGTATGCCTATCTGCAGGGACCTCGATGTCGTTTTCTTTGGCATAGTGTTCTACAAAAGCGTTTGCGGCTTTTTTTCCTGTGAGCAAGTTTTCACCCTGCGTGATGGTAATTTGTTTGTTTGAAGGGGTTTCGTCGTTTATGTCTCTGACTAGCTTCCATAGCTTGTTCCCTTCTTTGTCTAGGTTGAGACTTTCAGTTTTGTTTTTCCAGCTCTCTCTTGCTGTTTGGTTTAGGTTTTTTGAGTACAATTTGATATATATTACTCAAAATAATTCAAGGGCCACTATTAGATCTCACCATATTAACAATCTAAAAATGAGAAATCAATCATATTTAATCCCATTGATCTTTAATCATTTGTAAATCAGAGTGTGACAGTTTCATGTAAACAACCAACTTGTATGAACTAGTCACAACTTTCTATATGAAATTCAGACATGCCGGCTGCTGTAATAAAGATAGTGTCGGGTAGTCTGTAGTCCTGTTGCAGATTTTGAAACAAATAGTTGATGCTACCAGCTGGCAGATGGTCACCTCTTGGTGATCGCCCCAAGACGTCCATGAGATAGTCACTTTAGTTGGGATCTGGTGAGAGTGCTGACCAGTCCATCCAGCTGGTGTTGTTAGTGACATCCTCTAGCAGCACGATGCCACACTATCATGAGGTTGTTTTATCCCGAGACAACGTTGCCTGGTTTGTATCAATATAGCTGGTGGTCACACACGTAGTGACCTTCTCAATTTCAGCAGATGGCATGTTTGAATTTCAGAAAGAAAGATCAAGCAGCAATTGTTTCCATACAAGTTCATTGTCTACATGAAACTGTGACACTCTGATCTTTACATTATTGAAGAACAAAATTATTAAATACATCTTTTTGATGTCTAATCTTTAGATTTGCAATATGGTGATATTTGTTAAGTGGCTTTTTTAGTTTTTGTTAGCAGAGCTTGTTGCATGTCCTGCTTGTTCTCGGTGAACAGATTCTTTTAATGCCTAAGGCTCGCTGGACGTCTGTTTAGGCCTGAGGCTAGCTGAACCTCTGTTTCAAGTCAGGATAGCTGGACGTCTGCGTAGGTCTAATGCTAGCTCAACGTCTCTTTCATGTCTGAGGCTTTTGTTCCATTCACTATTCCAGCTTTCACATCCATACAAGTATGTCAGGACGTGTATTACGATATAGTTGAATAGCCTGAGCTTGGTATATTTGCTCAGTATCGTTGATTTCCAGACGTTGGTGAGGCTGATTAAAGGAACACGAGACCAAATATTTCCAGATGTTGGTGAGCTGATTACAGGCGCATGAGGCCTAAGCAATTCTAGTGGAATTTTCATTCGTGGCATCTCCATCTTGTGTCTTTCCAGGTATGTGAAGTGTTGGACATTTTGTAGAGATTTCCCCTGTAGCTTGATATCAACCGTTGTGCTTGTGGAAGCCATGATTTCACCTGTAGCGTGATATCAACCGTTGTGCTTGTGGAAGCCATGATTTCCCTTGTAGCTTGATATCAACCGTTGTGCTTGTAGAAACTATGACTTTCCCCTGTAGCCTGATATCAACCGTTGTGGTTGTGGAAGCCATGATTTCCCCTGTAGCTTGATATTAACCGTTGTGGTTGTAGAAACTATGACTTTCCCCTGTAGCCTGATATCAACCGTTGTGGTTGTGGAAGCCATGATTTCCCCTGTAGCTTGATATCAACCGTTGTGCTTGTAGAAACTATGACTTTCCCCTGTAGCCTGATATCAACCGTTGTGGTTGTGGAACCCATGATTTCCCCTGTAGCTTGATATCAACCGTTGTGGTTGGGGAAGCCATGATTTCCCCTGTAGCTTGATATCAACCGTTGTGGTTGTGGAAGCCATGATTTCCCCTGTAGCTTGATATCAACCGTTGTGCTTGTAGAAGCCATGATTTCCCATGTAGCGTGATATCAACCGTTGTGCTTGTGGAAGCCATGATTTCCCCTGTAGCTGGAGATCAACCGTTGTGCTTGTAGAAGCCATGATTTCCCATGTAGCGTGATATCAACCGTTGTGCTTGTGGAAGCCATGATTTCCCCTGTAGCTGGAGATCAACCGTTGTGCTTGTGGAAGCCATGATTTCCCCTGTAGCTTGAGATCAACCGTTGTGCTTGTGGAAGCCATGATTTCCCCTGTAGCTATCAACCGTTGTGCTTGTGGAAGCCATTATTTCCCCTGTAGCTTGATATCAACGGTTGTGCTTGTAGCAACTATGACTTTCCCCTGTAGCCTGATATCAACCGTTGTGGTTGTGGAACCCATGATTTCCCCTGTAGCTTGATATCAACCGTTGTGGTTGTGGAAGCCATGATTTCCCCTGTAGCTTGATATCAACCGTTGTGCTTGTGGAAGCCATGATTTCCCCTGTAGCTTGATATCAACCGTTGTGCTTGTGGAAGCCATGATTTCCCCTGTAGCTTGATATCAACCGTTGTGCTTGTAGAAACTATGACTTTCGTCTTTGAGACGTTTACTTGAAGTCCTTTCTGTTCTAACCATTGGCATAGTCTATCTATATTTTCTTTTGTTTTTCCATTAGTGATCGTCTAGATCGTCTGAAAAAACAACAAGATCCTCTAAGGTGTTGTTATCTGCCCATGCTATACCTAAATGCTTATCATGGACATTGTGTTTCATAATTCAATCTATAGCTATGCGAAATAGTAAAAATGATAAAATACATTCCTGTTTTACTCCAGTTGTGATATTAAACCATTCAGTTCTGCCTTCGGGGGTTTGAACACAACATCGGGAATGATCATTTAAGGCTTTGATAATATTTCTGTATTTTAAGGGTAAGCCATAGTTCTTGAGAATTATCCATAATGTTGGTGAGGACTTTCAAAGGCCTTCTGAAAGTCAATACAGTTGATGATTAGTGGGGATTGCATTTCTACTGATTTTCTATGATAGTTCTGAGTGTGAACATTAGATCAATGCAAGAACGCTTTGATTGATCTAAAGTCATCCCGATCTTCTCTTTTGGTGACATTTACCTGTTTCCTGCGTAATTCTAATATCATGATGCAGAGTACTTTCCCAAGTACTGACAGGAGTGTTATGCCACCCCAGTTGTTACAATCGGATAAGTCTTCTTTCTTTGGTATTTTTAGAAAAATACCATCTTTCCACTGTTGGGGTTATTTTTCTTCTTTCCACACATCATTTATGATGGATAGGAGATGAATGAGGGTGGTATCATCTGTGGCTTTTAACATTTCACCAGTTATCTCATCATCACCTGCTGCCTTGAAATGCTTTAGTCTTTGAACGGCTCTTTTGATTTGGGCGAGTGTAAATTCTGCCCAGGACACTGGAAAGAGGGGCATGTTTGTTTCGTTTTTAAAATGAGCGGTTGTTGCATTTTCTCCTGGCAAGTCAATCTCAGTTCTGTTCTTTGTCATTCTGTCCGCATCATTCTTAAGGCCCACTTAACCCCGCCTCGCGCTGTCTCGCCTCACGATGCTACGTCCACCCCACCCCCCCCCCTCCCCAATGTATCTGAAGATAACGGATCCTTCTGGTGCAGATAAGTTAACATTAACAACCACATAATATTCACAGCAGCTGTCACATCATGCCCGAGAAAGACAAACGAGTATACATTACACTGGAAAATACATTTAGATAACGAAGAAGAATGATGCAGAGGAACAATTAATATGATGAGATACTTGAAAGGAAACGAATAGGGACAAACACTACAAGTCATTTGTGAGAGGAAAACTGATCTGTACAAGTGTCTATAAAACATGACATTCTGAGAGTGCTCGATTGGGAGCTTATCTAATGTATATTTGTCACTAGAAGAGTACGTCATATTTAAAGATACTTATATAGCCAAGTTTTCTTCTTGGAAATAACTGGTAGATAGGGAGGATTTTCTTCGTGCTTGCACCGAACCGTTTCCTTTCGTGTGTATCATCATATTAATTTGTTCTTCTGCAATTTTCTTCTTTATTTTCTATGTATTTTCTCCAATTTAATGTATAGAAAGCCATTCCTAGATTTGTTGGGGAATTAGATGCCGAAGACGGACGTATCGGACGGAAAGGTGCAAATATCGCAGTCAAGCTGTAAACACAACGCATTCCGTTTTCTGGAATACATCCTGCTACTTGCAAAGCGCTGTTTAGGGCGTGACAGTTTGAGATTGAGAACGAACGCAGAAGAAGAAGATGTGTATATTTTTGTAATAACTAATTTTAATATCGATTTCGTCGTTTTATATTTAAATATACCTTCTAATTGTTCTAACAATTTTTAATTAGTCTAAAACCAAATTTCGATATCCCCACTGCTACTTTGTCCATGTGTGATAACTGTTTAAAAAAAAAAATATATCAGTATTATATATCTACCTGCTCTAAAGATTGCAGCAAACAGAGTTGGAATAGTTTCTAAGGCCTTGATGTTCTCCCTTTAAATCATTAACAACAGCAATTGTCGGGAACATAACTAAGTCTGCGCGGAGCAGGAAGATAAACGTCACGGTCACGTGAAACATACTGATACCCACGTCACTGCCACGTCGTTCTCCTAGAAACAAGTTGTGCTACAGCCAACTGGCCAACGAGTTGTGCTGAGTTTAGGAAGAATCCTCGCACTGCATTACAGCTAGATGGACCCAGGTCAGCCTTCTTAGGTAAGCGTCGGGATATAGGAACAGCCACTGTAGCCGTTTATCAAGAAAAAGAGGTGAAGAGTAATAATTTCCAGCAATAACACCCACCCTAGGGAGATACGATTTTGTTGTGCTAATTTATCAGACAAATCATTATGTATGTGTACTGAGAAATGTATGTCTTGCATAATATTCTCTAAATATGTCTTCTTCTTCTTTGTACGTTATCAGACGTCAACATGAATTTGTTCGAAAAAAGCAGCTGTTATCCTGAGGCTGTCGACACTGCCATAGAGCTTGTCTAGTGTTGGCACTGGTGATGCCACATGTGCTTTCTCTGGTCCTCGTATGTTGGGCAATTTTGCAGCTGATGTTCAGTGGTCATTTTCCCTGTACCACATGTGCATTCGTCAGTGCCACCTATCTTCAGTTTATTGAATAGATGGTACCTCAGTCTTTTGTGGTCTGTGCGGAGTCTGAAGACCACGACCTGCTCTCTTCTGTTCATCATTTTTTGTGTAGCCAGTATGCTCTGTTTCCCATTTGGCCATGTATCTGTCCCTAATAAACCTTTTGGACTTCGTAGGTCACACTAGAATCTGGTTGTGGTAGTCTTGCACCTTCTTTTGCTAGTAGGTCTGCCTCCTCATGCATTGAATGTTACAGTGGGATGGAACCCACTGTACCACTACTTTTTTTGGTGCGGACTGCTGGCATAGTTGACAGAGTACTGCTCTTAAATCATTAAGTTCTGTATTTTTCTGGCTTTTTAGTGCTGTAACCACAGACAGGGCATCTGTAAACAGGACTATCTGGCTTTCATTGCTTATGCCTGTCAGCATTGCTTCTACTGCAGCATTCAGTGCCTCTGCCTCCGCTCTGAAATTGCTTGATTCTCTAAATATTTGAATGGCTTGGCTTGTTCGTTCGTTCTCAATCTTCGGCCATTAAACACTGAAATGGCTTAAGTAGCAGAATGTAGTCCAGAGAACGGAATGCGTTGTGTCGTAGTTTATAGCTTGACTGCGATTTTTGCACATCCAACTTCAGGAAGCATTTTTTGAATACCGGGTTAACATACCCTCTTCGATCCCTTCTCCTTAGCCAGTTTGCCCTGTTGCAGCCTGTTATCCAGGATCGACGCGTGGAGATGTAGAAGGGTCTTGGCAGCTCTGGTTCGCTGGCCCTGACGCTAGCAGTCAGCTATGGGTCGCTGACCACTGCAGCTCATGCGCTGCTCAGAATGTGGATGCCAAATATTTGAATGATATGCATTTCTCTTCACCACTCAAAATATGTTATAGCGACGTACAAAAAACATTGTCGCTGTTATTTGTCATTCTTATTCCTGAATCCCTGCTTTGCTTTGTGTTTCAGTTTTACTGTGCCTACATTTTCTACTTTCCTATATATCTGCATGTTTTAATCGAATCGTTCTATCCTGAGTATATCATATTTTCTCCTGTATTGTCAAGAAATTTAATATGTGCAAGTTTCAAGATTAAAAATTATTTGATCACTTGCCCTACTTTTGTCAATTTCCCTGATACTCTCACGTGCAGGTCAAATCCTGATTGCTAGCGTCCTGCAGATATTTATCTTCCTTTTTATTAGGTGCCTATCGTTTGCCATAGTTGTCAAAGCTCTTTCAAGTTGGACTGCTAGAATTAATAGTATACTTATTCCCTACATTAGCTGAAACCGTTTTAAACAAAAAACACATCTGATTTGTAATACTAACCGAATTCCATAACTCGGATGAAAATGGTGCACTCTCTTTGTCTTGTCTCTCCCCTGACTGACAATAATATTTCTGCTTCTGGTTCTAAGAATCGATACACTACATACCCAGAGGTGCTGAGCCTATCTCAGGAACTAGTGCAAAGTCTGAATACTGATGGTTCCTGTAGGTCGCTGGTTGTACACTCTCCTGCTCCGTCCTCCCTTGCGCCCGACTCCGCTGGAACCTCGTGTGATGTCGAAACTTTGCCATCTGTGATTTGCTGATTCATCTATTTCGGTGTCCTCATCCAACAGATAGTAGTGGATTGAATTCATAATGTCACTCCTATCCATCACTAACGTGCCCATAATGGGAGCCTGTGAAGTCAAGATGTCAGCTCTTTCGATGCCCTGAACCCCAACATGACGAGGACAGCAGATCCATGTCAACCCATGGAAGTTTGAGGCCTCAACAGCTACTATCCACTGGTACCTCAACCATCCCTTCTGTAAATTCTGAAGTACGGCCTGTGCGTGTCACGATGACTGCCCTTGTTACAGGGGTCACGGGTAGCCATCTTAACTCTTCAGTCACTGCTTCAATCTCTATTATCAAACTGAACGTTATTGACATGTGTGCCCCACTCCGTTCGGCAACGACCTGTATTCCCACTCTAGTTTAGAAGCCAAAACCTGATGTCCCGATGTGCAGCACCGATCCGTGGGTGTATATGACGGCATCACTATCCTGCGTGTTCTCAATTATCAACTGAAACACCTCGAGCTCTGCTTTCCCGTTCCCCATTCTCTGCATTCGTTGCATGAGGTTATGACGATTCTCGATCCCATGATGTCTGATATCCTACTGTACAGAGATTGCCGCGTGTCTGTGGTGACACGAACATATGCTTTGGCCTGCGCCAGTTAATGTCTGGATGTCACAGATAACAATGCCAGCATGTACCGCATTTTCACAACCCGGGTATCTCTAGTGCAACCAATAACCAATAACATACCTTCATTCTGGATGTTCCCACCTTTCACACCGTGTTCTCGATAGTGTGAGGATGCCCAGTCCGTAATCGACAATACTAACTAGGTTTAAACTGTCATGAGCATACAGCTACCTTTGACACAGCTCAAAGTATCAATAAATCTAGAAGGCAGCAGCAACGTCATTGTAGAGCACATTTGAAGGAAGTATATCCAATGATCTACTAACATCGTAACCTTTACCAAAGAAAGCAGACCTATTGAATATGACAACTCCAGCCCAATTTATATGAGAAGCTACGTGACATACATACGGTTAACAATTATCATGAGAGTATACCGAAATGGTACATAACATTTCATTTCTGACGCAAAGAGTGAATTTGTACAGAGTGAAGTAAAAGAACCCCAAATATGTAAGAGGAACATGAATAGAGAAAGATCCTTTAAAAAAACACACCTAGATACAAACTATACGAAGGCATTAAACAAACTGAACAAAACAGAAATGATTAACATAACAAAAAGTTTAAATAGTAAATGTGAAGTTACAAAAATAATGACGCAACTTTTGACAACACGAGCAGCTAAAAAAGTCGCAAAATGATTGAAAACTGCCGTAGATTGAACAGCTAACAAAATTGTGCAAAGTAAGATTTGTAGATTCATTACAAAGATTCAATTGGCACTTTTTTATGTGGCAAATTATGAGGAAAGAATCAGTAGAATACAAGATGATTAATGAGCAAGTTAATGAACCATAACCATTAAACAAAAGTGACTGAAGATATTGGTCAGTTCGAATTCAATCAACAAAAGAAGTGATAATTAATCGTCAGTGTATGATTTGTACGAAGGGGCTTCAAATGAAAACCTTAAAAGTGGGATAGGAATCAGGAAAACAATGCCGTTGTATTGTAACTTGTTGATATGGTTGCTAAGTATGTCAAGAGTGTCATGGTGCAGACAAACAACATGACGTCATACTTGTAGTTAAGAGATGTCCGCGCTACTTTTGACATGACATGCACCACAGATTAGAAGTGTTCTGTAATCCGTTTTTTTAGCAGAAAAGGGGTGAAACCTATATACATTCATCAGCGAATGAAGGTCCAGTACGGGGATGCATTCCTTTCACTCCAGCAAGTGTTTGAGTGGAGTAGGAAGTTCTAAAACATCGTGAATTTTGTGACAGACTGTACACGACCGGGTCAGGCATACTGAGTAGTGACCCCAGAGTCGATTGCAGCCGTTGACCGCCTCGTAAAGGAAAATCGCCGATTGACTGTGAATGAAATTGTCGACCAACTGAACATCAGTCAAGGTTCAGCACACCACTTCATACATGATGTGCTACAGTACCACAAAGTGTCTGCAAAGGTGGATGCAGCGACAGTTGAAAAAACGACGCGTTGATTACTGTCAGGAACATTTACGGCGCTTTCAAGCAGAAGGGTGATGGCTTCCTAGCAAGAATTGTTACTGGAGATGAAACTTAGGTTCACTTCCACTAGCCTGGAACAAAGAGAACAAGCATGGAGTGGCGCAATCCTGTCTCATCGAAACCGAAGACATTTCGTACGCAGTAATGTGCAGAAAAGGTTATGCTACATTCTTTTGAGATGAACGATGCGTCATTTTAAAGCACTACATGCCCAAGGGAACATTGTCACCTTTGCCAACGTATACACTACATGTCCAGAAAGATCACTGTCATGAGTGTCAACTTATTCAGATCTTCTCATGAATCAGCTAAGACCAGCAATCAAATTCTGAGTGAAAGGTGTCCTTTGGCAGCACAACAATGCTGGACTTCATACCGCCCGTTCAACGGCTGCAACCATCGAGGACCTTCACGTTTGGAGTGTCTACCACATCCGCCCTACTCACCAGACCTAGCCCCAAGTGATTTCAACATCTTTGGACGACTAAATGAGGCATTGGGAGGAAAGCATTTCTTGTCCAATAAAGAAGTCCAGCAGGTGCATACGACCAAGATCATTTTCTTTCTACAGGAATCCATGTGGGTGCTGGGGGAGGGGGGAGTTGGCCTACGTCGAAAGATGATACAGTTGTGTTTCACTTTTTTTTCAGAATAAATTCACCAAAAAAGTATATTTACGGTTTTCATTTGAAGCCCCATCATAATTAAGCATTAGTGCTAACATCAGTCATCAGAGAGCTTAAGAAAGATTCTAGGTATATTTATTATGTGATGTGCATTGGTTTCCACAGCTGTATACAATGTACATTTGAGTGTTTTGCCATACATACGTTATATATCACATTATATGTATTTTGAAAAAGAGAGAGGCGTAAAACATATAACATTATTATCAATGTGATATCTTCTATTCTGCAGGTTTAATACTAAATGTGTTACTATTGGCCAGTGTCCACTTATTCTCTTGTTGGATTTAACTTTCTTGGTTGTTATCCCATTACGCGATATTCCTTACTTCCCATCCGCGTGTGCTTTCAAAATAAATACCAATGCACGATGTCAAGCGTCTGCTTGCTCTTATTGTGTCTAAACATTCATAAGTTATTTTCCTACATACGAGTATAGTTATGCTCCTTTATTCTGGTTTTTCTCTGCATCATCTTTTCTGTCCTACAAATCTCTGTATTGTTATTCTCTTGCATACAGTTATTTTCCTACAAATAGTTATTCCCCTCAATTTATAATTCCATGTACAGTATATAGTTATTCCCCTCCATCTATAATTCCATGTACAGTATATAGTTATTCCCCTCCATCTATAATTCCATATACAGTATATAGTTATTACCCTCCATCTATAATTCCATGTACAGTATATAGTTATTCCCCTCCATCTATAATTCCATGTACAGTATATAGTTATTCCCCTCCATCTATAATTCCATGTACAGTATATAGTTATTCCCCTCCATCTATAATTCCATGTGCAGTATATTGCTATTCTCCTAAATATAGTTGTTCTCATACATATTGTTATGCTCATACATACAGTTATTCTCCTATATATAGTTGTTCTCCTACATATTGCTGTCTTTGTTCGATTTCTTCGATCAGTTTGGTATTGGTTTCAGAGATGCACGGACAACAGATTGACACGCAGGCATTGTTTAGGTGGCCCTATGCATGCACACGTCCACAGGGCCGCTCACCTATGCGATGGTGGTATGGTGACCAAAGACCAAGATCCGCATTGGGACAGAACCTCAAACGATCGGGACGCATACAGAATGTTGTTCTCTTTCTCGCATACAACACACGTGCTGACCTGACGCTGACGACAGTGTGATATGTCACTACTACATATGGCCTCGTCCATCTGTGGCCGAGCAAAACATCTTAATCTCTGCTCCTAGGCCATAGAGCAAACTTGACCAGGGTCACAATCATATGTTTCTACGGTTTTCAAATTCCAGCTTGTCACCCGTTAACAATATATATATATTTGAATTTATATGGAATTGTCTTTTGACGCTAGGCCGCTTTGAGAAATTTCAGGAATAGTAGCACAACAGCAGTTTCCCAAAGACCTAATCATTTCTGATGTTATACCATCACGTTCAGCTGCTTTGGAGGCATGTCTCTAGTTTCTCCATCTTCTTATTGATATTTTCCCCATCACTTGTTTTCCCCCGTGAAATAGTAATTCATTTCTTGGAAGGGTTTTCCTTCGCACAGACGATCTCTGGGAAATATACTCTCTATTTATTCCAATGCACATAATTTTTAATTTTACACATTTCAGATGGCACTTATTTTTTCCCTATATTTTTGTGGAGTCTTTTAGAACATCTGTCAGTTTTCTCGTATCATTCAATTTTTCTCCAAACTCCTCCATTGATTTATATTTTCTCATTAAAACTTTGTTCTGTCTTTCAGTTCTGGTTTTAACATTACAAAAATGTACTTAAAGTTGTATGTTGACATCCACGTATGGCTTGTAATGCATTTTTCTTTTCTCTCATTACCGTTTTAGCTTCATCAGTCAAACAATGTATTCTTGTTGTTTGTTTCCATGCTCTGGCTTCAACACATGCATCTACTGCAGATACTTTGAGAATGTCCATGAATTTTAGCCAGACAGTTTTTCATTCCTATGTTTCCTTTACAATTCCCATTGCAGTTGCTATAAGATTCTGGTATTTGGTGATAACTTCTGACTCTCTTAGGTTGGGTTATTTCTTGTTTCTCCTTCTTTATTGTTTATTTCTTGCGAGATGATGGATGGTGCTTTGTTGAAGCAACTCTTTCTGTTGTTCTCTTTATTGTTCCAAAGTAGTGATATCTTCTGATTTCTGGTCCTCTTCAAACTTTAGCATCCTCAAATGCGTAAATAAATTCTTTATTAAGGCATAGACAATGATGAATTTCTTCCTGGTTTACATCTCACTCATTCAGAATTAACCTAGCTTTCTCTTTATAATGACACGTTTCTGCTCACTGCAGAATCTACGCCTGCCTTCCCCTGCAATTGAGAACGTCCTCATCCCCCTTACCAACCAGTTTACCATACCTAGAAATAGAAATATGATTTCCTGACATTAACATATCCAAAAAGGACACAGTCAGCGGTCTTTTGAAGATGTTCAGATAATTCTCCATTAACATTTTTGAATTTTCATTTGGTACATACAAAATGACAATGTAAACTATATTGTCTTTTGTTTTGTAAGTTAGTTGCCACCATTAGTTATGAAACGAATTTGGTTCATGTCCACATTTCAGACCATATACACCTTAGATCTTTCTATTGTGGAAACTTTAGAGGTAAAATGTTTCCATTGTCATCCATTGTGTCATGTTCCGAAAACCGTGTTCACTAATCAGTGCCAATTATTTGTTTTACAATTAGTCCGGTTATGTCTTTGTAGTTTCTTGTACAATCATACCCTGAATTAATTCATTTGGACTGACATTGCTTCGCACTTACGGTGTGCATTAGCTCAATGACCAGGGATCAGTTCTTGCTTTGGAGTTTCGTCATTTAGTGTAATGGTACCACCGCCGACAGCACGCCAGTTTGTTTACAAACTATGTGTGATTATCATCGTATCTTGTATTTAATCTTTCCTTGGAGATTAAGTGAATATTAATGTGTTTATAATTGTTATTTTGTGTTTTTTTCTTGTGATTAAACTATAAAAGAAGTTAATATATAACAAGCAAATTAAAGTTGAAAGAAACATTGTAAAGCTGTTACAAACATTAGCACTTTCCTGTGTTCTGCACAGCGAGTAGACTAGACTAAACTTCATGCTGAATAAGGGTCCCGATTCCCCCCTCCCCCTACCATAAAATCCATGGGGAGGGGTGGGGGAGGGAAGGGGGGGGGTGGTAGGAGCAATTCCGCTTTGTTGAGAATTCACGCTATAGCGCATTTAACGTGTGATATCGTTGGTGCATTTTACAACTTGAACATACCTGGCGAGTGAGAAAATGTAAAACACTACGTTTTTCAGTAGAAACTTTTATTTATTCTAAGACATGTTGTTTTGTTTGTTTATGGGACTACAATAGTAATAATTTGATAGAATTGCAGGTCGTACTAGTAGAGGCTGTTTACACAATTTCTAGGTAATTGGAACGTTGGTTAAAATAGGAGAAATAGAAGTCCATTCAAACGGACAGTCAAGTTCAATACAAGCTTGTAGAAAGGCAGTTCTTTGAAGTACAGACATTATCGACTGACATCATCACTCTGGAACCTAAATAATGTATGCGATGAGTATGTTTGTAATCTATAAATAACGTGATTTACCTGTCATGTATGTGCATGATGGAGGGGTCGCTTCCTTGCGACCCCCATGTTATTTCAGAATTTGAAACTTCCATAATTAGAAAGCAACTCAGCGACCTGTAGCCAATAATCTATAACACATGGTTATTCTCCACGAGGTGCCAATGGTCAAACGGTATGACTGCTAGTCTCTTGCCTAAAGAGAGACTTGTTCAATACCTCAGTGAGACCTAGGTTTTATTTGTATCGGGAGTGAAATAAAGATTAAGTCTGCACATTCCGTAGAAACTGTAGGGGCAGGCAATTTTTATTTATCTCCTCCATGAATTTGTTCATAAAAACTTAGCAATTTAAGCAGATCCGGAATGGTTTTGTATTGTTATTCTCCTACATCTTGTTATTCTTTTGTCTGTGCTTATTTCTCTGGCTGTGGTTATTTCTCTGATTGTGGTTATTTCTATGTGTGGTTATTCTTCATCATGACGTTATTTCTCTCCCTGGGGTTATTTCTCTCCCTGGAGTTATTTCTCTCCCTGGTGTTATTTCTCTCCCTGGTGTTATTTCTCTCCATGTGGTTATTTCTCTCCCTGTGGTTATTTCTCTCCCTGGTGTTATTTCTCTCCCTGGTGTTATTTCTCTCCCTGTGGTTATTTCTCTCCCTGTGGTTATTTCTCTCCCTGTGGTTATTTCTCTCCCTGTGGTTATTTCTCTCTCTGTGGTTATTTCTCTCCCTGTGGTTATTTCTCTCCCTGTGGTTATTTCTCTCACTGTGGTTATTTCTCTCCCTGGTGTTATTTCTCTCCCTGGTTTTATTTCTCTCCCTGTGGTTATTTCTCTCCCTGGTGTTTTTTCTCTCCCTGAGGTTATTTCTCTTCCTGTGGTTATTTCAATCCCTGGTGTTGTTTACCTCACTGAGGTTATTTCTCTCCATGTGGTTATTTCTCTCAATGAGGTTATTTCTCTGTCTGTGGTTATTCTTCATCATGACGTTATTTCTCTCCATGGTGTTATTTCTCTCCATGAGGTTATTTCTCTCCATGAGGTTATTTCTCTCCATGAGGTTATTTCTTTCCCTAGGGTTATTTCTCTCCCTGAGGTTATTTCTCTACCTGGGGCTATTTCTCTTCACGTGGTTATTCTTCATCATGAGTTTAGTTCTCTCCCTGGGGGTATTTATCGCTCAGATTTTATTTCTCTCCCTGGGATTATTTCTCTCCCTGCGGTTATTTCTTTCCCTAGGGTTATTTCTCTCCCTGAGGTTATTTATCTACCTGGGGTTATTGCTCTCCCTGGGGTTATTTCTGTCCATGAGGTTATTTCTCTATATGTGGATTTTTCTCTGCCTGAGTTTATTTCTCTCCCTGTGGTTATTTCTCTCTCTGAGGTTGTTTCTCTCCATGGGGTTATTTGTCTCCTTGTGGTTATTTCTCTCCCTGTAGTTATTTAACCCCCTGGTGTTATTTCTCTCCCTGAGGCTATTTCGCTCCCTGTGGTTATTTATCTCTATGTGTTTATATCTTCTCATGAGATTATGTCTCTCCATGATATTATTTCTCTCCCTGAGGTTATTTCTCTCCCTGAGGTTATTTCTCTCTTTGATGTTATTTCTCACCCTAAGGTTATTTCTCTCCCTGCGGTTATTTCTCTCCATGAGGTTATTTCTCTCCCTGAGGTTATTTCTCTCCCTGAGGTTATTTCTCTCCCTGGTGGTATTTCTCTTCATGAGGTTATTTCTCTCCCTGGTGTTATTTCTCTCCCTGGTGTTATTTCTCTTCCTGAGGTTATTACTCTGCCTGGTGTTATTTCTCTCCCTCGTGTTATTTCTCTCCCTGAGGTTATTTCTCTACCTGTTGTTATTTCTCTCTATGAGGTTATTTCTCTCGATGGTGTTATTTCTCTCCCTGAGGTTATTTCTCTCTCTGAGGTTATTTCTCTCCCTGGTGTTATTTATCTCTCTGAGGTTATTTCTCTCTCTGGGGTTATTTCTTTTCACGTGGTTATTCTTCGTCATGATGTTATTTCTCTCCCTGGTGGTATTTCTCTCCCTGATTTCATTTCTCTCTTGGGTTATTTCTCCCCATAAGGTTATTTTTCTTTCTAAGGTTATTTCTCTCCATGAGGTTATTTCTATCCATGTGGTTATTTCTTTCTCTGAGGTTATTTCTCTACCTTGTGTTATTTCTCTCCCTGGTTTTTTGCTCTCCCTGAGGGTATTTCTCTCCCTGGGGTAATGCTCTCCCTATGGTTATTTCTTTCCATGAGGTTATTTTTCTCCCTGCGTTTATTTATCTCCCTGAGTTCATTTCTCTTTCTGTGGTTATTTATCTCTCTAAGGTTATTTCTCTCTATGGGGTTATTTCTCTCCCTGTAGTTATTTCTTTCGCTGGGGTTATTTTTCTCCCTGTGGTTATTTCTTAGCCTGAGGTTTTTTCTCTCCATGAGGTTATTTATTCCTTTTGTGTTTTTTCTCTCTCGGAGATTATTTCTCTCCCTGTGTTTTTTTTTCTCTCCCTGGTGTTTTTCTCTCCATGAGGTTATTTCTCTCCTTGTAGTTATTCTTCGTTATGAGTTTATTTCTCTCCCTGCGGTTATTTCTTTCCCTGGGGTTATTTCTCTCCCAGGGGTTATTTCTCTCCCTGAGGTTATTTTTCTCCCTGGGGTTATTTCTCTCCCTGAAGTTATTTCTCTCTTTGTGGTTATTTCTCTTCATGGGATTATTTTTATCCAAGTGGTTATTATTTTCTACGTGGTTATTTCTCTCCCTAGGGTTATTTCTCTTCACGTGGTTACTCTTCATCATGAGGTTATTTCTCTCCCTGGTGTTATTTCTCTCCCTTATTTTATTTCACTATCTGGGGTTATTTCTCTCCCTGAGGTTATTTCTCTCCATCGGGTTATTTCTCTCCATGAGGTTATTCTTCATCATGAGGTTGTTTCTCTCCCTGGGGTTATTTCTCTCCTTGGGGTTATTTCTCTCTGTGAGGTTATTTCTCTCCGTGAGGTTATTTACCTCCCTGGGGTTATTTCTCTCCATGAGGCTATTCCTGTCCCTGAGTATTTCTCTCCCTGATGTTAATTCTCTCCCTGAGGTTATTTCCCTACCTGGGGTTATTCCTCTCCATATGGCTATTACTGCCCCTGAGTATTACTCTCCCTGCTTTTTTTTTCTCCCTGTGTGTATTCTTCTCCCAGTGATGATTCCTTTACCTGCGGTTATTCCTCTGGCTGTGGTTGCTCCCATCGTATTGCAGCCTAAGCCAGTTGACTACAGCAACCAGTGGCAGAAGAAATATAACGAATGACCAACAGACTATTTATTGACAAGCAAGTTCTAAAATAAAATATTAAATTCGTATTCAATATGGAACTGCCATTGTTTTTATTTATCTATATTATTAAAGTTTAGAATGTACAAGCTACATCCGTACATACATCGCCATATATTTTGCGAAAAGAGCTCCTAACGCCGTACGATTACAGCATGATGCAAGTTTTGAACTTTATTTCAATGACGTATAAAGTGTTGACGTATAAAGTGTTGACGTATAAAGTGTTGACGTATAAAGTGTTGACGTATAAAGTGTTGACGTAGAAAGTGTTGACGTATAAATGCAGTTCACAATTGGCATCCACAATTAAGCTCACCCTGGGGGCAACTGTTCCCCTCCCATCTCTTCTCACCTCTCTTCTCATATCCCCTCCTCTCCTCTCTCTTCTCACCTCACTCTGTTTCATTTGACTCTGTCCTACAGTCACACTCTTGCACAACTTTCACATGCGCCCTCATGCTGAGGACCTTCCATTGCACTTTGGTTGGGCTAGCTTCTGAGGGCGCACAAACCTAGCATAGGTACATACAGACGCACACATTCATCCAAGCACTGGTTTATGAGTCCTGATATCGCCTAATGGACTACTGTCTGTGGTGGAAAATGCACTCCTCAGCCAGTAGAAACTAGTGAGGCAAACATCTAAGCAACAACAACATCCACGAAAGGCACAACATGACATGCTTCCTATCCAACAAACTAGCTCAGTTAATCGAGAACACCATTCTGTCATCATATAATTTGATATTCGTATTTACCTTTTCGTTTTTTTCTTCGATCAACTGATGAGTCTAGCCCGGTGAGGTTCACGATCAACTTATGCTACAAGCCAGGTGAGGATTACGATCAACTTATGCTACAAGCCCGGTGAGGATCATGATCAACTTATGCTTCAAGCCAGGTGAGGTTCACGATCAACTTATGCTACAAGCCCAGTGAGGTTCACGATCAACTTATGCTACAAGCCCCATGAGGTTCACGATCAAATTATGCTATAAGCCAGGTGAGGTTCACGATCAACTTATGCTACAAGCCCGGTGAGGTTCACGATCAACTTATGCTACAAGCCCGGTGAGGATCACGATCAAATTATGCTACAAGCCCGGTGAGTTTCACGATCAACTTATGCTACAAGCCCAGTGAGGTTCACGATCAACTTATGCTACAAGCCCCATGAGGTTCACGATCAACTTATGCTACAAGCCCGGTGAGGTTCACGATCAACTTATGCTGCAAGCCCGGTGAGGTTCACGATCAACTTATGTTACAAGCGAGGTGAGGTTCACGATCAAATTATGCTACAAGCCAGATGAGGTTCACGATCAACTTATGCTACAAGCCCGGTGAGGTTTACGATCAGCTTATGTTACAAGCCAGGTGAGGTTCACGATCAACTTATGCTACAAGCCAGGTGAGGTTCACGATCAACTTATGCTACAAGCCAGGTGAGGTTCACGATCAACTTATGCTACAAGCCAGGTGAGGTTCAGGATCAACTTATGCTACAAGCCCGGTGAGGATCACGATCAAATTATGCTACAAGCCCGGTGAGTTTCACGATCAACTTATGCTACAAGCCCGGTGAGGTTCACGATCAACTTATGCTGCAAGCCCGGTGAGGTTCACGATCAACTTATGTTACAAGCGAGGTGAGGTTCACGATCAAATTATGCTACAAGCCAGATGAGGTTCACGATCAACTTATGCTACAAGCCCGGTGAGGTTTACGATCAGCTTATGTTACAAGCCAGGTGAGGTTCACGATCAACTTATGCTACAAGCCAGGTGAGGTTCACGATCAACTTATGCTACAAGCCAGGTGAGGTTCACGATCAACTTATGCTACAAGCCAGGTGAGGTTCAGGATCAACTTATGTTACAAGCCAGGTGAGGTTGACGATCAACTTATGCTACAGGCCAGGTGAGGTTCACGATCAACTTATGCTACAAGCCAGGTGAGGTGCACGATCAAGTTATGCTACAAGCCAGGTGAGGTTCACGATCAACTTATTATACAAGCCAGATGAGGTTCACGATAAACTTATGCTACAAGCCAGGTGAGGTTCACGATCAACTGATGCGTCTAGCCCAGTGAGGTTCACGATCAACTTATGCTACAAGCCAGGTGAGGTTCACAATCAACTTATGCTAAAAGCCAGGTGAGGTTCACGATTAACGTATGCTACGAGCCAGGTGAGGTTCACGATCAACATATGCTATAAACCAGGTGAGGTTCATGATCAACTTATGCTACAAGCCAGGTGAGGTTCACGATCAACATATGCTACAAGCCAGGTGAGGTTCACGATCAACGTGTGCTACAAGCCAGGTGAGGTTCACGATCAACTTATGCTACAAGCCAGGTGAGGTTCACGATCAACTTATGTTACAAGCCAGGTGAGGTTCACGATCAACTTATGCTACAAGCCAGGTGATGTTCACGATCAACTTATGCTACAAGCCAGGTGAGGTTCCCGATCAACTTATGCTACAAGCCAGGTGAGGCTCACGATCAACTTATAATACAAGCCAGGTGAGGTTCACGATCAATTTATGCTACAAGCCAGGTGAGGTTCACGATCAACTGATGCGTCTAGTCCGGTAAGGTTCACGATCAACTTATGCTACAAGCCCGGTGAGGTTCACGATCAACTTATGATACAAGCCAGGTGAGGTTCACGATCAACGTGTGCTACAAGCCAGGTGAGGTTCACGATCAACTTATGCTACAAGCCAGGTGAGGTTCACGATCAACTTATGATACAAGCCAGGCGAGGTTCACGATCAACGTGTGCTACAAGCCAGGTGAGGTTCACGATCAACTTATGCTACAAGCCAGGTGAGGTTCATGATATACTTATGCTACAAGCCAGGCGAGGTTCACGATCAACATATGCTACAAGTCAGATGAGGTTCACGATCTTCTTCTTCTTCATCGTACGCAGTCAGACAGTAACCATTATTTTTTTCGAAAAAAGCAGCTGTCATCCTGAGGCTGTCGACACTGCCATGGAGTTTGTCTAGTGGTGCCACTGGTGATGGCCACATCTGCTCTCTCTGATCCTCGTATGTCGGGCAGTTTTGCAGCAAATGCTCATCGGTCATTTTGCCGGTACCACACGAGCATACGTCGGTGCCACCTATCTTTAATTTGTTGAATAGGTGGTACCTGAGTCTATTGTGGCCAGTGCGAAGTCTGAAGACCACGACCTGCTCTTTTCTGTTCAATGGTAATAGGCATCGTTTTTGGTGTAGCCAGTATGTTCGGTTTCCCATTTGGTCATGTATCTGGCTCTAATAAGCCGTTTTGACTCTTCGTATGTCATACTAGTATCAGGTTGTGGTAGTTTTGGTTTTGCACCTTCTTTTGCCAGTCTGTCTGCCTCCTCGTTGCCTTGGATGTTGCAGTGAGATGGAACCCACTGCACCACTACTCTTTTTGGTGCGGCCTGCTGGCATAGTTGACAGAGTACATCTCTTAATTCATTGAGGTCAGTATTTTTCTGGCTTTTCAGTGCTGTGACTACGGCCAGGGCCTCTGTAAGCAGGACTATGTGGCTTTCATTCCTTTTACCTGTCACCATTTCTTCCACCGCCGCCCTCAGTGCCTCTGCCTCCCTCTGAAATTGCTTGTGCACTTACCAGTAGCGAATGACATTGCTATTTTTCTGCCATTTGGTAGGCTCAGGAATGCTCCTGCCCCTCCGTTCTGTGTTGTATTTGTTACAGAACCGTCAGTGTATGCATGGGTCCAGTCCATGCTTGGGTAGTTTTCCGTAATGAAACTCAGGGTAGTATCTCTTTTTTCTTTTTCAGTCTGGCAGTTTTTGTTTCTAATACCTGGTATATTTTCTACCACCTCTGGAAATATATGCTGCCTCCAGGTAGGTTTTCGTACAGAAGGGATGGGCTTTGGTGTGGTTAGTGCGTTCATAGGGTCTTCGTGCATCTTTGCTTTGGCTATTTCTGCAAAGTTTCTTGGCTTTAGCTTCCCATTTCCGAAATTGTTTAGTCTCTGGTGCATTGGGTGGTCAGTCAGTCTTCTGAGTTTCTCTGATTGCAGCTGGGCTCTGCAGTCTCTTCTGTCGGCCAATGATTGCAATTTTGTAATCTTTTCAAGTTCAACAATTGGCTTTGACTTCATGCCTCCTGTTATAACGCTCATGGCTTGGTTTTGGATTTTGCTAATTTTATCGAAGTTCGCCTTTGCTGCTGTTGTCCATGCCGCAATGCCATACTCGAGAACTGGTCTCACGCTTCCAGTGTACAGTTTCTTTAGTATACTTTCGTCTGCTACCCAGCTTGTGCCAGCAAGTTTCCTCATGATTGCCATTCTTTCTCTGGCTCTCATTCGGTTTCTCTCGATCTGACTTTTCCATGTCCTGCGCCGATCAAATGTGACTCCCATATAGTTTGGGTTGTCGTTTGGCTGCAGGAATTTGCCATTTAAACTTAATTTGGTTTTTTGGGGTTTGATTGAAAGCGAGAATATTGTGCATGTGGTTTTCTCCTCGTTTATTTTGACCAGCCATGAGTTCGCCCCCTCTTCCAGCGATGTTAGGGCCTGCTGCATCCGATTTCTTGCTATGGTGAGATTCTAATCATAGGTCCACATAGCCAGATCGTCTGCAAACATTGAGCTATGAACTCTTCTTGGTATATTCTCTATAATGTCATTCAAATACACCAGGAAGAGTGTGGGTGACAGTACTCCCCCTTGGGGTACTCCCTGCTCAAGTGTCACCTTTTTGATCATCTGCCCTTGTACTTGGACTCTGGCCGTTCTTTGTTTGAGGTAGTGGTTGATCCACTTGTACATTTTCCCGCAAACTTCACGTCTTCTTAGCTTGACTCTAATTCCATCTTTCCAGACTTTGTCAAATGCCTTTTCCAGGTCCACCCAAACCGCTACTGTATGGTTTTGCTCCTGGTAGGCATCTTCTATTTCCTGGGCTATGAGGATGCCCTGGTCCTCATTGGATCTGTGCTGTCTAAAGTCTGCTTGCGTTGGAATTAGTATTCGTTTTTCTTCCAGATGCCACATCAGTCTGGTGTTTATCATACGTTCCAACAGTTTGCCGACACAGCTCAGTAGGCTGATAGGCCTGTATCCATTTGGATCTGTTTTGTCTTTTCCTTTCTTTGGTACTGGTACAAGTACTGCGTCTTTCCATGCCTGGGGTACAATACCCCTTTTCCAGCTTTGGTTCAGGACTGATAGCAGTTTCCTTTTTGCTGTTTGGCCCAGCCCCATCAGCATTTCGTTTGTTATCCCGTCTTTTCCGGGAGATTTCCTTTTCTTTAATGTTCTCATGGCCTCTTCCATTTCGCTCATTGTTAGTTTTGCCATCATATGCTCTTCTGGTGCCATATTGATGTTGTCGTGCCCCTTTTGCTCTTCATTAATGTCCGTATGCCTATCTGCAGGAACATCTATGTGGTTCGTTTTGGCATAGTGTTTGACAGTGAGCAAGTTTTCACCCTGCTTGATGGTAATTTGTTTGTTTGACGGGGTTTCATCATTCATGGCTCTGAATAACTTCCAGAGTTTTTTCCCTTCTTTGTCTAAGTTGAGATTTTCTGTTTTGTTTTTCCAGCTTTCTCTTGCTGTTTGGTTTAGAGTGTATTTGTATTTTGCCGTGGCGGCTTTGAGGGCGATATTTGCCTCTATTGATTGTTCTCACTCTGCCATGTTCCTAGCATTTGTGACTGCGTCTTCCACTTTCTGCAACTCATAATTCCAATAGGGTTTATAACTTTAATTGCCCCTCTTGGGATGGTTTCAGTGGCAGCTTGCATTATTGCTTTGCTTAGGCTTTCCACCATGGGCTTCATTTTGTTGTTCCGTGTGTTGATGGTTCCACACAGCCTATCTATCAGGATTGCAAATCTGTCCCAGTGGGCTCGTTTGTAATTCCAACGTGGGAGCGGTTTTGTTTCCTGTGGGCCTACTTCCATATCGAGTTCTAGCCTAATTGGCCTGTGGTCGCTACCTGCCAATTGGTTTAGCACCTGGCGGTCTATTTTATGGTGAATGTCCATTGTGGAGAAGGCCAAATCTGGAGTCGAGGTGGTATGCCATGTTTTAGAATAGAAGCTAGGGCTATCCTCTGGCCTATTGATTAGATGGAGATTTGTGTCTATCTCCCAATCTTCCACCTCGTCACCTCTGCTGTCTGTGTCCGAGTATCCCCATCTCTCCGAGTGGCTGTTGAAGTCTCCAACTACTATGCAGTTGGAGTCTTTGAATTCCATATTCGAAAGCGATAGGTCTTTATTTGGTGGTTCGTACAGGTTGAAGATGCGGATCTTGGTCTCTTGAGCCATTATATCCTACAATTTCTGCTTGTCCGGTGGGGTTGACAGCTACCGCGCTACTCGGTATGCAGTTACGGGTCAGTATCAGAACCCCTCCTTTGTGACGTTCTCTGTCCAGGCGGAAGGCCTGGTATCCTCTGATTGAGAATTATGGTTGCTGTTGAGGTGCGTTTCTTGGATACATGCCACGTCAACTTATGCTACAAGCCAGGTGAGGTTCACGATCAAACAGGTCCGATTTTCTGTAGCATTAGATGAGTCGACTGATAATAGGGACAGGGGTCAAATCATATTCTGATTCCACTTAAGTTGAACATGCATGCAACATTGCTAGGAGTGTGAGGTGTGAGAGGTCTGACTTTATGAAAGTTATTTGCGGAGGTCTGATTCTGTTCCACCTCAACAAGCCGTGACAAAGGACATGAAACTCAGCAGATATTATCGTTTTTGTTATGCATTATTTTAGGATGTTTATCTTGTGTTTATATTTGAATGTTTAGGTCGTATTTAAATTAGAATGTTTAAATGTTTTTTAGCGTTGCAGTATAAATATAGAGGAGTAGTAACGACTAGTAACACTATAGACATACTATAGTATGTAGTAGGGGTTGTCAGAGGAGAGTTGGGCATGAAGCCACACACCTTATCCCGTAACAATTTTAAGAAACGCCAACTTCAACCAATCTTTTTAGAATAACAATTGCACCGTTCAAGGGAAAAGCAGGTCCTTGTCATGAGGATGGGGTCGCATCGTAGAAACCCTTCCGATTTTGAAAGCGGCAATGTTCGTACTTTGTGTGGATAAGGAAATGCAGCACACGTGGAGATCTGCATGATGTGCAACTTTCTTAGCCTTTTCATATAGGGACTGGTGTGCAACAGGGAAGTCTCTTTTCAGCATTTCTCTTTCTGCTGGTTATTGATTGGAATCAAAAGAACACAATTATTTACTACTAGAATATAATTCAGTGGTCAAGAGTTTGTTAATGACTTGCTCTTCTGTCTGACAACCACAACCGGATACACAATAAAATAAATGTGCGTGATGACTGGTTTACAAAAAAATTAGGACTGAGATAATACACACACACACACACAAACAAAAAAACACACACACAAATTATGAAAATAAAAGCATTTAACAGCAATAATATTGTATTGGGTGAAACAATGCTACAAGAAGTTGAATCATTCATCGATCTTGGTAGCGATATAGAAAAAATATGAGGTATATATAAGACCCATCAAAGAAATATACACAACGCGAGAATGGCTTTAATTGATTTAGTGAATTTGTTGAAATCAAACGAAATTAATTCCAACACAAAAATGCAGACCCTCAACATCAATAAAAAGTATGTCCTATTGTATGACTCTGTGATTGCGGTAAACCGGTAAACAACAACTCTATAACAGATACCTGTGCCACATAGAGGTATGATGAAGTCACACTAATGGAGCTGCGGGGAAGAGCAAGAAAGATATTAGTGGGACTTGACGTATGGAGAAGGTTGCTAGCGTTGAATGGTACACAAACTACGGAAAATTGCTGATATCATTACAAGTCAGTGTTTGTTCTGAAATTCCCAACTCATGAGAAGTGGAAGTAGAACTGAACACTCAAGGAGACAAGAACTTGCGACAAACATAAACGCAACACGGAAGACGTGGACAGAGTTGGGAAGGAGGGCACAGGACAACACACTTGCCGATTCTTTGTTGAAGACCTATGCTCCGCAGGTAGCTGAAAGGATTTGATTGATTAATTATTAATTCCAGTTCTTGAAGGATCCATTCAGTTTCAAGATTCATCGAAGGAACTCCTCAGTCCGCTTTGTGGGGCTAAGCGGGAATTTGAAGCAGACATGCTCACACTTCACAGGAAATACGGTCGGTCCAATTATTATCATCCGCTTGCAGAGATGTGAGATTACTTTCTGCTTGGAATGAAAATGACTATCCTTGCCCGGAGATGGTGGCTATCAAACGGTTTTCGATGCTTGGTTCAATATGGCTGTGTAAATCAACATTTCTAACAGTAACATTCCTGACATCAAGATACAGAGGGTCACTGGCAGATCTTCTTTTTGAGGTCCAGTTATGATGTTGATATTTTATCCAAGTCAGTCAGAATTTTAAGAAATTTGTCTATTAAAAAATTCTGCTTTGATAAGCTGAAATTGTTGATTAAATTGTATTCATCAAGTCTTGTAAGTTTCGTCAACAATATAAGTTGTACTTGTATATATTTGGTTGGCTACATTTGAGACCAAACAGAAAACAGCGTTGCACATCCAAGTTCAATAGCTATTGTTATTCTGATCTCAATAGCTTGTTATTCTGATCTCAATAGCTTGTTATTACCACGCTTGCTGTTATTCTCTTCAACATTATTATTCACAATATAATGTTTTTTTCATTGATATTATTATTTTCACTTTTTGTCAATCAGCAATCAAAGCCCGTCGCTCCTCTCTGTGCACTGATATCGACAACATCTCGTAAGCATAGATGGCCCTGTGCTAATATTTCTGCCTCTCTCTAGGTGTAACCGTGTAATCGTGGCTCATTCTCACATTCTATTATCCATCTATTAAAGACCTGTCACTCTTTCTTTTACCTTGATGATTCCACACGAGAGCCTTCCTGGTTATGTGCGAAGGTGCCTTCCTCACTAGGTGTCTTGCTGTTCACAGGGTGTCTAACACACACATTTATAGTGCGACTGGCCAAAACTCGAAGGTGTATGCTAGTTCAGTCATCCTGCAAACTTACTCTCAACTCTCATTCTGCTAGACTACTAACAACCTATCAATCTCTCTTCTACCCAGTCTGCTGAGTTAATCTTTGCCGCGTATTCTATAGTTTGAAGCAACTGTCCAATGGTCTTCTGTTGGTTGTCTGGCTTAGCCATCACTTTAATTTGGAACTATCTTAGATTATTTGATATTGGATGATTATCCCCGAATTCCTGTCACTCTAAATGTCGTAGCCGGTCGTGGCGGTATTTGACTGTCAACAACCCCCACTATGCTAAATCGGAACGCCGGAGTGGTCAGCTCCGAACCCCCACCTCAGCTCCGAACACTCGCCACCTGTACCAAACACATTCTTCTACCTATGTCCTCGTTTCCTTTGTCGACCTAGTGTCGAGACGTTGAGTGACCTTGATATACATCCAGGCAACCTTTGTTCCCAGAGACGCCGGCCCAATCAGCCCTGCCCTTAATGCCCATGGTCTAGCTGGAACTGTTACATTCGAAGGCATCTGCTAACGGAGGACCGTCTTCACACTGGAGTAAAATATGATAACGTTGGTGTAAATCTTGATTTATCTTAATCTCCATATATTTTACATTGTCAGAAATGTCCTTCTTGCCTTTCCAATTCAGGCCTTTTCATCTGGTACCTCCTGACTAACGCATCCACCTCTTCCAACGGATCTCCCTCCAGCTGATTGGTTTCTTATTAATAGGATTGATGTTTAGGAGCTTTGTTTTGCTATGCTAAGATTCAGTCCCAATGATGGCGATTTGTCTTTCACCCTGTCACGTTTCTCTTGGATCTAGTGATGTTTGTCTGTGAGCACCTTGGGGTGCATATTAATTCAATCAACCTCGACAGTTAATTGTATCTGCCTCTAAGTCTGTTCTGTATGTGTTCACTGACCTTTCTTTGCCTATCCAAGGCCCCTTCCCTCCCTTTTCCCCGGATTCCGCGACAAATATTGCCTGATGATACCGGCTTGGAGCTTTAGCAATGTGTGGTCTATCAAACGCCACCTTCTTTCCAAGATTTCATGCTCTATATGTCTGTGTGAGATTGTCTCGCATAAGTTTTCGGTTGTAACTTTGCCAAATCATTGGAAGCTAAAAATGGTTCTCGGGAATTTGTCGATAAAGCCCTGAAATCCCTTAATGTTACGCATTAGACTTCACATTGGTAGTAGTACTACATCTTTTGTTTGGTAATGATGGTCCGACTTGCAATGCAAGGTAATGATGAAGTCCGACTTGCAATTCAAAGTAATGATGAAGTCCGACTTGCAATTTAGAGCTTAAAGAAAGGAAAATCACATCGATGTGATGTATAGATCTAAAGTTATCCAAGATAAGAGCACTAGCGAGGTGAATACTAGACCTAAAGTTATCCTAGAGAAGCGCACTGACAAGAGGAACACCAGACCTAAAGTTATCCTAGAGAAGAGCACTGACAAGAGGAACACCAGACCTAAAGTTATCCTAGAGAAGAGCACTGACAAGAGGAACACCAGACCTAAAGTTGTCCTAGAGAAGAGCACTGACAAGAGGAACACCAGACCTAAAGTTATCCTAGAGAAGAGCACTGACAAGAGGAACACCAGACCTAAAGTTATCCTAGAGAAGAGCACTGACAAGAGGAACACCAGACCTAAAGTTATCCAAGATAAGAGCACTAGCGAGGTGAATACTAGACCTAAAGGTATCCTAGAGAAGAGCACTGACAAGGTGAATACCAGATCTAAAGTTATCCTAGAGAAGAGCACTGACAAGGTGAATACCAGATCTACAGGTTTCCTATAGAAGGAAACAGTTCAGAATGTCGCGAGTTAGAAAAATCTCGGATCGATGTAAACAATAACAAAGATTGCCACAAAGAAATAGGGAAAAAAATGGAAATGACACCACAAAGGTTAACTAAAATGAAAAACGTATGACAGAACACTAACACAATTACAAGAATAAAGATACTGTGGACTTGCATCTTTCTGGTGGCAGAGTACAGATGTGTGACATGGTCAACTACACAAACCTTCCACGGTGGCAGCGTACAGGTGTGTGACATGGTCAACCACACAAACCTACCCTGGTGGCAGCGTACATATGTGTGACATGGTCAACCACACAAACCTACCCTGGTGGCAGCGTACAGATGTGTGACATGGTCAACCACTCAAACCCTCCACGGTGGCAGCGTACAGATGTGTGATATGGTCAACCACACAAACCTACCCTGGTTGCAGCGTACAGATGTGTGACATGGTCAACCACACAAACCTTTCACGGTGGCAGCGTACAGATGTGTGACATGGTCAACCACACAAACCTACCCTGGTGGCAGCGTACAGATGTGTGACATGGTCACCCACACAAACCTTTCCTGGTGGCAGCAGCGTACAGATGTGTGACATGGTCAACCACACAAACCTACCCTGGTGGCAGCGTACAGATGTGTGACATGGTCAACCACACAAACCTACCCTGGTGGCAGCGTACAGATGTGTGACACGGTCAACCACACAAACCTTTCCTGGTGGCAGCGGCGTACAGATGCATGACATGGTCAACCACACAAACCTACCCTGGTGGCAGCGTACAGATGTGTGACATGGTCACCCACACAAACCTTTCCTGGTGGCAGCAGCGTACAGATGTGTGACATGGTCAACCACACAAACCTACCCTGGTGGCAGCGTACAGATGTGTGACATGGTCAACCACACAAACCTACCCTGGTGGCAGCGTACAGATGTGTGACACGGTCAACCACACAAACCTTTCCTGGTGGCAGCGGCGTACAGATGCATGACATGGTCAACCACACAAACCTACCCTGGTGGCAGCGTACAGATGTGTGACATGGTCAACCACACAAACCTACCCTGGTGGCAGCGGCGTACAGATGCATGACATGATCAACCACAGAAACCTTACGGAAGAAGATTGAATTCTTCAAGTTCAAATACTACAGACTGGTATTCAAAATACCAGGATAGCGACATGGAAAAGAGCAGAAATCTTTAAGAGCTCGATTTGTAAGAAAAATGCCCAGTAAACAACAATAAGTCTAGGGCATTAGCATAATGTGTCTACATCGAACGTCTCGATGGCCTAGAAAGTTCGATACTTGACGGTATTCACTGGCAAAAGTGGTAGAGCCACACCGAGGAGAAGATAGACAACGGACATTACGTTGCTCCGTGGTTGACAGTAGCTGTGTCGGAAGAGCTGGTCCGGGATCAGTGTCTAGCAGATCGGCTGTCATAAAAGCCGTGTTCTGCAAAGGTCATACTACATGATTATAATGATGGCAAGAATTCTGATAATATTAGAGTTCCAAGTTCCAAATGCTTTTCAGCAAGACAAAGGCTACACTTGATTTTTGTATCCTGTTTTTCATATCCCCTTCGGCAATCCCTGCCTTGTTTATGGTGTTCTCTAGTGATGTGAAACTCGCTACTTCCACCAGCTTTAGTTTAAGTCGCGCGCTGTTGGTAGACCGGTTAGGATACGAGACAAAGGCCTGTCGCGCACACCGTTCATCATGAATTGCCGAGTCTCAGGATGCATGCAATAAGGTTGATGTCTTTCTGGTTTGGCATAGCCACGTGGTGCCTTGACGTCCGCGGGAACTGGACCACGATATAGCGCGCTGCTCTTTATCATTGATATCCATAGCCTGCTTGAAGAGCTAGTGGGTGGGACATTCTTCACAAGGATAGGACCAAACGGCAACGGTTTAGTATGGCAATAGTGTTTTCAAGACCTGTTCGTCGTGTGACTTCGTCGTCAGAGACTCCATTGTACCAGCAGATCGCAAGAATGAGTCTGTGACTAAGAACGGAGAAGGATTCAAGGCGCTTCTGATTGCTCTGCAGAATAATGCAGTTTTTGGAAGCAGACGGTAGGATATGAGCGATGACACATGTTATGTCAATCCGCTGCTTGGTTTTCAGTGAAAGCCTCTGCTGGTTCAATACTTGATAGAGGGCGTTCATTGAGGTTGCATCCAGATCGACTTATCGAGTGAAATCCGCTGGCTTCGTACATTAACGTTTTCTTTGCTGTCCATGTAAATGAAATCCTCAGTGGAGTTGACATTGTGGAGCTCTCAAATAATTGCTGTCGTTGTGGGGAAGCAGCCAAGGTTTTGTATCTTGGATTTTGACCATGAGATGTCAAGTTATGATCAAGATATAAGGTCTTTTAGACGCTCCAGTAGTTTTTCGGTGCCTGAGGACGCTAGCCTGGTATGACTACCCCATTTGCGAAGGCGACGTCGGTCACATACAGCTGTCCGCTGACTGAAGACTCTTGTGTTGTACATTTTCAAATTGGAGAAGATCCAATCCACTGCGTGGCAGAACAATGCTAAGGCTCGAACACATCCCGTCGGATACGAAATAAAATGTAGGGAAAAGTGTGACCTTGTCGGAACCTTGCTATTGTGTTCTTGTGTAACTGCTCAATTAGCTATTGGAGTGTGTTCGGAACACACATTGGTTTTAGGGCATTCCACAAGAAAGATCTGTCCACGGCGTCAAAGGCAGGTTTGAACTCCACATACGAGACAATGAAGGGCCGGGTGGATTCCTGGTGTTTTTCTTTCAGTATGAGAAGAGCAAGAATACACCAGTTGTGTTTTTACTTTTGTATTTGTTTTCATTAATGATGCCATTTCCTTCCATCATTTCTAAGTTTAAAAATAATTGCCGCTCTAAATATTGTTATTTCAAATACATTCTTATTTCTCTGTAGGTTATTTTCTCCTTATGGCAGTATATTGCAATATCCGTCCAGATTAGTGTTTCCCTGCAGATTGTCATTTCCTTCCATTTTTTTGGGAACGTATTGTCATTTTCATTTATATTATTGTTTATGAACATATCGTTGTTTCATTCCAAATTTTTATTTCCGACATATTGTGCTTTCCGCCCATATTAGTTTCCTTTCATGACGTCATTTCGTTACATGTAATTTTTGTCCGACATATTGTTTTTCGCTTCAAGTACTTGCGCGAAAAAGCCAATCAAGTACTAAAGTCCATAAGATTAAACAAATTGAAACTTCGTACGCCATCTCCTCCCTCTCTACCTTCCCCATATTTTAACACATGCATGCAGGAATGCTAGGCTCCGAAATCTCGCAAGATCCATTGCGATTGTTATGATGTGTTCACGGCAAGAAATGTATGCATGACGCTCTACCCGCCGTTTGCTAAAACTGATGTCTGCTGTAGGCCTAGTCTGGCATGATCCAGCATTTTTATCGATCTTCTAAGACGCTTCTTTTGCGACGGGTTATCGCGATCAATCAAAACTATTGAGTGTGTACGTTTAACGTCGCACTTTTTTGCAAGCACGCGCTCCACTTTGGTCATTATTTAGCACTGTGTGCTAGCACGAGACAAACTCATGAATACGTACCTCATCATTTCTCTTACTTCAGTACGTTAGCAACAACTATGTCGCTAATTACGTCCACACTGTCCCTATCTCGAAAATGGCATATATTTCAGCGCCAAACAAATGCTGCCTGTCTTACATTTCAGTCATCATGTCGCTGGCCATGGAGTTCTTTATATGTGGATAGTCAAATAACAGAAGATCGATATCTCGCTGGAGGAATGAAGCTGTGCAACAGTACTCAATCTTCTCGCACACATATAATAATAATTGCTCATCGCAGCGAAGATGGCGACAGTGTCATACATGAGTGTTTAGAGGTGACCGCTTATACGGTCCGATTTGAGCGCGACTAAATCTACCAAACGTTGGGCACATGTGGAGAGTGGCAGTAATTGAGCCATCTTGCATTCTGTCATGTCATGCCACTCGATTTTGCATTGATTCTCTTCTCGCCAATGAGAGAACCGTGTGTGATCGCAGTGTGTCAGGCTGAGCAGTTCGAAACAAGCAGCACACAGGAGGCGACATTAATTAGGAAGATGTTAAAAATTACTTTAAGGTAGTCTTTATATCGTCTCATCATTTCTTCTGTACCCTCGTCTAGCGTGTGCCTATCCTGAGTTTACCGTACAATAGTTGCTAATGAAGACGCTTATCAGACATTCAAGCAACACGATGTCCTTCTGATCTGGGCTCTATGAAGCAGCGTATATACAATGTCTTCGATATACCAGACACCATCTATCCCGAAGACTTCAGAGTTTGGCACTCTATCCTGCCAATCGATCCTGAGCAGTCTCGTTTTTGTGTGCTCCTTAGTAATGATTCTCACCTCAGCTATGCGAGCAGTATGTGTGACGACAGTGCGCAAGGCTGAGTATTTCGACACAAGCAGCTCCCAGAATGCAAAAACAACGAAGAAACTGCTCAAAGATATTTTCATGGAGTTGTATCGTTTCATCTGTTTCCCCAACGAGCGCTTGCCTGTCTTGGGCAACAGCTGCTTAGAGAGTTGCTCATCGGGCATGCGCATAAATTATCAATTCACCTTATATGGGCTCTCTACAGTAAGGTATCGAGGCCAGTTAACCTCGAGATGCTGAGAACTGCAGCTATGCACTCTCTCCTGGCATACGAACCCGAGCAGCCTGTATGGTAGCCCTTCTAGAAATGGTTGAGTTTCCTGACATGCCTGCTCATGTTTCACATACATATATAACGGTGGTTAGCACATAAGCTCGATAAACCTTGATTTTTTTAACAACCGAGTCCTTGCCTGTCCAACAATGAGCTTCTATAGACCTTCCATTTTTGGGATTTAAATTTTATTCAAAATTTACGAACGGGTTGGCGGGTTCAGAAGCAGAAATCCAGGAATGGGTCAGAAGGTTCTTGACTATGGTATGGAGATAAACGCTGGAAAGACCAACAACGCCGAGAGATTCAACAGCAGGATAAAAGCTAATGATACATGCTAATGAAAGCGACGGGAACAGGCTTTGGAGATGAGATGTTTCCGAAGACTTTTAAACGTCACGTACAAAGATCGAGTTACAAATGAGGAAATACGAGATAGAATTACAATAGCAATAGGGCCTTTTGAAGACCTATTGACAACTGTCAAAAAAGGACACTCCCTTGGAACGGTTACATATCGAGATAAAATGGTCTTTCAAATACAATCCTCCACGGATAAGGCGGGCGACGAAGAGGCCGGCCAAAAAAGATGTGGGAGGACAACATAAAAGAATGAACCAATCTCCGACCAGAAAAGGCACAGGCAGCGGTCGATGACAGAAAAGGGTGGCATGGGGTTGTGAGGGTGTCTTTGTGTGTGCCCCGACTACCTCACCGGTTACGGGATGATCTGGCCTAACCTGCAGTGATGGAAATGATTGGTTTATATGTAAAATCGAGTTTCGTCTCAGGTTCTTGGAACATCGCCTTGCTTTATCAAAACCTGCGTCTTGCAATTATGTCTATTCTGTATGCCGAGCTTCGCATTTGGTATGATGTTTTTCACATTTGCAGACCGACGTGCTGGACATGGATGTGACTAGCTCTTATTTTCAAGTACAGAATTAGATCTCATTTATGCATTGCTCTGTTCTGATATATGTTAGTCCTCATCGACGATCCGAACTGGTGTATATGTTCTTTTATCTTCACCATTAGACATCATCATCGTCATCATCACTAGACTCCTAACCAGAATGGTTATTGAGGGACCAATGCTGCAGATTGTTGGACCCGTTCCCGCCACTCCACTCGGTCTTGTGCCAGACTATTTGGCCTAGCTATGAACCTTCCTGTCCACTCTGTGATGTTGGCTTCCACTCTAATTTTCTGCCTCCCTCTCTTACGCTTCCAAAGCACAGTAACTTGCAGGATCGTCTTGGTCAACCTAGACCACCTTGAAACATGCCCAAACCTTGTGAGATTGGTCAACCCAGACGACCTTGAAACATGCCCATACCATGTGAGATTGGTCAACTTCTACTGACCATAGTCATTTAGGTCTTTACACTGAACATATTGTCACTGATGCTCTTAATATTTTATGTTATTGTTATGATATTAAGCAATTCCCGATTTTCGTCATATTCGCCATTAGGTGTCATCTAGTCTGCGAGCTTGCTAGGCACACACACCAGGGAACGGCTAATGACTCTGAGGCTCTCACTGTAACAAAACAGGAGAGCTACATTGATCAACGTCTAGGTCCCGACAATGACTAACCCTGAGGATACCAATGTGGAGGTACACTTCGTCATCTTGAAGGTTGGAACGTCTGAGAAGCTAGTTATCATTAGTGACTGCATTCTCGAGTAGTGACTGACTATCAGTCCCGTCAAAAGTACTTAGGATAGATGACACAGGCAAGTGCAACAGCAATGAGTTACTACTTTTGAGAATATGTGCCACTAACTATAACACCATCGCCATCAAATCTGCCCTTGTACGCGATCTTGTAAGACTTCCTAGCGGAATACATAATAGAATAATGACTCTACTCATCCCATTGAGATGAAACCAAAAGGCCACCCTGATCAGTGTCTACGAACCGACGATGACCAATTCACATGACAACAAAGACAAATGCTACCAAGTACTTGACTGTTCTCTCGTCGGATTCAGAATTTGAGAAGCTAGTCCTCCTTGATGACTTCAATGCCAGATCGACCATCGGATCTATGGGGTGGAATTATTCGGTGTGAACGGCACAGGCAAGTACAATAGTAATGGTTTCTTATTGCTTGGGCTATGTGCATTCCACGGCCTAGAAATCACGAACACAATGTTTCGCTTGCAATCACGGAACAAAACATCATGGAAGCATGCCAGATCAAACCAATGACGCTTTCCTGATTATGTTATCACCAGGAACTGCAAAGCACGATGGTCACGGAAGGACTTGTAAGAGACTTAGATGGGAAGCTAAAGAACCTGCAGCTTGGTCAGACAAATGTGGATGAAGACTGGGCCTCCATTCGAGAATGTACATTCCTTCGCCTCTGGGGATCTATATAACAACGTATAAAATGTATTGCATCTATATCACAATGTACGAAGTAAAAGCGAATAGGTAGTCCCATAGCCCTGCTGTCGGAGATGAAGTCTTAGAGATTGCTTTGTACTGGTCAAAGCTTGTTTATGAGGTGAGATAAACAGTTTCCTTCCTCGTTGCCTTACCTTACCTAACAGCAACCCAGACAATAATTTTACATTTGTGTCTTCTGTAATGTGTAGGTAACGGGAATTGAGTCTCATATACTTGCAGTGACAAACGAGCGCTCTTTCGCATTATTAATCAAAAGTTCGATGAAATATGAAACAACACGTCACAGCCTTTCACGTATAAAACAGATTTATCGCAGCACCTGAAACATATACCACATTAATCCCAACACATGTAGTTTATGACATCTGTATCACAACTGTTGTAGTTTATGACATCTGTATCACAACTGTTGTAGTTTATGACATCTGTATCACAATTGTTGCAGTTTATGACATCTGTATCACAACTGTTGTAGTTTATGACATGTGAATTACAGTATTACACCTATTTCTGTTTTTGTGTTTCTAAGAAACGTTACTGCATAGGTGCTCAGTTTCCTTCATCGAATGGCGAAAGGTATGGATGCTGATGGTATCTGTAGCTCGCTGGTGCTCCTTCCTCTCATACGCTCTACTCCGCTCGAACCTCGTTTAATGTCGAAACTTTGCATCCTGTGGATTGCTGCTTCACCTATTGTGGTGTCCTCATCTAGCAGTGATTGATTTCAAAATGTTACTTCTGTCGATCACTAATGTGCTCATGCTGAGAACTTGCGAAACCATGATGTCAGCTCTTTCATTGCCCTGAACCCCAGCATGAGCAGGACAGTAGATCCAAGTGAACGCCTGGAGGTTTGAGGCCTCAACAGCTGCTATCCACTCGTACCTAAGCCATTCCCTCTGTACCTTCTGAAGTATGGCTTGCGTGTCTGTAACGATGACTGCCCTTGTTATAGGAGTCTTAGATATCCATTTCAGTGCTGAGGTCACTGCTTCAGTCTCCATTCTCATACTGGAGGCTGTTTACATGTATGTCCTACTGCGCTCATCAACGACCTCTCCTCTCACTCTAGCCGAGAAACCCCAGCCTGAGGTCCCACTGCGCAGCACTGATCCGTCGATGTATATAACGGCGTCATTCTCCAGCGTGTTCTCAGTTATCAGCTGATTTACCTCGTGCTCTGCTCTCTCGTTGTTCCATTCTGTGCATTCCTTCCCTAAGGTTATGATGACGCTCTGGTACTCTATCATTCTATTACCAGTGTGGACCCATTCTTCCCCTTTCGCTATTGTCTCAGCTGGAGTGACGTGTCTGATTGTTGTCTCAGCCTATGCCATCCATGACGACCCTCTCTTGATTCTTGATCCCTTGATGTCTGAGATACTGCTGTGCAGAGGGTGCCGCGTGTCTGTGGTGATAAGCATATAGTCTTTGACTTGTGCTAGTTTATGTCTGGATGTCACCGATAACAATCCCAACATGTACCTCATCATTACAATCGGGGTATCTCTAGTGCACCCCAGAACCAGTAGCACACCTTCATTATGGATGCTTTCCAACCTTTCACACTGTGTTCCTGATAGTGTGAGGATGTCTAGTCCATAATCGATGACAGAGAACACGACCTGATGAAATAAAATGAATAGGAGGCGTTGTTCCAAGTCGGCAGCAGCCATGGTCTTGAGTGCTCCTAAGCTTCTCTGACATGTTTGTACGATGTGGTCAACATGGCAATTATAGGAAAGACTGCGATCAAACGTCATTTCGAGGTATTTCAACCTGTCACACCTGTCAATGGTGCAGACATCAAAGTGATGCCCGCGAGTTCAGCCTTTACTATTGAATTATTCAAAGAGCACCACATCATGCAGGCCTTGTTCGGATTGATCTTGGAGCTTGAGTCGCCACACCACTGTGAGATTGCTTGCAAGGTTTCCTGGAAGTCTTTGACCAACTCTTGCCTGTCTGAGCCAGTCCTGTACTTTAGGATGTCATGGGTAAATGTTAACGTTCGCCCTGTGTCTGTGGGTTGAATATTGGCCACTTTTACTGTGTAGATGTTGAACAGCACCGGTGAGAGCGGAGACCCTTGAGGCAGTCCTGCACATATTCGCCTCGGTTCTGATGTCCACGATCCCACGCGTAGCAAAACTGTTCTTTCCATCAGGACGGCTGATATCCAACTAACCAGCCACGGGTTTAAACCACACTGCTTCAAACATGTAATTAAAGCCTCATAATCGACACAGTTGTATGCGTCTTCTAGGTAGTGTGTCACCGCGACTGTTTCTTGCTTTGACTGAAAACCCTCAGACACATCATAGGCGATAGTTCCAGCGTTACCCCTGGTCTCCTTCGCTGTTCTAAAGCTCCCCAGCTTGTCGGGTAGAATCTGCTCCAGTTCAAGACAGGCCATTATTTTCCTGGCCAAAATCTTCTCGAGAAACTTTCCATTCACATTCTGTACGGTGATTATTGTATAGCTGCCGAGCAGCGTGGAGTCCTTACCAAGTTTAGGCAGTGGGCACAGATAACTATGAAGCCAGTCCTCAGGCACAGATGACTTCTCTATAGTGTGATTGAACTCCTTCACCATGTTTCTTTTCTCTGTCTCATCCAACTGCTTGATGTGGCAATAATGTACTCCATCAGGACCTGCGATAGTGTTTTTGCTTGTACGTAGGCTATTTACGACCTCCGCCTCGGTGATAAGGTCTTCATAAGCCTCTTACCTGATGTCTGCATCTAAGATGCCTGTCCCAGTTTCCTGACGGCATCTCTGTCGCCATTGTCAGTCTGGGCAACATATCGACTGAAAAAGCTCGGACCCTTCTCTTCGTCTGTCTTCAGGAGCCTGCCTGGGGTGTCTTGAATGTTGGAGATAAGCTGGCCTGTAGTCTTTCCATTCATCTTTCGATGCATGTGCCAGAACTTCTGGAGGGTATTATCATTACCCACACCTGTAATGAACTCCTTCCATCGTTTGCTTTTGGACTCCCTAGCTAACACTTTAAAGGAATTGGTAGCTTTGCCTTTTACCTCCTCCTTCTCGTTCAACGCGTCGAAATTATTACCAGCTCTCTTTCGAACTTTACGCTAATCCTTTGTTGCCGCCTCATTTTCTCCCCAGGCCGTATCAACACCATGAGTCCACCAGGGTGGTTGGACAAAAGGGGATCTAGTGGTCTTGCGTCCGATCGTCTGGCGCAGATTGTTCACTACATTATCCTGTTCATACGTGTGTATGAACACCTGTTTGGCGTTCCGGTGTCTGGTGTGTTTTCCTCTGAGTATAAGTATGACACACGGCAGGTGGTCGCTCTCTTGTGCCCCTAATACGTCCCAGATGTGGATGGAGCAACTTCACTGGATACAAGAGCCAGGTAGATGAACCCGTCAGTATCTCCCGGTCGAGATGCTATTCTAGTTGGACGTCCGTCATTCACGACAGTGAGGTTTGTGTGGACTAATGCTTTGGCTCAAGGCGACCCCTTGCCTATTTTCAGTGACATTTCCCCACTCCTTTGACCTAGCATTAAAGTCACCTGCAATGGGGCACTTTTTGCTCTGTGACACTGACAAGTCCGACAGAAACTCCCACTTTACGTCCTCGAAGAAGTGATCTACGTGAGCGTATACGTTGTAGATTCTCCATTCTTGGTGCTTGATTGTTACTTCAATCCCTTGTAGCTCGACATCCTCAATTTTACAGTTGCTAGTATCTATCCATGTATGGGAAAGTTCTTGCTTCACATACATCGCCAGTCCTCGCTTACCAGGCTTATTGTAGCACCTGTATCCTGGACACTTGATGGTAACATTCTCCTTCAAGCAGGTCTCCTGGATCATGAAGATGTCGAAATTGTACACCCATTTTTGGAGAATCACTTCTCGTTGGGTGGCGATGCGGCAATTCCAGTAGCCTATTCGTACATTTTAAAACCCAAGTCTATCTTCTTCCACATTTCCTCTTTCCGGCTCTTTTCTTTTTCTCTCTCCTCTTGTCTCCCCTTCCTCTCCTTCTGCATCCACCTTCCTTAGCGCCATTTGCTGGAGACATCGATGTCAGAGTACAATCTCCGTAGCTCCCGCGATGACTCTTATGTGTGGTTTGTCATCAGAGTTTTCCTACTCCATGAAGAGTTGCCTGCGGGCCTAACGCGTCTCCTCTACTCGATTTGTGGTCGGTTGTCTCCGCCATTTTTGTTGCGGTGTCACACGTGTATCACACCTGTTGAAGGTTATGACATCCGTATCACAAGGTTTAACCTTAATGACATCTATTTCAAAACGCGTGAAGTGTATGATATATGTTTTGCGGTTTGTGAAGTGCTTTGAACATTGATCACATGTGTTTAAAGTTCTCTTGCCCCTCTCTGTATAGACTGGCTTTGCAAGAAATTGAAAGGTCCTGATTTTATTATTTGTAAACGTTATTCGTGGCGTTCCCTTCATTGCATGGAAAGTGGCAAATAATAGCCGCTCTTGGACACCAAGATTCATTTAAGTTCATCAAATTATGGGAATTAGCGAAATTGATCGAATGAGTAAGTGAGCAATGGCGTCTACCCGCGAGTGAGATTCTAGGCGGCAAGAAGGACACGGGAAAAGTATGAGTCATGCATCGTCACTGAATGGAGATAGCGAAACGATCGAGGGACCGCATTAAAAAAACATGCCTGTCACAATGTGCCCGGAGATAATAGTGTGTGCACGTGGAGTGAAATGCATACCGTATTCAAGGGTGGGGTGGGGGTTGGGGGGGGGAAGAAGAAAGGGGTCGGGGGAAACTGGTCTGTACTTACAACAATAAATAACAGGTAGCTGGGATTCGAAAGAGTTAATATCTTTGGTTACTATCACATTTTTTATTGAAAAGGTGGAATGAAAAAGGGGCGGGGGGAGGGGGGGGGGGAGGGGGGTGAATGTTGAGGGGTAGGCGGGAAGGAGACGGTTATGTGGAAGTTGAACGGCTTAGAACAGTGGTGGATAAGCTAAGGTTGGCCGAGTGCCAGATTATGGTAAAGGTTAACACCAGATATACACTATGCACCTATAATATCTTCAAGAAATAACGTTCTGAGATAAATCTGTTTTACGTCTATAATGAAACACATACAGAAAACAACGGCAAATTACTCTATACTTAGAAACAATTTTTACAAATGTGAACTCTTATACAAGACAACGGGTACAACAGCTACAAGCACAGAAGGGTTACTGGCTGATTTCCACTTAACACACTTCACAAGGCCAACTGTGCACCTCAACTCCTTCCTATAGCAATGTACCTACCATCCACCACCACCATCACTTTCCCATACCGATGCTAAAGACAAAGCAACATCAATTGATCTCAGAGACTTCCTACCACAGAAAAGATGTGTTACTGCTTTATGTTTCTCATTATCAAAGTAGGTACTGACACTCTCTTCGCCTGTCCACGTGAACGATCAGAGATGTGATGTTATCATTTCCGTTTTGTCGGTACTATCTAGTAGAGCTGAATTGGTATGAGAGAGAGAGAGGGAGAGGGAGAGTGAGAGAGAGAGGGAGGGAGAGGGAGGGAGAGGGAAGAAGAGAGAGGGAGGGGGAGGGAGAGAGCGGGAGAGGGAAGAAGAGAGAGGGAGGGGGAGGGAGAGAGCGGGAGAGGGAAGAAGAGAGAAGGAGAGAGAGAGGGAGGGGGAGGGAGAGAGAGGGAGGGTGAGGGATGGAGAGAGAGAGGAGGAGGGAGAGGTAGGGGGGGGAGAGAGAGAGAGAGAGTTGGTGGTGTTGTGTAAGGTGAGGAGATTGTAGTCGTTCATTTTGGGTCTTTTTGGTTTTGTTTCTGGTGCCTGTGCGCGCTATTTTGTCATATATTTTGTAGTGGACTATGCAGTAATTTTCTATCAACTATAAGAGACCGATCCAAAACTGGTTGACGGGCCGGATCTGGCCCGCAAGCCGTAGTTTGGCCACCTCTGGTTCACAATTTACGAATCCAAGGCGCTTTAGTATAGTGAAAGGATTGGCCCACTTGTCGGTCGTTTCTGGAGAACTACTGAATAGTTTTAAAGATATTCTCCGTGGAGACTCTTTCAAGATATTCTCCGTGGAGACTCTTTCAAGATATTCTCCGTGGAGACTCTTTCAAGATATTCTCCGTGGAGACTCTTTCAAGATATTCTCCGTGGAGACTCTTTCAAGATATTCTCCGTGGAGACTCTTTCAAGATATTCTACGTGGAGACTCTTTCAAGATATTCTCCGTGGAGACTCTTTCAAGATATTCTCCGTGGAGACTCTTTCAAGATATCCCACGAACAAAAGAAGCTTGCAGCAAACACCAACGATCCAAGACACCTATTTAACGGACATCAACTGCAGGATTGAGACTAAAGTCTAGACGCAGTTTCCTACACTCAAAAATACCAACCTCGCCAAGAAGCTCTGCAAAGTGTCGCATCGAGAAATGGAGCGACACACAATAGACCCCATGGATAAACCTGCAGGAGGAGGTTGCAAACGGAGCACACCTACGATATCCAATATGGAGAACCTTAAAGAGACTTTGGTCTGTGTGATATGATGTAGACACAAATCAGCTGATACGGGAATACAGCACGGACGATACTTGCTAATGTGGTGTTGTGCATGACTTCACCACATGCCCAAACCTGCCACACGCATGTAGGATGGAAGACATGCCTGAGGTAAGCGACATGGCAATCCAGGTGACTTAATACTTGACCTCCGCCATATGACGTGGTACACTAGACACCGAAAGTAAGTCAGTGACGGTTTAGACAAAAAGGACGGTAAGAGAACAAAAGATAAACAAATGTTATTTTTAGGATTGTGTCTCTACGGATATGGATGAATTTGATTCGTAACAAGTTCCAGTACGCACTATTGCGGTTTTTTTCCTGGTTGTAACTACAGTGGGAGGGGGAGGGGCGGGTGAGGTGTTTGCATCTCAAGAAACGTAAGAGTGAGATTCTAATCCCACAAGGTTATCCTAATCTCAAGAGAAGTGGCTGGGACCAACGTTTAGTCATATTGGAAACTAATCGGAGATCCCATGTTCGTGCTGTGCACGTAATGATGTTGGCCATTGCCTAAACAAAATTCTACAAATTAATGAAATTTCTCCCCGGTAAGCAATGAGCGTTTGAATAGACATATCAAGCCGTCATAAGTAAACATTTCGAAATAGAGAATCTACAACGAATAGTCGTTGGCTACCGGGCAGAATGCATAACCTGCCTGTTTGAATAGCAGGATTTGCAGTATTTCAAGTGACGAAGTTCCATTGGTGTGACAAATTGTTGTGATTGTATCCTACTTCTAGATTGTGTGATACTTTACTCTTTATTGTGTCCCATGTTTGTGAATGTTAGTTTTCAATAACCTTGAGCAGGTCGACACAATGACACCGCGTTGTTTCTGAAAGCCGTTTGCAGTTGCTTATCTAAATAAGGTCAGTAAATGTTATGACTTTAGCTGCGACTAAAATGTGAAATAGATGACCATGTTCACCACCTACAGGAATAGAGTAATGATATGCATTGAAGCTTGTAATGTATACAGTCATGTCGTGCATAGAATCATGTCAAACATAGATTCACGTCATGCATAGAGTCACGTCATACATAGTCACGTCATGCATAGAGTCACGCCATGCATAGTCACGTCATGCATATAGTCATGTCATGCATAAAGTCATGTCATGGATAGAGTCATGTCATGCATAGAGTCATGTCATGGATATAGTCATAGAATCATACCATGCATAGTCCTGTCATGCATAGAGTCACGGCATGCATTGAGTCACGGCATGCATAGAGTCACGGCATGTATATAGACACGGCATGCATTAAGTCACGTCATGCGTAGCGTCACGTCACGCAAAGAGTCATGTCATGGTTATATTGTTTTCTGAGAACCTCAAACTAAGATTTTTTTTCTCAATCGTTATAAGTGTTCTCTGCTAGCAGGTTACATTGGCTATGTAGGTATCTCAAGACGCACCAAAGAAGGTGAACAAACTGTAGTACAATGCTTATCGCCACAATGCTCGCCACTACGCCATTAAAACTCGTTGATTGATATCAGTATCAGAGATCAGTTATGTCATTAATAGTGAGCATTTATTCAAGTATTATAGGTCATTTATGTCAACAATATAGAGCATTTATTCAAGTATTATAGGTCATTTATGTCAATAATATGGAGCATTTATTCAAGTATTATAGGTCATTTATGTCAACAATATAGAGCATTTATTCAAGTATTATAGGTCATTTATGTCAATAATATGGAGCATTTATTCAAGTATTATAGGTCATTTTTTGTAAATTCAGATCGAGGAGAATTGGTTGCTGCCTATAATTAATGATTAAAGTATTTTCATTACAGAAGATGGATGAAAAACTGAGACTGAGTTAGCTGCACTGTCGCAATGCAGTAAGTTCATGATGCTACAATGTCTCCAGTGAGTGACGTTAAGAAAGGTGGATCTACAAGAGAAGGGATGGGAAGAGAAGCATTGGCAAGGGTAGCGATTGGAGGAGAAGGGATAGGAAGAGTAGCGATTGGAGGAGAAGGGATGGGAAAAGTATCAATTGTAGGAGAAGGGATAAGAAGACTAGTGATTGGAGGGAAAAGGATGGGCAAAGTAGTGATTGGAGGAGAAGGGATTGGAGGAGAAGGGATTGGAGGAGAAGGGATGGGAAAAGTACCGATTGGAGGAGAAGGGATGGGATGAGCAGCGATTGGAGGAGAAGGGATGGGATGAGTAACGATTGGAGGAGAAGGGATGGAAAGAGTAGCCATTGGAAGAAAAAGCATGGAAAGAGTCGCGATGAGAAAATAAAATAGTCTTTGTTTCTAAAATGTGCTTATCTGCTTTTGGAATTACTGCAGCGGCAACCAAAGTGAAGTCATTCTCTAAAGGCGGATCTACGGCTTCGATAACCTCATTATCGAGTAGGCAAACTTGAGGAGAGATTAAAGCACCAAGACATGTGGATATAAGGGCTACATAGCCTACATGGGTCAATGAAGGGGGATCTGGGACCTAAACCAAGTAAGGGGCTACATAGTCTATGTGGGTCAATCAAGCGGGATCTGGAACCTAAACCAAGTAAGGAGGTACATAGTCTACGTGGGTCAGGCAAGCTGGATCTGGGACCTAAACCAAGTAAGGGGCTACATATTATATGTGGGTCAGGCAAACGGGATCTGGGACCTAAACCAAATAAGAACTCCCTCCCTTGAAAAGATGTTAGTGACAGTAAAACTGAGGTTGTTAAGCTGTAGGTGATTCCATGGGCAATCAATAACCAAGATTAGAAATGACTTCATTTGTTTACACGCGTAGACAATGTATTTGATGAAATTAAGTGGTATTTTCTGGGAAAATGGTCGGACACAAGTGCTTGACAAGAATAGCCTCCTTACTTGTTATTATAAATCAAGAACAAAGACGTGGATTAGTGCCACTGAAAACAGGCAAGGTATTGCTTTAAGTCAGAAACTATCCACACAGAACTCACAGACGTGAATGGGGAACGCCCAACAAGATTAGTATTATGGGCTTGGGAAAGAGATGATGTCATTACCTGGCACTGACATCTGCTATTGCTCCCTTCCACACACATGAACGTATTGCTCCCTTCCCCACATGAACGTATTGCTCCCTTCCACATACATGAACGTATTGCTCCCTTCCACATACATGAACGTATTGCTCCCTTCCACACACATGAACGTATTGCTCCTTTCCACACACATGAACGTATTGCTCCCTTCCACACACATGAACGTATTGCTCCCTTCCACACACATGAACGTACTGCTCCCTTCCACACACATTAACGTATTGCTCCCCTCCACACACATGAACGTATTGCTCCCGTCCACACACATTAACGTATTGGGAGCACAGAAAAGTAGCCCCCTAACCCCTCTCGTCTTTATCACTAAGAGAACATTCACCATATACAGGACGCCCAAATAGGTTTTAAGTTAACATGCACATGATCATGTTAATTCCATGCATACATTTTGCCAGACATGTCCACTAGATCCCCTAATAAGAGTGGATGAAAGCTCGAATGATGCGGTCTGTGAGTAATGGCCAGGTTGTTGGGATGAATAATTAAAAACGTAGTCACCAATAGTTGTGAAGCCTTAACGATGGAACCAAAAAGTGAGAGGTGTGAGGAATGTAATACAGTTAGGAGTAACAATAATACCCTCCTTACGTTTTGGCAAGATATACGAAAAATTAATGGGAAAAATACAAGCGACGGTTTTCCTAATCTTTAAGATTTCACAGCAATTCTCATGAAATAGACAGACAGACCGACCGACAGACAGACAAAAAAGACATATACATTGACAGACAGACAGATAGACAGACAACATAAACTGACAGATTAACAGACAGACAGACAGAAAGAAAGAAAGAAAGACAGAGAGACAGACAGAGATATATAGATAGATAGACATAAAGATAGATAGACATATAGATAGATAGATAGATAGATAGATAGATAGATAGATAGATAGATAGATAGATAGATAGATAGATAGATAGATAGATAGATAGATATATAGATAGATAGATAGATAGATAGATAGATAGATAGATAGATAGATAAAAAGAAGCCATGAAATACGAAACAATTGCGTTTCACTTTTGTATCTCGAACGGAGAGGTACATACAAGGCAACCTCCAGTACGATAATTTAGATGGCTATCTGAGAGCTCTTTAACAATGACAGTCATCGTGCAAGATGAATTGTTACTTACTGAAGGACATCCGGAGATGCCTGAGTTCATCGCTCGAGCTACAGAGTTCGTGCTTTGTTCGAAGCTCTCGGCAGGTGGGATACCCTTCTGTTGAAATAGACCAAGCCATATGGGGATCCCGAGGCGATGAACTCAAGTCCTCGTCTTTAACCTTTAACCTTTAATTTGGATAACAGCTGTAGCGGCTATCTATCTACCTTTGGGTCTGGTATGCATCTACTGCCCTGGTGATTGTGGTGTTCAGGGCAACGAAAGTGCTGACATCCTGGATTCACAAACACCCATTATGAGTATATGGGATATTAATAGGAATGATATTTGGGAATCTAATCAATGACTGCCTGCTGAATGATGACACTGAAAGAGATGATTCATCAATTCATAGAATACAGAGCTTTGAAATCAAAGGATGGTCTATCGGAGTTGGGAGCATGAGGGCACAGAACAGGTGTGTGTAGAACGAACTAGTTACAGGAACCACCTGTATCCAAACCCTTCATCATTTGCTTAGTGAGACGGAGCACCTATGAGTGCCACCCCTCCTCATGTCATCTCACCCACCCTCATCTCCTTCCACATTCTCCCACCCCTCCTCATCTCCTCCCATCTATCCCCATTTACTTCTATCCCTCCACCTCTACTCTCACCTTTCCCCATCTTCTCCCACCCCTCCTCATCTCCTCGCACCTCTACCCATCTCATCCCAACCGTCTCCATCTCCTCCCATCCCTCTCCATCTCCTCCTATTTCTCCCCATCTCATTCCTCTCCCCATCTCCCTCATCCCTCTCCCTCCTCCTATTGCTCCCCATCTCCTTCCACCCCCTTCCTCATCTCCTCCCGCCTTTCCCCATCTCCTCCAACTCCTCCATATCTCTTCTCACCTGTCATCATCACCTTTCAGTCCTCCCATCTTCCACATCTTTTCCCATCTCTCCAATCTCCACCCAATTCTCCCTATCTTCTCCAACCTTTCTCAATCTTCCCGCCACCTCTCCCTATTTCTCCCCCTCTCCCAATCTATTTCCACATTACCCATCTCCTCCCACCCTATCTCTACCCATCTCACCCACCTCTCGCCATCTCCCCCAAACCCTTACCATCTCCTCCCACATATCAAAATCTCCTACAACATCTTCCTATATCATCCAACCTCTCCCTATCTCCTCCCACCTCTCACCCGTCTCCTTGAGCCTCTCCCCATCTCCTCACACCTCTCCACGTCTCCTCGAGCCAGTTTCCATTTCCTCTCACCCCTACTCATTTTATCTCAACCCTCCCCATCTTCTCCCACCCCTCTTATCTCCTTGCTCCTCTTCCCATCTACTTCCACCCTCTTCATCTCTTCCCAACCCTCCCCATCTCAACCACTCCTTTACATCTCCGTCTACCTAGCCCCATCTTCTTCCACCTTTCCCCCATCTCCTCCCACTTCTCCCCATCTCCTCCCACCTCTCTCCATCTACTTCCACCCCTCCCCATCTCCTCCCATCTTTCCCCATTAACTTCATCTCTCTCCATCTACTCCCACCTCTCCATATCTCCAACCACCTCTCCCCATTACCTCTCCTCCCACTCTCTCCACCCCTTCCCATCTCCTCCACATCTCCCGTCTCCTCCCACCTCTGTATATCTCTCCCACCTCTCCCCATCACCTCCACCTCTGCATATCTCCTCCTACCTCTCCCCATCTCATCCTGCCTCGGCACATCTCATCCCATTTCTGTCCATCTCATCCCACCCCTCCTCATCTGCTTCCACCACTTCCCATCTCCTCCATATCTTCCCATCTCCTCCTCCATCTCCTGCCACATATAACCATCTCCTTCCGCTATCTCCTTCCACCTCTCCATATCTCCTTCCAGTGTTCTCAATATCTGTTTCCACCTCTCCCTATTTCCTGCCATCTCTCACCGTCTCCTACCACCCTCCCACATCTCCTCCCACCCCTCCACATCTCACCCGCCTTTCACCATCTCCTCCCACCCCTCACTATCTCCTCCCACCCTCCCCATCTCCTCCCACCCCTCCATATCTCACCCGGCTCTCACTATCTCCTCCCACCCTTCCCCATATTCTCGAGCCCCTCCCCATCTCCTCCCACTTCTCAGCCTTCTGAACACCGTGGGTTCTTGTCTCCACCACTGCCCATCCCCAAGTTAGATCACTCTGTTGCCTCTCTTCACCCTTTTCCAGAATGCCATTCTTTGGTTGCCTTATAGAGCTCTTATCAATGCTGTCAACTAGAGTCGGAAAGCAAACTATCAATTTAGTTGCAAACAAATTGATTACCCTACGTTTCATTGCACACAACTGTTGTTTCACACGCAATAGCAATTATCTTTCAATGGTCTCTCTCATTTCGTTCTATACAATTTGCACCTACCTCAACAGCTGTGATTAGGATCATGAATTCTTTCTGACTGAAATCTCAGGTCAGGTCTTATTCTTTTAAAGAAAAATAGATCAAAAATGATTTTTGGCGCCAACTTTATCTGGGGAGAAAACAATGAATTCAGCCTAAATGAGCTGAATGAAGCAGGCATTGCGGTTGGTCTGACAATGAATAGAAAAAAAAACTCAATTTGTACAAACAATTTCAGCCCTACTGGGGAACTGCGATTGGAGGATTAGCCCATCCAAAATGTCAATGAGCATGTCTACGTAGGCCTGGGAAAAACAACCACAAAATTGATAAGGAGATCTCACGCAGGAGAGCGGCGGGTCCACTTAGCTTCAACCGTATTGAACAGACACTCAATCAGATGACAGGGCCAGGACTCACACCTTCATGGTTATCCCATAAATGACATATTGGTGTGAAGTTTGAAGTCTAGGCAAATCAGATACAGAGAAGTTCCGTATTCCCGCAACAGCAATGGGGCGAAGAGTCCTACATATCTCACATAGAGACACAACTGAAATACTGAAAACATGCGACCATTGTTCCGGGATGTCGTTGACTATGCTTCAACGCAGAGACTGACGATGCAGTCCGCATGGCTGACAATAGATGGGTGAAAGGGAGGGGGGGGGGGTCTTCCCGATGGCCATACAACTACAACCGCCAGCGAACACGGGTCAGTGCTTTTATCCACACCAAGGGAAGGAAGACTAACGTCTTGTCAGGCACAACATACTGATCAGACATGTTAGTCACGGTCAGGCAAAATATACTGGCCAAGACCCTCACCTCGGCTTCCACGCAGCCCTTCCTGGAAATGGGCTGTTTTTACGACATCATGGTTAATGAGGTGAGGGATCGACATGATTCCCATAGTAGTGAGCGACACACAGATGAAGCCAAGCACAGTACAACCTCCTGGAGGACCTCCGATCACCTTCATCAGCTCGGGATGCGAGGAAAGCTACGACAATCTTAAGGTCCTCAGTAGGGCCCACAAAAGAGTAGTCCTACTAATTATGGCCACTCGCAAACAACAACGTCTACACCGATATCCTCTAGGCCCGTATTATTCATATAATGATTGCGCCTGACTGTTGCCTTTCCCATTGCTTGTCTGATCTGAGGATGAAAGGACTGTTATTATTATATGTTGATGGTATGTTACCTCTGTTGTCATTAGGTAGCTCACCTATATATGCCTCAAATCTGTGTGATGTGTCTATCTCATCAAGCAAGATGTCTCCAATCGTGTTTTAAATCATCCTTCCTGAGCCAGCCGTGTCCTGTTTAAACACGTTATTCATAATTCAGATCAGCTTATTTCCGATGTCTTCAATTATCTTTCATTTGGAGTTTATCCATCTGCATTTGGACACATAGTACGTATCTCAGTCTAGTGCTCTATATTCTGTAGTGGTTTTTTGCATCCTTTCCTTTCTTTTAATTTGTCTAACACCCGTTTATCGGATGTGTTTTCTTTACTGCGTATATGCTTGTTTCTAAAAGGTAAGTCCATTGGCAACAATTGCCATCGGGGATGAAGATAACGCTTCATGTACTAAGACGCAGCCTATGTGAGATGACGTGGTCAGCTCCCTTCCGTTCTGTTTTTACCTTCACCAACTCATACGACAGGTACCCATATATAGTTGGGTCGACTGGAGGAGCGGTTGTAACAGGAACGAACCACGGCTCTGAGTTGTTTTTTTCTGTCCGTCCTTGAATTCGAAGTCGAACTCGCTGTAATCCCAGTCTAGCATGCGAGCTAGCTCACTGTCAGCTAGTCAACACGCTACACATACTTGCTATTAGACAATCCCAATTAGTAATTACATTCTCATCTGTGCCTTCTATTTGTGTACAATCTCATGCTTATTGACAGTAAACTATAATATTTATTGTCAATTACAAACAAGATATTTATTGTTATTGTCTGCCTGCTTTAATGCTGGAATATACATTAGGTAGGGATGGAGGTTGTGTCTTGTTATGTCGTCTTTCTTTATTGTTGTAGGTTTGATGGTTAATGGAATCACTACAAAATTATGATCTGAGCTTATGTCTCCATGTGGATAAGTTTATTATATTTTCTACGTCAACATAATAAAGTAAATCTGATTAGCACCGCATCGCCTTGACTCTTCCACGTCAATTGGATTCTTTGAACATTTTTGAAAAATGGGTTACTCCTAACTAATCGGATTTCTTCACAAAATGTGTTAACATATCTCCATAGTTGTTTCCTTGCGCTACTACATACTTGTATTTTTATTTCAAATGTTTTTTTTGGTATTGGTTTGAGAGTATGTTGTTAGTCCTGATAATGTATTGGTTTGAGAGTATGTTGTAAGTCCTGATAATGTATTGGTTTGAGAGTATGTTGTAAGTCCTGATAATGTATTGGTTTGAGAGTATGTTGTAAGTCCTGATAATGTATTGGTTTGAGAGTATGTTGTAAGTCCTGATAATGTATTGGTTTGAGAGTATGTTGTAAGTCCTGATAATGTATTGGTTTGAGAGTATGTTGTAAGTCCTGATAATAGTCTGATATTTCTTCCTCAACGTGCTTTTTAGTTTACGTTTATTACAAAACTGTGCCTTATGTGCCTTTTTTCAATATTCCGACTCCACGTTTATGATTTACTCCCCGTGAATGTTTAAATGTCTACTACTCTTTCCTAATCCAGCATCATGAAGAATTGTCTCCTCGCCACCCTGGATATCAAGTTTCAATGCCCGCTTGAAATCAAATTGTCGCTTTCTTAACCCGTTAAATGTTCTAGCGTCACACTATCTCATTTTAAGATTCATCTTTCCAATTTTTAGGTGGTCTTCATAAAAAAACGTTTATTCCGCAAACCCTGGAAGCAGTCGACATTATAGACTACTTATTCACTAGAGAAGTTACCTCTGCTCTGCTAATGTGCACATCTTCTTCTTCTTCTTCTTCTTCGTACGCAGTCAGACAGTAACCATTATGGAGCTTGTCTTGCAGTTCCACTGGTGATGGCCACATCTGATCTCTCTGATCCTCGTATGTCGGGCAGTTCTGCAGCAGATGTTCAGCGGTCATTTTACCAGTACCGCACGGGCATTCGTCGGTACCACCTATCTTCAATTTGTTGAATAGGTGGTACCTCAGTCTATTGTGGCCAGTGCGAAGTCTGAAGACAACGACCTGCTCTCTTCGGTTCAACTGGTAATAGGCATCGTTTTTGGTGTAACCAGTATGTTCGGTTTCCCATTTGGTCATGTATCTGGCTTTGATAAGCCGTTTTGACTCTTCGTACGTCATACTAGTATCTGTTTGTGGTAGTCTTGCACCTTCTTTTGCCAGTCTGTCTGCCTCCTCGTTGCCTTGGATTTTGCAGTGTGATGGGACCAACTGTACCACTACCCTTTTTGGTGCGGACTGCTGGCACAGTTTGCAGAGTTTGCTCTTAAGTCATTAAGCTCAGTGTTTTTCTGGCTTTTTAGCGCTGTGACTACGGCGAGAGCATCTGTAAGCAGGACTATATGGCTTTCATTTTCATTGTGTGTCACCATTTCTTCCACTGCCGCCCTCAGTGCCTCTGCCTCCGCTCTGAAATTGCTTGTGTACTTACCAGTAGCGAATGACAGTGTTATTTTTCTGCCATTTGGTAGGTTCAGGAATGCTCCTGCCCCTCCGTTCTGTGTAGTGTTTGTTACAGAACCGTCGGTGTATGCATGGGTAGCTTTTCGATATGAAGCTTAGGGTAATATCTCTCTTTTCTTTTTCAGTCTGGCAGTTTTTATTTCCAATACCTGGTATATTTTATACCACCTCTGGAAATATATCCTGCCTCCAGGTAGGTTTTCGTACAGTAGTGATGGGTTTTGGTGTTGTTAGTGCGTTTATGGGATCTTCGTGCATCTTTGCTTTGGCTATTTCTGCAAAGTTTCTCCGCTTTAGTTTCCCATTTCCCAAATTGTTTAGTCTCTGCTGCATTGGATGGTCGGTCAGTCTTCGGAGTTTCTCTGACTGCAGCTGGGCTCTGCAGTCTCTTCTATCGGTCATGGATTGCAGTTTTGTAATCTTTTCAAGTTCTACAATTGGCGTTGACTTCATGCCTCCTGTTATAATTCTCATGGCTTGGTTTTGAAGTTTGCTAACTTTATCGAAGTTCGCCTTCGCTGCTGTTGTCCATGCCGCAATGCCATACTCGAGAACTGGTCTCACTCTTCCAGTGTACAGTTTCTTTAATATGCCTTCGTATACTTTCGTCTGCTACCCAGCTTGTGCCAGCAAGTTTCCTCATGATTGCCATTCTTTCTCTGGCTCTCATTCGGTTTCTCTCAATCTGACTTTTCCATGTCATGCGCCGATCAAATGGGACTCCCAGATAGGTTGGGTTGTCGTTTGGCTGCAGGAATTTGCCATTTAAGCTTAATTTGGTATTTTGGGGTTTTAATGAGAGCGAGAATATTGTGCATGTGGTTTTCTCCTCGTTTATTTTGACCAGCCATGAGGTCGCCCACTCTTCCAGCGATGTTAGGGCCGTCTGCATCCGATTTCTTGCTATGGTGAGATTCTTTTCAGAGGTCCACATAGCCAGATCGTCTGCAAACATTGAGCTATGGACTCTTCTTGGTATATTCTCTGTTATATCGTTTATATATACCAGGAAGAGTGTGGGTGACAGTACTCCCCCTTGGGGTACTCCCTGCTCGAGTGTCACGTTTTTGCTCATCTGCCCTTGTACTTGGACTCTGGCCGTTCTTTGTTTGAGGTAGTGGTTGATCCACTTGTACATTTTCCCACAAACATCACTTCTTCTTAGCTTGACTCTAAGTCCGTCTTTCCAGACTTTGTCAAATGCCTTTTCCAGATCCACCCAAACAGCTACTGTGTGTTTCTGTACCTGGTTTTGCTCCTGGTAGGCATCTTCTATCTCCTGGGCTATGAGGATGACCTGGTCCTCAGTGGATCTGTGCTGTCTAAAGCCGGCTTGCTGTGGAATTAGTATTCGTTTTTCTTCCAGATGCCACATCAGTCTGGTGTTTATCATCCGTTCCATCAGCTTGCCGACAAAGCTCAGTAGGCTGATGGGCCTGTATCCATTTGGATCTGTTTTGTCCTTTCCTGTTTTTGGTACTGGTACCAGTATTGCGTCTTTCCATGCCTGGGGTACAATTCCCCTTTTCCAGCTTTGGTTCAGGACCGATAGCAGTTTCCTCTTCGCTGTTTGGCCCAGCCCCATCAGCATTTCGTTTGTTATCCCGTCTTTTCCGGGAGATTTCCTTTTCTTTAATGTTCTCATAGCCTCTTCCATTTCGCGCATTGTTAATTTGGCCATCATGTGCTCTTCAGGTGCCGTATTCATGTTGTCGTGCCCCTTTAGCTCTTCGCTAATGTCTGTATGCTTATCTGCAGGGACCTCGATGTGGTTTGCTCTGGCATAGTGATCGACAAAAGCGTTTGCGGCTTACTTACCTGCGATCAAGTTCTCGCCCTGTTTGATGGTAATTTGTTTGTTTGACGGGGTTTCGTCGTTCATGGCTCTGACTAGCCTCCATAGCTTGTTCCCGTCTTTGTCCAGGTTTAGGTTTTCCGTTTTATTTTTCCAGCTTTCTCTAGCTGTTCGCTTAAGAGTGTGTTTGTATTTTGCCGTGGCGGCTTTGAGGGCGATGTTTGCCTTCATGGATTGTTCTCGATCTGCCATGTTCCTAGCATTTGTTACTGCATCTTCCGCTTTCTGCAACTCATCATTCCAGTAGGGCTTATAGTTTTTCCTAGCTCCTCTTGGGATGGTTTCAATGGCGGCTTGCATTATTGCCTTGCTTAGGCTTTCCACCATGGGCTTCATTTTGTTGTTTCGTGTGTTGATGGTTTCACACAGCCCATCTGTCAGGATTGCAAATCTGTCCCAGTCGGCTCGTTTGTAATTCCAACGTGGGAGTGGTTTTGTTTCCTGTGGGCCTACTTCCATGTCAATGGTTAGCCTGATCGGCCTGTGGTCGCTACCTGCCAGTTGGTTTAGCACCTGGCTGTCTATTTTATGGTGTATGTTCTGTGTGGAGAAGGCCAAATCTGGAGTCGAGGTGGTATGCCATGTTCTGGAATAGAAGCTAGGGCTATCCTCCGGCCTATTGATTAGGGAGAGATTTGCATCTATCTCCCAATCTTCCACTTCGTCACCTCTGCTGTCTGTGTCAGAGTATCCCCATCTCTCCGAGTGGCTGTTGAAATCTCCAACTACTATGCAGTTGGAGTCTCTGACCTCCATACTCGAGAGCGATAGGTCTCTATTTGGTGGTCCGTACAGATTGAAAATGCGGAGCTTCGTCTCTTGAGCCATTATGTCAACTCCTACAATTTCTGCTTGTCCGGTGTGATTGACAGATACCGCGCTACTCTGTATGCAGTTTCTGGTCAGTATCAGGACCCCTCCTTTGTGGCCTTCTCTATCGAGACGGAAGGTCTGGTATCCTCTGATTGAGAATTTATGATTATTGTTGAGGTGCGTTTCCTGGATACATGCCACGTCAATCTTACCTTCACGCAGGTGATGTGTTAGGGAAAGTTTTTTGTTAATGACTCCCTCCGCATTCCACTGTAGTATTTTGAGGGTCTTGAGATTTTGGTCAATAAAAGTTGCCCCATAGCCATGTGCCTTGACTCCACGACACATGGGTGGGTGACCACCAGTAGTCAAGGGTGGGCCCCTTCGAGGCGTGAGGCCCGGCACTATCGCTGCCTGGCGGGACTCCGCAGGATCAGCGCCATGCGTTCTTCTAATCGGTTGTACTGTCATCATGCTGCGATTTACGTTGCACTGTTTTGTTAGGCTTGTGGCCCCGTGCATCCGATTTCAACAGGCGTTTCTGTAGGGATGCCCTCCTTGGCCTTTGGCTGTCCCCAGCCTATCTGCAAGGCAGCAGTTGTTTATGATCAGAGTTGTCTCTCATATGGAAGTTGTCTTACCAGACTATCGAGTCTTCACTACTCGTGTCTATAGGGTGCGATGATGATATGTGAGATGACATATGAGATATATGATATGGACTGGTTTACCCGGAAGAGAGGCAGTCCAGTGTGTCTGTACCCCAGGATCGTCACGTCCTGCCAGAAACGTAGCATTTGCATGTGAGTGGGGTATCTCTTTCTCTCTTTATTTTCTTTGCTTCTATGCAGAGATGGTACGCCTAGCATTTCCCGCCACCTGGGATGTTGACACAGTGGGGCAGGTGTGCAATGTCCGCTGGTCTGCATCTCTTCTGCGTCCAGCATGATAGCTATATGGCTGATTACGTACAGAGGTAGATATCGAAGCAGGAGTACATTTAGCCACAGGACAAGCCTGGTAATGTCACAAAGATGTTGTTCGCCTAGTGTGCGGACAGATCTCATGGTCATTGGTTGAGTCTCGACAGTTCACAGTGAGGTGGCTGCTTTACTGTTTTCGACACCCCGAACAGTTGGGGGTTTCGCACTTCATCGACGTATAAGGTGAGTATCAAGCAACTTTCCGCCCGCTTTGATCGGCGGACGGCAGAGACCTCTTTCTGCGGCTCTACCGGATAGGGCTGGGGCGCGAGCACCAGGTCCCGAACATGTAGGAGCCTCCCATTGCAGTTGTGCTGAGATTTTGGGCGGGATTGCGGCTTACAAGGATTCGGCCGTAATCCCCCACATGGTAGCCTAGAGGCAATGGCTTATCAGCCTGGTACGTGTACCAAAGTGTCTGCGGCTCCTCTCGATATGAGCTGGTTTTCCGTAGCAACGCCCTGTCATTTGTAGGGTAAAACTGACCTGTCTTCAGATGGTCTATTTCCAGCACCCGTTCACTATTTTGCCAGACGAATTTATTGAGGGCTTTTGTTTGTCAGTGACCAGGTATTTGAAATCTGCGGTTTCATTGGGGTTAAACACGATTTCCGTAGCGTTCTTTCATTAGAGTGTTAGAGAGCTGACTTGTCTTCAGTGAGTCTAATACCAGAGTACGTTCATTATTAGACCCAACGGTAGTGCTCTCGATTTGTTAGTCGTTCTACAGTATTATCGTGTTCAGTCAAACTAAGCCGCAGGTTCCTCTCCTGGTGGTGCCCTTCCGTCAATTCCTTTAGCGAGACAATCAAGTTACTTTGAGGGTAGCCCCAGATTTTCGAGGGTCTAATTCCAGCACCCGTTCCATATTAGACCCAACAAAAGTGCTCTCGGCATGTCAATCATGTCAGTGTTTGGCCGTGTTGAGTCAAATTAAGCCGCAGGCTCCACTCCTGGCGGTACCCTTCCATCAATTCCTTTAAGTTTCAGCTTTGCAACCATACTTCCCCCGGAACCCAAACACTTTGGTTTCCCGGAAGCTGTCCGCAGAGTCATCGAAGCAACTCCTGCGGATCGTCTGTCGGCATCGTTTATGGTCAGAACTACGACGGTATCTGATCGTCTTCGCGCCTCTGACTTTCGTTTTTGATTAATAAAAACATTCTTGACAAATGCTTTCGCGGTAGCTCGTCTTGCGGCGATCCAAGAATTTCACCTCTAACGCTGCAAATAGGAATGCCCCCGTTTGTCCCTGTTAATCATTACCTCCAGTTCCAAAAACCAACAAAATAGAACCGAGGTCATATTCCATTATTCCATGCACCATTATTCAGGCAGCCGAGGCCTGCTTTGAACACTCTAATTTTTCAAAGTAAACGTGCCGGCCACCCAGGACGCTCAGCGAAGAGCACCCGTGGGAGAGAGCCGGCAGACGGTAGGGCAGGAGACAACGGGCAGTGAACCGGCGCGAGCAGGACCGCCCGCCTGCGCCTGAGATCCAACTACGAGCTTTGTAACTGCAAAAACTTTAATATACGCTATTGGAGCTGGAATTACCGCGGCTGCTGGCACCAGACTTGCCCTCCAATAGATCCTCGTTAAAGGGTTTAAAGTGTACTCATTCCAATTACGGGGCCTCGAAAGAGTCCCGTATTGTTATTTTTCGTCACTACCTCCCCGTGCCGGGAGTGGGTAAGTTGCGCGCCTGCTGCCTTCCTTGGATGTGGTAGCCGTTTCTCATGCTCCCTCTCCGGAATCGAACCCTGATTCCCCGTTACCCGTTACAAACATGGTAGGCATGATACGTACCATCGACATTTGATAGGGCAGACATTTGAAAGATGCGTCGCCGGCACATGAGGCCATGCGATCAGCACAAAGTTATCCAGAGTCACCAGTGGAGACGCCGCAACCCCGCGAGGGGAAACGACGATTGGTTTTGAACTAATGAAAGCGCTCTTTCCGCGAGGGTCGGAGCTTGGTAAGCATGTATTAGCTCTAGAATTGCCACAGTTATCCAAGTAGGATCGTGTCATCTAAGGAACCTCGACTGATTTAGTGAGCCATTTGCGGTTTCACCGTGAGACAGTGTGAACTTAGACATGCATGGCTTAATCTTTGAGACAAGCATATGACTACTGGCAGGATCAACCAGATATCTGTCGGAGACTTACGTACAGCACACACCGGTCGGCGGAGGAAGGGTGTGTAAAAAGCCTCATTGGGACGGCCGCAGGGACCGACTGACGGGACGGACGGACGGTTGTTCCACCCGTCCCTCACTCTGTCGACCTAGGACCGCCTGACAGGGGTCTCCTACACGCACCAGACGACCGACCGACCGGGCTCGCTCGAGGAGGGATGGCAGCGCTCTGTGCAGAACGGATCCCAACGACCTCGGCGATGAATTTCACTGGGACTAGAGACAATTTGGCCTGCCGGCCTGCCCTTCTCCCGAGGAGAACACAGGGCCTTCAGGCACGATTCCTGCTTTCCATTTGCCGGTCACAAGCTCTTTGCGAGAGTCTGATTCATCTTTCCAGTTTTTAGGTGGTCTTTATCAAAAAACGTTTATTCCGCAAACCCTGGAAGCAGTCGACATTATAGACCTACTTACTCACTAGAGAAGTTACCTCTGCTCTGCTAATGTGCACATCTGATCTGAACACCCCCCCCCCCCCATTTCACCCCATGGGGCAAGAAGTATTTGTTCAACTGTGAATTGTATTTTGTCATTCTATTCCATGCGAAAGTGTGTATACAAATGTTCTTAGTTCTTAGCCGACCTTTACTTATACAGGGTCAGATGCCCCTGTGCAGATCCCAGCTCTGGTATGAGCTGGATGTAGCCACGAACAGGATCTCCTGCTTTGCGGACTAGGCTCGAGCAGCTTAATACTCCGATGCGTTGGGACAAGCGCTTACGGAGGTGGTTAACCGATGTACGAGTCCATCTAAATAAACTCAAACACTAGATCAAAGTACCCCCATCCTGTTAGGCGCCATCTATGCTGCTCTAAACAAACCACCTAACCATGGTCGGTGTTATGCCATGCCATATAGCTAGTCGCTTCTTACTACATGATCTCTGTGAGGCAGTGGTGCTATTCTGGTCCTTGTCGTACAGAAAGACCCTTGCAGACCACTCGGGCATGATTTGTGATTATCATGAACAACATAATTTGTTGTCGACATTTACTGTGCCTTGGAGAAGAAATTGTAAATTTGACTTATCTTTAATTTTTGTCTTAAAAAAGTTACAGTGCACAGAAAGGTAAAACTTTAAACCAAATGAACACAAAACCAAACGTCGTGAGAATAATTTTGAGTTGACATCTAATTCTTCAAATTCAGTATTCAGAAAGTAACAAATATGATCTTCTCCACGTTCAGTAACAAATATTATCTTCTCCACGTTCAGTAACAAATATTATCTTCTCCACGTTCAGTAACAAATATTATCTTCTCCACGTTCAGTAACAAATATTATCTTCTCCATATTCAGTAACAAATATTATCTTCTCCATGTTCAATAACAAACATTATCCTCTCCATGTTCAGTAACAAATATTATCTTCATGTTCAGTAACAAATATTATCTTCATGTTCAGTAACAAATATTATCTTCTCCGCGTTCAGTAACAAATATTATCTTCTCAACGTTCAGTAAAAAATATTATCTTCATGTTCAGTAACAAATATTATCTTCTCAACGTTCAGTAACAAATATTATCTTCTCAACGTTCAGTAACAAATATTATCTTCTCCATGTTCAGCAACAAATATTATCTTCTCCATGTTCAGCAACAAATATTATCTTCTCCGTGTTCAGTAACAAATATGGTCAAAATGTATCTCTTTCCTAGAAGATCTATCACATATTTTCTAATAAACCAACTTTTATAATTGTGTTTCTATGCAACATATAACATCGGCCGATTGCTGTACCAAAAAACAGATTGAGTCCCACGGTGGGGTTTTCACGGCGGATCCCTGGAACCAAGAAGACAGACTCGCTCGCAAATGCCGGTAGTGGCAGCATGCATCATGTAGACCAATATGATTAGGACAGTGCTCTATCTACTATGCTAGCAGTCCAAACCCAGAAGAGTCGTAGTACAGTGCGTCCCATCACACTGTAATATTCATGGCAACGAAGAGGCAGACAGACTGGTGGAAGGTTATCACAACCAGATTCAAGTGTGACTTACAAAAAGTTCACAAGGTTTATTAGAGCTAGATACATGGACAAATGAGAAACAGAGCATACTGGCTACATAAGAAATGATGCTTATTACCAGTTGAACAGACTCCGCGCAGGTACAATATATTCAATAAACTGAAGAAAGGTGTTTCTGATCAATGCTACTGGAAAATGACCCATTAATATCTGCTGCAAAACTGCCCAACACACGAAGACCAAAGAAAGCAAATGTGGTCATCCCCCGTGCCAACACTGAACAAGATCTATGACAGTGTCAATTGCCTCAGGGTGACAGCTGCTTTCATAAAACAAAATCAAGTTGATGTCTGACACCGTACAAAGAAAAAGAAGAAGACTCATCATCAACAGAGCTATAAAGAAGCAAAGATAATCATCAAACGATCCACGAGGACGGAATGGAAAGACCAGCACAAAGAATGGAGAGACCAGCACAAAGAATGGAGAGACCAGCACAAAGATGGAGAGACCAGCACGCACAAAGAGTGGAGAGACCAGCACAAAGATTGAAGAGACGAGCACAAATAATGGAGAGACCAGAACAAAGAATGGAGAGACAAGCACAAAGAATGGAGAGACCAGAACAAAGAATGGAGACACCAGCACACATAATGGAGAGACCAGAACAAAGAATGGAGTGACCAGCACAAAAATCGGGAGACCAGAACAAAGAATGGAGAAACCAGCACAACTAATGGAGAGACAAGAACAAAGAATGGAGAGACCAGCACAAAGAATGGAGAGACCAGAACAAAGAATGTAGAGACCAGCACAAATAATGGAGAGACCAGAACACAGATTGGAGAGACCAGCACAAAGATTGGAGAGATCAGCACAAATAATGGAGAGACCAGAACAAAGAATGGAGAGACCAGGACAAATAATGGAGAGACCAGCACAAAGAATGGAGGGACCAGCACAAATAATGGAGAGACCAGAACAAAGCATGGAGAGACCAGCACAAATAATGGAGAGACCAGAACAAAGAATGTAGAGACCAGCACAAATAATGGAGAGACCAGAACACAGATTGGAGAGACCAGCACAAAGATTGGAGAGATCAGCACAAATAATGGAGAGACCAGAACAAAGAATGGAGAGACCAGGACAAATAATGGAGAGACCAGCACAAAGAATGGAGGGACCAGCACAAATAATGGAGAGACCAGAACAAAGCATGGAGAGACCAGCACAAATAATGGAGAGACCAGAACAAAGAATGGAGAGACCAGCACAAATAATGGAGAGACCAGAACAAAGAATGGAGAGACCAGCACAAATAATGGAGAGACCAGCACAAAGATTGGAGAGACCAGCACAAATAATGGAGAGACCAGAACAAAAATTGGAGAGACCAGCACAAATAATGGAGAGACCAGCACAAATAATGGAGAGGCAAGAACAAAGAATACAAACCAGAAAATGACAGCGAAGATAAACTTGGCAGAGATGGGCAGACACAGATCTTCAGACTCAGGAAAGGACATTGCAGACTCAAGGCCCACCTACACAGAATGGGCATTAGAGACACCACCACATGCAAATGCAGAGCATCCAAGCAGACACCAGAACATATCCTGCAGGACTGCCCAACTTATGGAGACCAAAGAGAGGCAGTCTGGCCCGAGAAAGTGATTATGCTTGAAAAACTGTTGGGAACCGGCTAAAACCTGTCTCCTTTGTGAACCTCACTGATCTAGAAGCCGAGCATCAATTGATTAAAGAAAAACAAGAAAAAATTTCTATGATGTTCATCTATCTTTGCCTTGTAACTCAACATTTTCAAGCACAAAGACTTTGCCCGACACCTACCATTCTCATATATATGTGAGTCTCCATTCAGTTGATATGGTCTAGCCATCTTTGTCTTCAGAATAATAAATACCAATTACGGTGAACATTCTACATAAATGATGTTTGTTTATATTAATTATTATTGTACATTAAAATATATTCTTATCTTTATTTGTTGAATAGATTCTCCTGAGAAGTCTGTTTTGAAAATGATACAGATTAGTTGTGCCAAATGTATGAATCATAAAGTAATGACAATATTGTTATGTGAACCAAACTCCAAAACCAAGCCATGAGAGTTATAACAGGAGGCATGAAGTCAACGCCAATTGTAGAACTGGAAAAGATTACAAATCTGCAATCCATGACCGACAGAAGAGACTGCAAAGCCCAACAGCAAGCACAAAAACTCAGAAGACTGACAGACCATCCATTGCATAAGAGACTAAATAGTTTTGGAAATGGGAAACTAAAGCGGAGAAACTTTGCAGAAATTGCCAAAGCAAAGATGAGCGAAGACCCTATGAACGCATTAACAACACCAACGCCCATCCCTACTGTACGCAAACCTACCTGTAGGCAGCATATATTTCCATAGTTGGTAGAAAATATACCAGGTATTGGAAACAAGAACAGCCTGAAAAAGAAAGAAGAGACAGGGGACGGCGTGGCCTAGTGGATAAGTGGCACGGCTCACAATCCGAAGGTGCTGGGTTCGATCCCCATCACAGCACCGGCCGTTACCCCGGGGAAGCAAACCCTTAGAAAATGCAGGAGGAAGCAGACCCTTACATAAAATGCATGCTGAAGTCGGATGCATTGGGCCGACAGGCGCAAAATAAAAACCACAGTGCAACGCACACCGCCTTGGGGATTAGAGAAATAAGGCGAACGCAAAAAAAAAAAAAAAAAAAGAAAAAAAAAAAGAAGAGACATAACCCTGAGGTACATAACGAAAAACTACCCAAGCATGGACTGGACCCATGCATATACCGACGGTTCTGAAACAAACACAACACAGAACGGAGGGGCAGGGGTATTCCTGAGCCTACCAAATGGTAGAAAAATAACACTGTCAGTGGCAACTGGAAAATACACGAGCAATTTCAGAGCGGAGGCAGAGGTACTGAGGACTGCAGTAGAAGAAATGGCGACAGGTAAAAGAAATGAAAGCCATATAGTCCTGCTTACAGATGCTCTGGCCGGAGTCATAGCACTAAAAAGCCAGAAAAATACTGAACTTAATGATTTAAGAGCAGTACTCTGTCAACTATGCCAGCAGTCCGCACCAAAAAGGGTAGTGGTACCGTAGGTTCCATTACACTGTAACATCCAAGGCAACGAGGAGGCAGACAGACTGGCAAAAGAAGGTGCAAGGCTACCACAACCATATCCTAGTGTGACATACGAAGAGTACAAAAGGCTTATTAGAGCTAGATACATGACCAAATGGGAAACAGAACATACTGGCTACACAAAAAAAGATACCTATTACCAGTTGAACAGAAGAGAGCAGGTCGTGATCTTTAGACTTCGCACAGACTGAGGTACCACCTATTCAACAAATTAAAGATAAGTGGCACTGACGAATGCTCGTGTGGTACCGGGAAAATGACCGCTGAACATTTTCTGCAAAACTGCAGACCAGAGAAAGCAGATGTGGCCATCTCCAGTGGCAACACTAGACAAGCTCTATGGCAGTGTCGACAGCCTCAGGATGACCGCTGCTGTTTTCGAAAAAATACAGGTTGACGTCTGACAGCGTACGAAGAAGAAGAAGTTATGTGAACGTGTATTTAACACATACATACTTGTATGATTTGTCTTGTTGATCTAAGTGATACATGGCATTACCATTACATTCGGCCCCTTTACAGGAATCCTGTATCTGAGCATTTGCAGTGGTATTTTCAATAGCAATGATTTATGTATTATGAGGTCGCCAGCTCCATGCACAACCCTTTTTGCTGCTTCCTACACAACTTTTGGAAGGTTCTTTTCTTTTCTACTTAGGTACAACTTGGAGGAGACTAATGTCTGGAATGGAAATACATACTGATCAGACAATGTTAGTCTTGGTCAGGTGAAACACACTGACGAGATCATGTTAGTCAGGATCAAATGTATACACATGTATAAAGTAAATCAATTTACAGAAGGGGGCGAGGAAATGGATCATGTCACGCATTTAGGATATATGGGTTCCAGAATTGGCAAAAATGGTAACTGCTCCAAATAAATCAGAACACTAGCCATGACAACAGAGAGGCAAAATGGCCCGAAGAAATTATGGCAGAACACCAAGAAAACGACACACGTAAAAACCTTTAGAGCCTGTGTGTTTCCTGTGTCAGCATATATATATAAAGACACTATCTGTTATTACAGCTGTTCCACTGCAATCTGTCACTCACGTCCCGTTATTTACCTGAAGTAAACAAAGAGCTATAAGTTTGAGAAAACATCATTTGAATAACATAGGGTCCAGAAAGCAATGGCAAACTACTGGATGTAAAATGCCAAGAAACCTATGACAGTCGAGAGAAACGAAACTCAAAGATCTGATGGTGAGGCCCTCAGACCAGGCAGATCATCGACGCCAACTGGGGAAGAGGCCAATTTCAGAGTCAGTACAAGTAATAGAGATGACGGCCTAAAGCCTGACTGCATTACAGTGGACAACTCTGAAATGGGACTAAAAACAAAACTAAGAATAGGCACCTGGAATGTCAGGAGCCTATACCAGGGCAAGTTATTCATGATCGGAAGAGAAATGAAGAGAACCAAGATAGAGATTCTTGGAGTCTCTGAGCATAGATGGGCCGGACAAGGGCACTGTACCAGCTCCTCAGGAGAAACATTTATATACTCTGGGACGGACAAGGGTGGAAAAAGCGGGGTCGGCTTTATTCTGTCAAAGAAGACAGCACCTTCACTACTCGGTTACAATCCAGTCAACGACCGCATAATTGTAATCAGACTAAAGAAAAAGACTAGAAATTTAACAATAATTCAACTGTATGCACCAACATCAGCAGCAGACGATTGTGAAATGGATGATTTTTATAACACCTTGCAAGAAGCGATGGAAAAAGTTGAAAAAAGAGACATCTTGGTCATCATTGGAGATTTCAATGCGAAAGTCGGAGAGGAAAGAGCCGAAGAGGAGAGAAGTGTTCGAGGACCTTTTGGTTTGGGACACAGAAATGAGCGAGGAGAAAGACTGGTTGAATTCTGCACGGCAAACAACAACCTCTCCATTGCCAACACCTTCTTCAAACAACATCCACGAAGACTGTACACGTGGACCTCCCCGGATGGCAACAGCAGAAACCAAATAGACTACATCCTAGTGCAACAAAGATGGAGATCAAATGTGCTGGCGACAAAAACACTGCCAGGAGCAGACTGCGATACGGACCACGAATTACTGTTTGCAGTTTTCCAAACAAGACTACGCAGGATCTACAAAGGTTGCCAGCCAATACGCTTCGATGTATAAGCAATACCTACTGAATGCAACATCAAAGTAGAAAACAAATTTGAGGCGTTGCTTGCTATACAGGAAGAGATGACATCTGAGGAGTTGACATCGTACGCAAGGGAGATTTTGATCTCGACAGCAAAAGAAATGATTCCAAAGATATTGCACAAGACACAGAGCTATATAACAGACGAAACACAGAAACTCATTGCAGAAAGGCAACAATTAAAACAAATGGGAAGTAAGGGGACCAACACAGCATATAAAAACTGCGCAAGAAAAGTTAGAAGAGAAATAAGAAAAGATAAAAGAAGATACATAGTAGAAACATGTAAGGATATAGAAAACCTACAACAACAAGGCAAAGAAAGAGATGCATTCAAAGCAATAAGAACACTGACAAGGGAATTCCGTCCGGTTCCACATGTCATAAATGACGAAGAGGATAACACACTAACAGAAACCAAAGACATACTGAATAGATGGAGAGAGTACTGCAGAACCATGTATGGAGACAGCACAAAGCGCTCAGTTACAATCCTATTAAAGGATGAGAAAGAACCTGAACCAACATTGGAAGAAGTACGCTCTGCAATTAAAAGCCTGTAAAAAGGAAAGTCCCCAGGATGCGATGATATCCCAGCAGAGCTAATACAAGCAGGAGGAGAGGCATGTGCTCGAGTCTACCACAAGCTGTGTAAACAGATATGGCACAGTGCAGAGTGGCCAGAAGCATGGAAGAAATCAATTTATATTCCCCTCCCCAAAAAAGGCAACCTGAAGCTGTGCACGAACTACCGAACTATCGCACTGATCAGCCATGCTAGCAAGATGCTCCTGCGAATCCTATTAAGAAGGATAGAGAAAAGGTTTGAATCTGAAATTCACGTAGTCCAGGCAGGTTTTAGGAAAGACAGAGGGACCCGGGACCACATATTCAATTTAAGGAATATCTATGAAAAATGTAGAGAGTTTAATGTAGACCTGTACACATGTTTCATTGATTACACTAAGGCCTTCGGCACGGTAAAACATCAAAATATGTGGAGAATCATGAAGGAAATGGGGGTTTCCTTTGCATATAGTCCATCTCATTGAAACATTATACCAAGATCAACAAGCCGCTGTCCGAGTATCTGGGCAAACATCAGATTGGTTTGCAGTACAAAAGGGAGTCCGACAGGGATGTATACTCTCACCTTATCTGTACAACATATATGCGGAATGTATAATGAGAAATGTGCGAGAAGATGAGAACATTGAAAGTTTCGACCCATTTACGATTGGGGGGTACGAGATTCCAGAGTTACGATATGCAGATGACACAGTGATACTATCAAGAAGTGCGGAAGGGCTAGAGCAGCTACTTTCAGCCGTTAATGGACATAGTAAAGATCAAAATCTGTTCATAAACATAAACAAAACAAAAATAATGACCACCGATAAAACACAATGTCAGCATACATTTACAGTGGGTGGTGAGGAAATAGATCAGGTTACACATTTTAAATATCTGGGCTCCAGAATCGACAAAAAATGGTGACTGCTCGAAAGAAATCAGAAGAAGACTAGCTATGGCAATGCAGAGACTGAACAGCCTGAAGAAATTATGGCAGGGCACCAACAAAACGATAAAAGTAAAAGTCTTGAGAGCCTGTGTTTTTCCTGTGGCAGCTTATGGCTGTGAAGCATGGACGATTACCAAAACTTCTAGACAAAGAATCGAATCCTTCGAGTCAAAATGTTACAGAAAGATCCTCAGAATACCCTGGACAGAGAAAAGAACAAATGTAGACATTCGGCAAGAGTTGAGCATAGAGGAGAACTGGTTTATCAATTCCATTTTGGCTAGAAAATGCAAATACTTTGGTCACATCAAGAGACACAACGGTCTTGAGAGGACGGTGATGGAAGGTATGGTGCCAGGCAAAAGAGGAAGGGGTAGACCAAGAAGACGATGGCACCAAGATATCCAGGAGTGCCTGAGTATGACAGTGGCGGAAGCTGGAGTTTTGGCAAGGGAACGAGTTTCTTTCAGACATACTGTGATGGGAGCGACGTTCTACAAAGGACATGCTACATGATGAGGGTTGCATAATCCTTGATATCTATACTAGCAGCCATTAAAAACTCATCACTTTATTTTATGATAATTATTTACTTAAACTTACACAAACCCCGAAAGTGTGCAAGTGATGAAAATCACGCTGACCCTTCTTTCACGTGGATGTTATTCTTACTTCGCTTTTTACGTGTTACACGTGCAAAACAACACATTTCCCTATCCTGAAGTTGGAAAAGGTCGAATCACGTTGCAATGTGGCGCACACACATTAGGCAAGTTCCAGCTAGTAAAAGGCCATTATATGTTTTCATCGTAAGAAAGTCTGTTAATGGTTTTGTTATGTCTCGACTGTCGCTGCAAGAGCGATTGTTCGATAATGGGTATGACCAGAACTGGATTGGCGACCAGAGATTTTATTTGTGACTGGTCCACTATAGTAAGGCTGAACCAGCGGTTTCGGGCGACAGGTACCACCACTGACCGTCATGTAACAACACAGTTCAAGATCGTTAAATGCTTTTGATATATCTGCGCAACTGCTTCCAAACAGCAGCTCAGAAAAGCAGATCATGTACCTGGCGTTGTGAGACTTGCCAGCGGAAACTCTGTGCGACGGAGACTTCGCGCCGCTGGTTTGCAAAGCAGACGTCCTGACATTGGATTTATTCTTACTAGACGTCATCGGACCAACAGATTGGCTCGGGTCCTACACAATATCCGTCGTCCAAGGACGGAATGGCGATCAACGATGTTCTCTGATGAAAGCCGGTTTAATGCCTCCTTTACTGATAGACGAAATCGCGTCTGGCGTCGTCCCGGAGAAAGATATGCCGATGTCTGTGTAGACCAGCACGACTTATATGGAGGAGGAAGTGTACACGTCTGGGTTGAATTCTCTATTGACCACCGTACTGCCCTTCACGTTTTCAGATAACGTTGCTGATGTCTACGTCAATCAAGTACTGCGACCCATCGTAGTGACTTTCTTCCAGAATCACCTAGATCTGGAAATCGTTCCGCATGATAATGCTAAGCCTCACACAGCTAACGTTACCAGGAATGTCTTAGCCCAGCAACCTTTTCTTGTACTTGATTGGCCTATAATCACTTCTGACATGAACACAATTGAACACGTGTGGAAAGAACTGAACAAAACTGTCCGCCAGAATGATATTAACAGTGTGAATGATTTGAACAGGACACTCGTTGCAGAATAGAACGACATACCCAAATATTTGTCGAGACACTCTGCAATAGCATGAGACGCCGATGCCAAGCCTGTATTGATGCTGCAGGGGTCACACGCGGTATTAATGATGGCTGTGACTTCATGACAGTAAGTGCAACTTTTTGTTTTTCCCCTAAGGAGCCGCATCTGAAATGTCTCATGTTTCATAATACCACACATTTTGGTCATTAAATGGATCAAGAATGTAAAATCAGTAGTTGCAGTTTCTTAAAATTTAATACAACGAGTTGCGGTTCATAAAATAAAGCGATGCGTATTTAATGGTGTCTAATAAATTATATAAATGACGTTTAAGCAGTGAAACTGCCTATGGCAGCACTAGAACCATGTATAATTAAACAATAACAAGACAATTGGACAGTTTTTAAAAGTTTGGTTGTTATTTTGGAATGTGAATAAAATAACCGATAAGAAGAATTATATGCATTTGTGCGCATGCGCAGTAGGCATTGTACAGTAAGATCAATATATATGACATAAAAGATGGCGTTGTCCAAGGAGCCGAGATATGATTATTTAAAATCAGCATTATAGAGTGTTTCTTCTACAATATGAAATTTACTGCTGATTATGTGTAGGGAAAAAGATATTTGTATGTAGACAAAGTGGAACAGCATAGTCCATATAGAAACAACACACAGACATGTGAACACTAGAGAAATTTTTCCGAAGAATATATTTCAATACGCCATCATAAAATAATATGAAATTCTACTTGCAGATTCAGTTGATGTCTCACACAAAAAAAGGATTAAATACATAAATTGTAATCATTATAATGTGCAATATTACCATTAAATACACAATTATGAATCTATGTTTTCATGTGTAGCGTTGTTGTTGATTTTTGATGCCCACAATGAGTACGTTTACTCTTGTGTGAGTCATGAAAAGGGCGTTAAGTGGCGGGTTGTGGTAGTTGTTTTTACATCCCGAGCATGCTGATGACTGTTGATGACCGCGGTCCACCTTGGCTTCATCTGCATCAGGCTCACTACTATGGGGATCACGTCCATTCACATCTCTGTGTTTCCAGGGAATCATATATGGAAGAGAGATAGTGGTCTTTGGCAGTATATTGTGCCTGACCCTGACGCGACGTCCCGGACAGTATGTTGTGCCTGATCGGACTAGAGTCTCAGTTCCCCACATGTGTAGTATAAAGGTACAGTGATGTGAGTGATGTCGTGTTGTGGTCTATAGTGTACTACATGTCAAAGGAAAATATTGAGCACCTGTTCTAGTGTTTCACATTGCACACAAAACAAAAATAGTGAAGTAATACAATCAGTGTACATGAATAATAGTCCAAACTTCTGACGCATGTTATTGTTCGAAGCTACCCGTCTTGAGTTGAGTTAACTCTTGAAGACATTTCTTTATGGCGGGTTACTGGCTGTCGTGCAATGCGAGACTCCTATAAGAAAACTCACCATAATGAGAAATACAAATCTGACTCATATATTGGTAAATCCAAGTTGCAAAAAACCTATCCGGTACGATCATACATTCAAAATAGCCAAGCTAAAAATATAGAAAATGATATTAAAGAGAACTCCAGATAGGAATAGCGGATCTAAACATGTCAGACATAAAATGTAAAAATCATGTGGATGTCCAAAATGAAAATGATGATAACTTTCCTGACAGAAAACATGAAACAGTAGGAAACAATTCAGACCAGAACAAAAAGAAGTTCTAAGCCAGAATTTTATTTACAAGCCTGCAAACTACATCAGAAACAAACGAGTTTATGAAGAATCAACTATGGATGACACATGCCGTCTTAAGCAAAATAACAGAAAGAAAGAGAGCTAAAAAAACTTCAGAGTATAACACAATAGGCAACAAGATGCATAGTATGTGTCCGCGTGCAAATGAATAGTAATTTAAAACAACATAAAAAGTTAAAAGACTTGGGAAACAAACACAGCACAATAATTATGCATGCATAAATAAAACAACTACAACACAAGACAATAATGGCCCGTGTATGTATTAAGAACAAGAATAGATACGTCTCACTTGATGAGAAAGATATATGGATAGAAAATGTCAGTGAACTACTAGAACCATCAACATTTAATTATGACGGCTCATTAACCTCAGATCTGAAGTAGAGAAAGTATAAAAAGACATCAATAGTAAACCATCAGGCAAGAACGCCATCAATTTTTTAATGTCAACGGCTCAAGATGATTTTGGTATTGATAAAATCGATGGGCATTTCAACCACGTCATGCAGACAACGATCTAAACCACGTTACGGGAAGGAAGACTAACGTCTGGTCAGGCAAAATATACTGATGAGAGATATTAGTCAGCGTCAAGCAAAATATACTGATGACAGATATTAGTCAGCGTCAAGCAAAATATACTGGTCGACACATGTTAGTCAGGGTCTGGTAAAATATACTGATCAGACATATTAGTCAAGGTCAGACAAAATATACTGGTCAGACATGTTAGTCAGGGTCAGGCAAAATATACTGGTCAGACATGTTAGTCAGGGTCAGGCAAAATATACTGGTCAAGACATGTTAATCAAGGTCAGGCAAAATATACTGGTCAAGACATGTTAGTCAAGGTCAGGCAAAATATCCTGGTCAAACATGTTAGTCAGGGTCAGGCAAAATATACTAGTCAAGACATGTTAGTCAGGGTCAGGGAAAATATACTGATCAGACATGTTAGTCAGGGTCAGGCAAAATATACTGATCAAGACCCTCACCGTGGCTGCCTCGTAGCCCTTCCCTGAAACGGGCTGTTCTCATGGCAGCCTGGCTAACAAAGGTGATGGATCGACGTGATCCCCGTAGTAGTGAGCAACACGCAGATGAAGCCAAGCATAGCACAACCGCCTGGAGGACCCCAGTCCACCTTCATCAGCACGCTGGGAATGTGAGGAAAGCCACTGCAACCCGCCAGTTAACGTCCTTTTCAGGGCGCACACAAGAGTAAACTACTCATTGTGGACATTCGCAAACAGAAACCACGTGACATCACTCTGTATCACACTAGCCAAGAAACCTCGTGTAACCTCGTGCTCAGACAAGTCAGCCTGATGAGACTTGCAGTTGCAATTGTTCACAAGTGTACGGGAAACAATAAGGCCTAAAGAGGACAACATATAGAGTTATTTGTATTTCAACAAGATAGCTGAATAGATATCAGTAGCATGTCCTTTGCAGAACGTCGCTTCTTACAACCGCCAACCTATTTGACTGTTATAAGTTTTTTGACAGGTGTGCAAGCAAGGAAGGTTGACATTAACGAACAAGACAAACAATATTCTGTGTAAGGAAGCACAGGAAAACAGTAAAAATAGAGAGAAGTTCAGAAAAGCATTATAGACTATAAAAAGGCGTATGACATATTCGAGCAGAAGAAACTCATTAAAGGTGTTGGAAGAAAAAAAGAATGGATGAAAAAAACTCAATAATTAACAGTAAGCTTTACTTTATAGTAACCGGCAACAATAAGATCTGGCAACTTGTACCCACTGTCTAGAGATATTTCACCAAAACTGAGAAGGATGCACACTCTCTCCTTGTCTATTTAACATTTACACAACCAATTTTTTAATGGAAAGAGGAAATTCCTGGACTCGTTAACCATGCATTGTCAATATATAATCTCAGTTATCAAAGTGACATGTAGTGAAATCACTTTCAGGAATCGGTCAATTACATTTCAAAATGAAGTTAGAAATATGGATTTAACATTAACACAGAGAAATAAAAAAATATGCGAATTAGCAAAGTGGACAATGAATCGACACTACACATAAGAATAAATGATCACATACTAGAACAAGTCATTATCTCATAGTATTTTGAAAATAAAATAAAAGATGATTGAAGATTGAAATATAAATCAATAAGAGAATTGGGATGACCAAAGCTATTTCACCAACAGGAGAAGACTAACAATTTAACAAATAACTAACAAATTAAAAATGAGTCTGATCGGGCGTTATATTTACTTCTTATTGAGAGTGGTCATGTGTTATGTATACTCGTTATTACTGTATGGTGTATAAACATGAACAACAAAACAGAACGGTTGGAGAGGAGAATTGAGTCTTTTGAAATGAAGATATTTAGAAGAATGTGACGCATGTCACCAAAAGACAGAATGACAAATAAGGAATTTTGAAAAAAAATGAGAGTACAAACAGAATTTATGAATGATTCAGGAGTCCAATATTTAAGATATGTTGATCATTTCAAAATACATAACAACTTATTGGTAGCAATGCGGGACAGAAATACGGAGGACACATGTACTAGAGGAAAGCAACGTTTTAAGTGGAAGTACATAGACAATTCTATCAGTGTGCAGCCATCTAGGCAAGAGGCATAAGTCTTTGGAGAACCATTGCCCCCTATCGTCGATGCTGAGATGACAACTGAAATGAACTGAAGTAGCAGAGCTCTTTAAATCCCGCTATTCTCGACAGGCTAATATTAGCTATAACTTCGAGTACTAGAAAACAATCGGTTTTACTTTGATCTTCGCTAACTTTTTGTCTTGTCCAAACCGTCTAGTTTTTCTGTCTCCTTCTCTCTCTTTGTACCTCTCTCTCTCTCTCTGTCTCTCTCTCTGCATCTGTCTCTCTCTTTCTCTCTGTCTTTATCCCTCTCTGTCTCTCTCTGTCTTTATCTCTCTCTATTTATCCGCCTATCTCATTTCTCTCGCTACTTCCCGTCTCCTCACTCTTTATCAATTTAATTTCTCTTCTCTTGAAAACAAATCTAGATGGCCTGGCTACCGCTAAGTTAACGAGATCGACAGACTAGTTTCGTGATGTCCATGCTGTCATTACGCGATGCCATTTAGAAAATTGCACATGCGCGAGTGATATTGTATAGAAACTGTATCATCAAGGTTGACTCTGTCCTCAGGCTGTTGGTTTGTGCGCGCTGACATGCGAGGATGGATTCATTTTCTCTATCTCTCTCTCTCCATCTGGTTCCTTAATGTGACTACCGTCATCAAGCTCTTAATATTGTAGAGAAACTTGAGTTCGTCAGTCAATACTGACTACTGCAGCACATAAATGTGACGCTGGAAGTGTTAACCAACTCACTTCCTATATCACTTTATTGCATTACTAATATTCATCCCATATTCTCCGTTTTCGTTTGCCTGGTACCGGCGTATGCGATCATGGATATCTACAACTTCCTGTCTCAAGTAATAGTAATTCTGACACTGAAACACGCCGGTAACATGTTGAGCAGTTCAACATTTTCTTCGCTCGTTGTTCCAGTTTGTTCTAACTCCGCCATTTTCTTACCATCTGGTGATGATGGATGCCTGCTTTCTTCTGATATGTAAAATATGTTGTCCATGGGCGTGGGTCTCACTCAGCACATCGTCTTTCGTTTTGTTTTTTATCCAAGGGATTCTTAATAGTATTATGTAAAGTCAAATGTATGTGGCTTCCAATGATCGTCTTTTTTTTTTAAGTACTGTCCATTTCCCCCTTACATATGACATGGCCAGTTCTACATAGCATATAGCAACAGTCCTTCCGCGCTTCCATTGACAAAGATGATTTGCGAGGAATACCTTCCATATTTATTATAGCTGTTTTTGTCTGAGATGCTCTATTCTTTATTTCGAGTTGAATCACTCATCTCCTGAAGACAATTGAAAGCCATTCCTGTATTGTACAATCAGTAGATAAATATAGCATACAAGTAGTAGCGAATGGCTAATAATTTTGGGTTCAAAAGTAACTACCTTTTCCGGTGGTGTTCATCCTGTGCTACAAGTGTTGTTTGATCGTCATCAACAGTCAAACTATGGCAGAATGCTGGGATGTTTGAATGTTGAACTAAGTTGGAAAATTGGAAGACACTGAGTGGTACAAAAGAATTGCAGTCTGAGAAGCATGAGTTAATTTACCTAAGAAGATTAATACAAACCATAGCAGTTGATATAATAATGGATGTAATAATAATCCGTCCATCGTCGTCGATGAGGACCACCAACATCATAATATATATACATATCATAATGCAACCTTGATTATGTGAGTGCGCTCATGACTGATCAATCCAATTCGAGCCTGGAAGAGCATATGGCACGACTGACAAATGTAATCACCAGTTGTCTCTAAAATTGTCTCTGCTCTTGACTTCCTGATTGCTCGTCTATCCTGAGTTGCCTGGATACGTAGACCCTCGTTGAATTCAATGCCGTCCATGACCGTGCTCTTCCATGTTGAGCGATTTTGAACCAGGTTCTCCCAGGTGTTAATGTCTATTTGACAGCACTTAATAGACTGTCCTTGAAATCCTTTTTAGGACGCCCTTCACTCAGTTTGCTATACAATAGCCTCTTTGGAATCCTTTCGTTTGACATTCGGGCAAGGTGACCAGCCCATCTCAATTGGGATTTTTGCAGAAGTGCCTGAATACTTTGCATGTTGGCGAATAATGGATGTAGAAGAAGGAAAAGCTTTGAAGAGATTCGACACAATATCATATCAAGTTCTATTGGCTAGACTGTGGGGCAGACCGATTGATCGTACATGCGAGGGCCGTTCAGAAAAAATGCTCGTTATTCTCTGGAGCCGTTTATTCAAGAGGCGTGCCATTGTCTACACAATGTACATGGGTATGTCATGTAAACTTCTCTTTTATTCAACATAATCCCCAGAAATGTGTACAGCTTTATGCCAGCGCGAAACAAGTGCATGTATTCCTAGCCGGTACCAGGTTTTGTCTTGATCATGTAGGCATTTCTTGGCTGTATGAATCGCTTCTTCAATATCTTCAAACCTTGTCACACAGAGTGCATCTTTGAGTGGATCAAACAGATGCAAACCAGAAGGTGCCAAATCGGGACTATAGGGTGGATGGGGTAGTACAGTCCAACCCAATTTGGTGATTGTTTCCAGACTTGTCGTGAAGGAGAAGCAGGTCTGCTGGATTCATATGCGGCGGAACTCTTCTGAAACGTGGATTTTTTAAATATAGCTTGCGAATTGATTGTCTCTCTTCTTGGCATCACATCCACAAGAATCATACCTTCAATATCCTAAAAGACAGTAATCATGACCTTTCCAGCTGAAGGAGTCTTGAATTTTTTTCTTCTTGGTCATTGCAGGTGATGCTATTCTATGGACTGTCTTTTTTTTACTCAGGTTCAAATTTATATGCCCAGGTTTTGTCACATGTAACCATATTAGACAAAAAGTTATCTCCATCAGCACTGAAACGCTCCAACAATTTAGAAGAAAGTGTTTTCCTTTGCAATCGGTGGTCATGTGTGAGACTTTGAGGAACCCATCTTGCACAAACCTTAGAATATCCGAGAGTTTTTATAACTGCATTTACACTACACATGCTGATTGACACATGTAAGGTCAGTTGTTGAGTAGTGATTCGCCTATCAGTAAGAATAATGCCCTTAGCGCATTTCAACATTTATGCCATGGTGGCTGTCAGAGGACGTCCACTGCGCAGCCGATCAAGCAGCTCCGTATCAACACTTCCTGATTCTTTGATTCTCTGAACCCAGCGACTAACTGTACTCCTGTCGACTACAAAACTTCTGTACACATCACATAGATGCTTGTGAATGTTCACCACAGTTTCCTTCTCTGCAACAAGAAATGCTATCACAGTTCGCTGTTTATAACGCAAGCTGCTAACATGCTTCATTTCAACGGTTTAGTGCAGTCGTACTATTTGGCCGATTGCGGGGAAATTTATTACATACAATCTACACATGCCATATTTGAAGTGTGCACAATTTCTCGCTTTAATTTTCATTATTAGCTGAAACAAACGATGTGGTGCATTACTTTCTGAACGCCCCACGTAGATCTGCACACAAAATAAGGTGTCTCATTGGAAGAAATTGAAATTTTTTATTGCGATCCTTAAAAAGTTGTAACTCAATAGACACGAAATGACTGTTGTACTTTGAGATTCTATTGTAAATGTTGGTAGTAAAAGGTGATTGTGTAAATGGTTGATGTGAGCAAAGAAAGGCGTAAAAGATGGAGATTGCTGATAGAGACTGACAAGAACAAATTACATGATTACAGGAAACACAAATGCTAGTGTGCCTGACACTACATAACATTTCGCCCTATCGTATCTTCCTGCAACCATTATAAAATATAAAGCCATCTTTATAACGAGGGACACGCTCATTAATAGTGTTATGAATCCGAGATGTCAAATCAATTTTCCTGCATTTGTTGAACAATATAACCTCACCGAGCAACATTTATAATAGAGTATCGCCAACAGTTTGCTTGATAAGTTCGCTGACTGTTGACATTCTCATAATGGCGCTGTTTTTGTTTCAATTACGTTCTCGTCTGATCCTTGAATAATTACACCTTAAATATCTCCATTTCCGAGCAATACAATTTCGTTGCAATCGGATTCAAACATATATCGATGCTTTGTTTTCAATGATGGAGATTATCGACTTCGGGTAACACGTAGGAACTTACTTTAACTGTACTTGAAATGTAAAGGGTGTACAGCTTGCAATGGAAAACGCAATTTCTACTAGGTGTATGGGTAGGTAGGTAGGTAGGGTAGGTAGGTAGGAAGGCAGGTAGGTAGGCCAGGTAAACGGTTTGCTTAGGCGACACCGGCCAGATACGCAAACGGTTAGTGGAACGATGCTTGACTGAATGTGAGGCTGCAAGGAATGAGCAGGAGATCTTTCTGATTAGATCATGATAAATAGGCTCGTTTCCCATCATTGATATCCATGCCCTGTGTTAGGAGCTCATGGTCGGGGATGGCCTCGGTAAGGTGCGTCAAATATCCAAAAATGACTAAACGGCGATGGTTTAGCATGATGAATGTGCTCTCGATGCCTGCCTGTCGGGTGACTTCGTCGTTTGTGACGACGTGACAGCAAGTGGATCGCAATGATACGCCTATGGCTACGCATGTAAAAGACTTCTGACCACTCTGTAGAGAATAGTCCAGCTTTCTAATCCGTACAGCAGGATTGGGACGACACAGTTCATGTTTTGGACTAAGACCACAAATGGTTTTACATACACGCCAGGCTATAATTGGCATGGAATGGTTAAAGACATACAATATAACTTAGGATTAATTTATCCCACTATTAACTCTGTAATGAAGGATGATCGCCCTAACATTATTATCCACGGGTGTGTCATTGCCAGGCGTGGTATGTTGAAATGTCTCGGTACGTTTGAATGCAGCCTGTTACACAAATATCAAGTAAATCTACCCACTCAAAGCTACAATAGAGAGCAAAGCGACACGAAAGACATGGCTGAAAAAACGTAGACAATGGACTGAGAATCCCTCAAATGTTCATGGCCACTGTGGTGTGAAATGCGTTCTGGATGGACAGAACACGACTGCGCCCAGGTTATTCTTGACCCCCCCCCCTCCCCCCCCCACCTCTTTGTTCTTCCAAAGACGACAACATGCTCGAACCTCTGAAAACATTCAGGTATAAATGGCCTACACTAACTACCATATACGTGTCAACAAATGTGTCAATACATGTCAACTATTGCTCGGAATAAGAATGGAGAACAAAAGAGATACTCCAGGTCGCCTGTGGTTTTCTGAGGTCTCATTAATAAGGGCAGTTATCGTGGCTCTCAATACTTGATATGGTGTGTCCAAAGGAATGGGTACGGCTGGAGTGGATAGCAGTGATAGAGACTTCAAACCGTTATGTGTGTCTACCATCCATGCTGGGCTGGAGTACATTAAAAAACGGATATTTTGGCTTTGCAAGCACCTATTGTCGGGACAAAAAATATGGTTAGCTGGTGGGACATTAAATGGGGTTGGTGGGAGGGACATTAAATATGGTTAGCGGATGGGACATTAATAATAGATAGGGGTGGAACATTAAATGGAGTTGGTGAGAGGGACATTAAATATGGATAGGGGTGGGACATTAAACACGGATAGGCGTGGGAGGTTAAATAGAGTTAGCGGGAGGGACATTAAATATGGTTAGCGGATGGGACATTAATAATAGATAGGGGTGGAACATTAAATGGAGTTGGTGAGAGGGACATTAAATATGGATAGGGGTGGGACATTAAACACGGATAGGCGTGGGAGGTTAAATAGAGTTAGCGGGAGGGACATTAAATATGGTTAGCGGATGGGACATTAATAATAGATAGGGGTGGAACATTAAATGGAGTTGGTGAGAGGGACATTAAATATGGATAGGGGTGGGACATTAAACACGGATAGGCGTGGGAGGTTAAATAGAGTTAGCGGGTGGGACATTAAATATGGATAGGGATGGGACATTAAATATGGATAGGGGTGGGACATTAAATATGGATAGGGATAGGACATTAAATATGAATATGGGTGGGACATTAAATATGCTTAGGGATGGGACATTAAATGGAGTTAGCGGGTGGGACATTAAATATGTTTAGGGGCCTTAGTCTTAGTCGACCTGTACTTCTACATGGGCATAAGCCCATGTTCAGGTCCCATGTCTACCGTGAGCTGGATGTAGCCAAGAAGAGGATTTCCTGCCTAGCGGGTTAGACTGAAGCAGCTTATTACTCCCTTATAGTGGGTGGTTAACTGATGTGCGAGCCCATCTTAATAAACTCAAACACTAGAGCAAAGTACCCCCGCAGCCTGTTAGGCGCCATCTATGATGTTCTTAACAAATCACCTAACCATGGTCGGTGTGATGCCATGTAACACAGTTAGTCGCCTCTTACGACATGCTCTCTGTGGGGCAGTGGTGATATTCTTGTCTTTGTCATACACATAGACCCTGGCAAAACACGTGGGGATATGTGTGGTATAATAAATATGGATAGGGGAGGGACATTAAATATCGTTAGGAGGTGGGCCAATAAAAATGGTCAGGAGGGGGGACATTAAATATGGTTAGGAGGTGGAGCATTAAATATAGTTAGGGGGACATTTACTATGATTAGGAGGTGGGACATTAAATAGGAATGGTGGGGGGGGGGGCAATTAAAATGGTTGGGGGGTACGACATTAAATAGGGATAGGGTGGGAAATTAAATATGGATAGGGATATGACATTAAATATGGACATGGGCGGGACATTAAATATGGATTCAGTCATTAACCCTCTCCTGGATAGTAACACTTAATGACTAACAGACTGCAGCAGTTTGGTATCAAACTTGTATCAAGCATCGAGGAAGAGACAATAAACTTGTATCAAGCAGAGCGGGACAGACAAGAATAAACTTGTATCAAGCAGCGAAGGACAGACAAGAACAAACTTGTATCAAGCAGTGAGGGACAGACAAGAATAAACTTGTATCAAGCAGCGAGGGACAGTCAAGAACAACATTCTATCAAGCAGCGCGGGACAGTCAAGAACAAACTTGCATCAAACAGCGATGGACAGACAAGAACAAACTTGTATCAAGCAGTGAGGGACAGACAAGAACAAACTTGTATCAAGCGGCGAGGGGCAGACAAGATCAAACTTGTATCAAGCTGCCCGGGACAGACAAGAACAAACTTGTATCAAGCAGCGAGGGACAGACAAGAACAAACTTGTATCAAGCAGCGCGGGGCGGACAAGAACAAACCTATATCAAGCAGCGAGGGACAGACAAGAACAAACGTGTATCAAGCAGCGAGGGACAGACAAGAACAAACGTGTATCAAGTAGCGAGGGACAGACAAGAAGTGTATACAACCAACTAGCAACTTGAACCGTTTGTATCTGTACTCTTCTCTTTTTGGCGAGGGGGAACATAGCTTCCTTGTATCGATGTTTGCCCGGAATGCAGTAATGTCAACTCCCCAATAACATAACAAAGCGTAGAGAAAACGTGTGGTTGAAACATCATCGTACTCGTTAGACATTGAAAAGTCGGAATATAATGGTTATAATAATATAGATTGCATTTTGTTCTCTAGAAGATTCATGAATCGATTAATGCAAAAATGTAGACAGTCTCAGACTGCAGCAGTGATCGTGTGACAGTAATTGAAAACTTTAGAGATTTGACAAAATAGAGCGCACTCAAAACCAGGCAGCACGCAATATGAGAGGAGCCTTAAAGTCAACACAAATAATGACCTGGATACCATTACAGAGCTGCAGCCAATGAAAGATGGACGAGACAGCAGAATGCTACAGCAAACCAACACATTTTAAATACCCATTGACCGCCCTATTCCCCAAAGACAAAATCGACTGGAGAGAGGTATGCTAAAGCAAAGTAGCCAATTTAGACAAAACAGAAAATAGGAAGTGATGCTACGCTCACAAACACAATCATAAAACCAATGACAGCGTGAGATATCCGGACATATATTTCTCGAGCTTCTCAACATCCAAAATAAAAGGTCACAGACAGGTGAGCAAAGAAATCACGTGACCACCATATAGATCAGCCAGAAATGTCCACCAACGTCCTTGACCCAGACATACACTTAAAGCTCAGCAAAAGATGCCACAAAAAATTGGGGAGGGGGCATTGTTATAAAACTAAAAAATTAAGCCTACTCAACAGCACTTGCTACTGAGAGATACTGTAAAAAGTCAGTGCTAAAGGTACAGCCCTGAGGCAGACGCAACCCTCAAGGAGCGGCCAGAAAAACAAAAGGTTGTTTTAACAGATGTCATATCAGTGTTAACAGCCTTCAAGAACCAGGACACAAATGTACTCGACGCCCTAACATTTACTCGATCGTTTGGCTCGGTGCAATAAAAGGTGTACAATCTAATGGATACCAACCCACTACAAAATCCTAGGCAGCGAAGAAGCAGATAGACTTATCAAACTACAACAAAGGGACCACATATGAGACAAAAGCAATTATTAAGGCCAAGTACAGATTAAAATGGAAAAGCGACCACTCTGGTCACATAAAATGAAGCCTACCATCAACTCTCAAGGCGAGATCAGGTTATCATTTCCCGGCTATGCAGAAGACACGACAGAAACATCTTTATAATAAATTCAAAATTGGTACTAATACACTTTTGTGCCTGTGACATAGAGGAACAGCCATTGCGGTCTTGGCCATCATACACTAGTGAAAGGAATAGCACGTAACAACAAATGTCCTTCCATGAAGAGATGCATGTAAGTGTACAGACTCAAGCTGACTGCTGCTTTTGTTACAGTCATTGAAGTTGAAAACTGAAGACGAGCGTAAAAGTATAAGAAGAAGAATACGAATAAGAAGAAGAGGAAGAAGAAGAAGGAAACGAAAAGAGTAAAGCTTGAAAAAGCTTAAGTATGTAACTAAATTTAGGTTAACCTCACAGATAAATAAATGGAAAGGTGATTTAGTATTACAGTGCAGACTCGATACAACGTCACTGAAAAGTGCAGAACATCTATGATTAATGAAAAATGCTAAAGCAATCGATAAATCAAACATTAGTGGTGTCCTAAGCTAATTGGACTGAGCTCTTAACTCTTGGCAAATTGTCTTACGGCATGTAGTGGCGCGTCTTACCTCATGGGGCGTACTGAAAAAGTTGACCTCAGTTCTCCTGATTGTATTGCAATGATAGGTTTCTCAGTGTGATCAGTCGGTTCAGAAATGGTTCATGAGCATCAATGAGAAGAAGACAACTTGCAAACTATTTCTACGTTCAGATAAGGCAAATAAAATATCACAGAAACTAAATGGTCACGAGCTTCAAGAAGAAACAACCCTGCATATCTAGACATAACATTGGACAGCAGATTGACATGGGAAAATGAAATTTAAAAGTGCCAACAGAAAGAAAAACATCGGATGATTAATGATAAAATATTGCCGCAACCACACGAAGTGCAGACCATGAAATACTACATTGCTGTACATAATATATATTCAAACTGCTCTCAAATCATCCAATGATCAAAACACTGTAAGGTTATAGTTAATGCAGACTATAGGAAAGGGGCTTCACTCAAAAAGCTAATCAACTAGTCCCCTTCATGCCAGCCATGGCAAAGGTAAAGGCAGAACCACCGAATCAAATACATCACCTTTTCCATATGAAAGAGAAAACAATTTCCAGAGCTCAGCTGATAGACAACAAAGAAATGATGAAAAAGTGCACCGAGACATAAACAGGGAGAACAAGTATGGTGTTACAATATATGGGTGGTCCAACACATACACAGATGGGCCAGGAACAAATATAGCGTTACAATATATGGGTGGTCCAACACATACACAGATGGGCCAGGAACAAATATAGCGTTACAATATATGGGTGGTCCAACACATACACAGATGGGCCAGGAACAAATATAGCGTTACAATATATGGGTGGTCCAACACATACACAGATGGGCCAGGAACAAATATAGCGTTACAATATATGGGTGGTCCAACACATACACAGATGGGCCAGGAACAAATATAGCGTTACAATATATGGGTGGTCCAACACATACACAGATGGGCCAGGAACAAATATAGCGTTACAATATATGGGTGGTCCAACACATACACAGATGGGCCAGGAACAAATATAGCGTTACAATATATGGGTGGTCCAAGACATACACAGATGGGCCAGGAACAAATATAGCGTTACAATATATGGGTGGTCCAACATATACACAGATGGGCCAGGAACAAATATAGCGTTACAATATATGGGTGGTCCAACACATACACAGATGGGCCAGGAACAAATATAGCGTTACAATATATGGGTGGTCCAACACATACACAGATTGGCCAGGAACAAATATAGCGTTACAATATATGGGTGGTCCAACACATACTCAGATGGGCCAGGAACAAATAAAGCGTTACAATATATGGGTGGTCCAACACATACACAGATGGGCCAGGAACAAATATAGCGTTACAATATATGGGTGGTCCAACACATACACAGATTGGCCAGGAACAAATATAGCGTTACAATATATGGGTGGTCCAACACATACACAGATTGGCCAGGAACAAATATAGCGTTACAATATATGGGTGGTCCAACACATACACAGATGGGCCAGGAACAAATATAGCGTTACAATATATGGGTGGTCCAACACATACACAGATGGGCCAGGAACAAATATAGCGTTACAATATATGGGTGGTCCAACACATTCACAGATTGGCCAGGAACAAATATAGCGTTAAAATATATGGGTGGTCCAACACATACACAGATGGGCCAGGAACAAATATAGCGTTACAATATATGGGTGGTCCAACACATACACAGATGGGCCAGGAACAAATATAGCGTAACAATATATAGGTGGTCCAACACATACACAAAACGGGATGGACATGAAGGGAAGGAAAGGAGGGAGGGTGAGTGAGGTGTTGCTGGTTTACATAACATTAAATAAGTGACAAGATATTCGTATCTCAGTGTCTACTGACAAATTCTAAAAACATCTTCAGGGCTAGTAATGAGACACTTAGAATAACTGCAATATCCATTGTTGAAAATAAGGACCATGCCAGAGACAAAATAGTTCTCATTGCAGATTCCATACCATTGATAATGGCCCTCAGAAACTATCACCAAAAATCGAATTTGACAATCTGTCTGAGATTCTCATGAATACCAGCTCAAAAATCAACAGTGTGAAAATGAAGTGAATTCCTGCACCCTGTTGTTGTTATTCCATATTTGCTGAGAAAGCCTTCTCTTCGCAGCCCAATGTCATCTTATGTAGGTACAGGTCTTCTTCAGTTGTTTCTCTGCTCCGCACAGTGTGTTGGCAATTGTTGGCAGTGCTTGTAAGAATCGTTTCCTGATGTCCGTAAACACTCAATGAGTAGATGTGGAACTGTTTTATCAGGATGAGAGGAATGTCTGAACAAGGGCAGGTGCTGGGGATTAATGCGATTCAAGTGGCTATTGACTCTGTCCTGTTAGGAACTGAAAGATGAGACTCTTATCTCTTCTATATAGTTTATTTATGTCATCGTTACTTTTTGGCTGTGAGATTTCGTTAAATACACTGCGACCTGTTGTTCTCGTTGCCACAGACGTTCATCCAGATTTCCCGAGTAAAATTCAAAAAAATTCCTTGTATTGTGTGGTTACCCTAGTAGCCCACTATGTCAGGGATCCATTGCAAGGTGACATTTATCCCGTGGGCAGTGATGATGTTGTTGATCGCCTTTCCCACCAAGAATATCTCCTTTTCTTTGTATGGGGTGTATCAGTGCATCCAGAACCGACTTGGAGAAACTATAAATCCCAATATCCATCGGCAACAGTTCGTCCAAGTCAAGCCGTTGGTGCAAATTCTCAACTGATGTTTTTATAGCCTCAGCCTCCGCTTCATGATTTGAACGTTTTTCACCGAATGAATCACAAAGCTCGTGTGTGGGCCCATCCGGATATTTGTATATGGATACCATACCCTAGAAATGAGGTAGATTTGAATGATGATTGCTGCCGAAGACGGATGTGTCGGACCGAAATGTGCAAATATCGCAGTCAGTCTGTAATCTAACGACACAACGCATTCCGTTCTCTGGACTACATCTAGCTACTTGCAAAACCCTGTTCAGGCCTTGTTAGTGGGAGATTGAGAATGAACGCAGAAGAAGAAGAAGAAGAAGAAGAAGAAGAAGAAGAAGAAGAAGAAGAAGAAGAAGAAGAAGAAGAAGAAGTAGAATGCTGATCCATCCGTATAGACCAGGACTGTCGATTTTGGATAGCTAGATACTGTCTCCAAGGTACATGTCTTCAGGTTATTAGGTGTAGTTTCCTTGGTGGCTGCCTTTTCTGTCAGATGTGTTTTTATGACTTTCAGGCAAAGATTTTCCCAAGGGGGTAGACCAAAAAACCTATTATCCGTTTCTCTCTCCTCTGGCTTTCCTCTTCTGCTACATCCAGGGGGGACAATTGCTTTAGTCTTCTTATTTGCTTCCAAGTGTCTATTTGTACCCTATTTGAGTGGTCATTTTCTTGTATCTCTCTACCGCTTCAGAGAGTGCCCCATTTCTCCTGTTATCTAACCGTTCTTTGTTGGCCTCTTATCTCGCACGCCACTGAAGGTGCTGATCTCATCCCCCCACAAATTAGTCTGAGAGCTTGATGCTGCACCCGGTCAACAGATGAGATGTTACTTGTACTCACAGTGGTCTGTATGGGAAGGTTGTAGTCCATTACTGTTCGTACATAATCAAGGTATAGTTGCCGAAGAGTTTGTTTATTATCTCCCCAATTTGTACTAGCAAGTCTTTTGATTAAGTTTAAACGCTTGGTTTGCTTTACCTCTAATATTGCAGATGTGGCTTCCAAATGTCAACTGTCTGTTCAGTGTTACTTCCAGATAAACTGGGGTATTCTCTTTTATTAGTAATTTCACATTCATGTTGATGTTAATGGATCTCTTTGCTTCTTTATGACCCAGGGAGAAGATGGTGCATATGTGTTTCAGTGTATTTATCTTTAGTTTCCACAGTTCGCAGTAAACTGACATTCTTCTTCTAACGTTCTGTTTCTTGATGTTGCACCTGTAAAGTTGGTATCTATGGTTCTGTTGGTCATGTAGTGGAAGGCATGACCAGTCCCTAGTATGTTCTTGTGCGTTTCTGAGTAAAGTTATGAAGAGGTTTCTTGACCGGACCCTAGTATGTGCTTCGTACGTGGGCAGCTTCACTGCTTCTATTATTTCTGCTGTCCCTCTTTTGCGTGGGCGACCGTTGGCTCTGTATCCATTGAATATGTATAGAGTGCTTTCTGATGGATACCATCTGGTGTTTGTCGTGTCACGTGTTTTCGTCTTTTGAATTATCCTCTTTGTGACTTTTCTTGCCAATTTAAACTCAGTATAGCCCGTCGTTAATTTTCTCATAATCCATATAATGCATTTGTTCTTTTTCTCCTTAATTGCTCTATTTACTTTATCATTCCACCTCGCTGTAGTTTTTTGTTTAGAGCCTCTTGTCTTTACAATTCCGTATGTTGTTCTCGCTGCTTCAGTGATAGTACTCTTGAACATCGTCCATTCTTCTTCAACTGTCTGTGTTTCTAATGTGAGTTTTGCAACTTTCTTTATGTAGTTCTCTTGTGTCTTGGTATCTTTTAATCTTTAAAACTTGATTGTTTCTCTTTCTGTTTGTTGAATTGGTTTTATCTTCGCTTTCCATTTTGTTCTTAAAGTCATCATTGCGGCTTTATGGTCATTATCAACACTAAGGTTCGGAATAGCGCTTGAATCGGTCACTTGTCTGTCTCTACTTTTGTTGGCTAGTATAAAGTATATCTGGCTTTTACAGTTCAAATGAATCCACCTGTACGACGCGTATACTTGTGAGCTTATGTGCTTGAAAAAAAGGATTTGTTATGAACGTTATGCTTGATTCACGTTTCTAGGAGTCTTTGTCCGTTCTCTTTTCTCTCTCTTTGTGTCTCCGTATTTTCCCAGATAGTTTTCAACTCTTGTTCTGTTCTGACATATCCTGGTCTAGCGTTTAAGTCTCCCATTATAATATAGTTTTCTTCAATATTGACGCTGTTAATTATGTCATTTAGAATGCCAAATAATTATTCGCATTCGTCTTCATTTTGTGGAGCATCACAATGGGCTAATATTTGATTGCATGTTATTCGCCGCCCCCCCCCCCCCCAACCCGCACCCCCACCTTTCGTTGATTTCGGCAGTCATTATTCTCTCTATATAATTTACTTCAAGTATATTCTTTGCTGTAGTTGGTTCATGAAGAATACTACACCATGTTTTGCTATTGTGTTTGAATCTTTTCCGGACTATAGTAGTGCATTGTACGCATTGTACGGGATATGTATATTTGTCGCGTCATAGAATTTGGCTGTTATTTCTGGTTGTGGGTTGATTAGCTCCGTTCAACGTCGCCTCTGTTCGGCTTCTGTAGCAATGTCTGCTTGTCTTTGGTGGGATGTTTGCAGCAAATGGTTTATTACACAGCTGTCTTGTAATCTGGTAAATGCATCTGCTGTTTCTTCATTTAGCATTTTAGCAACATCTTCAGCGATTATGGCTAGGTCGTTGATGAACTGTCTCTTGTCCATGCGAGCCTCTTTATTTAACGGTAACAAATGCCTGCACTCCTCTCTCGCGGTAGATGTCTTTGCTGCTATGAGATTAAATGTTGCTGTCCTCCTTTCAAGGATTTCATCCCATGGGTTGCTACTCATCCACCTTCTCTTATGGCTCTTTATATACACAGCAGTTGCCGCAGCCGGCTCTTTTACAACAGATTGATATTTTCCCATTATCCTTCATTTGTTTGGACAGTCTTGTTCTATCTGCGAGATTTGTAAACCGATAGCGTAATTGGGCATTGTCTGCTGTTTGTATGTTACCACACAACAGCGTTTGTACATCAATTCTCTTGTCACTGTTCTGTTGATGACGATTCCTCAATTTGAGCTTCAGTCTAGATACACAAAGGTTGTGTTTGCTGCTAACATATGTCACTCGATACGCTGTGACATGACAGACAGACGAGTGAAACTTCGTGCCGGTGCAAAAATGGTCAATCTGGTTCTTCGTCTTGCCATCTGGGAAATTTCATGTCATTATGTGTATGTCTTGTGGGTGGAAGATGGTGTCTGCTATAACAAGCTCTGATATCTCACATAATTCCAGTAATCTTTCACCATAATGATTCCTTAGCCCCCAAGGCTTGGGTAACAATTTCCCTTTGTTTTTATTTCAAACCTGTGGATTGAAGTCACCAATGACCACTATAATATAATTCTTATTGACACACAGAAGCAGGTCCAAACAGGTATCCTTGTTTTTGTCTTGATCCCCATTTATGGGTACTTAACACTGTATAACTGGTTTGGTACTGAGCGGTTAGCAGTCTTTCGTTTATCTGTTTAACAGCTGATAAGTGATTTTTTTCTGCATTGCATGCTATTGAGGATTGCCACTCACTCAACGTGGAGGTCATCTGATCTCCCAGAGTAGAGAAAAAGCTTTTTTTGTTTGTTTGGGAGGTATTTCCTTTCTGCGCCTGTCCCCCTACTCTCACTTACACCCATACTGTCTAGCCGATAGTTTTACATTTATTTGCAAATTTCTAGCGATTTTCTCATCCGGTGAATGGTTCTCACATTCCAATAACCAAATCGGGTTAGGCATATGGTTTCCAGCAAACTGGCTCGCTTGGTCTCAATCTTTAGAAAACATGTTAACCAACGCGTTCGTATCATTTTACTATTTAAAAAATCTTGTAGAACTAAAAGGAAAATCCAAAAGATTTTGAGTCGTTTGCTAAGGGAAAGCAAGCTCATCATTGACCGACAGATATATACATATAGAGAGAGAGAGAGAGAGAATAGAGAGGGAGAGGGAGAGAGAGATTTGCTGGCCGTGAATTTGAAGAGCAGTTATAGCTCGTATTTAAATTGGCTAGCTCTCTAGTCAAGGACAGAACTAATGTCCGTTTCGCGACAGGCTAGCGTAACCGATTGTGTCTGTTATCTGACATTTTAATCTCACAAACCTTTACGTTCAGACGACCCCCTGGATGATTGGTCAAGCAACGTCAATAAGTATAATGGGAAATATTTCTCGCCTGAGTCAACAGGGGTAATTTTGTCATAAACGTGGTTAGTTACAAGTGTCGCCCACATGTTTACCCTCTGCTATCTTTTCTGTCGACTTCGCCAGTCTCAGTGTTTCTTTGTTCCGAGAGCCTCTGGTAGGCGGCTTCGTGGATTTCTATCCGGAGACGCAGTTTCTGTGTGCCCGTCCTAGACTCAGCAACTCTAGGGCCCAATCTGCTAGCAGTAACCTAGTGAAGGCCAACACATTATGTTTGTGTTCACTCTTTATCCGAACATTATCACCAACTGTTGATTTCAAAACGGAAAGTATGTGTCGTGTTTCTGGTCAGGTCTACTCTGTAACGGAATCGTAAGTGTGAGTTGCAACTGTAGTCTGTAAGTCTTAACATCTGTACAAACTTGCTCTTATTGTATTATGTCAGATGTGTGTGGTGTGTTTGTGAAGGAGAGTGAGAGAGAGAGAGAGAGGGCGGGGGGCACAGACGGACATGCTACGTGTGCACCGGCGCACAGCGTGCCATCGTGACCTGAATAACTTGAGAGCCGGCTTGTTCATTGTTTATGTTAGGTTTACGAATCTTGCACTACAAAGATAATGCATTGTATGATTCTTTCGATTCTAATTCTTGGCAGAATTCGTCAGTTAGAAGTCGCCAGTCATAAATCTGTCGTCAGTCAGAAGTAAATAGAATATGGGAAGATGTTTTCATATGTAAAAGTTATATATGTGCCTCGATGTTCCCCTTGTAGACTGTTTCTCTACTAGTGATAATGATAGATAAACAAATTAGCCATCAATATACTGCAGACGATAATATGATATTGTTTAATGTTTATAATATTCATTAACCAAATGGCGGATATTTGTTGACTTGCCAATATTTGCTCTAATCTAGTTTAGTTCTGTGGTGTGTTACTAATAAATAACTGACATCAGCTGTAAACAGACGGGACTTCATTCAGCCCAGTTGTGTGTAAGATTACCGTATAATTGTTATAATGTAACACTCGCACTGCACTAAATGAATAACACACATTTTGTCCCTACTACCTGTAACAGTTTTATTATCTTGACACGAGCTGTGCTACATTTGAACCATGCAATGTATAGTTCCCGCATAGTTAATAATAATTGGATATCAGTCACTTGTCATGCTTGGTGAGGCCCTTATAATCATAATAATAAAGCTTGGAGCCATATTACACGAAAATACCCAACATAACGAGTTGGAAGTCACTTCCTGTCCAGTTTGTCGGGGATTTGTCTCGGCATGACGTCTCCACGTACAGAAAGGATTGGACAAACTACTGTTCGACAAAACTGCCATTATGAAACACATTACAAACAAACACACACACACATACATCCAAACACTGACTAGTACGTCCTGATATCGCCAAAGGACTAAGGTCTGAGGTGGAAAAGGAAGGATATTCGGCAGTAGAATCTAAAGAGGCGAACCTTTACACAAACAAACAAGACCAAAATGTCTCACAAAACTTGAAAACGTCTATGTCATTTTATTATTTATAAAGGAAGCAGTTAAAAGCGAAGAATGCTAATTATTTTCAAATCGTTAACCGATTACATTTTTAACCTCCTTTTGCATGCTTTTATCTAAATCACAGATTATATAGTAAACGTATACCGTATACGTTTACTATATAATCTGTGATTTAGATCAAAGCATGCAAAAGGAGGTTAAAAATGTAATCGGTAAGTGAATCAGTAATGTAAGCGAAGATAGTATACTATACGGATTGGGAAAAATAATTACATGTAAATATAATTTAGTTTTAACATACATTGGTATATACACGCACACATACATGCACATACATACGCACGCACACACTTCACTGACAGAATAAGTAATCAGGATCATTTTAAGTTTCTCTAGCTTATGCCTAAACCTGGCACAGTTTGATATAAACAGTTGAGAGTATCATTTAATTTGTTGTGTTAATTTGTACACGCCGCAGTGTCTGGTAAGCTTATTACTGAAGTCTACTCAATTGAAGGTCACACGAAGCGGGAGTTCTGGCTAGAGATAGTCTTACAGATCGGTTGTTGTGAGAGCTACATTGTGGCTAGAGATAGAGAGTCACAGATCGGTTGTTGTGAGAGCTACATTGTGGCTAGAGATAGAGAGTCACAGATCGGCTGTTGTGAGAGCGACATTCTGGCTAGAGATAGAGAGTCTTACAGATCGGTTGTTGTAAGAGGAGCGACATTGTGGCTAGAGATATAGAGTCTTACAGATAGGTTGTTGTGAGAGCGACATTGTGGCTAGAGATAGAGAGTCTTACAGATCGGTTGTTGTGAGAGCGATGTTCTGGCTAGAGATAGAGAGTCTTACAGATCGGTTGTTGTGAGAGCGATGTCCTGGCTAGAGATAGAGAGTCTTACAGATCGGCTGTTGTGAGAGCGACATTGTGGCTAGAGATAGAGAGTCTTACAGATCGGTTGTTGTGAGAGCGATGTTCTGGCTAGAGATAGAGAGTCTTACAGATTGGTTGTTGTGAGAGGAGCGACGTTCTGCATGATAATGTCTCAGATGTTAACCTTCTGATGTCTGTCTTTGGGAATAAGGAGAGTATTCACTAACTAAATCTGCGTAGTAAATGAAAACACATTCTACAAATGCTTTTGAAAGTATAAGTATATGCTTTCTACACAAATGTGGAACAAATGTACACAGAGATGAATCCAGACTATGGAGATGTTTTAGAAGACACCCAAATGTTACCAATACAGACCGTATCACAAATGTAGAACAAATGTACACATTGATAAATCCATACTAGGGAGATGAGATGTTCTAGAAGACTCCTAAATGTCACATATAAAGGCCATATCACAAACGATATAGTACAACGAAGAAACTCGATGCAAGTGGACTGTACTACGACCTTCTGCAACGATCAAAAGGCTAAAACTGACTTGGTATGGCCACGTCTCGAGGTTCAAGCACTTTGCAACTATAGGACATAATACAAGGCAAGCAAAGGCGGGACGTCCGAGAAAACGATGGGAAGACAACATATGGGGAATGGACTAACCTACGACCATAGGAGGCACAAAAAGCAACCGCAGACAGAGAGGGATGGCGCAGGATTGTGGAGGTGTCAGCAGGGGTAACCCAACGATCTGAAAAGGTCGCAGTGTGGTCTGAACTGAGCACAGATGTTTATTTGATTGTGGTATGGCAGATATTTCAATACATGTTACGAGATCAAGATGCTGAGCAGTACATGAGCTGTAGCATTGAGTGACCCAAAGCTGACTGCTAGCGTTAGGGCCAGCGACATAGAGCTGTCAAGACCGTTCTACACCTCCACGTGGTGATCCTGGATAACAGGTTGCAACAGGGCAGTCTGGCTAAAGAGAAGGGATCGAAGAGGGAAGGCTAACCCGGTACCCAAAAAAGTCATGCAGATGTCGGGTGTGTTGGACCAAATGGTGCAAATGCCGCAGTCAATCTGTAAACTTACAACGCATTCTGTTCTCCGAACTACATCCTGCTATTTCCGAAACCGTTGTTAGGGTCTGGCAGCGGGAGTTTGAGAACGTTCAGGGCCTGGCAGCTGGAGTTTGAGAGCGTTCTGGGCCTGGCAGCGGGTGTTCGAGAACGTTTAGGGCATAGCAGCTGGAGTTTGAGGGCGTTCTGGGCCTGGCAGCGGGAGTTTGAGAACGATCAGGGCCTGACAGCGGGAGTTTGAGAATGAACGACGAAGAGAAAAGAATAAATACATGTTACCAACCGTTTATGTAAGGCTTATAAGGAGGGGGGGGGGGCGATTAAATAAGTTTTGTGTTTGAGGACATATTATTAATGTGCAAGTGCAAGTACATCTTCTCAAAACCAGGTACGCACAGTTGCTAGAGATTATCTCCTCTTTGTTTTGTGCATGTTTTAGTGGCTACACATCTTCTTGTCTCCTTTTTGTATCGGGAATGTTTTAGTGGCTACACGTCTTCTTATCTCCTTTTTGTATCGGGCATATTTAAGTGGTTACACGTCTTCTTGTCTCCTTTTTGTATCGGACATGTTTAAGTGGCTACATATCTTCTTGTCTCCTCTTTGTTTGATGTAGGTTTTATTGGCTTCACGCCTTATTATCTCCCCTTTGTTTGCTGCAAGTTTTAGTAGCTACACGTCTTCTGGTCTTCCCTTTGTTCGTGCAGGTTTTAGTGGCTACACGTCTTCTTGGCTCTTCTTTGTATTGTGTAGTTTTTAGTGGCTACACGTCTTCTTGTCTCTTCTTTGTTTTGTGCAGGTTTTAGTGGCTACATGTCTTTGTGTCTCCTCTTTGCTCTATAAAGAGCTATTGTATCCATTTATGTGTATGAAAACTCTGACGTGCGCTCATGCAATGGTAGTTTATGCTGCAATTCATTTTCATGGTGAGGTTTATAGTTCTGTGAGAGCTAGTGTGACCTTCTCTTTGCTCCCTAGCTACCACACTGGTTAGAACCGACAATGCCGACCTAAATCTGTATGTGAGAGTGTGTGTGCGTTCCTGCCTGCAACTTTGAAAGAAGTGTAAATTTAATTCAATGCTACAAAACACAGTAGACTATTACAGTGAAATGTTTCTAGGAATGAGGCAAATCTTAATTTGATTAGCTACATTGCATTCCTTTTTCAGAAGCAATCTGGTCAGTCATTCCTAACACTTCACATCCATGGTCAGTCACTCCAAACCATTCACATCTGGTGTCATTCAGACATAACACTTCACATATATCGTCATCATCATAAATCCTCGTGAAGTCACAATTACATTATATTTTTAAGAAGAACAAAAAAAATATTACTTTTACACAATTCTCCTTTGACGATAAGGTTGAAATTGAGACGGACGATTTTATTCAACACTACCTAAATCACTTTATACACACACGCACACAAACGCGCATGTATGTATATATTTATGTGTGTATGTATGTGTATGAATGTATGTATGTATGTATATATGTATGTATGTATGCATGGATATATGTATGTATATGTGTTGTGTACGTGCGCGCGTGTACGCGTACGTACGTAGTATGTATGTATGTATGTATGTATGGCATATATGTATGTATGGCATGTATGTATGTATGGCATGTATGTATGTATGTATGGCATATATGTATGTATGGCATGTATGTATGTATGGCATGTTTGTATGTATGTATGGCATGTATGTATGTATGGCATGCGTGCATGTATGACATACATGCAAACACACATACATGCATGCATGTATGTGTAGGGGTCGATGTATTCGAGAGGTAAGGCACTCGTCTCTTAAAACGATGAACGGTAAACAGTGGGCGATCGAATTCCGCAACTTTCAAACTACCCCTGGTCTCAAGGGAGGTATGACATGATCCAGTTAACTGCAGTCATCTCGACTGCTCTATTTGGCTGAGGTAGCTCGAGACGAGAGAGTGAGGCTGTTGACCAGCGCAGTTACTCTCTTACTATAACCCTGATACAGTACATGATCAGAACAACAACCGTCTGGTCCCCATCATCGCTTGCGATGGGCAACTAACTGTGTATGTGTGCGTGCGTGTGTTTGTGTACACACGAATGCAGGGTACACATACTTGTACGGGTCACGCAAACAAAATAATAAATGAGGCGGGAGGGGGGTAAACTACACATACACGCATATCTACGTACACCAACATAGCAAGAACCCATGTTGCGCATGAGTGCACTCGAATAGGACAACTGTAACCTTCCAAACATGTAGGGAAGTGAATATACAGAATTGTGACTAACCTAATCACGATATAAAACATCTATTGCAAATGCTCGTGTAAAGGGCCCAACTGCAATGGTGGTCCTATGCATAACTTTAAAGAGAAATTGCAAATGAATAATAAAGCTGCTCCAATCTGCATAAAAATGTAGTTAGTCCGGGTGCTCCGGACATTGCTAGTAATTATAATATTTCTCATCCCGCCTTAGAATTGTATCCCAATAAATACTTCATAATTATCTTCATATCTGGTGTTATTTGATTGGTTTCTTCAAGTTTATTATTTCTCCATGTTTCTTTAATGTGAGAAACTGTTAGTGGATACCAGTTCATATAAAGGGAGGCCATATATTGCTTGTTTATCGATTGATGACCAATCTTGACTACAGCCGACAGAGACTAATGAATAAACCAGACCTATTCATGTCAAGATGTGGTAAGCAACCACAGCTTCAAGACTGCCAGTTCGTTCTCTTTCCCCGAAGGATACTCAGTAATACAAAATCTCGCTTATTGGACAAAATGTGAAAGTTATATTGGTGTACATGTATATCTCAGTATCTGGGTTAACGCTAAATAGGTGTGTTTTGTAATCGGTATCTGGGCTAATGTTAAAGGATGTGTTTTGTAATCAGTGGGTTAACGTTAAATAAGTGTTTTTTGTCATCAGATTATGAGTTAACGTTAAATCTGAGTTGTATTTTTTTAAATCAGTAGTATTGGATTGCTCTTTCCGTCTTTGTTAGGCATAGTAAGTTGTACTTTGAAAATAAGAGATTTAACTACTCTATGACGATAATGAATATGACTCGTAAGACCAGTTCAAGCAGTGAAGCGTCTTCCACAGTGTGAGCAAGAAAAAACAGGAATGACTGCGGCCTCGCAGTGTATCAGTATCAGGGCTAACATTAAATACGGGTTACTTGTCATAAATCCGTGGATTCAATTTTAAAAAGTACAGTCTGTGATCGATTCTTTCATTTAAGTTAAATAAGTGTTGTTTGTGATCAATCCCTCGGTTAAAGTTAAATAAGAGTAGTTTGTGATCATTCCGTGGGTTAAAATGCAATAAGTGTTATTTGTGATCAATCCTTAGGTTACAATAAGTGTTGTTTGTGATCAATCCTAAGGTTACTTCTTCTTCTTATTCTTACGCTGTCAGACGTCGACTTTTATTTTTTCGAAAAAAGGAGCGGTCATCCTGAGGCTGTCGACATTGCCATAGCGCTTGTCTAGTGTTGCCACTGGTGATGGCCACATCTGCTTTCTCTGGTCCTCGTATGTCAGGCAGTTTTGCAGCAAATGTTCAGCGGTCATTTTCCCGGTACCACACGTGCATTCGTCAACTTTCAATTTGTTGAATTGGTGGTACCTCAGTCTATTGTGGCCAGTGCGAAGTCTGAAGACCACGACCTGCTCTCTTCTGTTCAACTGGCAATAGGCATCGTTTTTTGTGTAGCCAGTATGTTCTGTTTCCCATTTGGTCATGTATCTAGCTCTAATAAGCCGTTTTGACTCATCGTATGTCACACTAGTATCTGGTTGTGGTAGTCTTGCACCTTCTTTAGCCAGTTTGTCTGCCTCCTCGTTGCCTTGGATGTTGCAGTGGGATGGAACCCACTGTACCACTACTCTTTTTTGTGCGGACTGCTGGCATAGTTGACAGAGTAATGCTCTAAAATCATTAAGTTCAGTATTTTTCTGGCTTTTTAGTGCTGTGACTTCGGCTAGGGCATCTGTAAGCAGTACTATATGGCTTTCATTCCTTTTACCTGTCACCATTTCTTCCACTGCCGCCCTCAGTGCCTCTGACTCCGCTCTGAAATTGCTTGTGTATTTTCCAGTTGCCAATGACAGTGTTATTTTTCTGCTATTTGGTAGGCTCAGGAATGCCCCTGACCCTCCGTTCTGTGTTGTGTTTGTTACGGAACCATCGGTGTATGCATGGGTCCAGTCCATGCTTGGGTAGTTTTTCGTTATGTACCTCAGGGTTGTATCTCTTTTTTCTTTTTCAGTCTGGCAGTTTTTGTTTGTAATACCTGGTATATTAGTAGTATATAGTGCTCCATTCAACTATACAATTTTCCAAAGTTTTCCTCTTTAATTATCATATGATCCGCCGAGGATGGCGCTTATATAATATCATATGATCCTCCCAGACAGCGGCGTGACCTTGGTTCCAGCCCGCGTCTTCCCCAGATACGTAATATATAACTTCGCGGAGCGAAGTTATCGATTTTTATAATTAAAAGGGGTAGCTAATTATTAATTTATTGTCCTAGTCTCCGTATTTACAATATGATTCTTCTTCTTTTTTTTATTTCTTCTTCTTCGTCCCCTTTTTTTCTTTTTCTTCTTAATCTGCTGTTCGTTCTCAATCTTCTGCTACCAAGCCCTTAACAGGGCTTTGCAAGTAGCATCCAATAGTATGTCACGACTAAAAGGCGCTCCTAAAGCGTGGTGGTAGATCCCTTGTTTTTCATGGCAAAAGGTTGGGGTCCACACAGGGATCAGCTTGACCTTTATCCCAGCCCGCGTCTTCCACAGATACGTAATCGACAACTTCGCAGAGCGAAGTAAACAAGACATAGTTACAATACGTTGACCTTTATCACGGTATTAGAAGATAACTTGCTAAGAGCACTAACAAACAAAAAAAGACAAATATGAAATATTTTTAAATAAGAAATGCTTTTATTTTCGTACTTTATTACTTTATGCAAATAGTAGAGTAGACAATAAGAAGACTACTAAAAAAAAAAGAAGAAAAAAAAAGAGAAAGATACTCAGTAGATTCATAAGTTAGCCCGACTAATTCTCCGCTACATAAATATGATTGTAGTTGTCGATTATATTTTTGAAGTAGAGAGGTTGAACAAGAAAATTAATTGGGATCTCCCTTACACATAGGTTGTTTTTTTTTCCTTCGTTTTACCAGTTACGCCAAGCTGCGGATGTTGCGTTTCTACTATGAAGGCCTAGGTAAAATTTATAGATAGAACCGCTTTTCAGTTGTGCGAGACAGATACAGTCCAGGTTTGTTTAAATTAGACTACGCGTGGAGGCTGGGGTGATCTCTCTTTGCAGTAAAATCTACCACTGTTTCGGGGTTTACGACCAAACAACCACTAAGGGTCTAAATAAAAGATCATAATAAATTCAAGACAATTTTGTTTTTGGACGTCCTAAATACGCGACAATTCCAAGGTGGGAGAAATGTTGGGTTCAAAGTCCACAACTCTGGTATCTACACCTATACACAACGCAGATACTCGCTATCCTATGTCTATATAAAAAGACACGTACACGAGGACGAGGACACGACGTTTCCCCTCTCTATCTGAATATCTCTGGTGCTACTGCTGATATATTTATATATATATATTACACTTTAAAATTTTTTTTATTTTTACCTACTTCCCGGTACATGCTATGTGGTGTACAGCCGAGATGGACTGGTTATGTGGTCCGCAAGTCGACTCGTCTTCTACCTTCGACACTGCTTTATGTTGATCTGCAAAATGGTAAAAGAGCCTGTGGTGGGGAAAAACATAGAAGGGTATATTAATTCTAATAACTGTATTAATCCTGATGATTGGGAAAGAACCATCGTCAATCGTTCAGATTAGCGAAGAACTGTTGCAGCATTTACTACAGTAATTAGATAAGTGGAAAGTAACGCACACACATAGAGATAACCAAGGTAGAATACAAATAATACTAATAAAAAGCAAAGACAACCTAGAAGATACACACACACAAGTAAACATACATGTCCCTCCAACTAAAAGCAGAACGAAATACATTTTACGAAAACCTCCAAACCACATTAAGCCAACAATATAAACGACACAAAATGATAATGGAGGGAGATTTCAACTGTAATCTAAACCAACTAGATGCATCACAGGGGAACAACAACAAGGAAAGTATTGACACTTTACAACACATCCTAGACAAGCATGCCCTCAGAGACACTTAGAGACACAAATTCCCCGAGGGCAGGGAGACAACATTTACAGACACAACACGTGCTCACGGTACATCAGCCAGGTTAGGCAAAATTTACATTCACGAAAGTTAAAAGACAACGAAAATTGAACCTCTGAATACCACAACGTTCACAAACCACAAGACAGTACAAGTAGTTGTCAATCGACCTCTTCATATCAACATTTGAATGTTACATTTAAACATGTGTATACTTTTGTCGCTGTTGACGATTATCATTAGTGATGCTTGAAATGACCTTCGAGTCATTGTGATATTGATCAACAAACAAAATAAAGTTGTATATATCCACCACCATCTTTTGTTTCGTCTTATTTGTCTACGAGACCTTCACCAAATGCTTGAACGAGCAAGACAGTCGGACCCTTAGTTGACAGTTAACATTAAAGACTCTTACCAACGCTCTAAAGTATCTCTATAAAGGTCAGAGTCCGGGCCCTGATGACCTGACCTCTGAATTATACTCCATATTTTCCACGTGTAGAGTCCACTCCTACTCAGGGTCTTACAAGAGGCGTCCGAGAAAAGGGCATTAACAGACAGTTTCAATCAATCCTACATAACATTAATACCTAAACCTGATACAGACAAAACTTAAGTAAATAATTAAATTATAGGCCTATCCCCTTACTAAATACAGACTACAAAATACTAACAAAAGCGTTAACATTCAAACTAACACCTTTTATGAAACATTTAGTCCATGAAGACCAGTCATGTAGTGTATAGAATAGACGTATCAGTAAACATGCACATTTTTTAAGGGACACTATCCAAAACACACATGAAAAAAGACACACAGCGATACTATCGATAGCCCACGAGAAAGCCTTTGACAGGGTCTCACATGAATACCGGCACAAAATACTAAAATAAAACAACATGGGAGAATATTTTACAAATTTGTTAAAAGTAATACATAACAAACCAGAGAGTAGACTAATAATAAATCACACACCTACAGACACAATACAAAAACTAGATCGGTAAGACAGGGCTGCCCTTATCCCCGTTACTATATAGGAACAAGTCTTTTGAAATTAATTTGCTGTTGTTATTAATAAACATTTTTATTACATAAAGAAAATGTTCTGTTGTTTTTGTTGATGTCTGTGTTTTGTCGTATCCACTATTACAAAAACTCCTTTGACTGGTGTATGAAAAAAGATACCCAATCTTGTTTGAATGAAACATATTGCGTCACACCTATATTTGTCAATGATACCTCAAACTGAGTCAGGTTACGCACATCTAAAACAACCAACAATACACACAATTTTGAAAATATGTAATCAATAACTTCCGCGCCGCGAAGCTACGCCTATTACTTATTCAATCGATAACTACGACTTTTGTCGCTGTTGACGATTGCCATAAGCGATGCTTGAAATGACCTGCGAGTCATTGTGATATTGATCCAAAATCTAAAGCATCATCTTTTTGTTTCGTCTTATTTGTCTACTTGTTTATATATTGTAAATACGCAGACTAGGACAACAACAACACAAATTAATACTTAGCTACCACTATTAATTATAAAAGTCGATAACTTCGCTCTGCGAAGTTGTCGATTACGTATCTGGGGAAGACGCGGGCTAAGATCAAGGTCAAGCTGATCCCTGTGTGGACCCCAACCTTTTGCCATGAAAAACAAGGGATCTACCACCACGCTATAGGAGCCCCTTTTAGTCGTGACATACTATTGGATGCTACTTGCAAAGCCCTGTTAAGGGCTTGGTAGAAAGAGATTGAGAACGAACATCAGATTAAAAAGATAAAGAAAAAGAAAAAAGAAAAGAAGAAGAAGAAGAAATAAAAAAAGAAGAAGAATCATATTGTAAATACGGAGACTAGGACAATAAATTAATAATTAGCTACCCCTTTTAATTATAAAAATCGATAACTTCGCTCCGCGAAGTTGTATATTACGTATCTGGGGAAGACGCGGGCTGGAACCAAGGTCACGCCGCTGTCTGGGAGGATCATATGATATTATATTAGCGCCATCCTCGGCGGATCATATGATAATTAAAGAGGAAAAGAGCGCCATTTTAATAGTTGAAAGGAACACTATATACTACTTATATTTTCTACCACCTCTGGAAATATATGCTGCCTCCAGGTAGCTTTTCATACAGAAGGGTTGGGCTTTGGTGTTGTTAGTGCGATCATAGGGTCTTCGTGCATCTTTGCTTTGGTTATTTCTGCAAAGTTTCTCCGCTTTAGTTTCCCATTTCCAAAATTGTTTAGTCTCTGGTGCATTGGATGGTCATTCAGTCTTCTGAGTTTTTCTGCTTGCTGCTAGGCTCTGCAGTCTCTTCTGTCGGTCATGGATTGCAGTTTTGTAATCTTTTCAAGTTCTACAATTGGCGTTGACTTCATGCCTCCTGTTATAACTCTCATGGCTTGGTTTTGGAGTTTGCTAACTTTATCGAAGTTCGCCTTTGCTGCAGTTGTCCACGCCGCAATGCCATACTCGAGAACTGGTCTCACTCTTCCAGTGTACAGTTTCTTTAGTATACTTTCGTCTGCTCCCCAGCTTGTGCCAGCAAGTTTCTGCATGATTGCAATTCTTTCTCTGGCTTTCATTCGGTTTCTCTCGATCTGACTTTTCAATGTCTTCGGATCAAAGGTGACTCCCATGTAGTTTGGGTTGTCGGTAGGCTGCAGGTATTTGCCGTAAAGACTTATTTTGGTGTTTTGGGGTTTATTTGAAAGCGAGAATGTCGTACACGTTGTTTTTTTCTCGTTTATTTTGACCAGCAAAGAGTTCGCCCTCTCTTACAGCGATGTTAGGGCCTGCTGCATCCGATTACTTGCTATGGTGATATTCTTTCTAGAGGTCCACATAGCCAGATCGTCTGCAAACATTGAGCTTTGGAGTCTTCTTGGTATATTCTCTGTTATGTTATTTATATACGACAGGAAGAGTGTGGGTGACAGTACTCCCCATTGGGGTACTCCCTGCTCAAGTGTCACCTTTTTGCTCATCTGCCCTTGTACTTGAACTCTGGCTGTTCTGTTTTTGAGGTAATGGCTGAACCATTTGTACATTTTCCCACAAACTTCACTTCTTCGTAGCTTGACTTTAAGTCCGTCTTTCCAGAATTTGTCAAATGCCTTTTCTAGATCCACCCGAACCGCTACTGTGTGTTTTTGCTCCTGGTAGGCATCTTCTATTTCCTGGGCTATGAGGGTGACCTGATCCTCAGTGGATCTGTGCTAAGCCTGCTTGCTGTGGAATTAGTATGTGTTTTTCTTCCAGATGCCACATCAGTCTGGCGTTTATCATATGTTCCATCAGTTTTCCTACACAGCTCAGTAGGCGGATAGGCCTGTATCCATTTGGATCTGTTTTATCTTTTCCTTTCTTTGGTACTGGTACAAGTACTGCGTCTTTCCATGCCTGGGGTACAATACCCCTTTTCCAGCTTTGGTTCAGGACTGATAGTAATTTCCTCTTTGCTGTTTTGGCCCAGCCCCATCAGCTTTTCGTTTTTTATCCCGTCTTTTTTCGGAGATTTCCTTTTCTTTAACGTTCTCATGGACTCTTCCATTTCATTCATTGTTAGTTTTGCCATCATATGCTCTTGTGGTGCCATATTGATGTTGTCGTACCCCTTTTGCTCTTCACTAATGTATTGTTTGTAATGTAAGTTTGTTTCCATCTTGATCTAGATTCAGGCTTTTATTTTTGTTTTTCCAGCTTTCTCTTGTTGTTTGGTTTACAGTGTATTTGTATTTCGCCGTGGTGGCTTTGAGGGCGATATTTGCCTCCATAGATTGTTCTCTCTCTGCCATGTTCCTAGCATTTGAGATTTCGTCTTCCGCTTTCTGCAATTCATCATTCCAATAGGGCTTATAATTTTTCCTTGCCCCTCTTGGGATGGTTTCAGTGGCATTATTGCTTTGCTTAGGCTTTCCACCATGGGCTTCATTTTGTTATTCCGTGTGTTGATAGTTTCACACAGCCCATCTGTCAGGCTTGCAAATCTGTCCCAGTCGGCTCGTTTGTAATTCCAACGTGGGAGCGGTTTTGTTTCCTGTGGGCCTACTTCCATATCAACTTCTAGGCTAATTGGCCTGTGGTCGCTACCTGTCAATTGGTTTAGCACCTGGCGGTCTATTTTGTGGTGAATGTCCACCGTGGAAAAGGCCAAGTCTGGAGTACAGGTGGTATGCCATGTTCTAGAATAGAAGCTAGGGCTATCCACCGGCCTATTGATTAGACAGAGATTTGTGTCTATCTCCCAATCTTCCACTTCGTCACCTCTGCTGTCTATGTCCGAGTATCCCCATCTCTCCGAGTGGCTGTTGAAGTCTCCAACTACTATGCAGTCTGAGTCTTTGACTTCCATACTCGTGAGCGATAGGTCTTTATTTGGTGGTCCGTACAGGTTGAAGATGCGGATCTTCGTCTCTTGAGCCATTATGTCAACTCCTACAATTTCTGCTTGTCCGGTGTGATTGACAGATACCGCGTTATTCGGTATGCAGTTACGGGTCAGTATCAGAACCCCTCCTTTGTGACCTTCTCTATCCAGACGGAAGGTCTGGTATCCTCTGATTGAGAATTTATGATTGTTGTTGAGGTGCGTTTCTTGGATTCATGCCACGTCAATCTTACCTTCATGCAAGGGATGTGCTAGGGTGAGCTTTTTGTTAATTACTCCCTCCGCAAGAATCTCACCATATCAAGAAATCGGATGCAGCAGGCCCTAACATCGCTGGAAGAGTGGGCGAACTCATGGCTGGTCAAAATAAACGAGAAGAAAACCACATGCACAATATTCTCGCTATCAATCAAACCCCAAAACACCAAATTAAGTTTAAATGGCAAATTCCTGCAGCCAAACGACAACCCAAACTATCTGGGAGTCACATTTGATCGGCGCATGACATGGAAAAGTCAGATTGAGAGAAACCGAATGAGAGCCAAAGAAAGAATGGCAATCATGAGGAAACTTGCTGGCACAAGCTGGGGAGCAGACGAAAGCATACTAAAGAAACTGTACACTGGAAGAGTGAGACCAGTTCTCGAGTATGGCATTGCGGCATGGACAACAGCAGCAAAGGCGAACTTCGATAAAGTTAGCAAACTTCAAAACCAAGCCATGAGAGTTATAACAGGAGGCATGAAGTCAACGCCAATTGTAGAACTTGAAAAGATTACAAAACTGCAATCCATGACCGATAGAAGAGACTCCAGAGACCCAGCTGCAGACAGAGAAACTCCGAAGACTGACTGACCATCCAATGCACCAGAGACTAAACAATTTGGGAATTGGGGAAACTAAAGCGGAGAAACTTTGCAGAAATAGCCAAAGGAAAGATGCACAAAGATCCCATAAACGCACTAACAACACCAAAACCCATCACTACTGTACGAAAACCTACCTGGAGGCAGGATATATTTCCAGAGGTGGTAGAAAATATACCAGGTATTAGAAACAAAAACTGCCAGACTGAAAAATACAGGAGAGATACTACCCTAAGCTTTATATCGAAAAACTACCCAAGCATGGACTGGACCCATGCATACACCGACGGTTCTGTAACAAACACTACACAGAACGGAGGGGCAGGAGCATTCCTGCACCTACCAAATGGCAGAAAAATAACACTGTCATTCGCTACTGGTAAGTACACAAGCAATTTCAGAAATGAGGCAGAGGCACTGAGGGCGGCAGTTGACGAAATGGTGACACATAAAGAAAATGAAAGCCATACAGTCCTGCTTACAGATGCTCTGGCCGTAGTCACAGCGCCAGAAAGCCAGAAAAACACTGAGCTTAATGACTTAAGAGCAGCATTCTGCAAACTGTGCCAGCAGTCCGCACCAAAAAGGGTAGTAGTACAGTGGGTCCCATCACACTGCAACACCCTAGGCAACGAGGAGGCAGACAGACTGGCAAAAGAAGGTGCAAGACTACCACAAACAGATACTAGTAGGACGTATGAAGAGTCAAAACGGCTTATTAAAGCCAGATACATGAACAAATGGGAAACCGAACATACTGGTTACACCAAAAACGATGCCTACTACCAGTTGAACAGAAGAGAGCAGGTCGTTGTCTTCAGACTTCGCACTGACCACAATAGACTGAGGTACCACCTATTCAACAAATTGAAGATAGGTGGTACCGACGAATGCCCGTGCGGTACCGGTAAAATGACCGCTGAACATCTGCTGCAGAACTGCCCGACATACGAGGATCAGAGAGAGCAGATGTGGCCATCACCAGTGGAACTGCAAGACAAGCTCTATGGCAGTGTCGACAGTCTCAGGATGACCGCCGCTTTTTTCGAAAAAATAATGGTTACTCTCTGACTGCGTACGAAGAAGAAGAAGAAGACTCCCTCAGCATTCCACTGTAGCTTTAAGTTACAATAAGTGTTGTTTGTGATCAATCCTTAGGTTACAATAAGTGTTGTTTGTGATCAATCATTAAGTTACAATAAGTGTTGTTTGTGATTAATCCTTAGGTTACAATAAGTGTTGTTTGTGATCAATCCTTAGGTTACAATAAGTGTTATTTGTGATCAATCCTTAGGTTACAATAAGTGTTTTGATCCACGATCACTGTACCGGTATTCTAGTTGTTTCTCTAGGCCCTGTCTTCTTCTCCCTTCTTTTGTGGTCTAACTTTCTACCGGGTTTTCGCCCAGTGTGGTCTCACTTTCTACCAGGTTGTCGCCCAGTGTTGTCTCACTTTCTAGCGGGTTGTAGCCCATTTTCGTCTCACTTTCTACCGGGTTGTAGCCCAGTTTCGTCTCACTTTCTACCCGGTTGTAGCCCAGTTTCGTCTCACTTTCTAGCGGGATGTAGCCCAGTTTTGTGGAATGTATTTGTTTTTTGCCTCTCCCGTGGTCCGTGTAACATTTCCACGATTTTAAGGCGTCTCATTTACGCTGTTTATCCAGAATTTCCCCTATCTACCTCTCGCCCTTCTTCCTGTTGAAGGTTGCATGAATAATGTGGTCTGGTTGTATTCTCGCTAAATGGCCAAACCAATTAGTTCTCTGTTTGCTCGATGTACCGTAGGCAGGGAATTGTTCCAATCTTCTCCCGAATACTCATATTTGTGATTCTGTCTCTTCTGGTGTTGTTAGTGACCTTTCGTGGGCGCCGCATTTCGCAGGTGGCCTACTTTCGTTCTTGAGCCTTATTCAATGCCTATGGCAGCACATGGTTGGGATGACGATACTATTTATCATATGTTTTTTTGCTTGGAAGAATATCTTGGGGTGAATTGGTAGTGGAGACAGCTGGTAGGGGACAACGCTTGCTTTCTGTCTCTATCAAGTCTGCAATCATCAATAAAAATAGTTCCCAAATACCTGAAATCTTGTATTTGCTTAATTTTTGTTTCATTCACATGAATATCAAGTGTATATCTAGGGTCCTGTCAGCGCTAATAAACTATGCGCTTACATGAGATTACTTTTCTCTAGTAAATGGAACTTACTTTGGAGATTTTGAATGGCAGAGATCCTCTCTCACGCAACATGCCTTGTTCAAGTCTTTCTTCATCCCTCTCCCCACCGGACTCTACAAATACTAATCTACTGAGCTATAAGTCGGTAATAGGTAAATGTCAGGGTCAGTCCCTTGACAAAAATTGCCGTCGGGGATGAAGACAACGTTTCATGTACTAAACCGCATTCTTTGTGAGTTGAGGTGGCCAGTTCCGTACCCATTTACAGTTGGGTTGACTGAAGAAGTGGTCGTACAAGGCACGAGCCGCGGCCCTGATTTGTTGTCCTGTCCGTCCGTGAATTCGAACTTGACACGCTGTAAGCCAACTCACTGGGCAACACGCTTCGCATATGTGTGTAAATATATCAAATTTACCGTTTTGGAATGCAAATTACAGCCGGGAATTTGTGAGCCCACGTCAAAGACAGCTGATACTTAGTAAAACCAAACTTCTAACACTATATTCCGTAGTGTCTGTTATGCGGCTACCAAGACTTGACTTTCTAATATAATGCCTATGATGTTTATAAACGTATTTGGTCCATTTGTTTGATAAGGTTTATACAGCACGATGTCTCATATTCACTGTTTCTGTAAGACTTAATTGGTCCTCAGATATGAAACATTGCAAGAAACTCGCTTGCACGATTTGCTTTTCTGTTACTACATGCATGGGAGTGCCAATCGATCTATTGTTTGTTGTTCAAAGACTGCGTCGTCATAACAGCGAAACTATCTAAGCATTGCTTCTTGTCAGTTTATTCTTCCACACACAACTGCACCCTGTAACCAAATAATGATTTGTGTAATTCAGTAATACGGTACGATAGCCAACATCGGTGTCTGGTCCTCGTGTCTTTCTAAAAATATATACTTTGGTTATCATCCATGTGTTGTTGTTTTTTTTCCATCAAATCCCACAATGAGCAAAATAAATCTTTTGTGCTTTCTGAAAAAGCGCGAAAAGCGGAGAGTTGTAGTAACTTTCCTCACATCCAGAGTGCGCTGATAAAGGTGGGCTGGGAACATCCATGTGGCTGTGCTGATAAAGGTGGGCTGGGAACATCCATGTGGTTGTCCTGATAAAGGTGGGCTGGGAACATCCATGTGGTTGTGCTGTTCTTCGTTTCATATGCGTGTCATGCATAGACGAATGCATATATGGGAAATTACAGTCGGGGAAATTGTCTCGAGGCCGGCCACTACTTCAGTACAAGGATGTATGCAAGCGGGAAATGAATGATGCAGCCACCGATTTGGAATCATGGGAGCGGGACTCCATGGATCGTGTTACATGGAGGGGCATGATTAAGCATGGGATACATACAAATGAGATACTGATTGCGGATAGACTAAGGACTCGTATGAAAAGACACGCCATGCGATGTCGCAAATGGTCCTGCTTTTTCTTGCACATACTGTGGAAGACGTTTCACTACTCGGATTAGCCTTGCGAGTCACATTCGCTATCGTCATGTACTGAAGCTGCATTCCTTTTTTCAAAGCACAATTACTATCGTCTGACAAGATGGTAAGCGCCAATGATAATGGTAATGATATGATGATGATGATCATCACCATCTTCTATATCCTTTTGTCATTCCGTGTTTCTTCAGTGTCTCACTGACACCATCTATTGATCTTTTACGTGGTCTGTCTCTTACTCTGCAACCCTGTTATCTGGTATTGCAGATACGAGCAGCTTGTAGCTTTGGTTGCATTCTTGTCAGGTGTCCGAACTATTTTATTCTCTGCCTTTCTATTAATTCCATGTATGGTGCTGCACCCACCGTCTGTCAGATTATTTCGTTTCTTAATCTGTCCAGCCTTGTGACCCCGACAGCCTTTCTTAAACACTTCATTTCGCATACCAAGATTGTTCTTTCTTGTGCCTTAGTGACAGTTAGTTGTTGACTAACTTAAGGTTAAAGAGAGTTCATGTCTGACACTGAAAGCGGACAGTAGTTGGTATAAAAATAATATTTATCAGCTGTCTCTTTGTCTTCTTTGGAATGTGTCTGTGTCTTAAAAATGGTGAGAACTGTTAGGAAACTGCATTAGCTTTTTGTGTTCCTGATTCCACCTTTCTATCTAGCCTTCCATCTTGTGTAAACAATCTGCCCAAGTATTTAAATTTCCCTACTCGTTTAAGCTCTGTTCTTTTATCTGTATAGTTAGTGTTTCATTTATTCTGTTGATTTTCATTGCCTCAGTCTTTGCTGTACTAATCCTCATATTATATCTATCGCATGCATTGTCAAGGGCATTCATATGTTCTTGGAGGTTTTGTTCATCGGAATGAAAGAGACGGATCATCTACAAAAAGGAGCTCGTTCATTGTAGTGGTTTCTGGTTTTGCTTCAATTGTTATTTGATCCATGTATACGATGGACATAAGTAGTGATAGTACACATCCCTGTCTTACCTGCAAACCACTTAGTGCGCCCCCTTGGTGTTCTTACAGTACTTTAGCGGTTTTTATACATTGCTGTTATATTTTTAAATAATTGTCCTTGCGTTCCATAGTTCTCCAGGATTTCCCATAGCTTGTTTCAATCCACTCTGTCAAGAGCTTTCTTCTCGTCTACAAAGACGATGTTCTGTTCCTGATTAAATTTAATAGTTTGTTCACAAATCTGTCTCAAACTGTGTGTCACTTAATTGTCTTTCGACTATTCGTCTTGTTTTTTTCTCTAGGATCTTCAGGTACATTTTATTTATATGGCTCAAAAGAGATATTCCCCTGTATGTTTCACAGTCTGTTTTGTTTCCTTTTTTCATCCAAATGGGTATAATAATTGATTTTTGCCAATCCCGAGAACTTATATTGTTGTCCATACTACTTTAATTATTCTGGACGGCCATTTTACTCCCGTTTTTCACAGGCTTGTACGGCCTCTGTTGTAATACCATCTATTTCTGGTGCCTTATTTCGTGGACTTTTTTTTATAGCTTGTTTGACCTGCTGCTTTGATTGGTAGTTCTTCTCTGTCCGTGTGGCTTGGTGTGAATATTTTATTATCCTCTATATCTACCTGATTGAGAAGTTCCTTGAAATATTCCTCCCATCTCAGTAGTTTTAATATTTTCGTTTAGTAATGTGGTATTATATTTGTCATTTAAGATGGTTATTGGGATAAGACATTCGTCTCTCAGTTTCATTATTTAACAGTTTTATAGAACTCTCTTGGAGATTATTGAAATAGATTTGTTAGCGTTTCACCATATTTTTGTCATGAACTTTCTTTTGCCTTCTTTATAATTCTGCTTGTATCTCTTCTTGCTGTTTTGTAATGTGCATAATCGTCTTCTGTTTTTAATAGTTCCCATATTCTATACAGTTCTTTTTATTTTTCACCTTTTCATTCCACCACACTGTTTTCTTTTTGCATTGTTTTGTGTTTTGAAGACCCCAGTTCTACTTTAAGCTATCAGTAATTGTATTTTTGAAATATACTCATTCAGTTTCTATGTCGTGTACTTCATCTGGCATGTTTTGGTATGCACTGTCAATCTCGCAGCAAAACTCTTTTTTGACTTGTTCAATGTATAATCTCTTTATGCTTATTATTCATGGGTCTTTTATTTTATGACGTCTATGTGCCTGTCGTTGGTAGTGTTACATAACCACTGGCCTGTGATCTATGCCAATATCTATGTTGGGTATTGTGTGACATGTTGTCTAGTTCCCCTCCTGGTTAAAATGAAATCAATCTGCGATGCCTGGTTTGTTTTGTTCCACCTGTACAATGTTATGATCTCACTTGGAACATGTTGAAATATGCTGTTTGTGATCCCAAGTTCATACTCTGCTTATGTTTCTGTTTCTAAGAATCGACGTCACTGCACTCCAGGCATACCCATAGATGCTCAGTCTCTCTCATCAAATGGCGTAATGTGCTGGTGGTCCCTGTAGCTCCCTGGTTGTACACTCTCCTGCTCCGTCCTCTCGTGCGCCCCACTCCGCTCGAACCTCGTTTAATATCGAAACTTTGCAGTCTGTAGATTGCTGCTTCATCTATTGTGGTGTCCTCATCTAGCAGGTGGTCATTGGTTGATTTCAAAATGTTACTTCTGTCCATCACTAATGTGCCCATGATGGGAGCTTGCGAAGCCATGATGTCAGCTCTTTCATTGCCCTGAACTTCGGCATAAGCAGGACAGTAGATCCATGTCAACCTCTGGAGGTTTGAGGCCTCAACAGCTGCTATCCACTTGTACCTAAGCCATCGCTTCTGTGCTTTCTGAAGTACGGCTTGCGGTTCTGTCACAATGACTGCCCTTGTTAAACAAGTCTCAAATATGCATTTCAGTGCTGAGGTCACTGCTTCCGTCTCCATTCTCATACTGGAGGTTGTTGACATGTATGCCCTGCGCTCAGCAACGACCTCTCCTCTCACTCTAGCCGAGAAACCCCAGTCTGATGTCCCACTGAGCACGACTGAACCTTCGGTTTATATGACAGCGTCACTTTTCTGCGTGTTCTCAGTTATCAGCTGGTTTATCTCGTTCTCTGCTCTCCCGCTGCTTCGTTCTCTGCATTCCTTGCCTAAGGTTATGATGACTCTCTCATACCTTACACACAGGTTCAACAGTTTTTCACCATTACTATTACACTCTGTGGTGTTGTCGCTGTAAAGTCCAAGATAGTTCTCACACGGCGTTCTCCTTTTTCCTACTCTCCCGATGAAGTCACCCGTTACAATTCTTCTGTCTTTGACTCTGTTTATAATTTCTGACAAGTTGTCGAGAAACTAATTTCTTTATTCTTAATTGTAGCTATCATTACAAGGCGCGTACATTTGTTTTAGTGTCGTTTCTCTTCCTTCTGCCATTTAGTATTATTATGATTTTTTCAAATATGTACTCTGTTTCTGTAATGCATTTTGCGGTCTCTGGATGTACTTTAAACACAACCCCGTGTTTTGCCCTTTCTTATGCTGTACTACCACTCCATATTAATACATAGTTTAGGTGTATGTTCTTCATGCTTGCTCTTGTCCACGTCACGCCTGATACCTCTATGATATCAATCTCCTTCCTTTTCATAATTCAACTATTGCAGGCTCTTTATTGGTTAGTGCGCAGACGTTCCAAATGTCCATTCTCCTTGCTATTTTGGCTGGTCTTCTTTTGACATTACTGGTCACATTTCGGTTGAGATCCTTCTTTGTTTCATTTCTGGGAGGCGAAAGTTCACTGGTGGCTTTGCTGAGCCAATCCCAGTTCTGTGTTTGTATCAGTTTATTTATGTGTGCAATTACCGCCCCTTTTTCCTCTCGTCTTCTTTCTAGCTCGGATACTCAGAATTTGAAAGCGTGAGAGCCTTTCTGTGACCTTCCGTGTTAGGGGGACATAGGGTAGGCAATCTCAACTCATGTATAAGAGCAGGTCAGCTCTTGTATATTTTAGAACAGTCTTGGTACATTCGACGAACGGGTCATCAAGTCACCATTACTGTTTGTCCTGGGCCCCACGTGCAATTCAGTTGCGTGCTACTCACAGCGTTTACTGAGCGCTGTCGAGATAGTCACGAGATAAACATATCAAAACTCACAATTGGCCCAATTCACTTGTCCAAGTGTCCGAAATGTTCACAAGTTAACACATAATGGGCACAGCTGTAAGCTGCCAACTAGCGTAAACTGTATTCCGAAACTGAGGTCAGGATGAAACATAATTAACTCAAACAACGGACCAAACAATCATATTGATGTACATATATTCATATATATAATAATGCGGCAGATGCCACCACCTATCTATATACACGTTTAATTTGAATTCAGCCTTTGCAGATGTTTAGTTTTGTTTAGTGTTTCGCGTGACTGCACTGATCCAGCAGTGATTTCATATAAACATAAATCTGCGTGTACAGTATTAGTTAGTTAGCTGCCCATCGCAAGGAGATGATGTCGACATCATCAGACGGGTTTGTCTTGATATAACTTGCGCTGTATTTAGATTATAGACTCACAGGAATCGCTTTAAACCCTCGGGATTCGATCGCCCACCATTTCCGCTCTTCCCTTACCTCTCGACCACAGCGACCCCCGGAGAGTATTAATGATTGCCTCTCGAGTCGATACCGTTAAACTGTTTTACAACTCCACGTGTTGGTTCGTTTTTTCTTTGAACTATTTTAGATGTCTACGTTTTTATTGTTTTCTTTGATATTGGTCTTCAACAGCTTTAGCTTGCATCTGATTTCTGTTTTTTTCTGTACATATATTTTGATTCACTATTCACATAATTGATCTTTTTTAAACATAAGCATTTGAGACAAGATAGCATGTGCGCAGATGGTTGTCAGCATAGATGGTAAGATCTGAACAAACGGCACGTCTGGTTAGAGGACACCCACATATGACGCCTCGCGGAGAGGGGTGGATCCAACCTTTGGTGACGGTTCAGAAGAGAGAGTGGGGTGGTGAACAAATGTGGCGTCAAACAAATTGAATTAATATCTTAAAAGTATATACTGTGGCTTTTAACAGCTGTAATAGAATAAGCCAATCATAAAAAACAAAACAAAAAAACAATGGCCCGACGATCAAGTCTGCTAATCGGCTGTGATGCGCGGGATAATATGAATGTTTACTTTACAGAGTAGAAACAACACTGCGCCTAAAAGAATGCGTCTACTAATTACTTCATTGATGATTTACCATAATAGACTAGATCAGTGCTCTTGGACCTTTTTATACCTGGCGCCCACTTGTATAACTTTAGTGAGGGTCAATTTTCCTTACCGTTCACTATAATCTAAATTGAAGAAACTCCACGATCGTCCACTGAGTCTGTGTATTTTGGATGTTTTTACTCATCAAGTAGCATGCCCTATGCAGAACGTTGTTTACAACACAGCCCGTCTGAAAGAAACTCGATCTCTTGCCAAATCTCCAGGCTGCTAGCGAGTCTTTTCAAGCATTTTTTGACATCTTGGTACCATCGCCTTCTTGGTTTGTCTCTGCCTATCGTCCACGTCACATGCCTTCCAGTACCATTCTCTCTAGATCGTGGTGTCTTTTGATGTGGCCAAAGTATTTCAATTTTTTGTTCATTGTGACATTTATGAACCAGTTCTCATGTATGCCCAGCTCTTGTCGAATGTCTGCAATCTTTTTTGTTTCGGTCTACGGTATTCTGAGGACCTTTCTATAACATTACGGCTCGAAGGACTCGAGGTTTGGCTAACTGTCCATGTTTCACAGTTGTATGCTGATAAGAGAAAAAACAGGTTCTCAAAATGCGCACGGGTGTTGGTTTGCTGGTATTCTCCGATAGTTTCCTCATGCCGTGTTGTCAATACAGCATGTAATTATGCTTCCACCTGAAAGCTAAACTCGCCCGCTAGTGGGCGGTAGCGGCATGGTTGAAGAGCACTGGACTAGAACGTACTCTAAATAGTACGAAAACAAGAACATTCTACTATAATTAGAACATAACATATGTGGTTGTGAATTGGTTGGGTAAAAGTGATTATTTAAGTGTTTTGTTATGATTTTATTAAAATAATGTTAAAATAATAGGATCATACATTTACATTTTCTACACATAATAGAAGTACATAGAATACAAAAGAAAATGAGAATTGTCAATATCGTTGGTGTTCTAGTTAAAAATGAATTAGTGCTGGGTTAAACCTGTGTCGTACGTTCACGGTCTGGTGCACACGGCTGAACTTCACGAGGTTGACGCCCTTCGCCTTGCTGCAGATAGTGTCGGTTTTGGTGTTACTGTGAAACATAGACACGTGACTATAATTAACTAGAACACGTCGCACAGGAGTAACACACCACTAACACGACCTCTTGCGGTTATGGGAAAGGCAATACGCACAACGGTAGATATAATATCTTCTCCGCTGCCTTGCGGGATACCTGTGTAGGGAAAGGCTTCATAAATAAACTCTGATGAAGAATCTGTATCCTGTGCTATCTCCAGTCGTCTCGATATTGTCTTGCAACTGGCCAAGAGAAGCTCAGGACGAGAGAGTGAGGTTGACAAAGGCGCAGTTTCTTGCTAACTTTAATCAAAATCACTGCGGAAGTCACACATTTCAACGGTCACATCTGTAATTCCTAGATTAGGAAAGTTAATATATGTCAACTTAGAAAACTTCAATTTTACGCCTGAATCCGATGGTTAAATAATCAGTTTTATGTCAAATATAATATCAAGTGCCACATATTTAGTTTAACAAAAATTTATTACATATATATATTTATATATATATATATATTTGCAGAAAGACAGTTAACATTATTGTAGTTGTTGATTTATAGTGTTCGATAGAGCTTTAAATGAAAACCATAGATTGTTTAGTAAATTTGTTTCCTGAAAATTGAAAAACAACTCATTTTTTGACATAATCACCATTGCGTTCAACACAAGTTCCCCAGCGCCTACAAAGTGCATGTAGTCCTGTAGACAAATATATCTTGGTCGCGTGTGCAACCACATGTGTAAATAATGCACTACCATCTAGACCTCTTCTTTGGACCTGGAAATCTTTTCTCCCAATGCCTCTTTTAGTCGCCCAAAACATAGAAATCACTTGAGGCTATGTGTGGTGAGTACGGCGGATGTGGTTGACACTGAAAGGGGAGGTCCTCGATGACTGTAGCCGTTGCATTGGCAGTATGGGGTTGAGCATTGTCGTGTAGCCAAAGGAAACCTTTACTCAGAAGTCCACATCCTTTGGATTTGACTTGGCTTGGCTTCGTTCGTTCTCAATATCCCACTATCAAACCCTGAAAGGGCTTAAGTAGCAGAAATAGTTTTCTAAACAATGTCATGTACGCCTGTATTGATGTTTGGACCGATGTGATAGAGCTTTCAGGCATGCGTTTGTTGTGAGACAACGCTTTCAGGCATGCGTTTGCTGTGAGACAACGCTTTCAGGCATGGCTTTGCTGTGAGACAACGCTTTCAGGCATGGGTTTGCTGTGAGACAACGCTTTCAGGCATGCGTTTCCTGTTAGTTAGACAACGCTTTCAGGCATGGGTTTGCTGTGAGACAACGCTTTCAGGCATGGGTTTGCTGTGAGACAACGCTTTCAGGCATGGATTTGCTGTGACACAACGCTTTCAGGCATGGATTTGCTGTGACACAACGCTTTCAGGCATGCATTTGCTGTGAGACAACGCTTTCAGGCATGGGTTTGCTACAAGACAAAGCTTTCAGGCATTGGTTTGCTGTGAGACAACTGAATTATATACAAAGACACAATGAGATGATAATAATTTGATGATTAAAAAAAACTGCTCTAAAGCAGTGTTTAATTAAACAATGAATGGGTAATTAATTATAGATATAATGATGTGCGAATTTGTCAAAATATTAGAGTTAATGTCAAATGTTGGGGAGTGTTACTATTTTGGGACGAGGAAAAAAACGTGTTCTCAGCACTTGCATAAACTACTGCACGTGGAGTAGACTAAGTAGCAACTACGAGATAAGTAGCAGAAGACAGAGGCACTCAAGGATGCTGAGATATGACTGTGTGGTTCGTTTTAAAATTTGCAGATCTCACAATATGGTGCTGTATGGTCGTTTGTTGTTTTGTGTTCGTCAGAATAACATCTTCATTCACAAAAATAAAATGACCGAATATATGTAGTTACCAATATAGGAACTATATATATATATATATATATATATATATATATATATATATATATATATATATATATATATATATATATATATATATATATATATATATATGCAGTATATACATAAGCAACAACACGTGAAGTAATCAGTTCTTTAAGAATGTATTTCCATTATGGCATTAGTATAAAACAATATTCAATATTCATCATTTAGTTGACACAAGTCAAACGGGGACTTCGTAGCAGTAATCGGACACACGTGATAGAACACTAGTGATAGTAGTTCCAACGCAATATAACCCATTCAGGTAGAACAAGAATAAAAAGTCAACGTTTGATTTGAACTCCCCTCGTACATTTGTTTTTTTTGATTATTTTCGTTCAGATAAACTTATTTTGGGATACATTTACTGTTCAGTCAATCTTCCCCTTACCGAATGAAGTTTAATTGTCAATATGGCATTGAACAAACTTAATCAGTGACAATGGTACACACTGCAATTGAAATCTGTCTTAAAGAACTAAAGATAAAAACATTTTTAGACAATTTTTTATCTAATTCTTGATCATTTATATGAACATTCAGAGTCACAAAGTTGCACTATTTTATATAATATAAAGTATACCATATTTTAGAACAGTGAGAAGAAAGTTAGACCACTATCAAGATGCTGATCAGTGCATGAGCTCCAGCGGTCAGCGACCCAAAGCTGACTGCTAGCGTCAGGGCCAGCTACCCAGAAATCCCAATGCCCTTTTCCACCTCCACGTGATGATCTTGGATACCATGCTGGATCAGGTCAAACCGGCTAAGGAGAAGGAATCATAGAGGGAAGGCTAAACCGGTACCCAAAATACCATGCTGAAGTCTGTTATGTCGGGCCAAAAGATACAACTATCGAAGTGAAGCTGTAAACTAGGACACAATACATTCCGTTCTCTGGACAACATTCTGATACTTGAAAAGCCTTTTTAGGGCTCTTTAGCGGGAGTTTGAGAACGGTCAGGGCTTGGTAGCGGGAGTTTTGAGAACGGCCAGTGCTTGGTAGCGGGAGTTTGAGAACGTTCAGGGCTTGGTAGCGGGAGTTTGAGAACGTTCAGGGCTTGGTAGCGGGAGTTTGAGAACGGCCAGTGCTTGGTAGCGGGAGTTTGAGAACGTTCAGGGCTTGGTAGCGGGAGTTTGAGAACGTTCAGGGCTTGGTAGCGGGAGTTTGAGAACGGCCAGTGCTTGGTAGCGGGAGTTTGAGAACGTTCAGGGCTTGGTAGCGGGAGTTTGAGAACGTTCAGGGCTTGGTAGCGAGAGTTTGAGAACGTTCAGGGCTTGGTAGCGAGAATTTGAGAACGTTCAGGGCTTGGTAGCGAGAGTTTGAGAACGTGCAGGGCTTGGTAGCGGGAGTTTGAGAACGAACAACAAAGAAGTAGACTATGTGACAAATTATTATAGACAAAACTAAAATAGCTTTTATCTCTGTAACAAATGTGAAGACTTTCACGTTCCAGCTGCTCCATGAACTTCGCTCAATACCAGATACTACAGAACGTTTTCTGCAATTTTATTAACCTGTTTATGGGTCTGACATACGTGATTTTTTTTTTTGTTTTTTGTTTTTGCGTTCGCCTATTTTTCTAACCCCCAAGGCGGGTGTGCGGTGCACTGTGTTTTTATTTTGCGCCTGTCGGCCCAGTGCATCCGACTTCAGCATGCATTTTATGTAAGGGCCTGCTTCCTCCTGCATTTTCTAAGGGTTTGCTTCCCCGGGGTAACGGCCGGTGCTGTGATGGGGATCGAACTCAGCACCTTCGGGTTGTGAGCCGTGCCACTTAACCACTAGGCCACGCCGTCCCCTGAAGCTGATTTGATTGATAATGCTGTTTTCACCGGTCACATCACTCTTATTATGTTGAATAAAATTCTCGTTTGCACTACAATACGTATTATAAATCGTAAGTTTTGACTGGTGAAGACTACATACTTCATCATGGTGACTAGCCTGTAGATATAGCATGACCAAAAGATCCTGAACGCGAAGAAAGAAAGAGAGCTATTGTCAGCAGTGTAGCGTCATGTTTACATAGGTTTTCTGGGCTTGTGAGCTGCATAGAATACACTATAACAAAATAATATATACTATGTTACGTGCCTAATCATCTGATCCGAGTGAATCTTAACTTGGAGGTAGCAGCTACTTGTAATTTAAATTAGGTTACAGAAGGGGAAAACACACAATGTTGGTCATTATCAGGCAGCTTGTTACAAATCTTTATTTGCAAATCGTATTTGAAATAATATAACATTTCTTCTTGTATAATGTCAATAAACTGTCAATCTTGGTCTATCTATGCCTAAGTTTAGGCGAATTGTCGCTGCAAAAATCTCAACAGCTATGCCCAATATTATATCACTGTGTTAGATATGTATGTCTTTAACATTCCTTATGAATGAAAATGTTGTTATAGCATTAATATTTGCGTTAATGTTTGTGAAAAGTGTTGGTGTCAAACACTTGGCTGGGGAGGGGAACACATTTGTAAATGTCTGAGTCAAAGCTGATTATAATTTTGTGAACGTCAATATAATGTCATTTTCACAACAGAATGTATTATCTGTAAATAGTTATTAAGAACCACTTTAAGTAATAGTTTACTAATTATTTTCTGCTTATAGTTTCTACAATTGAACATGAAAATAATAAAGGACGAATTATAACTTTGCCAAGCCTAGGTTTGTCATGGAATTATGGTATTTAAAGGGGCGCCACTAAATTGCGACTCTTGTATAGATTTTCAGCCCTGTGATTTTTAGTCTACCACTGTCAAGCTCACAGTATGAAGATTAGAACGTATTCAAAATGAAGCAGTGCGACTGATTCTAGGGTTTACAAGTGATATGGGCATTGTGAAGATGTGATACTAGTTTGGGCTTCATTAATTCACATTTATAATGAACACTTATAATCTGCGCTATCACCACCTTTGGCTGGGAATGCCAAGAGTTATGTATTAGGAAAGCCGAACTCTACATTTAACAATTAAGGGGTAATACACTGGATGATGTTGCTGTTCTATATACCGGTGAATCGGATGTACTCAGAAATAAATTGGAATGGAGATTCTCTGCTGGAGTGACAACCAAGACTGCGGTCGATCTGAGGGATTCATAAAGGACAGCAACTTCCGGTATGAGAATGGAGGTCAAGTCGAAGTTCCCCTACGGCCCCTACAAACTAGCCCCGGAAAATGCCGCATCGACAAATGAAATAAATTGACTCAGGCCCTTGGATCGAACTGCAGGAGAAACCTGCACCTGAATAGCACTTGCCTTATGCAACATGGAAGTCATTAAATAGACTCCAAACTGGTGTGTCACAATGCAGAAAGAAATTAATGAAATGGTGAAGCGGGAGTATGGGGGTGGTGGCGGGGGGGGGGCGGAGGGTGGGGTTTCCAGGGATGACGAAACATGCAACTATTGAGACATAAAACCCAGATCACCTTATGATCTGCCAAACCTTATAGGAACATGCAATATGAATGACATGTTGAGAGTGAACAACAAGGCAATCCAAGTGGGTGAACATTGAAAACATGATGTCTGACATGGTGCCCAGAACACGGAAAGTAATTAAGGCTGTTACTTCAGCTATGAAATAGCTCTATGTGAATTCTTTAACGGGGCAGTCAACCGATCGGACTCTCAATCCAAGCCTTGGGATGCGTTCGACATGAGTGGGTCCTGCGCTTAGAAACGTCAAAATGTCAAGGTCTTGTGTGGATGGATCTACTGTCCTTGTCATGCTAAGGTTCATGGCTATTAACTGGCGGACGTCCTCATCTCAAAGGCGTCCAGAGTGGGCACTTTGAATATGGGACGTTTTGTGGAGGATCAATGACTGTCCTTTGGGTATTGACACAGAGAGTTCATGCGCGAAAAAAAGTTGTTCTGCTTGAATATATTTATATATATTAATTTAAAGAGAACTGTAAGATGTAGACATTACCAAATTGTTATAAACTGCAGGTAAAACTTATGACGCCAACTATATCGCTTTGGACACTGCCAAGTCTAATCTATATACATTAAACCTTCATCAAGTGTAATTTCGTTACATTTATCGCTTACTATATATAAAATACTTGTCCTACGTGCGTGGTTGAGTATTAACGTCCTCAGTCGGCTTTCAGTTGAAATATATTTTGATATTGTTCTTCGTTGTACTTCGTCGCTTTCCGTTAGTGTTCGTAAGAATGCACTTTTAAACCGTAAATGAAAATTTAAGCATTGTTTCTGATGTATTTATTATATTTAATACATTGTGTATATCCTTTTTTTAAAATGCAATGCAGATTTATTTCCGACCTGAATGCCGTTGTTCAATGAATTCCGTTATTTTCCGTTACCATTCGACTAGAAACTGCATGCAGATAGTAGGCCTATCCTAGAATTTTTAAGAAAGAATTAGGTTGTTTCATTTTAAAATAAGTGCAAGTTCACAAGTACATGTTATGGACCCGAAAGGAGAGCAAAGAATAGTAACACTGCAACCTGTCAAGCATGTAGTAAGAAGCGACTGAGGAGAGTTGACAATTGGGTCGGCCACTTTATTCTATTGAAACGTTAAGCATGGAAATCAAGGACTCCAGCTGCCTAGTGGTTGGAGACTTCAACAGTCACTCGGAGAGATGGGGATATTCAGATACAGACAGCAGAGGGTATGAAGTGGAAGACTGGGAGATAGACACAAATCTCTATCTTATCAATAGGCCGGACGACAGCTCTAGCTACTATTCTAGAACATGGCATACCACCTCCACTCCAGACTTGGCCTTCTCCACGGTAGATATTCACCATAAAATAGATCGTCAGGTGTTCGACTAATTGGCAGGTAGCGACCACAGGCCAATTAGGCTAGAAATTGATATGGAAGTATGCCCCCAGGAAATAAAACCGCTGCCACGTTGGAACTATAGACGAGCCGACTGGGACAGATTTGTAATGCTGACAGATGGAATGTGTGAAACTATCAACACACGAAATAACAATATGAAACCTATGGTGGAAAGCCTAAGCAAAGCAATACTGCAAGCAGCCACCGAAACTATCCCAAGAGGGGCAAGGAAAAACTACAAGCCATAATGGAATAATGAACTGCAGAAAGCGGAGGATGAAGTCTCAAATGCTAGGAACATGGCAGAGAGAGAGAGAGAGCAATCTATGGAAGCAAATATCGCCCTCAAGGCCATCACTGCGAAATACAAAAGAACACTGAACCAAATAACAAGAGACAGCTAGAAAAAAACCAGAAAGCCTCAATCTAGATAAAGAAGGGAACAAATTATGGAATTTAGTCAGAGCCATGAATGACGAAACACCATCAAATAAACAAATTACCATCAAGCAGGGCGACAACATGCTTACCGGAAAAAAGCAGCAAACGCCTTTATAGAACATTATGCCAGAGCAAACCACATTGATGTCCCTACAGAGAGGCATACAGACATTAACGAAGAACAAAAGAGCCACGACAACATTAAGATGGCACTAGAGGAGCACATGATGGCAAAACTAACAATGAATGAAATGGATGAGGCCATGAGAACTTTAAAGAAAAAGAAATCGCCCGGAAAAGATGGGGTAACAAACGAAATGCTGATGGGGCTGGGCCAAACAGCAAAGAGGAAGTTACTATCAGTCCTGAACCAAAGCTGGAAAAGGGGAATTGTACCGCAGCCATAGAAAGATGCTGTGCTTATACCAATACCAAAGAAAGAAAAAGATAGAACAGATCCAAATGGATACAGGCCCATCAGTCTACTGAGCTGTGTAGGGAAACTGATGGAGCGTATGATAAACACCAGACTGATGTGGCACCTGGAAGAAAAACACATATTAATTCCACAGCAAGCAGGATTTAGACAACACAAATTCACTGAGGATCAAATCACTCTCATATCACAGGCAATAGAGGATGCTTACCAAGAGAAAAAGCAAACAGTAGCTGTTTGGGTGGATCTAGAGAAGGCATTTGACAAGGTGTGGACAGAGGGACTTACAGTCAAGCTACGAAGAAGTGAAGTATCTGGAAAAAGGTACAGATGGATCAGCCACTACCTCGAAAACAGAACAGCCAGAGTTCAAGTACAAGGGCAGATGAGCAAAAAGGTGACACATGGAGCAAGGAGTACCCCAAGGGGGAGTACTGTTACCCACACTTTTCCTGGTGTATATAAATTAAATCACAGAGAATATACCAAGAAGAGTCCATAGCTCCATGTTTTGCAGACGATCTGGATATGTGGACCTCTGAAAAATATCTCACCGTAGCAAACAATCGGATGCAGCAGGCCCTAACATCGTTGGAGGAGTGGGCGAACTCATGGCTGGTCAAAATAAACGAGAAAAAAAACAACATGTGTACGATATTCTCGCTTTTAAATAAACCACAGAACACCAAAATAAGTCTCAAATATCTGCGGCCAAACGACAACCCAAACTATTTGGGAGTCACATTTGATCGGCGCATGACATGGAAAAGTCAGATCGAGAGAAACCGAATGAGAGCCAGACAAAGAATGGCAATCATGAGGAAACTTGCTGGCACAAGCTGGGGAACAGACGAAAAAATACTAAAGAAACTGTACACTGGAAGAGTGAGACCAGTTCTCGAGTATGGCATTGCGGCATGGACAACAGCAGCAAAGGCGAACTTTGATAACATTAGCAAACTTCAAAACCAAGTCATGAAAGTTATAACAGGAAGCATGAAGTCAACGCCAATTGTAGAACTTGAAAAGATTACAAATCTGCAATCCATGACCGACAGAAGAGACTGCAGAGCCCAGCAGAAAGCAGAGAAGCTCAGAAGACTGACAAACCATCCAATGCATCAGAGACTAAACAATTTTGGAAATGGGAAACTAAAGCGGAGAAACTTTGCAGAAATAGCCGAAGCAAAGATGAGCGAAGACCCTATGAACACCGTAACAACACCAAAGCCCATCCCTACTTTACGCAAACATACATGGAAGCATCATATCATTCCGGAGGTGGTATAAAATATACCAGGTATTGGAAACAAGAACAGCCATACTGAAAAAGAAAGAAGAGACATAACCCTGAGGTACATTGCGGAAAACTACCCAAGCATGGACTGGACCCATGCATACACCGACGGTTCTGTAACAAACACAACACAGATTGCAGGGGCAGGGGTATTCCTGAGCATAACAAATGGTAGAAAAATAACACTGTCAGTGGCAAATGGAAAATACTCAAGCAATTTCAGAGCGGAGGCAGAGGCACTGAAGGCTGCAGTAAAAGCAATGCTGACAGGCGAAAGCAATGAAAGCCAGATAGTTCTGTTTACAGATGCCCTGGCCGTAGCTACAGTACTAAGAAGCCAGAAAAATACTTAATTTAATGATCTAAGAGCAGTACTCTGTCGACTATGCCAGCAGTCCGCACAAAAAGAGTAGTGGTACAGTGGGTCCCATCCCACTGTAACATCGAAGGCAACGAGGAAGCAGACAGACTGGCAAAAGAAGGTGCAAGACTACTACAACCAGATCCTAGTGTGACCTACGAAGAGTCCAAAAGGTTTATTAAGGCCAGATACATGGCCAAATGGGAAACAGAACATACTGGCTACATAAAAAATGCCTATTACCAGTTGAACAGAAGAGAGCAGATTGTGGTCTTCTGACTCCGCACAGGCCACAACAGACTGGGGTACCACCTATTCAATAAAGTGAAGATAGGTGGCACAGACGAATGCACTTGTGGTACAGGGGAAATGACCGCTGAACATCTTCTGCAAAATTGCCCGACATACGAGGACCAGAGAAAGCACACGTGGCCATCACCAGTGGCAACAGTAGACAAGCTCTATGGCAATGTCGACAGCCTCAGGATGACAGCTGCTTTCTTCGAACAAATACAAGTTGACGTCTGACAGCGTACGAAGAAGAAGAATAAACGTTAAGTCCCACGTGTGAGCAGATATAGCCAGGCTGGGCCATGTTTGTTTTTCATGCAGTTGATGATACCTATACTCCATGCGGAGCTGCGAATGTTTTGACTGATTTGCAGTACTTTTTGAATTCGATGAGAAAACATCTAATATTTGTAGAAAGATATTTGAATGGTTTAATTAAATCGATGTGTGTATGTGTTAGTCTTACCTCAGTTTACAGTTTTTGTTAAGTTTACAAATAGGTATGGTCAAAATGGTATTCGACAACAAGCGACACATACTGTCATACAAACAGATCAATTAGAATTTGAAAATGAGAATTGTCACTACTTTATGAAGTAGAAACATGGACAGCGAATAACAAGTTGGAAAAGAGTTTTGAAGCTTTCGAAATATGGGTATATAGAAGATTGGGCCGCATTTCTTGGAAGGATAAAAAAAACTAATTTGGAGGTATTGGAAAAGTTTGGGGGTAAAAAGAGAATTAACTATCGAAATAAGGGGTAAATAGTTACGTTATTTTGATCATATAACAAGACATACCTCCTTGTTGAAGATCGTACTGGAGGGTAGGGTGCAGGGCAGTCGTTCAAGAGGCAGACAACGTTTTAAGTAGGTGGATAACATCAGATGTACTGGAAAAAAGCCTCTCAGTTTACACAATTACGGCAAGAGATAGAGTACTCTGGAGATCCATTGCAGCGGACCTGCGATGCAGAGATGGCACATGCACTGAACTGAACAAATATGTTTGGTCACAAGAAATCAAATAAACAGCTGTCATAGTCATACTTATAAACATAGGGATATGGGGTTTAATCTGAAATACAAAAGGGAAGGTAATATACTACTAATAATATATACAAATAAGCTAACTATGCTGCCCTTTAACAAAAATCTATTTGTACTTTCAACCTGAAGCGCATAAAGTCCACATTTTATTATTTTTTAAACATCAACTTACATTGTTATACCATTTGTTAAATCATTAGTAATAGTCGTTGACTGTTATTTCTTATCCGTACAATTAAAATATTAAAGTTCCATTTTTTTAGAATACATAATATAGTATGTGAATTGACGTTAGTATTAAATTATAGTAAATTGATTATTAACTTTAACAAAATCAATGTAATTGTTCTTAACTTCGATACTAACATTTTACCGTTGCTATTTAGTTCCTAATAATGTTTAGAGGAGCTACAAATAAGTAGATTGAAAATAAATATAAGAATAAACAAAAAAGTAGATTACAAATAAATGTAACAAATAAAGCTGTTGTAAGAGGTCCAAGAGGAGCAGAGGTGTGGGGCTGGCAACTTGTTTGCTCGAACAAAGCGCGGTTTTGTTTACTAACATGAGATAGATAGATACATAGATAGATAGATGGAGATATATATATATATATATATATATATATAAATAGAGAGAGAGAGAGAAGTAGATAGATAGATAGATAAATAGATAGAGAGAAAGATATAGAGATAAATAGATAGATAAACAGAGGGAGAGAGAGATGTCTGCTGTAAGTGAGTTGAAGACTTGTCAAAGAAGAGGGGGGGGGGGGCGGTTATGGGGGTGTTATTCTAATGCAGCCATTTGTTGTATTATCTAGAGTCACAGAAAAGCTGGAAGAGGTGTAGAACGATACCGGATGTGACGACACAACTGACACTAGCAGATTGACAGTGGGGACAAGCAAGTCAGTTAAGTGAATAGGTTTCAGTGAGAGGAACTTGTCACGTTGACAGTGGGGACAAGCAAGTCAGTTAAGTGAATAGGTTTCAGTGAGAGGAACTTGTCACGTTGACAGTGGGGACAAGCAAGTCAGTGAAGTGAATAGGTTTCAGTGGGAGGAACTTGTCACGTTGACATTGGGGACAAGCAAGTCAGTTAAGTGAATAGGTTTCAGTGGGAGGAACTTGTCACATTGACAGTGAGGACTAGCAAGTCAGTTAAGTGAAAAGGTTTCAGTGAGAGGAACTTGTCACGCTGACAGTGGGGACAAGCAAGTCAGTTAAGTAATAGGTTTCAGTGGGAGGAACTTGTCACATTGACAGTGGGGACAATCAAGTCAGTTAAGTGAATAGGTTTCAGTGGGAGGAACTTGTCACGTTGACAGTGGGGACAAGCAAGTCAGTTAAGTGAATAGGTTTCAGTTGGAGGAACTTGTCACATTGACAGTGGGGACAAGCAAGTCAGTTAAGTGAATAGGTTTCAGTGAGAGGAACTTGTCACATTGACAGGGGTGACAAGAAAGTCAGTTAAGTGAAAAGGTTTCAGTGGAAGGAACTTGTCAGATTCGCAAGTGTTACTGCCACAAACTGATTCGAGTGGCTCACAGGGCAACTAGGTAGGGACAAAGGTACCTCGTGATAAGCGGTCATAATAGTGTGATGAACCCAGGGATACAATCTCGAAGGCCGTGTCAAAGTTGTCTGCCAAAAAGGGTGTTGCAAACACCAAAAATACAATCCTGAAATCCTGATCGAAAGAAAGGTGTACCAGAGAATTCCTCAGTGAGCACATTCACACTGAAGCTTTCGTTTCACAGCGTAGTTCTGACAACATAAAGTGAGCAGACCGCCAGAGATCAACTTCATCACCAACTGCTGAAGGGCACCACGAGACCACGAATGTAGAAAGTTAGTTAATCGGTGTAGAATAGATTTGTATAGATTAAGTCTAGGGGAAATTTGTAGATAATATAAGAAGCATGGGTTAGACATCAGAACGGGGTTTAGAGTCCCACCAAGCCCATGCGTTATACAAACTGAGTTAGAAAGATTTAGTTATGGTTTAGTTTAGTCTTGGTAATGTCGTAAATGACCGGACTTATAATAAATGAAGTATCTTGTGTTGTTATTAATCGCATATGTTTTAGTGTTTTCTATGTTGTTGTGTAGGAAGAATAACTGGCAAAAGTGAGATAACGCCTCTAGAATATGATTGTCTCAATGAGAGTAAGTAAGTGGAACTGAGAGATTGTTTCTTCATTGGATAACAGTGGGACAGTTACCATAGATCAAAGACATGAAAATAATTATAATGCGATATAAAGAAATAACATGAAAATGAAACGATGGAAAGAAATTTAGTGGACACAGATCACAGATAAAAGTAGGAAGACCAGTACGTGAAGAGAGCTCTATAGGAAAAATGTCAAAGTTTGCATGGAAAATGTGAATGACCAGCAACGAATGAATTATGTTCAATTTTGTTCAGGTGCCATCTCCACATCAAAGGGCACCTGCCTTTGTTCAGGTGCCATCTCCACATCAAAGGGCACCTGCCATTGTCCAGGTGCCATCTCCACATCAAAGGGTACCTGCCTTTGTTCAGGTGCTATCTCCACATCAAAGGGCACATGCCTATGTTCAGGTGCCATCTCCACATCAAAGGGCACATGCCTATGTTCAGGTGCCATCTCCACATCAAAGGGCACCTGCCTTTGTTCAGGTGCCATCTCCACATCAAAGGGTACCTGCTGTGAACCTCGATCGTCCTCTGTGTTTTGCTTTGATGGCACAATCTGTCCGTTTGTTGATGTTATCCTTCTACTTATAGCGTTGTTTAGCTCTAGCTCGTTGATCCAGCACCTGTCCTTCAAGTATTGATTTAAGCAAGGCGTTATGTCTTTTTATGTCACCAAATATCTTAACTGCGAACAATGCAATTTCGTTCACCAATTTTCTTTGCACGCCTAATTTCTCCTAGACTTCATTATTTGTTCTCTCTATTTGTGGGAGAATAAAACAATTGACTATTCTTTTTCTCTTCCACATTTCCGTTTCGTATCTCCCTTTGTCCCTTATTTGTAATCCAGTGTAGGAGACGCTCTTGACCGACGAACTATGAGAACTCATGGAAACATTTGCTTTACTAATATATCATTGTTAAAAGTTTACAATCGTTGTGTACACTCTTTCAGGTTAGGTCAGGTCATCCCGTAACCGGTGAGGTCGTTGGGGCACATATGAAGACATCCTCACAACCCCAAGCCACCCGTCTCTGTCAGATGCCGCTGCCTGTGACTCTTCTGGTCGGAGACTGGTCCATTCTTTTATGTTGTCCGCCCATCTCTTTTTTCGCCGGCCTCTTCGTCGTCTGCCATGCACCTTTCCGTGGCGGATTATATTTGTAAGATCATTTGATCTCAATATGTGACCGTACCAAGTGAGTTTCCTTTTTTTGACAGTTGCCAAGAGGTCGTCGAAAGGCCCGATTGCTGTTGTAATTCTATCTCGTATTTCCTCATTTGTAACTCGATCTTTGTACGTGACGTTTAAAAGTTTTCGGAAACATCTCATCTCCAAGACCTGAATCCTTCGTTGAAGGTCAGCTGTAACTGTCCATGTCTCACACGCATAGAGGAATATTGATAGGACCAGTGTACGCATTAATATGATTTTCGCTATTGTCTGTGCTATTCTGGCCAACACCTCACATTTTGATCCTTCATCACTAACAATCGACCCAAGATATTTAAAACGGTCAACCACTTCGAGTTCCTGACCGTTAGCTTTTATCCTGCTATTGAAGCCCGTGGCGTTGTTGGTCATTAATTTTGTCTTTCCAGCGTTTATCCCCATACCATAGTCAAGAGCTGTTTCATCGAGCCTTCTGACCCATTCCTGGAGTTCTGCTTCTGAACCTGCCAACCCCTAGATGTCATCTGCAAAACGAAGGTTGGTAATCGTTCGGCCCCCTATCTTGACAGTACCAACGTGACCTCCAAGTGCCTAACTCATAATTCCTTCAAGGAATATATTGAAAAGGGTTGAAGAGAGTGTACACCTCTGTCTCACACCAACTGATGTGCGAAACCAGTCCCCTCGCCTTCCATTCACAAGAACTGCGCTAGATGCCTTGTCATACAGGTGTTCAAGGACCGTTATAATATTTCCGTTGATATTATACATCCTCATTGTTGCCCAAAGCGCTTTATGCCATACCCTATCAAACGCCTTCTTAAAATCCACAAATACACGATACAGTACTTGCTGTTGTTCTAGGTATTTCTCGCTTAGCAGCCTTAAATTAAATATATGTTCTCTAGTGCTTCTTCCCTGTCTGAACCCTGCTTGCTCATCGGCAATGATGTTTTCTGCTTGGGGTTTCAATCGGTCGAGGATTAATCTAAGCATGACCTTTTCTAGGGTGGCTGATGAGGCTTATTGTTCCGTAATTTTGGCACAGCTTTAGGTTTCCAGACTTATGTAACGGTATAACTATTGATTTCGTCCATAAGTCCGGCCAGTCTCCTGTCGCCCATATTTTGTTGCAGATGTGTGTCAGGCCTTCCACCACTACCTCTCCACCTGCTTGTAAGAGCTCTGCTGGTATATTGTCCACGCCGGCCGCCTTCCCTCTTCTCAATGTCGTTACCGCTGCAATTACCTCTTCCTTCGTTATCAGTTGGTTATCCTCTATAATTGTTGGTGTTGGGGGAATTGTTTTCTCAGGTTCGTTTCGCCCTTCATAGTTATAAAGCTAGGAACAGTACTCTGTCCATCGTGCCAGTACGTCATTTTCCTCAATAAGGCACTTGCCGTTTTTATCCTGGATCATAAGGTTTATGCCTTGTCTCGGTGTTACCAGTTCTTTGACATCCTTGTATGCTCCTTTAGCGTCATTTCTGTTTAGTCTCTTTTCGATGTGTGTGCATTGCTCACATATCCACGCTTCTTTCGCCTCTCTCATCTGTTTAAATCGTTATTTAGTTTCAAAATTTACTTTTTTACAAGTTAGTTTTGGAATATGTGATCTTTTACGGGACAATGATCAATCATCTGCTGTACTGGTACAAATGCTCTTTCACATGGTACAGTTTTCTTAGCTGGAAGATCTTTTACACGGGTCACCGATTTATTCATGCAAGATTTTTTCGGCCCCAGATGTTTTTTTTAGGCTTTCGCTGCAGACATTAACACGTTGTCTACGGCATTAAAATATATTTGCCTGTTATAAGCAAAGAACGTGTTGTAATAGTGTTTTGCTGTAACTCAAGAATGCGCAAGAGCATCATTACATTCATAAATATTATATGCGACTCGTTCATCTGAACATGTATGTCAACACGCCAAATATTTTTTTGAATTTGCAATAATCATTTAGCGAATCATTAAATCAAAACAGGCATGAGGAAATAATGGTGCTTGTTACAAGATCACACTGAATTGGCGGATACGTGTCATTCTGTTGTAACGTGGGGGGACTAAACCTGGCTCCTTCACTGGCACGGTTATGCCTTTACTTTAGCATTGCTCACAGCTTCATGTACACAGCTTCTAGGTGATGTTATTTTGAAATGCCTCTCTCTACCTCAACTAGTCTAACGTTTTCAATATCGTTGGTTGTAGTAGATGTCGTTTGATCGTTCCAATTATTAACATTACTTTTACTGACTGACCACTAGATAGTGTGCCTAGCTGCTGTCAGGTTCTAGGGATGAATTTGTAACGAAGATCACTGCCATCAAACATTGGATTATAGTTACACTCGTGTTTCCCCACGTACATTCAAGTAGACATATCGTTTTCACAGGTGTACTTGGCGTGCGATCTATTGGTGCTTGATTCTACAAGAGTCTCGTGTTAAACAGACTAATACTTGAAACCCTCAATCTGTTTTAAACATCAATCTGTTTTAAACATCAATCTGTTTTCAATTTTACTGCCCAACTAACCAATATTTCCTGAGCTTTTGTCATGATAGTCTTATAATATCGCTAGATTATCGCACGCGCTTTGTTATAACTAGTCGACCGTTCAGCATTCTACTGTTAGTAGAAAGAATCCGCCATTATTTCTTGCCTAACCTAGCCTAACCTACTGTCGCCTACACGATTATATTATTTCTTTTGGGATAGATAGTAAATACACTTTTAAAAGAAAAGCAATCTGATTTCTCTTCTCTGTCTCTAATTTGGCTAAAATAATGTGCATACTGTAATTACTTTTCAACTAGTCTCTCTCTCTTTCTCTCTCTCTCTCTCTTTCTCTCTCTCTCTCACACACACACACACACACACCAGACCACATCACCTCACACACTCACACACACACATACTCACACTCACACACACGATCGTGCATGCGCGCTTACACGCTGGTGCCCGCGCACACACACACACTCTTTCTATCTCTCTCTATCTCTCTCTGCTTGCTTAAACATTCCATTAACAGTGCGATGTTGGTTGAGATTTTCTGACGAAAGTCACACACTTCCTTTCTAGCATATTCTATTCCTGACAGACATACATCATGGTTTTGGTGAAGCTCAAGCAGAACCGCGTGATTAGGTAATTCACTGGACTTGGTTCGCTTCTGATTTGAGCTGCCTGTTTCACTCACATCTGTCCGCATAAGGACCGACCGTGGTATGTTAGCCCTTCTGATGAAACCCACATGGCACGCGAGAAACATGTAATACTTTTTTATTTTGTTTTTAATTATCTGTGAAGTATTTGATTTAACGGACGTGGATTATGTAGTACGGTCATTTCTCGTATAATGTGTCCAAGAAAGCAAAGAAAGTCTCAGAATTGTTTTCCGATGTTGTAAATATCATTACTTTTTGTTCCTAATTTGCTCTCAATTTATTAGTCGCTTCTTTAATTCCTTTTGTTTTATTATGTAGCATATTTATTTTTTAAACTGACATTTATTCGTATTATCATAAAGTCCCTTGTCATAATCTAAAGCATAGCGTGGATGACAACAGTTCTGTTTCAAGATCTACGTTCACAAGACGTTGTTGTCTATTTGAAGCGCTCGATGTTTTTCTTTGCTTCTCACGCCATTTATTTTGCTCACTTTTACAACGATTCTATCGAGTATTGGTCTTCTAATGACCTGACCATCCAGGTTCAACTGTCTCATTGTAATCATTTTTCTTCGCTAATTAGTTTATTCCAATACAAGTCTATTTATAAATAATAGTTCTACAACAATTGCCAAGACTGTGATTCTGTAGCAACTCCCATACATCTATTTTTGTCATTGACATGTTCCCTTTCTGAGACTGACTTCCGTGCATTTCCAAGTTTTTCAATTTTTTCTTTTTTGTGTGCAATGTTGCTATTTCTCGGCACATGCTGTTAATATACGTTAGAAACGATAGAGACTATTATATTTCGATGTTAATGAAATTACAGATCTGTGTTATCAATAATACAGGATCTTATACGACGTAGCCTATTTATACCAGTCATAATAACACTAACTAAAAACTTCTTACAATGGAATGCTCAGATTTGAGAATAATCAGTCTTACGAGCCACACCACTAACATTTACTCATAATTTTACAGGAGCGAAAGACGTGAAGCAGAGAACGAAGTTCTGGGAAAATAATTTGCATTTTAATAGAACAGCAGAAGATGGGAAGCAATATTTTGTTTACAAACACCAACAGACAAAAATATTTAGAAATACAAGCATTTAATTGTGCTTTACAGGTTTTTGACATGACACACCATGATACGCTTAGTAAAATAAAAATGTATACTTGAAAAAGTGACGAGAATAATCAATAACAAATACCGTGGGAGTGGGGAGGGGGTGGGTGGGAGTAGCAGAATCTTGGCAAAATAAGTACACATGATAATACGGGAAGAGAAAAAAGACGTGGAATCATTACTTAAAGCCAAGAATACAGCAGCGAAATCAGAGAAAAACATTGAATACATATCACTCAGAACGTAAGCAAAGAATAACAATGCTAACAGGATAACAACAATCATAAGAAGGCTTTGGAGAAAGACTGGAAAAGAATGCCGGAGAAAAACCAGGATCCTGTTCTGCAGGATCCTAACGAACATGGGGAAGGAAAAAGAGTGCCTACCGAAATTTGCAAAAGGCAAACAGTATTTGTTTACCACTCCTAATATAATAAGTTGGCCTAGGTATCTGAGACACGTTGCGTGAATTGGCTACATCTGTGACCCACTGCAGTGGCACGACTCCAGGCGTCGTCCATAGCCGGAGGGGAGACTGCCATCCGCAGAAAGCATACTGTACGGAGACGGCATCCTCTGTGCCTCAAACCGGTGAGGTGAAGTCATTTGTAGCTGAGGAACGACTTGTGGAGTATCTTGTGAGCCAGAGCTTCCTGGTCCATCCGTATGCCATGACCGAACAAAGAAACTCGGTGGTGGTCCAGAGTTTCCTGGTCCATCCGTATGCCATGACCGAACAAAGAAACTCGGTGGTGGTCCAGAGTTTCCTGATCCATCCGTATGCCATGACCGAACAAAGAAACTCGGTGGTGGTCCAGAGTTTCCTGGTCCATCCGTATGCCATGACCGAACAAAGAAACTCGGTGGTGGTCCAGAGTTTCCTGGTCGATCCGTATGGCAAGACTCTTTCTCAGAGCTCTTCTCTGAAGAGGACGATCTCGTTCCGGGCACGACAGCCTCTAACACAAAAGAGAAAACCAATGACGGTGAAAACATCACAATGGAAAAAAAATGCAGCACTAGAGAATATACAGGTTGACAAAGCAGCTGGACATGATGGTATAATACCAGAAAGGTTATAGTACATTGGAACGGCAGGTGAACTGTTTTTCCTGAATAATTTCCGGAGAGCCTGGCACCACCAGACTATACCAAAGAACTGGGCCATCATTACACCAATATTTAGAAAGTGGGGCAACCGACAGTGCGAAACCATAGAGACATATCCCTTCTTAGCATCTCTGACGGACCTACTCAAGGTTACTAGGACGGAGACTAAGACATGAGGTTGAGCCACAGACGGACGAAACCAAATCAGGTTTCAGACCTTATCTTCATACGTATGCGCTGAATGGGGGAGGGGGGAGATCCTCTTTGAGTATTATGATGAAATGCATGTCTATTTCTTAGATATGACAAGAACAGTCGATAAGGTTCCTTGAGGAAGACCGTGGGACTGCTTGGAAAGGAAGACCGTGGGACTGCTTGGAAAGGAAGACCGTGGGACTGCTTGGAAAGGAAGACCGTGGGACTGCTTGGAAAGGAAGACCGTGGGACTGCTTGGAAAGGAAGACCGTGGGACTGCTTGGAAAGGAAGACCGTGGGACTGCTTGGAAAGGAAGACCGTGGGACTGCTTGGAAAGGAAGACCGTGGGACTGCTTGGAAAGGAAGACCGTGGGACTGCTTGGAAAGGAAGACCGTGGGACTGCTTGGAAAGGAAGACCGTGGGACTGCTTGGAAAGGAAGACCGTGGGACTGCTTGGAAAGGAAGACCGTGGGACTGCTTGGAAAGGAAGACCGTGGGACTGCTTGGAAAGGAAGACCGTGGGACTGCTTGGAAAGGAAGACCGTGGGACTGCTTGGAAAGGAAGACCGTGGGACTGCTTGGAAAGGAAGACCGTGGGACTGCTTGGAAAGGAAGACCGTGGGACTGCTTGGAAAGGAAGACCGTGGGACTGCTTGGAAAGGAAGACCGTGGGACTGCTTGGAAAGGAAGACCGTGGGACTGCTTGGAAAGGAAGACCGTGGGACTGCTTGGAAAGGAAGAACGTCCCAGTTCCATTGATCTGGGCTATGCAGTTTTTTTAAGACCTGCGGAAACTACATTAAAACAGTCAACTAAACGTGAGATGAGTTGAAGACCGCCACCGACTTAAGACAGATAAACATGGTATCTCCATAGCTCTTCATATTATTTGTTGATGATGTCACCCAAGCCTGTAAGGGCATGACTAGAAAGTACTCAATGATGTACTGGATGGTGAGACCAGTCTGTTTATCGGATCTGGTCTTTGCCGAGGATGTGGCCCGGACTACTAACCCTCACATTTGGAAATAGGAGCTGGTTGAGGGATAACCATTAGCAGTTCAAAAATAAACATAATGGCGTTCTTGATAAAAGAAAAAATAGTTGTTCAACGATCACAAGACAAGTATTTATCTGCATCCGGAAGCTTAAATAACGAAATAACTTGAAATGAGTCAAGTAATCGGCAGCCCTGATTTGCACGCAGGGCCTCCAGATGAAGGAAGTTGGCAACGCAAAGGGCAGCAACTGGTAAACGTTTTCATGTCATAAATAGAGGATTTTCCAGCAAGACATGTCCTAAGATAGATGTACCTCCACCTTTGTACCAGTTTTTGACTTATGGATGTCAGTTATGTGTAATGACAGCAACCCCGAAAAGCCAGCTCTAGCGCCAGAGTTGAGATGCATGTGGTCGAAGTAACAAGAAGAGACAAGGTTCACAATTACACAATAAGACAGGATCTCGAAACCTAGCTCTTGCAGTCTCGCGTGAAGCAATCTGATCTTCGGCGGTTTGACAATGTCCACAGAATGAAATAAGACTTCTACTACAACATCAGTCATGGTAAGCAAAGAGCCACAGTTCCAGATCCAGAGGACGACACAAAGTTCCCAAATAGGACAACATAAGACAGTTTATAAGAGACCGTGGATTTTTTGGCAAACTTCTACACCTCAGAGTAGAAGAAGAGCAACTAAGTATATATATATATAAATTTCACCTCCAACGTCAAAACTAATACAACTGTACAACAGAGCCACGTGATACTTATGTGAAAATAATTTATAATGAAGTGATTATTGCGGCATGGGCCTGGAACGTGACGCTTACGTGCAGTAGTAGTAGCAGCAGCAGCAGCAGCCTTCACGTCCCGCTTACATGCATCTTTGAACCGTGACTGTGGCCGGCCAGCTGATCTTTCACTACACGTCAGCTGCGCATAGAGAATACCTTTGGGGATGAGATTGTCTTCCATGCGACGAACATGACCAAGCCATCGCAGTCTTTGTTGACGAAGCAGGGTATACATACTTGGAAGACCATGGCGGGAATGCACCTTCGTATTTGTCCCGCTGTTTCTCCATGAGACACCAAGTATGGATCTCAGGCACCATAGGTGAAAAGTGTTGAGCCTATGCTCTTGTTTCGGCATAGGTTGTCCACGTTTAGTTGCCATATAGAAGCATTGTAGACAACGACCTTTGTCTTGGCTGTAAGTCTGGGGTTTTCCCAGACACGTGTTGTGATACGAGACAATATGGTAGCAGGCCTGCCAATGTGATTGCCTATTTCTTGGTCTAGGGAGAGCGTATCATTGATTAGGAAGGAACCCCAGTTAAGAACTGGTCCACAGTTGACAGTTGATAGTTATCGATATTGATGTTAGGGGTGGTATCTACTTCTTGTCCCATCATATTTGTTTTATTCGGGCGTATTGTGATGGAATCTTTGCATGAATGGGAAACACTATCTGTCAATCTCTGGAGTTCATGTTGACTGTGAGTGACACTTGCAGCCTCATCAGCATATAACAAGTCCCTGACAGTAACTTCTCTGATCTTGGTTTTTTAGCTTTGAGTTTCGCAAGATTAAACATACGGCCATCTGATCTAGTGTAAAGGCAAAGCCCTTCTGTTGCATTACCAAATGCGTGCTTCAGTAGCAGCGCCAATATGATTCCGAATAGTGTTGGAGCCAGGACACAGCCGTGTTTAACACCACATTGAATATTGAATGAAGGTGATGTATTACTGTCGAATTGGACTTTTCCTTTCATATCTTCGTGAAATGAGACATGGCTGTAGTGAGGTCTTCTACAGATGGTTCGACGTCTAGCTCTTCCATTCTAGGATAGCCTTGAGCAGCATCAAGGTCCGTGGGAGTGACCATACTGTCGAGTAGAGCATAGAGTAGTGTTCTACCCATCGCTTGAGTAGAGCTTAGAGTAGTGTTCTACCCATCGCTTGAGTAGAGCTTAGAGTAGTTTTCTACCCATCGCTTGAGTAGAGCTTAGAGTAGTGTTCTACCCATCGCTTCATCTGCCTTGTTATGTCAGTTATTTTCTCACCACTAAGGGATTTGAGTGGCACTGTCTTCCTGTGCTCGGGACCAATCCATCGTACATTTCTCTGATATTGCATGTTTCTGCCGCAGTCTGCATATTTTCACTGAGGTGAAACTAGTCCTCATTTGCACAGACGAGCTGTTTGCTGAACTTGGTTCCTGTCGGATTTTAGTGATTGCAGAGTAACTGCATTTGGAAGACACCTGTAGTTAAGCAGAGCAGTGCACTTTGCTTTGTTGATGGGTGTCATATCAAGTTTTTTTGGCTTCGAATTGGATTTTTCAGTTTTTCTTCCAAAAATAGAAAGCTCTGTACTGTGCATGTTGGATCGAAGTTGTTTCCAGGTTTATGTAACCATGGTGCTATTTTGTGTAATTCTTATACCGGTAGTTTTCTTGAAGGCGTCATTAAAACAAATGATCAGTGCAGGATCTAACATTTTGCTCGTGTGGATGCCTGGTTTACCTTCGTGTCTGGTGTGCTACAAATGTCTTGGTTGCAATTTTATTTTACATCGAACCAGTGCATGGCCTATGTCACAGTCCTGTAGGGTAGGAGTGTGTGAGGAGAACAGATTTGAGAAGAGACCTTCTCCCAAGAATCAGATCAAGCTGATGGCAGTGCTTGGATCGTAGGTGCATCCATGAGACCTTATGTTGGGGCTTGGTCTGAAAATAGGAGTTGATCGCACAGGTCCAATGGTAGACAGAGGACTCTAAAATCTGTAGCCCATTTCCATTACCTTTGCCAACTCCAAAGTCGCCAAGACATGAACGCCACGAATCATTATTAGCAAGCATTCCAGCATTGAAATGGCAGAGTAGAACACGTTGTTCCTGACTCGGTATGTTTATAATGACTGCTGAAAGATTCTCATAAAAATCATCTTTGGCTTCAGCTGTGGAGCACAAGGTATGAGTACATGAATTGATAAGGGTGACGGGACCGACAGTAGTATGGAGACAGAGTGTGGGCGGCCACTCTCAACCATTTTGTTCAACCGTGCGTGTTACGGACGTTTTCGGATGCCGGGATGGAGACTACGTTAAAAACTAATTTCACATCACCTAAACGACATTCTGATAATCCTAAAGTGTCGAGTTTGGCAGGTATTACTTTTTTTCTCAGTGCCATCTCTCCTCTGCGTACGGATAGTAGTAGTTACCTGCCAAGGCGCTTATAGCAGCTAAATTGACTTGCGGTTGTAATGAGGACATTTCTGCAATATGCATTTTATCAAATACATTATCAACATCAATTGCATTTTGGCAATATGCTACCTATATATATATATGTATGGGTTTGTGTTTGTATTGAATTAGTGTGTAGGTGTGCCCGTACATGCGTGTATGATTTTCTGTTTACAAAGAGTGAGTCATCAATGTAGATTATTTCCTTATAAATCATTGCTGACAAACAAGATCCAAATATGTTATCATCTATTGTGTATTACTCTCACAACTAACTATAACGAATCGTCAACATTGTGCATTACTTACGTCACTTAGTAACTTAAAGTCTCAATGCGACAGTTAAAACGCTACTTGCAGTCAGCTCAGCTGCTTCCATTTGACCTTTAATATTTAGCGAACCCATCGGTCTTGGGATATCCAAAATGTAAACAGAGTTACTTCTTTTGAACCGTTAGCCATGGAACATTGAAATTAAAATGTCAGCTGTTGAATCTTCAATGTAAGTGTTTTATTGTATTTTCAAGGCGAAATTATACATTATTATAGAGGCATGAGTTGAAGGCAGGACGGAAGAGATGGGCGAGGGAAATCAAACGGACAAGATGTGTGAAAAGGGGAAGATCCTTTACTTCTTAAACTTCTATTCGTTATTCCATGTTGTACATTTCCATTGACCGGCTGAGGATCTGCACGAGTACTACTAGTTTATACATAATCTGACATGTGAAATTTAAGGACATTAACGAGGGAGTGTCAATATAAAGTCGATAAGTTATGCGGAGGACATAAATAGTGCCTGCTGAAACTAAACAAGACTTGCAAGAATTAGTGAGTCAAGTGTGCAACATAAATTAAGAATATGAAATGGGCATTAATACAATTAATTAACTAATTAATCAATCAAAAAATCACATCTCCTAGCGGAGCATAGTACCCGAAGCAGTACACGCCAAGTGCACATGACCTGAGGAACTGCTCTCGTCCTTCATATTACCTATTTGTTTTATCGCCTTTTCTCCGCGAGTGAGTGCGTCCAATTCCTTAATCTGGGCATTCAAAAACTGAGCATGTCTTGTAATGCTATCAGCTGTTTTCTGCAATGTATGTTCCGCCCAACGCTTCCTTCTGACGTCAAGTGTTATTAAAAACACATGCTAACAATAGAAACGTGTATACAATAATACATTTAAGTATGCCAAGAGTTCCTTTTACTTTGGAAATGATAATAGCAGAGAATGGAACGTGCGACAGAGAAGTCCGGAAGTAAATAGAAATGACCAACATTTTGGTTCCATCAAAAGACATCAAATGTTGCTGAAAAGAGTACTGGAAGGTAATGTGGAGGGTATACTGACCATTTGCAAAAATTGCTATAAGTGGGTTAACAATCAATTGATGGACAGCAATAATCCAGCCATATTGCACCGTTAAGACACAACGGATTCAATGTCACAGGCCGACCAAGCAAAAGGTAGCTCATGGAAATACATGAGGTGGTGAATGCCACTACGCATAAGGCACACAGTAGGACTCGCTCTAAAGATGTCGTCATAAGCTGACAGTGAAAGGCCAAATAGGATAAGTGAAAAGAAGAAAAAAAGAAGAAAGACAAGAGACAGAGCGTGTTGGAACATCTACTGCAGCCGACCTTCGATGTGCAGATGGTGGTGCAAAGCTTAGTATGTATTTGTTAGTGATACACGTTAATTTCATGGCTAGATCAACATTGGGTAAGTTAAACTGACAGTGATACACGTTGATTTCATGGCTAGATCAACATTGGGTAAGATAAACTGACAGTGATACACATTGCTGTCATGGCTAGATCAACATTAGGTAAGTTAAACTGACAGTGATACACGTTGATTTCATGGCTAGATCAACATTGGATAAATAAACTGACATTGATACACGTTGATTTCATGGCTAGATCAACATTAGGTAAGATACACTGACAGTGATACACATTTCTGTCATGGCTAGATCAACATTAGGTAAGATACACTGACAGTGATACACGTTGATTTCATGGCTAGATCAACATTAGGTAAGATAAACTGACAGTGATACACATTGCTAGTGATACACATTGCTGTCATGGCTAGATCAACATTAGGTAAGTTAAACTGACAGTGATACACGTTGATTTCCTGGCTAGATCAACATTGGGTAAGATAAACTGACAGTGATACACGTTGATTTCATGGCTAGATCAACTTTGGGTAAGTTAAACTGACAGTGATACACGTTGATTTCATGGCTAGATCAACTTTGGGTAAGTTAAACTGACAGTGATACACGTTGATTTCATGGCTAGATCAACATTGGGTAAGATAAACTGACAGTGATACACATTGCTGTCATGGCTAGATCAACATTAGGTAAGATACACTGACAGTGATACACATTTATGTCATGGCTAGATCAACATTAGGTAAGATACACTGGCAGTGATACACATTGCTGTCATGGCTAGATCAACATTAGGTAAGATACACTGACAGTGATACACATTTCTGTCATGGCTAGATCAACATTAGGTAAGATACACTGACAGTGATACACGTTGATTTCATGGCTAGATCAACATTAGGTAAGATAAACTGACAGTGATACATATTGCTTGCAAATATACACAAATAACGAAGTCGGTAGAAAACTTATTGTTGTAATAATCAGATGAAAAATGTATAGTACATATTGCTAGTATTTTGTCAGTTATACTCATTTGTATTAAGTCAGCCCATACATCGTGTTATCGTCTTATGTTACTTGTTCCTTTGTCTTTCGCGCGTACATAAATATTTAAAAGCGAATCTGTCAGCGAGTACTTGGAAATGTTTCAAAAACTATCTTGCAATTCCATCTACCTGATGTTTTTCAAATCATCATTACCGGACCAATTGCAACGTATGCTTTTTTTGAAGCAGGCAATATTTAGAAGATGAATAATAAGCGCTAGCTGTTTTGAAGCAAATAGACGTGTCCGTTCCATGGTTTGAATAGTGTTAGAACATGTGATCACTCCCAGAGACACACACACACAGTCTAGCCTACAGTTATAGGCAATGGACAATATTTCTGAGGATCAAGTTATCGACAATTTCCATTAGTTGTTTAATGTCTTGTCCAGCCAATAATTCTACATATTGGGGCTATAATTTCTTGTTTTATCAGAATTCCATGTGGAGCTATTTCTGCTGTGTAAATGTTATTCCCCACCCAATGCATTTTGGTGCATGCTATGATATTTCGCAGCGCGAACTGTAATCTATGCCAAGAGGGGTTCCGAAACAAAACATAATAGGGCCACTGTTTTCTTCAGTGTATGTCATAAGAGGCGACTAAAGAGGGTTGTGCATGAGGCTGGTAACAACATGTAAAACTATTGCTATGAAACCACACTGCAAGTGATTGAGATCACAGTTTCCCGAAAAGCTGGTTTGGGTAAGCCACATGCAGTGTTGGACCGATACTTGAGCAAATGGTCCGGTCGGAAAATATGATTGATTATTCTAATCTCAAATTTTATATTGGTTTTATCCGGGTTTTTACTACCTGTTGTCAAATTGTTAATATGTGTTGATTTTCTTTACAGTTCTAAACATTTATTATTGTGTGTTTTTCTATGGTTCACATTGTGTTTTTTTTCCTTACGCATATTCTCCACAATTTAAATTTTGAAATCTTAATGAACGATGCAAGATAAAACAACCACACTTCAATCTTTAATAAATCAATTAATTAATCCCGTACTGCCCCCTGCAAAGCATAAGTCTTAACGAACACACGCCAAGTCTGCATGTCATCTGTCACAACAATGCTGCGGCCCTCACATATGCTCCCAAGTGTGCCTCGTTCTGCCTCTATCTCCCCTGCCTGTAGGTCCATAACGGTGACCGTCTTGCAATGACATCCCATCTTGTCTTAAAATATGGCCTAACCAACGCCATTTCCATCACCACAGCTAGATGCCTAGTTCTGTTCCACAGTTTCGGGTTAGTGGCCTTGCAGTACTATTTCAGCCTACAAATGCTTCGTAGGCGTTTAGGAACGTCTGTACCATATTCTCCAGCATCTTCGTAGGCGTTTAGAAACGTCTGTACCATATTCTCCAGCATCTTCGTAGGCGTTTAGGAACGTCTGTACCATGTTCGCCAGCATCTTCGTAGGCGTTTAGGAACGTCTGTACCATATTCGCCAGCATCTTCGTAGGCGTTTAGGAACGTCTGTACCATATTCGCCAGCATCTTCGTTGATCTCAAAGCTCTCGAGCCATACAGTAACACTGTTTTATAATGGAGTTTAAGATGGTCATCTACGTATGTTATTTCTTCCAAGTTTCTTAAATTCCTCAATGTAATGGTGACTCCTCTTGCCACAAGTATTCTAATTTTTATATTTGTTCTTGCACCTCTCACCTTATTTATGAAGCGCCCCAGATATCTGTTCTTGCACCTCTCACCTTATTTATGAAGCGCCCCAGATATCTGTTCTTGCACCTCTCACCTTATTTATGAAGCGCCCCAGATATCTGTTCTTGCACCTCTCACCTTATTTATGAAGCGCCCCAGATATCTGTTCTTGCACCTCTCACCTTATTTATGAAGCGCCCCAGATATCTGTTCTTGCACCTCTCACCTTATTTATAAAGCGCCCCAGATATCTGTTCTTGCACCTCTCACCTTATTTATGAAGCGCCCCAGATATCTGTTCTTGCACCTCTCACCTTATTTATGAAGCGCCCCAGATATCTGTTCTTGCACCTCTCACCTTATTTATGAAGCGCCCCAGATATCTGTTCTTGCACCTCTCACCTTATTTATGAAGCGCCCCAGATATCTGTTCTTGCACCTCTCACCTTATTTATGAAGCGCCCCAGATATCTGTTCTTGCACCTCTCACCTTATTTATGAAGCGCCCCAGATATCTGTTCTTGCACCTCTCACCTTATTTATGAAGCGCCCCAGATATCTGTTCTTGCACCTCTCACCTTATTTATAAAGCGCCCCAGATATCTGTTCTTGCACCTCTCACCTTATTTATGAAGCGCCCCAGATATCTGTTCTTGCACCTCTCACCTTATTTATGAAGCGCCCCAGATATCTGTTCTTGCACCTCTCACCTTATTTATGAAGCGCCCCAGATATCTGTTCTTGCATCTCTCACCTTATTTATAAAGTGCCCCAGATATCTGTTCTTGCACCTCTCACCTTATTTATGAAGCGCCCCAGATATCTGTTCTTGCACCTCTCACCTTATTTATGAAGCGCCCCAGATATCTGTTCTTGCACCTCTCACCTTATTTATGAAGCGCCCCAGATATCTGTTCTTGCATCTCTCACCTTATTTATGAAGCGCCCCAGATATCTGTTCTTGCACCTCTCACCTTATTTATGAAGCGCCCCAGATATCTGTTCTTGCACCTCTCACCTTATTTATGAAGCGCCCCAGATATCTGTTCTTGCACCTCTCACCTTATTTATGAAGCGCCCCAGATATCTGTTCTTGCACCTCTCACCTTATTTATGAAGCGCCCCAGATATCTGTTATTGCACCTCTCACCTTATTTATAAAGCGCCCCAGATATCTGTTCTTGCATCTCTCACCTTATTTATGAAGCGCCCCAGATATCTGTTCTTGCACCTCTCACCTTATTTATGATGCGCCCCAGATATCTGTTCTTGCATCTCTCACCTTATTTATGAGCGCCCCAGATATCTGTTCTTGCATCTCTCACCTTATTTATGAAGCGCCCCAGATATCTGTTCTTGCACCTCTCACCTTATTTATGATGCGCCCCAGATATCTGTTCTTGCATCTCTCACCTTATTTATGAGCGCCCCAGATATCTGTTCTTGCATCTCTCACCTTATTTATGAAGCGCCCCAGATATCTGTTCTTGCACCTCTCACCTTATTTATGATGCGCCCCAGATATCTGTTCTTGCACCTCTCACCTTATTTATGAGCGCCCCAGATTATGAAAAGAATGGTGTAAACACTATGTGTGAATCCTCAGTACGAGTGACTGTGACCATTTCTTAGGTCTGTTCAACGTAATTTACATCTGTTGTTGGTCATTTGACAAAAGTTCAAGTCCGTTAGTTCCCTATTACTGGTCCATTATAACCCCTTTTTATCATTACAATTATTCTCTCCATACGCCGGCCAATAGCAGACAAAACAGAGGAAAGGCGATAGAAAACACACACACACTTGTTTTAATTCCAAAAATAGTAAACAAATTACCTTCATGTATGACTAGATATTGCATATCCTCATAAGTTCTATGCATAATGTTTGTAATCTATTTAGGCACACCAAATTTCTGTGCATCTTCTACGGCGACTCTCTGTCTAAACTGTCAAACACTTTTTCATAGTATACGAATCCAATAAATAGCGGTATCTCCATGTTACACATTGTTGGAGTGCTATTGTCAGAGTAACTATCTGGTCAGTACAGGACATGTGTGTTCTAAGGTCTAGTTGTTCTTCTTTGAAATGCTAGTCAATTATTCCGTTCATTCTCTCAAGTACGACTTTGTTCGATCTCCGCTTGCACTGATAGCATCATTATGTACTTCTATAATTAGTGCATATCTGTATATCTCCATTTTAATTAGTGCATATCTGTATATCTCCATTTTAATTAGTGCATATCTGTATATCTCCATTTTAATTAGTGCATATCTGTATATCTCCATTTTAATTAGTGCATATCTGTATATCTCCATGTTAAAACAATTTGACGACATAGCCTTCAGCTCAGCCTATTTCTATTTTCTCGTTCTCAACCTTACCTAAGAATCTTAACAAAATCTCAGATGAAGTATTCACATCTGCCGTTGAGCACCTCCGCTGAGATATTGTCCGCACGCGTGGTTTTATCAACTTTTACCTGCCATATGCTCGTCTTATCGCTTCCCTGCATGGTTTCTCAAAATGTATCAGTAGATTGGTATCAGCCGGCTGAATATCTGACAGATCCTGAGTGGTTGCTCTATTTGAAAGCTTCTGGAAATGTTCATCCCATCCCTTCGTCTGGCCAGACGTACGCGTGATCACCTGCCTCCCTGTTTCTAATGGAACCATTTACCTGATGTTTACCTCGTTTTGAATACATCTCTCATATTATCTCACACAATCACTGGAGGACAAATTGAGAGTGACACATGCCTCCCTTAAGAGACGCTTGGAAGACATAACTCTCCGCAACCAATGTATGCAAAATCTCCACAATTCTGACATACGATAATTGTTGAATGATGCGGAAATTCATGCAGACAAGGCAAAACATAGATGGGCAGGTCACATGTTGCGAAAAAACGATGGTCGATGGAGCACGGCGACATCAATCTGGTACTACCGATGCAAAAAGAAACCGTGAGGAAGAACTCCAATGCGTTGGACAGACTCCCTTGTTGTTCGCAACAGCATCCGAGACGCCTCTGGAGGAGCGCTTATCACCACTGGACTCCCGTGGCACAAGACAGGTTCCGCTGGAGACGAAGTTGGATCCCACAGCTACGCTGAGGAATATCAAGATTAAAAAAGGTCAAGGCTGTCTTTCACAACCACCAACTCTGTAGCCCTCGACAACAACTAATTATATTTTCTCTTGTTCATCTCAATCGTGATAATGATCAATTATAGTGTATTCAAGAACAGTTTGATAAACCTCAGTAGGTTTGAGAAGTGCTTCCTGGATTTCAAAAATAAGCTTTCATTTTCGGTATAATTGAGCCATAGGTTCAGCATGGCTCTGCAGGTCACCTTGTTTATTTTAAAAAAGTTGTGAGCCAATTGTTGATAGATTTAAATTAAAGAATCGAATCCTTCGAGTCAAAATGTTACAGAAAGATCCTTAGAATACAACGGACAGAGAAATAGACAAATGTAGACATTCGGTAAGAGTTGAGTATAGAGAAGAACTGGTTTATCAATTCAATTTTGGACAGAACATGTAAATACTTTGGTCACATCAAGAGACACAACGGTCTCGAGAGAGCAGTGATGGAAGGTATAGTGCCAGGTAAAAGAGTCAGGGGTAGACCAAGAAGACGATGGAACCAAGATATTCTGGAATGTCTGGGTATGACAGTGGCGGAGGCTGGAGTTTTGGCAAGGGAAAGAATTTCTTTCAGACAGACTGTAATGGGAGCGACGTTCTATAAAGGAGATGCTACATGAGGATGATGATGATGATGTGTCATTTATTTAACATTCAGAATATTCAATTTAGTTTTTGTGGGTTTGTTAATCATACTCCTCTTGGTAATAATGTTAATGTGTTAGTTTTAAAGAAATTGTGTTGGGTCTAATATGTATATCTACTTACTTCATGTTGTATTCTGCCTCTGAGCAAGCTGAATCTGTTATAAGAATAATTTTATTGTTCAGATTTCTGCTAATACACACCAGTATAGAATTTTCTAACCTGCGCCAGAAATCGATTTTTGTTAATGAGATTTCGATGCGCATGAGTATCGACTTTTTGTCTAATGAGTACGTTAACTGGGCTGAATCAGAATAGCTTCTAATATATTTAGTAACGTTTCTAGTGGCTATTCGAGATGCTAGAAATTGTTTAGTGGGTGCAAGAAACGATAAGATGATGTCATGTTTAAGTCATTGTAGAAGCATGTGAGACATCGCTGTAGTTCTGTCATTGTGCGTACACCAACATATCTTTCATTGCGTACACCAACACTACATATCTTTCATTGCGTACACCAACATATCTTTCATTGCATACATCAACATATCTTTCATTGCATACATCAACACTACATATCTTTCATTGCATACATCAACATATCTTTCATTGCATACATCAACATATCTTTCATTGCATACATCAACACTACATATCTTTCATTGCATACATCAACATATCTTTCATTGCATACATCAACACAACATATCTTTCATTGCATACACCAACATATCTTTCATTGCATACATCAACACAACATATCTTTCATTGCATACATCAACATATCTTTCATTGCATACATCAACATATCTTTCATTGCATACATCAACACTACATATCTTTCATTGCATACATCAACACTACATATCTTTCATTGCATACATCAACATATCTTTCATTGCATACATCAACACTACATATCTTTCATTGCATACATCAACATATCTTTCATTGCATACATCAACATATCTTTCATTGCATACATCAACACTACATATCTTTCATTGCATACATCAACATATCTTTCATTGCATACATCAACATATCTTTCATTGCATACATCAACACTACATATCTTTCATTGCATACATCAACATATCTTTCATTGCATACATCAACACTACATATCTTTCATTGCATACACCAACATATCTTTCATTGCATACATCAACACAACATATCTTTCATTGCATACATCAACATATCTTTCATTGCATACATCAACACTACATATCTTTCATTGCATACATCAACATATCTTTCATTGCATACATCAACACAACATATCTTTCATTGCATACATCAACACTACATATCTTTCATTGCATACATCAACAGTATATTTCTTACATTGCATTTACATCACACGTATATTTATTTAATTCCATATTTATGAAGACTATTTCTGTCATTGCATGTACAATAACACTCTATTTATTTCGCTATATATACCTAAACACCATCTATCTTTCACTTCTTATGCACAGAGCAGGTGCAGTGTTCTTGAGACAAAGGTAACCTTTAATACATTACTTTTAACATTACTTCTACAGATGGGGATAATGATATAGATAGAATGAACATTACTTTGACTGATGGAGATAATGATATAGATAGAATTAACATTACTTTGACAGATGGGGATAATGGTATAGATAGGATTAACATTACTTTGACAGATGGAGATAATGATATAGATATAATTAACATTACTCTGAGAGCTGGAGATAATGATATAGGTAGAAGACATAAACCATTTTGACAGCTACCTAAAAACATTTTTGTTTAAGTAAACAGCATGAGAAATAAATGTAGGTAGATAATAAAATGCGATCTCTTTCTCATACGGGAGACAACAAGCAGGTCTATACAATAATGACAAACCAAAAATGATCTATTGAGAAGGACATATTATTTTTAAATGACGAGACAAAGAACATCGTATGACTTAGATAATTTATATTACATGTACATAGATAATGTTCCGGATTCGTATCAATGCATTTATAATTACAGGACATATACAAACTTAAATGGAACAATCTTCGTAATTCTGTACAGAGCATCAAAGCGTGACAACTGACTACATTAACGTTAAACACGAGTACGAGTGTAGTGGGATTATATTGAAAATGATGTTGGTGTAGAAGAGTATGGGTGTCAGCGGAGGAGCGGAACCAATGATGGAGATAACACACAGCTTTGTATAAGGACACTAACATATATTTTTAAGGACAAGAACTAAATATTGTGTGCTTGTATTAATAAAATACCCGAACATTTTGAGCAGAATCTACTTTAGAAAGCTAAACGGATGTCCCAAAGAATGTAGGAAAACTGTCAGTAATCTAAGATTGAAGCAATTACTAATATTAAGACACCCCCCAAATCAAGATAAAACCCAGAGCACAATACCGCTGGAATTCTAATAAATGATGTCATACATTCTGATGATACATATCTGTTTACTGAGTGTAAAGAACTGGGAAAAGTACAAACAAAAGTGTCATGCTAGATTACACATTACCATTGGAGGCACATTCTTGTATCTAATTAGCATTAGGAATGAGAACTTATTGTAAAACACACAAATAAATATATATTCTAAAAGATACTCGGTTGCGGCACGTTTCAGTTTATCAGTTGTCAATGGGTACCTGACACAATTATGGAATGCATGTTAATGAGTAAAGGAACTGACACAAACGTAGTTAGTTCGTCAACGAAGTCTCTTAACTCAATCGTCCTCAATGCCGATGATGCTATATGACTACTGTGACAAAATTGTAAATCTAATAAGAGGAGTAGGCAAGCGTAAATGGAATAATATGTAAAGCAGAGAATACGAATAAATAACAATGTATTGAAGAACGTGAGAAAATTGCATCAACATTTCAAGAAACATTTAAAAATGACGATAGTTAATTTGTGTTGTGTTAAAAGGAAAAGAGGTCAATTAGCAAGCAGTTGGCAGACATAATTAAGGTCTTTGAAAACTTGATAAATGGATGTCATGCATTGGGGGGGGGGGGGGGGGGGGGCGACATTTGTTGAGAATGTACGAAAATTAGAGCAACAGTGAAAAAAATAGTTTTGACAAATATGGGAGATATGTAGCGAAACATGTCTTGTATGAGAGAGAAGAATGAAGGCAAACACGAAAAGGGCAACATAATAACTGCGGATAAAACATAAAACAGTAGTCTCTTAATGTACCAATGTACCATCAAGGCAACAACAAACACAACATTACAACAAAAATGAAAAGTGGGAGATAATTTCAGCCAACCTTTTTAAATGGATAAATGTATTTGATCTGGTGAGATCACAGATAGTTGTTGTAGCTAACATTTGTTCAATGTCATTAACATCATTTAATTTACTGGCTCAGTCTTTCTCTCTCTCTCTCTCTCTCTCTCTCTCTCTCTCTCTCTCTCTGTCTATCTCTATAGCTCCTGTTTTCTCCAACGCGACAACATATACATACACATATATATGTATGTACAATTATATATATATATATATATATGATTTCCATAGAATGCAAAGAGTGAGCTGGACAGAAAGAAGATCCAATGACAATGTACTCACTGAGGTGGTCGCAACAAAGATAAATATTACATGTGATACAAAAATGTCGGTTGAGTTGTCTGGGCCACAATATGAGTCATGAAAGTCATACAGAGGATACTAGAGGGCAAGATTCAAGGGAAGAGAGGACCGGGGCGACTAAGACTCACCTTTATATCTCAAGCATGCAGGGACAGACCAAGACTCACCTTCACATCTTAGGCATGCAGGGACAGACCAAGACTCACCTTTACATCTCAGGCATGCAAGGACAGACCAAGACTCACGTTTACATCTCAGGCATGCAGGGACAGACCAAGACTCACCTTTACATCTCAGGCATGCAGGGACATTACAGTACGTACTTATGCTGCAATGAAGAGAACTGTAGAGGATAGGGACAAATGAAGAGACATTCTCAGACAACCTTACAACTAGTCCTGACTGATCAACCAGACAATAGTAATAGTTGTCCATCACAAGTGATGAAGACCACTCTCTTTGTTCAGCCGTGTGGACAGTCGTATCTCTTGCTGTGTCCGCTGAAATGGGTGACTTGCGCGGTGATTTGGATTAAAGTGAGGAAGAAACTGCGCCTTTTGTCAATCTCACTAACAGAGCCTAAGCTACCTTTTGCCAGTGGCAAGACATTCATCGAGACGACTGGAGATAGCATAATAATAATAATAGCTGTCCATCGTTGTCGATGAGGACCGCCGACATCATCCTTGTCACAGATTTCCCTGTTGGGTGTGGGTGCGCATGTGGCTGAACAGGCCAATGCGAGCACGAAAATATCTGCTACATATCAGGCACACGAGGTTTGTAGAAGGGGATGGTGTTCCCGCTGTTCGGGATTTCCGCGTCTCTCGTCTGTTCTGGGCTTTCACAACACGGTCATCTTCACCGGCAGCTACACCCGATTTGACTGCGCTTCTCCAGTCAGATCTGTTTTGCGCAAGACATTCCCAGGTGTCGATGTCTATCTGGCAACTTTTTAGTGAGTCCTTGAGACCGTCTTTAAAACGTTTCTTTGGGCGCCCTCTCTCGCGCCATCCTTCTCTCAACTCGCCGTAGAGAAGCTTCTTTGGGAGCCGCTCGTCTGACATACGGACGAGGTGTCCGACCCATCCTAGTCGTGCTTTTTCTAGCAGTGCATGGATGCTGGGCATGTTAGCCCTCGAGAGAACCTCGATGTCAGTGACACGATCTTGCCATCGGATGTGGAATATTCGCCTCAGGCAACCTGTGTGGAAGTGGTTTAACCTCCTTGCATGTCCAGAGTATACAGTCCAGCTTTCGCAAGCGTATAGTAGGGTTGGAATGATGGTTGCACGGTAGACTTTAAGTTTGGTCTTGACGCTGATGCCACGACGTGCCCAGACCATCGAGCGCATTCTACCAAAGGCTGTACTGGCCTTTGCTATTCTGCTTGCCACCTCATCGTCTAGGCTGACAGATCTCGACAGCGTGCTGCCCAGATATGTGAATTTGTCTACGGCATTCAACGTCTGCCCGCTGACTGTAGTCTCTGGTTTTGTGTACGGCATGCCTGGTGCTGGTTGGTACATGACCTCTGTTTTTTTGGCATTTATAGTCAGGCCAAAATTTTTGCATGCGGCAGAAAACTGGTCCATTCCAACCTGCATGTTCAGTTCTGAGTTGCTCATTAGAGCGCAGTCGTCAGCAAATACAAGTTCCCTGATTATGTCGCCAGCCACTTTGATTTTGGCCTTCATTCTTCTGGAATTGAGTAACTTGCCATCTGTGCGGTACTTTATGGGTATTCCAAGCTCCAATGATCTGAAGGCGTCTGTCATCGTGGCCGCGAACATCATGCTGAACAAAGTCGGGGCGAGTACACATCCTTGTTTTACTCCGTTTGATACTAGAAACGTTTTAGAGATTGCACCGCTGTCTAGTACACGAGCACACATGCCTTCGTGTAGCTGTTTCACCATTGTTATGAACTTGTTGGGGCAGCCAAACTTAGACATTATCATCCACAGCCCTCCTCTGTTTACTGTATCAAATGCCTTTGTCAAATCAATAAATGTGGTGTACAAGGCCTGATTTTGTTCTCGACACTTCTCTTGTACTTGGCGAGCGGCAAAAATCATGTCCACTGTTCCTCTTCCGGCTCTGAATCCACATTGGCTTTCTGGGAGGTGGTGGCTTTGTTCAAGGTGTTTGTTGAGATAGCATAGGATGCAGATTTTGTCTCAGGGTTACCATCGAAGCCTTTCCGTAAACATGTAACCCGCAGGGTAGAAAGGTGGGATGGCATCTAACGCAGTTTGTCGTGCCTTTTCGATAACCACAAGAGGTCGCATGGACAACATTCAGCGTGTGAGTGAGTCTGGCATCTCTCCCCAGCTGTATTCATCTCATCATAGTAGCATCTAAAATTCCCACACGCCAAATTCGTGAAGGTGAACCGGCAGAACTAACCCGTGAAATACGTCACAGGTATAAGCGTAGTGCCATTCAGCCGGCGTCCAGACCAGGATAAACGGATGGAAGAAATCACAAAAAAAGAACGAAATAACAACACCACGTTTCCGTGAACACAAGTGTAAGTCGTCGACTAGTGTGAATTCCAGGCAAATCCGTGGTCTGGCGGCATCCATAATGATCCAAAACAGTAGAGAAATGTAGACTCGCAGCCAGTTATGGCGCCATCTTTGCCAGATGATGAATATATATTTATACGTTCACGTTTGGTTTACCTTAACCGTCCACTTATACCGTTAAGCGTCGCGGGAAACTGATGTTTCCTTTCTTAGACCTTGTTGTTTTACACGCCAATTGTGTTGTAGGGCCCCTATTATGTCTTCTATGAATGTGCTATGTAGTACTCGTCGTGTGTTTTAGCCGGCTCTTATACTGTTGACTTTCAACAGTGACAGTTGATCAGGTTACACTCTCGTGAGATGATCGACCAAAACATCATATTATCTTTTTTTTTTGTGAGGCAAACATCACGTCTCTTAATGTACCTTCAATGCTAACATATAAATAAGAACAAAATACGGGAGACCATTTCTACCAAAGTTGTATATGGGGAAGAAGACGTAGTCCTCGTAATATTCCTAAAGTCATCATCTCTCACTCCACCTCTTCTGGCGACGACCATTCTCACATATTTAACCTCACACGCTGTAACCATTCACGCTTGTGTTTCGGAGAAAGGACCACGATTGACATTGGACGCAAGGATGTCATATCAACAGAGTTGACAGATAATAATTAAATAGAAAAAAAGACGAAAGTAAGACGCTACCGAAAAAGCTTAGAAAATGTGAAGGACAGCTAATAAAACCAACACAAAATCATCAAAGAGAAAGTCAATATAAAGCATTCCCCAAAATATCCTTTAAAAAAAGTGAAGCAAATTCATCCTTAGCAAAAAATATAAATAAATAACCAAATCCGAGTTAGCGATCTACCAAGTTAGAGATCTACCAAGTTAGCGATCTACCGAGTTATCGATCTACCGAGTTATCGATCTACGGAGTTACCGAGTTACCGATCTATGTGTAAATGTATGTCACAATTCTAGCTCCTACTAAAATATGCACTGTATACTGTGTTAGACGTCAAGTCTTTGAGTATTTCGTCAAACAAAAATGTTTGCAATGTTGTTATAAAGCAAAAGTTCAACACTAACTCGTCGAATCATCAATATATAGATACATTGTATTTATACACAATAGATTCTTAATAGCTGCATTACTGACTTATTTACTTATGCTACTAGATCTGAACTGTCTGGACGCTTGCACCATTTTCTTGTTTGGACACAAACACCATTTTCTTGTCTTGACGCTTGCACCATTTTCTTGTTTGGACACAAACACAATTTTCTTGTTTGGACACAAACACCATTTTCTTGTCTGGACGCTTGCACCATTTTCTTGTCTGGACACAAACACCATTTTCTTGTCTGGACACTTGCACCATTTTCTTGTTTCCAGGCTTGCACCATTTTCTTGTTTGGACACAAACACCATTTTCTTGTCTGGACGCTTGCACCATTTTCTTGTTTGGACACAAACACCATTTTCTTGTTTGGACACAAACACCATTTTCTTGTCTGGACGCTTGCACCATTTTCTTGTTTGGACACAAACACCATTTTCTTATTTGGACACAAACACCATTTTCTTGTCTGGACGCTTGCACCATTTTCTTGTTTCCAGGCTTGCACCATTTTTTTGTTTGGACACAAACACCATTTTCTTGTCTGGACGCTTGCACCATTTTCTTGTTTGGACACAAACACCATTTTCTTGTTTGGACACAAACACCATTTTCTTGTCTGGACGCTTGCACCATTTTCTTGTTTGGACACAAACACCATTTTCTTATTTGGACACAAACACCATTTTCTTGTCTGGACGCTTGCACCATTTTCTTGTTTGGACACAAACACCATTTTCTTGTTTGGACACAAACACCATTTTCGTATTTGGACACGAACACCATTTTCGTATTTGGACACGAACACCATTTTCTTGTTTGGACACAAACACCATTTTCGTATTTGGACACAAACACCATTTTCTTGTCTGGACGCTTGCACCATTTTCTTGTTTGGACACAAACACCATTTTCGTATTTGGACACAAACACCATTTTCTTGTTTGGACACAAACACCATTTTCGTATTTGGACACAAACACCATTTTCTTGTTTGGACACAAACACCATTTTCGTATTTGGACACAAACACCATTTTCTTGTTTGGACACAAACACCATTTTCTTGTTTGGACACAAACACCATTTTCTTGTCTGGACGCTTGCACCATTTTCTTGTTTGGACACAAACACCATTTTCTTATTTGGACACAAACACCATTTTCTTGTCTGGACGCTTGCACCATTTTCTTGTTTTGAGGCTTGCACCATTTTCTTGTCTGGACGCTTGCTACTCTTAAATTATACCAGTTGATTCCAGCTAGAGTGTGCGTGGTCGACTATGATTTGTTTACAAAAAATGTTCACTGGTCTCTCAAATTTAAGTACCGTAGAACAGGGATTGGAAACAAACTTGGAAACAAACTGATCAAGTACCGTAGAACAGGGATTGGAAACAAACTGATCAAGTACCGTAGAACAGGGATTGGAAACAAACTGATCAAGTACCGTAGAACAAAGATTGGAAACAAACTAATCAAGTACCGTAGAACAGGAATTGGAAACAAACTGATCAAGTACCGTAGAACAGTGATTGGAAACAAAGTGATCAAGTACCGTAGAACAGGGATTTTAAACAAACTGGTCAAGTACCGTAGAACAGAGATTGGAAACAAACTGGTCAAGTAGTTTTTATTGTCTGAAAACATTTGCCGATATTGTTGTCTTGAAATGTGTTTTCTGCTTTGATTTAGTTATTCCCTTTGCGTCTGTTCTACTGCGCATGCCATGATGCTTGCACCGTCGTCAGGTGACCTACTGCTCGCGCCACGAGGCTTGTACTGTCGTCAGGTATCCTACTGCTCATGCCACGAGGCTTGTACTGTCGCCAGGTATCCTACTGCTCGTGCCTCGAGGCTTGTACTGTTATTAGGTGTAACTACCTGAGAGTGTCAGAAACACCCTCTCGCTGCAGTCTGGTCATAATGCGTTCTGACTAATTGACCAAACTACTAGATTTTTGTTATATCTCTGTAGGCATAAAGTGGGTTTATTCCCACTGTCTGCCTCAGCGTGGTGTTGCGTGTCCGGTTACGGAAGGCCTTTCCGACTCCACTTCTCACACAGCACACCTCACAGTTCTGGATCTTACTCTTAAGTGTTTCTACATTGGTAACACAGTGTAGGATTGATCAATGCATTTATCAGCCTGCTCTTAATTGAAAGAAAAAAATTAAATAAGGCGAGGCTGCAGCGGTTCTGTGGATGTGTATAATGGGCAAAAAACATGAACAAAAACTAGTAAAAGTTTATTAAGGTTGAGCTTAATCAAAATTTAAAAATGGGTATGGTCAAATACCGCACCGAGACGAGAACACAAACAAAACCTACGTTACGACCAATAGGCCTTCATCAGGGACAACAACACTGAACTAACAAATCAACATATAAGAAAAAATGGTCAACTCATCTGTTTCAGGTAGGAGACGCTTTCTGTCTAAGCGACCGGTTGTGCCAAGTGCTCGATAGAAACTGAAATAGGAGCGGTCAAACAAAAAAGTGGCGGAATATGCCTGATAAGCCAAGCATGGCCTAATAGTGGTCCAGATAGGAGAACAATGAGAAGGCAATATAAGCCGGGAGGGCGTGATATTGATATAAGAGAGGGGGGAAGAGAAATGATGGAAGAATGGGGGAGGCAGGCAGGGGGGGGGGGGGAGGAAGACAAATAGATGGGGGCCAGTGTGAGGGTTTGAGAAAAAGTATGGAAGATATTAATACCATGTGGTTGGAGACAGCCCATACTCGAGATAAGTCTGTTCTCAAGGGCGAATCGATGACGATCGTCAGAGAAGCACGAAACTAGACCAGTGACACTGACGTCAGCCATACCCCGGTGCTCAGGACCATTGCAGTGGCTGGCAATTGGGGAACCAGTGCGGTTGCGGATGTCGTTGAGGTGTTGACGGAAACGCTCCCGTAGTTCCATACCAGTTTCCCCAATGTAAGTCATACCACACTGGCGGCAGATGATGGAATAGATGAGGTTACGAGATTTGTATGTGAACCCCTCTTTGATGAAGAATTCAGCCTTAGGAAAGGTAATGGGGCGAGAAAGGATGACATGAGGGCAGGTAACACAGCCACGTGAATTTTTGCACGGCCTGATGCCTGGGAGGCTGGTGTGCAGGCGACTACTGACCAGCAAGTCCCTCAGGTTCCTGTCACGCTTGTGGGCGACAAGGCACCAGAATGGGCCCCAGCTACGCATGCCTGTTCATGGGTGACCTGGAACACTTGATCTGGCTTCAATTCCAGGGCCCCTTTCCTTTGATGTATTATCGATACATCGACGATGGGATTGGTATTACTGACATGTCGGAGAAGGATCTTCTCAACTTTATCGACTTTGTCAACGACTTCCATCCCTCGATCAAGTTCACGTCTGACATTTCCCTCACGTCTGTCCACTTTCTGGACATCACTGTCTCTATCTGCCCTTCAGGCCTCTCCACCACTGTCTACTACAAACCCACTGACGCCCACAACTACCTCCTCTACACTTCCTCCCATCCCCTATCCTGCCGCGATTCGCTTCCTTTCTCCCAACTCCTCCGCCTTCGACGCCTATGTCAGGATGACGACGACTTCCTTCTCAGGGCCCACGAGATGCTTGACTTCTTCGGCAAGCGACTCTACCATGAGACCACTCTCTCCTCCGCCCTTCAGCGGGTTCTTCTTATCTTCCGTCAAGACTCCCTCACTCCCACCCGCCGTCCTCCCTCTGACCGTGTGAAACTCGTCCTCACCTATCACCCTCACAGCGTCTCTGTCCGGGATATCCTATTCCGCCATCTCCCTATCCTTCACTCTGATCCTGCCACTCGCAAAGTTTTTCCCGATTCCCCCCCCCCCCCCCCTTCCTTGTCGCCTACAAGCGTGACAGGAACCTGAGGGACTTGCTGGTCAGTAGTCGCCTACACACCAGCCCCCATAGCCTCCCAGGGACCAGGCCGTGCAAAAATTCACGTGGCTGTGTTACCTGCCCTCATGTCATACTTTCTCGCTCCATTACCTTTCCTAAGGCTGAATTCTTCATCAAAGAGGGGTTCACATGCAAATCTCGTAACCTCATCTATTCCATCATCTGCCGCCAGTGTGGTATGACTTACATTGGGGAAACTGGTATGGAACTACGGGAGCGTTTCCGTCAACACCTCAACGACATCCGCAACCGCACTGGTTCCCCAATTGCCAGCCACTGCAATGGTCTTGAGCACCGGGGTATGGCTGACGTCAGTGTCACTGGTCAATTTCGTGCTTCTCTGACGATCGTCATCGATTCGCCCTTGAGAACAGACTTATCTCGAGTATGGGCTGTCTCCAACCACATGGTATTAATATCTTTCATACTTTTTCTTAAACCCTCACACTGGCCTCCATCTATTTGTCTTCCTTCCCCCCCCCCCCCCACCCCGCCTCCCCCATTCTTCCATCATTTCTCTTCCCCCCTCTCTTATATCAATATCACGCCCTCCCGGCTTATATTGCCTTCTCATTGTTCTCCTATCTGGACCACTATTTGGCCATGCTTGACTTATCAGGCATATTCCGCCACTTTTTTGTTTGACCGCTCCTATTTCAGTTTCTATCGAGCACTTGGCACAACCGGTCGCTTAGACAGAAAGCGTCTCCTACCTGAAACAGATGAGTTGACCATTTTTTCTTATATGTTGATTTGTTAATTTCAGTGTTGTTGTTTCTGATGAAGGCCTATTGGTCGTAACGTAGGTTTTGTTCGTGTTCTCGTCTCGGTGCGGTATCTGACCATACCCATTTTTAAATTTTGATTAAGCTCAACCTTAATAAACTTTTACTAGTTTTTTTTCATGTTTTTTGCCCATTAGTTGAAAGAAGCACTCTAGGATGTTTCAAAATCGATGCAATTTGATAGTGGACGCTTGTCGCCTTATCAATTCTATGTATGATCTATATGTCCACTCTGCCTTCATCAGTAAACATACAACCTTGGTATTTGAACTCCCGTTCGTGCTAGATATGTATGTCTCTGATGTGCAAACTTCTCTGCACGTGTTCTCGTGATAATCTGTGTTGATCTTTATGTCTATCTTCGTTGCAAGTGAAATTGAGATTAGGTCAGATGGTGTTGTAGGTGTTTTCCATTTTGGTAGAAGATGACCTGATCATCAACAAACAACAGTTCATTTATGGACTGTGATTTTATTCCTTAAATTAGTAATAACAGTCGAGAAAGAACACACCCCTTGTCGTACACAACTCATCACTGGAAACCCATTTGCCATACCTGCCTTTGTTCGTACTGTACATTTGCAATTTTTTTACAAGGTATGAATGCAATTCAGTAGTTCACCCTCCATATCATAATCCTCTACTACCTTCCATAGCTTACATCTGTTTACCCTTTTCATTGCCTTTTCCTCATTAATGAAGGCACCTGGAGTTTCTTATTGTATTCCATGATTTTTTCAACCAACTGTGTGAGCGAAAATATAGCATCCGTACAACGCTTGTTAAGTTCAGCAGAAAGCAAGTTCAGTAACACACGTCATTAGATCCACCATGCTCAAATATTCCAACATTTTCACAAGTCGCAGAGAAGATGATGGTTCTTCAATTCGATGTATCATTCTCGCCTGATCACACTATGCTGAAGCCAGTAAGACATTCATAAGATTTCTGGAGTGAGGCATAATAAACCAAAGCCGGCTAGCGTGCTCTTCGATTTTTGGCTCATTAATATTCTGATTAATAGATGAGGTAACTATCCTACTACTCAAAACAGAGGGGGAGATTTTTTATATAATTTACATTTTCAACATCTTAAGTACATTTACAACAATGGAATATGAACAAAAGGTCACACAACTTCAATATTAACTCATTTGTCAAACAATTCAAATGCAATAGTATGCGGTCAATTCCGAGCGATGCGTTTGATAACACTTGCATCTAAAATAAAGTCTTTTGAAGATAATTAAGATAAGAATTGATGGAAAGATAGAGGTGATACTGAAAGCTAACCAGTTTGGATTTTACAAGGTCAGAGGTATACGTGAGACTTTCGGATCATTGCGGCTTCCCGCAGAAAGAATGATCGATCGCGGACGACCACTATTTATCTGCTTTATTGACTACGAGAAACCCTCTTATCGGGTCCCCTGGAGCAAACTTTTTCAGAAGCTGCAACAAATAAGTATAGAAAGAACACTCATTGTTAATCCAGAACCTGTATGAAAATCAAGAGGTCATTACAGTACGACTCACGCATCCAGTTTCCATAAGATAGGGGGTAAACACGGGTGCTTGCTGTCACCGAGTTTCTATAACACAAATTCTGAGATGATGATGGACAAGGTTATGCGGAGTTGTAATATGGGTATCAAAGTTAATTATATTAAAGTTTATGCCATCAAATTTGCCGATGACCAAGCAAGAGTTGGAGGATCAGTAACAAGGTTGCAAATGTTGCTGGAACAAACATTAATAGCCCAGCCCAAGGGTTTGACATGAAAATAAACACATCGAGGACAAAGACTTTGGTAATATTCAAGCATCATAGACAAATAAATACGATCATCAATAGATAAATACTCGATCAAGTACAGAAGTTGAGATATTTGGGGCAAACCATAACAGAAGATGCCTTCAATGAAGCATAAATTAAAACAACGATTACAATGGCAAAAAACAAAACTAAAAAAAAAGACTTAAAAGACAAGAAAACCCACTCCTTTTTATGTAGAGTTGGCCTTGCAGTACTAGATATAGGCCCTCCTGCCGTCATTGCAAATCACTGACAGTTCTGTTTCTCGTATGATGTCTGAGATACCAATGATGTCTTAACTCAATCTGCTACTCTCGCCAATAAAGTGGCTCAGCTGTGGTGCAGAGCATTTGGAGCGGTAGTTGAAGGGGCACACCACTGTTAGGTGGATATCGTGAGTGCGTGTTTGGAGATGTACTGAGGATACCAAGGATACATTCTACAAGGAGCTACACACTGCTATCTCACCAGTTCCAGAGTAAGATAACTTGTTGTCCTTGGCGACTTTCATGCCATAGTAGAGATCGACCATCAGTGCTAGGGAGAAGTACTTGTGGGACATGGCACAGGCAAACAAAGCACCAATGGGCTTCTACTTTTCAACCTCTGTGTCACGATCTCTTCACCACTAATATCATGTTTCGACTGTCCACTCGCAGAAAAAGATCATGGATGCATCCACGTTTGAAGCAATGGCAACTCATTCACCAGAGGGATAGACAGACATGATGTGCGAGTGACAAACTGAAAAAAACAAACAAACTATTCCAAGGTTCGGAACAATCGAATGGCGGAAACACAGTTGTGCATAAACACAGCGGGGTTGCAAATGCGAGTTCTGCATTTGGAAGGCTGCAAACAGACGCCTGAAACTGACATGGCATCAGTGTCGCCACCAAGGTAAACGTGTATCGTGTTGTAGTGGTAACGACTCTGCAGCATGCCTGGGAAACATGGACAGTATATACCAGATATACCAGATACCTAAATCGTATTCACTTGATAAAGTGCCTAATTCTGAAATTGTTAACAGGTCTAAGATGTTGGGTTATGGGAGGGACATACATGTAATGTTGGCATGTCCGACGGGCGCATCCCCAAGCAGTTGTTAAACGATGAGCTCAGAACAGACTGCCGCTCATAAGGGGGCACAAGGAACGATACATAGACTTCTCGAAAGTGTCTCTGAAACATTGATGTCACCTCATGGTAGTTGCTTGCACAGAACCGTTCCATCTGACGAGCTAACATCACCAAAGGTGCTCAGATCGCAGAACGACCCTCCATCGTCGAGAGTCAGATAAAGCGTGCCGCTCAAAAGAGCAGCATACACCGCCAACTCTTCATGTGTGTGGACAAGGTGCGGTAGAGTTCACCGTGCCAGGATTGGTCTTTATAATCATATGAGAACACATCCTGCAATGCGTCTGATGCTGTCGTCATCTTCCCTTTTATATATATATATAATAAATTTGGCCGATAATATCATCACAGACAGTCTAAACGGACAGCGGACCAACAGTACTTTCCTAAACTTTTTCCATCCGCAGAGAATGTTCCACAAAAAAAAATTACGGCAACCGAACTAGAACCTGTTCAATTGGTTGAACCGGCTGAGGTCTTCCATGCTATTCAACAGGCAAAGTCCAGGAGTAGACGGAGTTAACATAGATATTCATAAAGAGGAGGGATATATTCTAGCACTCCAGCTCTTTTAGTAATTTAATAAGTGCATAACAGAGGAACGAACTCCAGATCAATGGAAAACATGAAATACTTTATCATTATCAAATGGAATGGCGATCCAACACTATTGGAGAACTATCGTCTTGTCTTCCAACTTCCAATGATATATAATAAATTCTCCATAGTCCTCGTTAAGGATGCTCTAACAACTAGATAGACCTTCATCACTCCCGTGAACAGGCTAGATTCAGTAGAGGCTTCTTCACTACTGACCACCCACACACACTCCTTTATCGGCTTGAGAGAGCTTTCGAACTCACGTCTACCCCTATGTCTCGTAATCATTGACTACGAAAAAACCTTCATCAATACACTTGTAAAACATTCATGAAGGCTATGAGGTCTGGCATTTAGGCAACACGGACACGGAGTCTCCGCGTCATTCAGCCAGCCATTGAAATACGTGTACTCGGGTTTTAGATCAGTTATCGAATCCACAATGTTCAAATCAGAGATGGCACGGCCTAATTCGTGACGTTGTGTAAGCTTGCAAATATGGTTGGGCTGGTCATGTGATCGCTTGCTGGACAAGAGATGGATACTCAGAACGAGATTTTTCATTTTGGTGGCCATATGATTATCCACACCGTCACGACCTCCTAACCAGGTTATGTCGTGATGGTTTGCTGAGAAGAAAAAGTATGTAGTATGTCCTTTTGCAGAATGTGGCTTCCTACAACCGCCAACCTATTTGGCTTTTATAAGTTTCTTGGCAAGTGTGCAGCACTGCAGGTTGCCATTACTTTCCGTACGCGGAGGAGATAAAAACCCATGTCTGCCAAGCTGGACAAACGGACGCTTCACCCCTTGACTACACAGCCTTCATTGCTGAGAAGAACTAGATCAGAAATGGTACGGCAGGACGAGGGACTGGATATCATACATGACATTGTTGGATACCTCACAGAAGGCACACTTGCCGGACTAAAGCCGAGGATAGTATGATTGTGTGAAAAAAACGTTCAAAGAACATTGTACTCTTCAATAGAGAACATGTACATACACACACATATAAACGCTTACACCAACACACACTCATGAGTATATATATATATATAATGAAAGCAAAGTCAGAAATGTTCTTGCATTGAGCTATCTGGAGATAGTCAGTTGGATGGGGCATAGTGACTGCTGATACTCGTAGAGGCCTTCTTGGTTGCATAGAAAAGAAAAGAGAAAGACTGAAGAGATCAAGGAACAGTCAGACAAGCCAGCCTTCTCAGCATGGTTGTACGAACTGTCGCAGGGACTGTCACTCGCGGATCGGCCTTTACAGCCATAGCAGACAGTGTCGAAATACAGGAGACAGTACTGGACAAAACTTACAGGGCGCCCGCCATGCGCATGGTCTATAGAGATTGAGACGCCTATGATGATGATAGCCAGAAATGTTCTTGTTATAAATACATACATCTTGCTGGTAGACCTTGAGCCGATCTGGGTTAACGGTTTGTTTAATAAGCAATACTTTCTTAACAAAATGGTTGCCTAACTAGATATGACAGCGTAATGCGTTTAGAATTGCGAAGTACTTATCTTATCAAAGATATCCTGGTCACTCGGGCCAAAATAAGATATGTCGCAGAATTTAGGTTTAGCAGAGTATTTTACTTATCTAAAAAGTTACAATATATATCTACACAACAACACGACTTCACACAGTAAATAACACAGTAAACACTTTCCTGTCATAACACAAAACATTATCATTTATTAATTGTTAAAACAAAACAATATTAACAAAAAGCTGAGTACATCTAAACTAAATAATTATAATATATATATTGAACTACAATAGGAGGTTTTAGGCACTAGCTTTGATGATTCCTTCAAGAACATGATACCCAGGCTCTCGCAGCTGCATTCCCCTTATCTGTACACTCAGCTCACAATCACAAACTCCTTCTCACGATCGGATTACGTACTCAGTCGTTCTGTGCATTCATGTGTAATTAGATCACGTCACTATTAGTCGGATCACGTACTGACTTAGTGGTCACATACTAAGTCAATCTATGCATACGCATATAATCAGAACACACATCGTTCCCAAAGTGTCCTGCACATACTACACACATTTAGATCTCTTCCTTAGGCGGTCTGTACATTCACATACAATCAGATCACTTATGAACAGGCGATCTATGCATTCACAATTACTTAGATCACTTCACGTATTCACCCGAATCTGTACATACAGATGTATTTAGATCACACATAGTTCACTAGATGTCCTGCAGGTACTCTTACTATTCACAGGGTGTCCAACATAAACACCTATAGAGCGACTGGCCAAAACTCGAGGTGTATGCTGGTCCAGTCACCCTGCAAACTCACTCACTCTGACTCATGAGAGCCTCTAAGCTTTTTTCCCAGCCAGTCTGCTTGAGTTCATCTTTGCAGAGTATTTTATAGTCTAAATCAACAACATGGTTGTCCAATAGGCTACCGTTGGTTGTCTGACTTAGCCATCACTCTAATTTGAAACTACCTCCAACTAATTGATATTGAATGACTATGCCCGAATCCCTATCACTCTAAATGTCGTAGCCGGTCGTGGCGGCATCTGACTGTCACCACCCCCACCCCCTCCCCATCCTAACTACGCTAATTCGGAACGCCAGAGTGGTCAGCTACGAACCCCCACTTCAGCTCCAAACCAGAAAAAGTCTTCCACCCAAACCCCTCGTTTCCTTCATCGACCTAACGTTGAGACGGTGTTTGACCTTGGCACTCATTTAGGCAACCTTTGTTCCAATCTTCCCTGTTCTAAACGCCCATGCTCCAGCTGGAACTGTCACATAGACAACGATTTCTCATGACACTAAAAAACTACTTCGCTTCTATGAGACACTGGTTTTCTTGGAGAAAACAATCCTAACTGTTTTGAAAAGACAGCCACGATTATGCAAGAATGTTCGGATTTCCGAAAAAGTAAAAGCGACTTTGTAATGAAATGAATCCTTTGTTGTTGATTCTATTCTTTCAAGAGTGCTAAACGTTTTTGTGTTCTCTGCAACAGCTTCTATTGTGACACAACAAGCTGGTACGTGTTTCGGTTAGACACTTACTCTATTACGTCATGCCACAGATTAGTATGAGTCCATCTAATGCTAAGTAAAGTTCTCTTCAAAGCTTACTGATTTCCATCCCCCGTAGAATGATAAAACCCATTTCTCTAGCACACTCTGTCGCTCACGCTCTCTCTTATTCAACATCCATGAAATCCCCTCTCCACCTTTTCCCCGCCCTACTGCCATTGTCTCTCTGTTTCGACCCTTGCAACCTGAAAGCAGTCGGCAGAAGATATTGATTCTCAGATTCGGACCCTTTTTGTTCTTCCATCTCTCTACTTCTGGGAGCGTTGGCCAGCTTGTAACGCGAGATTTATTGGCCACGGTATCTCATTCAATATTCCTCTTCTAAGAGGTGCCTGTACCGCTGACCTAAGATTCTCCCTATGTTGTACGATGCAGATAGGAGGCAACGGGTTGGACTCAAAAACATTTTCGTTTAACACAAATGCTGACAAAATATGTCCTTGATCAAACGTTTCAGATAGTGAACAACCATTTAAGACTCTGTAGATCGTTGCCACCTTGGCTTGGTTATGACAGCACGGCAGTTGGACGCACACACTCAGTGGTAGCAGTTACATGTGATTGGACCATCCTGGCTTTGATGGGGAAATGTTATCCTGTCAACAGTTATTCGTTTACTTTACAACGATAAGAAATCGCCCATTTACTTACAGCGTGCTGCGATATGGTTAATGTCAAGCGACGGCCATGAGTTGGTACAATAGACATGTACCATGTTAGTGGTATTTTCGAAAGCATCACGATGGAAGCGGAAGCAACGAACGTAATCTACTTATGGTTTTATGGAGTGAGATTAGGCCTAGCAAGGGATATACCTTATCCTCTTCTTCTTCTACTTTTTCTTCTTCTATTTCATACGCTTTCAAAAGTCAACTTGCTTATATCTGAAGAGAACCGGTATCGACCTACAATTATTGGTCTCCCTATAGAACTTGTCCAAGAATGGTACTATGATGGTCAAATGTTCAGCAGTCATTGTATCAGTGCCGCAGTCACATTCATTGACACTTTCAATCTCAGCACAGACAGTATCTTAGTCGGTTGTGGCATGTAAGGACTCTACCACTTTTTACCTCTAGGGATCAGTAAAATGCGTAATTTGGTTGTTGATATACATGCGAGGTTTCCCACGCTGCCTTGTATCTACATCCGGGAAACGCCTTGGCCAGTTAATAAGTTATACATATATCAGGTTGAGGTAGTTGCTCACCATCCCTTGACAGTCTTTCAACCTCCTGAACCTAACTTAACAGCTTTATACTGGTTTAGAAGACTCTGCAAAGTCTATATACAACTAGTTTATTCTACTCCACTTGACCTAAAAATAACTGTGTGCATCCAATCTATTCTTGATTGAAGTAACTGACCCTGCCTCCACTATTTCCTGTTGCAATGTATTCCAAGCATAAACCACTTTCTGACTATAAAAAACATTTTCTAATATCATGCTGCAATTAGATGAAATCGTTATGTTAAAACTCTTTTCGATCGGATACATACGAATAGTCTATGTATGGAGAATTAATCTTCGTTCCTTTGATTTGTATTTTGGGGGCCGCAAACAAGGAGGAGGTTTATTTTCCTATCTGTTCATTTTTTCAAATGCCATGGGAACTTCTGCTGCTGTAATAAAAGCCTTTGCATCTGCTCTGATATTACTTGGAAATTGTTCCTGTAGCCAGTAAGTTTTCTAAGATTTCAGTTTTTTTAGACTCTAAGAATCATCCACTTCCATTCTCTATTGCATTTGTTGAGGATGCATGGGCCCAGCTGCTGCTTTGGTAGTGTTTTTCTATGTTTAAAAAAAAATAGTTTTCTATTTCTGTTTGGGTGTTTTCTTTTTCACAATGACGTGAAATCCTTTTTTTATCAGCTCTTGAGAGTACGGTTTACTCTAGGTGTCTAACATATGTGTGAATTGCTTTTACTTTTGGTCTGCCATTTATTGGATCTGTTCTCCGCTTTGTTTTTACTGATGCTACAAAGTTGTTCCGCTTGAGTTGTTCCACTTTCCAACCTATTTATTCGTTGACACATTTGGTAGAGTCTATCAGCCTATTGAATGTATCACCTTGTTGTTAGGCCCTGCTGTTACTTCTGTCATACATTGGTTTTAGGTTTGTAATCTTGTCTAGCTCCCCACTTGGTGTGGTCCTCATACCTTCTGTTGTGATTCTGATTCCTTCATTGTGGATTATTTATTTTGTCAAAGTTTAATTAATCTGCCGTTGTCCATGTTGATATGCCATATTCTAGGACCGGTCTCACACATTCAGTGTTCAGCTTCTTCAATAGACTATCATGGTGAGAGGAGACTGACCTCTGGTCAGACATGTTAGTCAGGGCCAGGACAAATACACTGGCCAAGATCCCAACCTCACTTCTACGCAGTTCTCCCAAAATTAATCTGTTTTATGGAAGGTTGGCTAATGAGGTGTGGGATCGACGCGATCCTCGTAGTAATGAGCGACAGGAAGATGGATTACGCACAGCACTGCCGTCCGGAGGGCATCGGTCTACCTTTGTCAACACGCTTGGGATAGTAGGAAACCCGCCAACTCATGGCTGACAACATCATCAACAATACACTCTCATCTGCTTCCCACGTTATGCCAATACATTTTTTTTGATTGTCATTCTTTCCCGTCAGCGCATCCGGTTTGTCTCTATCTATCTCGAATGTTTTTAACATCAGACGTTGATCAAAGATAATAAAATATTTTGAATTTCCATTCAGTTTCAGATTTTTGTTCTGTTTGCTGGAAGACATGCGTGGAAGTGAGGTGGTGGTCTTGACCACTATATTTTACATTACCCTGACTAACATTGCCCGATCAGTATATTTCACATGACCCTGTCTGGCTAACAATGCCCGACCAGTATATTTTACTTGACCCTGACTTGCTAACATTGTCTGATCAGTATATTTTACTTGACCCTGACTAACATTGTCCGATTAGTATATTTTACCTGACCCTGAATAACATTGTCTGATCAATATGTTTTGCCTGACCAGACGTTAGTCTACTCTTCCAATATTATTGGATTACTGGATGACCTGTCTTTCAGTGGCAGTTACACCGTTGCAGGCCCCACCTACTCTTCCAACGGTCTCTGTCTTGGACCACTGTAGACCAGTCGACAATGATTCGTCCATATGTGGCATTGTGAATGTTTTTGCGGGATGCAAGGGAGTCAGACCAGCACGTTGATGATCTTCTTGTCTCTATCGTACCATATTGCTGTCGTTGTGCTCCATCGATCGTCCGTTCTTTGCAGTTACTGACCTGCCCATTTATATTTCATCTTGTCTGCATAAATAAATGCATCTTCCACCGGGGCAAATGTCAGAGTTATGTAGCTCCCTCGAGTCCGTTACCTTGAACTGGTGGCCGTGTTTGCATGTCTCAATGATTCTAACACTCTAGTCCGTTACCTAGAACTGGTGACCGTGTTTGCATGTCTCAATGATCCTAAGAGCTAATCTAGCGGAACCAAAAACTTCTAGATATGTCACCCAAACTGGATATTTCCTTTCAATAGACTAAATGCGGCAACTCACCTAGAGTATAATGGGTAAGTTTAGGGCGAGGTGTTTACGGAGCAAATCAAACGGCCCTAGGAAAGAAAAGACCTTCAGAAACGAGAAGAATGACACAGTGAAATGAAAGCCCCAAGAAAGCTCCACGGCTGACTACCCTTCTGAATACCAAGATGAAAACTAATATAGGAATGTTTGAACAATGTAGCAGGCAGGGAAAACAGCAAAATAAAGCTAAAGAGATGAGACAATACAAACTGACAGTCTTAGACTATGCGAGGCATGATGGAAATAATCAGGAAAGATGAGATTGACAACTAGGGAAATGATCATTTATTCTGGACACAATGGAAGTGATGTCCAACATACAGAGGGAGTGACACTGATGCCGTATAGAGAGACACAGAGGGCGCTCATAAAGTGGGAGGTTATTACCAATAAAATAATAAGCGCAAACTTTAGAACTAGGAACAAAAACATCAATATCAACATTGGTTAGTGCTATGCACCAACTAGCGATGCCGAAGATGAAAAGAAGCAACCGTTTTACAACGAACTAGAAGAGGTCCTTGACACGCAGAAACCGAACATTTCTTAATATTATTGGGAGACTTCAATGCTGAAGTGGGAGCAGACACCCTCGGCTACGAACATATCATGGGAAGACAAGGAATAGAACAGATGAACAAAAATGGATAAATGTTTGCAGAGCAATGCGACATTAATTGATACTTGGAGGAAGCATGTTTTTTCAACAGGAAGGTACATGAGGCCACATCCAGATCACCAGAGCACGTGACGGAAAACTAGATTGGCCTCATGTGTGTCAATCAAACGTTTAAAAGTACACTACAAGATGTAATCAGTCCACCACACGTTGCTGTGGATCTTACAGCTCAGACTAAAAAAATGTAGCCAGTACAGGGTGCAAGGAGAACAAGATATAACGTGCATCTCTTAACAAGACTAGGAAATGAAGACAGAATTTAGCATAAAACTTAAAAACAGATACCAAATGCTGCAAGAGCTATATAAACATTAATAATATGTGAGAACAGTCTAGAAATGTTGAATAGGACATGTGGAGAAACTGTAGGATTCAGAAGAATCAACACAGTGAAGATCACTACAGAGACATTACATAAAATAGAAAAAAAGAAACAGAATAAAGCTATACTCAACAATTGCCGAACCCGAATCACCAAAGCAGAAGCACAGTTAAATTGTATAGTTACAGACAAATAGGTCAAGACATGTATAAGGAAAAATAAAAGGAAATATATTGACAAGTTGGCACAGGATGCAGAAATGGCAGCAAAGATCTAAACTCAAGGAAAAAAAGCGAGACATGACTAGATGGATTAGCAGCAGAAGCTATAATGGAAGATTTAGAAAAGGTCACCGATACAATATAAGGATTATTCAAGAAGATATGGCGAGAAAGTGCCCACAGAATAGAAAGAAGGACATCTTATTGGACTGCATAAAAAGGGGGACCTGGCAGATTGCAGCAATTATAGGGGGATTACATTGCTGTCAGTGCCAGGCAAGATATTCAACATAATCATCTTGGGCAGATTAAAAGTGGAAGTTGACAAAAAGCTCCGAGAGAAATACGCAGGATTTTGCTTGGGAAGATCATGCACAGATCATATAGCTACGCTGCGCATCATAGTAGAATAAAGTATTGAATGGAAATCGTCCCTCTACCTCAAATTGTATAGACTCAAACGACGTTTGACAGTGTGGATCGAAGTACTCTATGGCACTGTTGAGACACTATGAGATACCAGAGCAGGTTTTCACTTATACGAAATATGAACGAAGACACAGTTAGTAGAGTGGTACATGAAGGAGTACTGACTGACAGCTTCGGGTTGCAAACAGGGGTGAAATAGGGGTACCTGCTCTTACCTTCCCTGTTCTCGTTGGCTATAGATTGGATAATGAAGACATCAATCGAAGGGACAAGAATTGGTTTTCAGTGGACACTATTGGTACAATCGGAGTAACTGGACTACGCAGATGATCTTGTACTTTTGTCACAAGTCATAGTCAAATGCAAGTGAAACTTTATAGATGAAATCAGTCAAACTAGGACTGGGTATCAACATGAAGAAAACCAAGGTTCTTAAACTCAACGCTCACTACCAGCAAACAACCAATCATGATGGGGGGGGGGGGGGAAGCAGTTGTAAGAAGTGAATACCTTTACCCATTTGGGCAGCACAATAGACACATCAGATAGTACAGATGCAGAATTGGAAAGGCACGAGGGACATTCCTGACATTAATCAACAGATGGAGATCCAGAGAAATCAAGATTCCCACCAAAGTTACAATATTCAACGCCAGTGTCAAGTCTGTGCTGCTGTAGGGAGCGGAGACGTGGAGAACGACCAAGGTCATACTACAAAGATTCCGTCGTTAAGAGATGCCTACGACGGATAATGCGCAAAAAGTGGCAGGTTGCAGTGACATGGTGAAGAATGAAGACATATGGGAAAGAAGCCAACAACAGCCACTTGATCAACAAATTAACGAAGAAAATGGGGCTGGATACGACATACACTGCGGAAGGCAGTACAACATTACCAGACAGGCTCTTACATGGAATCCTCAAGGAAAGAGAGAGAGGTAGACCCAAAAGTACACGGGGGAAAAGAATGCGACAAGGAGCTACGGTTAAATGATTACACCTGGAGAGAGACAGAAAGAGCAGGCCGTGACCGTGCATGCTGACGGAATGTTGTCAATGGTCTATAGAGAGGAGCGACGGGCTTGATTGATCCAGTTATATAGACCTTTTCTCGCTGGCTATGAAGCTGGCTATCTCACGAGTTAGTTCTGCCGGTTCACCTTCACGAATATGGCGTGTGGGAATTTTAGATGCTACTATGATGAACGGAATACAGCTGGGGAGAGATGCCAGACTCACTCACACGCTGAGTGTTGTCCATACGACCTCTTGTGGTTATCGAAAAGGCACGACAAACTGCGTTAGATGCCATCCAACCTTTCTACCCTGCGGGTTACATGTTTACGGAAAGGCTTCGGTGGTAACCCTGAGGCAAAATCTGCATGCTATGCTATCTCCAGTCGTCTCGATGAATGTCTTGCCACTGGCAAAAGGTAGCTTAGGCTCTGTGAGTGAGGTTGACAAAAGGCGCAGTTTCTTCCTCACTTTAATCCAAATCTCCGCGCAAGTCACCCATTTCAGCGGACACAGCAAGAGATACCACTGTCCACACGGCTGAACAAAGAGAGTGGTCTTCATCACTTGTGATGGACAAAACTATCAGATGAAGCGTGAGACCGACTTTCGAGATGGGCTTGGGTCACTCTGCGTTTGGAGTCCCATCTCATTTGTGAGTGACGATGTTTCCGTTACATAGCACATTGCAATTAGTACAGTAGAATTCAAGACAGAGGTGGGCAGGCTTTGGTTTGGATATTGTCAGTACAGACTTTAACAAAGAGAAAGCCGCCCAACCCGCTTTACGCAATCTTGTTAACTCTGGATTTAGGTTGGTATGCATGTTGCGGAGCAGTCAAAGGTGGATGTACTCGTCTACGTCAGCCAGTCTCTCTTCATCTAGGAACTGGGTCACGAAAAGACTGACAAGTGATTGCGCATGACTTTCGTCTTGAACGTGTTCAGTTCGACTCCCCCTTTCTCTTCCTCTAGGTCGGGCGCTAATAGCATTTAATGGGTGTTTGTGACTGCCACCGCAATGAGTACTAGATCATCCGCAAAGCGAAGGCGATTTAGACGGCTGCCATGTATTTTGACGCCAAATATGTCTCAGCCGCACCGGCTGATGACCGATTCCAGGCCTACGGAAAAAAAGGCTCGGTGAGATGGGTTCCTGTGACGGATTCCTCTCTGTATGGGTACTGCTACCAGTCTTTAGAAGGGTTGAAAGATAGTTGTACAATCGGTAGTTGTGCAGTCAGCAGGGATTCTTGAGTATCTCGGCTCGACTCCTTCATCTATTAGAGACGGCCAGACGAATTTTAGTTCTACAAAGTTAAATGCTTTCTTGTAGTCGAAGATTTGGTTGGTTTTGTATCCTCGGGCTGTTTCGAATCGTCGGACACCGGTTGAAATCTTGTTCATGGTGCTATATACACGATGAGCCTGTTTGACCGGTGACGCAGGAGTTGCCAAGGTCTTGTCTCCATTTTTGTGTAGGGTGTCGTTTGTGAAGTCGCCAATCTGTCGGAAATTTACCTGTGTCTATCTAATGCTTAGTAGCGCTGAGTGAGGGCTTGGTGGAGCGGTACTACGCATGCTTTGAAGTCTTCTGCAGTTAGGCCAAAGTCGCCGGGTGATTTTCTGGAGGCATAGTATCAAAGGCGTGACGGATTTCTGAGGGCCTCAAGTCGGGGGGGGGGGGCGGGGCAAGTCGAGGGGGGGGGGGGGTAGTATGTGAGCAGTATGATTTTTTTCAATAATTCCAAATAGTAATCTTTAACGATCGATTCCAACCTTGACTCAGTTCAGGGCCCACTTGCTGTTTTTAAGCAGGGAAGGACATGCCTATTTTCGACGATGCTTGGAGAGCCAAGTCTTATACTGAGCCAAGTCTTATACTGGGCCAAGTCTTATACTGAGCCGAGTCTTATACTGAGCCGAGTCTTAAACTGAGCCGAGTCTTAAACTGAGCCGAGTCTTATACTGAGCCAAGTCTTATACTGAGCCAAGTCTTATACTGAGCCGAGTCTTATACTGAGCCGAGTCTTATACTGAGCTGAGTCTTATACTGAGCCAAGTCTTATACTGGGCCAAGTCTTATACTGAGCCAAGTCTTATACTGAGCCGAGTCTTATACTGAGCCGAGTCTTATGCTTAGCCGAGTCTCCACCGCAGCGAGTAAACGCTTGCGGACGAATCCTTCGAGGTCCTCTTTTAGTTTTTGGCGACAAAGTTTGCTGAAGGCGTTGAAAGTTATGTTGCTAGCCGAGAACCGAATGATATTGCGCCTCTCCTCCAGCAATGCTCGTGTAGTGGATGATATGCGATTTACGCTATCGTTGGGTGCTAAAAGTTTAACGACTTTTGAGATGGATGATATCTTTAAGATTAGCTTGGTATAGTCGGTTGAAGTTGAAGCAAGCGCGGATGAGGCGATGGTTACTTTCTGTGCAGAAAGAGCAACCACTGAAGCGATGGTCGCTTTATGTGCAGAAAGAGCAACCACTGAAGCGATGGTCGCTTTATGTGCAGAAAGAGCAACCACTGAAGCGATGGTCGCTTTATGTGCAGAAAGAGCAACCACTGAGGCGATGGTCGCTATTGTTCGATTTGCAAGGACACAATTGAGCTCATCCTTGTGCTGCCCGCTGGGCCCAGTGAGAGAGTGTATCTCTTGTAAGGGGGTTTTGGGGAGAAACTATTGCAGTGGAGTAGCCGATGTATGTCACAAAACGTCGCTAGTCTATCACCTGCCTCATTCCCTATTTCAGAGGGTCGACATAAGTTTCGCCGAGGGTACATCTGTGCATCATAGTATCCAATAACGATGTTATAGTAGTTCCGGTCTTGTCGAAGAATGTCATGGGGGCCATCGTAAAAGTCTGCGTGATCTTCTTCTGCTTTGTTGGCTGTCGGTGAGTTTACTTGTATGATTAAAGTGACGTTGTGGTGACTTGACACAAGCAGTAATGCTCACAAAATATGGTCAGCAGAAGCACACACTTATTTCAGTTAACATCGTAACTCTTTGTAGGACGTGTACGTCAACATCGTAACTCTTTGTAGGACATGCACGTCAACATCGTAACTCTTTGTAGGACATGTACGGTCAACATCGTAACTCTTTGTAGGACATGTGCGTCAACATCTTAACTCTTTGTAGGACATGTACGTCAACATCTGAACTCTTTGTAGGACATGTACGTCAACATCGTAATTCTTTGTAGGACATGTACGTCAACATCGTAACTCTTTGTAGGACATGTACATCAACAACGTAATTCTTTGTAGGACATGTACGAGTCCAGGAAACAAATTGACAATCCAAACTATCTACATAAGAAAATGTAGAAGATTGTAAGTGATTTGACACGTGGGTATGAAATCAAGACCAGTAGCTGACTCTAGCAATGGAGGTGTAGTCTAGTCGACAGTGAGCTGGCTTACTAGACTGGGATTACAGCGTTCTAGGCTTTGAGATCACGGACAAACAAACAAAATATCCGGGCTTGAAACGACCGCTCCTCCAGTCGACCCAGCTATAAATGGGTATCCTACAGATGGGAAGGTAAAAATAGCAAGGAATGGAGCTGGCCACCAAACCTCACATAGGCTACGGCTTAGTACATGGAGAGCTGTCTTCATCCATGACGGCAATTGTTGCCATGAGACTGACCTTTTGCCAGTAAAGAGCATGTGCTAGTAATATGAAAGCTCATCACTAAATCCAAAGAATATTGAGAGAATGCTTCACAAATAAATGTAATTTATTCTGACTTGTAAGATGTGCAAATAATTATAATAGGAGACACGATATCGTCATTCTGAAAGGGACAATACCATTTAGACGATACAAAGAAATGCTCAAGGATCCAACACTTCAGATAACAAAGGACGTTAAACTAGCAAGGAAAAGTAGTTTGCAAAAGAAATGGAGGATATATTAAATGACGTAATTCATGCATGAATGAAGAAGAAGGAGACAAAATGCATTGCCTTGTTTTAGGCAAAGACAAAATACATAAATGCAAGGAATCTGTAGCAGTATGTTGAGCAGCTGAACGAGCAGTAAATCTGATGCATTGTATCTATGACCCGGAAATAAATATGTTAACATGGTGACCACTCAGTCGTTGGGTGCTTTGCATAAAAACAGTGATTGTGAAAATAGTTTATTGTCGAAAGATGAGCGGAGTACACAAGTGAGTTCGACTGATTAGAATTATACAGCCAAGTCAACTATGAAAGAGCTCGTGGATACAATATCTGTAGCAGTCGTTATTTTCCATAGAAAATAACATATGTCACCAAGAGCAGATGGCACGATACATGAAGTCTGTGGCATTTCCCGGAGTAGAAGTGATAATAAAACGCCTTGTACGGCATGTGCAAGTGTGGAAGCGAAGCCATCACCCTCCAGAGACCACGCTCACAGCTTTGCCACGATTCACAAGGCGTCGAGTGCCAACATATCGGCGATATCATAATGCTATTGTACATTATAATGAAACTAGTCAGACGCACAATGCAACCAGAAATTAATGATGCATATTGTGTCGAAAGGAAAGCCAGTAACACGGAATGTGCATAGAGCAAATAATTTAATGATGGTTTGTGTTCAATTTGAAGTTACAAATAAATTACAAATCTGAGACCTTTGGCTGTCTCACGCTCCTCGTCACTTCCCCCGCCCCCTTTTGCAATTGCCATTCAGCCGTTCTAATGTATATGACAAATATCACGTGTTTATATTTTTATCATGCACTGAAGCATGCTGCATCGCACTTTTCATAACATATTCGCGGTCAAGTTTTCTAACAGAAGATCATCGATAATTTAAACTAAGTTTCACCAATATTTCAATGTCAAGTGTTCTAATTGAAGACTACCGATATATATATATATATGCATCAGCCTGGAATTGTTTGAATTTCGGCCGTAATATAGTGGGATCCCCCTCCGCATGCTGGTCAGGTGTAGTGAAGGAAATCGTGTTTAACTCCGCAGAAACCGCAGATTACAAATACCTGGTTATTGACAAACAAAAGCCCTCTATAAATTCGTCTGACCAAATAGTGAACGGGTGCTGGAAATAGATCTTCTGAAGACAGGTCAGTTTTACCCTACAAATGACAGGGCGTTGCTACGGAAAACCAGCTCAAATCGAGAGGAGCCGCAGACACTTTGGTTCACGTACCAGGCTGATAAGCCAAGGGCGCGAGGCTACCATGTGGGGGATTACGGCCGAACCCTTGTAAGCCGCAATCCCGCCCAAAATCTCAGCACCACTGCAATGGGAGGCTCCTACATGCTCGGGACCTGGGGCTTGCGCCCCAGCCCTATCAGGTAGAGCCACAGTAAGAGGTCCTTGCCGTCCGCCAATCAAAGCGGGCGGAAAACTGCTTGATACTCACCCTTTACGGCGATGGGGTGCGAAAACACCAACCAAAGACTTAGTACCTGGTCGGGGTGTCGAAAACAGTAGAGCAGCCACCTCACTGTGAACTGTCAAGACTCAACCACTGACCATGAGAGTTGTCCGCACATCAGGCGAACAACATCTCCGTGACATTACCAGGCTTGTCCTCTGGCTGAATGCACTCCGGCTACGATATCTACCTCTGTACGTTATCAGCCATATAACTATCATACTGGACGCAGAAGAGATGCAGACCAGCGGACATTGCACACCTGCCCCACTGTGTCAAAACCCCAGGTGGCGGGGAATGCTAGGCGTACCATCCCTGCATAGAAGCCAAGAAAATAAAGGGAAAAAGAGATACCCCACTCACATGCAAATGCTACGTTTCTGGCAGGACGTGACGATCCTGGGATACAGACACACTGGACTGCCTCTCTTCCGGGTAAACCAGTCCATCTCATATATCATCACATATCATCGTTGCACCCTATAGACACGAGTAGTGAAGACTCGATAGTCTGGTAAGACAACTTCCATAAGAGAGAAAACTCTGATCATAAACAACTGCTGCCTTGCAGATAGGCTGGGGACAGCCAAAGGCTAAGGAGGGCATCCCTACAGAAACGCCTGTTGAAATCGGATGCACGGGGCCGCAAGCCTAACAAAACAGTGCAACGTAAATCACAGTATGATGGCAGTACAACCTATTCGAAAAACGCATGGCGCTCATCCTGCGGAGTCCCGCCAGGCAGCGATAGTGCCGGGCCCCACGCCTCGAAGGGGCCCACCCTTGACTACTGGTGGTCACCCACCCATGTGTCGTGGAGTCAAGGCACATGGCTATGGGGCAACCTCTATTGGCCAAAACCTCAAAATACTACAGTGGAATGCGGAGGGAGTCATTAACAAAAAACTTTCCCTAACACACCGCCTGCATGAAGGTAAGATTGACGTGGCATGTATCCAGCTAACGCACCTCAACAATAACCATAAATTCTCAATCAGAGGATATCAGACCTTCCGTCTAGATAGAGAAGGCCACAAAGGAGGGGTCCTGATACTGACCAGAAACAGCATACCGAGTAGCGCGGTACCTGTCAATCACACCGGACAAGCAGAAATTGTAGGAGTTGACATAATGGTTCAAGAGACGAAGCTCCGCATTTTCAATCTGTACGGACCACCAAACAGAGACCTATCGCTCTCGAGTATGGAGGTCAGAGACTCCAACTGCATAGTAGTTGGAGATTTCAACAGCCACTCGGAGAGATGGGGATACTCTGACACAGACAGCAGAGGTGATGAAGTGCAAGATTGGGAGATAGATGCAAATCTCTCCCTAATCAATAGGCCGGAGGATAGCCCTAGCTTCTATTCCAGAACATGGCATACCACCTCGACTCCAGATTTGGCCTTCTCCACACAGGACATACACCATAAAATAGACCGCCAGGTGCTAAATCAACTGGCAGGTAGCGACCACAGGCCGATCAGGCTAACCATTGACATGGAAGTAGGCCCACAGGAAACAAAACCGCTCCCACGTTGGAATTACAAACGAGCCGACTGGGACAGATTTGCAATCCTGACAGATGGGCTGTGTGAAACCATCAACACACGAAACACCAAAATGAAGCCCATGGTAGAGAGCCTAAGCAAGGCAATAATGCAAGCCGCCACTGAAACCATCCCAAGAGGAGCTAGGAAAAACTATAAGCCCTACTGGAATGATGAGTTGCAGAAAGTGGAAGATGCAGTAACAAATGCTAGGAACATGGCAGAACGAGAAAAATCCATGGAGGCAAACATCGCCCTCAAAGCCGCCGCGGCGAAGTACAAACACACGCTCAAGCAAACAGCAAGAGAAAGCTGGAAAAATAAAACGGAAAGTCTAAACCTGGACAAAGAAGGGAACAAGCTATGGAAGCTAGTCAGAGCCATGAACGACGAAACCCCGTCAAATAAACAAATTACTATCAAGCAGGGCGAGAACTTGATCACAGGTAAGAAAGCCGCAAACGCCTTTGTCGATCACTATGCCAGAGCAAACCACATCGAGGTCCCTGCAGAAAAGCATACAGACATTAGCGAAGAGCTAAAGGGACACGAAAACATAAATACGGCTCCCGAAGAGCACATGATGGCCAAACTAACAATGCGCGAAATGGAAGAGGCTATGAGAACACTAAAGAAAAGGAAATCTCCCGGAAAAGACGGGATAACAAACGAAATGCTGATGGGGCTGGGCCAAACAGCGAAGAGGAAACTACTATCAGTCCTGAACCAAAGCTGGAAAAGGGGTATTGTACCCCAGGCATGGAAAGATGCAATACTGGTACCAGTACCAAAAACAGGAAAGGATAAAACAGATCCAAATGGATACAGGCCCATAAGCCTACTGAGCTGTGTCGGCAAGCTGATGGAACGGATGATAAACACCAGACTGATGTGGCATCTGGAAGAAAAACGAATACTAATTCCACAGCAAGCCGGCTTTAGACAGCACAGATCCACTGAGGACCAGGTCATCCTCATAGCCCTGGAGATAGAAGATGCCTACCAGGCACAGAAACACACAGTAGCTGTTTGGGTGGATCTGGAAAAGGCATTTGACAAAGTCTGGAAAGATGGACTTAGAGCCAAGCTAAGAAGAAGTGTACCAGAGACAATGGTACCCAATGTACCAGAGACTAAACAATTTGGGAAATGGGAAACTAAAGCGGAGAAACTTTGCAGAAATAGCCAAAGCAAAGATGCACGAAGATCCCACAAACGCACAAACAACACCAAAACCCATCACTACTGTACGAAAACCTACCTGGAGGCAGGATATATTTCCAGAGGTGGTAGACAATATACCAGGTATTGCAAACAAAAACTGCCAGACAGAAAAAGAAAGGAGAGACACTACCCTAAGCTTCATAACGAAAAGCTACCCAAGCATGGACTGGACCCATGCATACACCGACGGTTCTGTAACAAACACTACACAGAACGGAGGGGCAGGAGCATTCCTGAACCTACCAAATGGCAGACAAATAACACTGTCATTCGCTACTGGTAAGTACACAAGCAATTTCAGAGCGGAGGCAGAGGCACTGAGAGCGGCAGTGGAAGAAATGGTGACAAACAGTGAAAATGAGAGCCATATAGTTCTGCTGACAGATGCTCTCGAAGTAGTCACAGCGCTAAAAAGCCAGAAAAACACTGAGCTTAATGACCTAAGAGCAGCACTCTGCAAACTGTGCCAGCAGTCCGCACCAAAAAGGGTAGTGGTACAGTGGGTCCCGTCACACTGCAACATCCAAGGCAACGAGGAGGCAGACAGACTGGCAAAAGAAGGTGCAAGACTACCACAAACAGATACCAGTATAACGTACGAAGAGTCAAAACGGCTTATCAAAGCCAGATACATGACCAAATGGGAAACCGAACATACTGGTTACACCAAAAACGATGCCTATTACCAGTTGAACCGAAGAGAGCAGGTCGTTGTCTTCAGACTTCGCACTGGCCACAACAGACTGAGGTACCACCTATTCAACAAATTGAAGATAGGGAGTACCGACGATTGCCCGTGCGGTACTGGTAAAATGTGGAGGACATGTGGAGAAACTGTAGGATTCAGAAGAATCAACACAGTGAAGATCACTACAGAGACATTACATAAAATAGAAAAAAAAAACAGAATAAAGCTATACTCAACAATTGCCGAACCCGAATCACCAAAGCAGAAGCACAGTTAAATTGTATAGTTACAGACAAATGGAATTGTTTGAATTTCGGCCGTAATATAGTGGGATCCCCCTCCGCATGCTGGTCAGGTGTAGTGAAGCAGGCAATGGTTAAGGCACCTTTTCTAGCCCCTTCCTCAGGCTACGGAGGTGAGCAGTGCTGTCCTAAAGACGGCATTTAGGGGTCTGCCGTATTCTACTTCTGCCTCGTCAGTGAAAGACGACCATATGGCCTGAACCGCCTTCGTGCAGGTCTGCGACTACAGCTTCCAGTGTATCCTCACCTGCCGCCCGCCCATCGCCACAGAACTTTTGCACGATGTATGAGATGCGGGTGATGTGAGTGGCGCGTGAATTTGATTTAGTGAGGGTGGTTTGTGCAGTCAGCCTCACTCTCTCGTCTGGGCCCGACATGGTCTAGCAGGAAGGCAGTGTCGAGACGGCTAGTGAAGGGTCCGGATGCAGAAGCTGAGCAGGGCTTCTTTTGTGTGTCGCCGTGCTCTTAGCATTCTTCAAGGCCTGCTGGCCCCATCTTTTTGGCCGTTGGACAAACTTTACACGTAAACACAGTAATAAGTGAATTATTATAGCTATATTACGGGGCTGCATCCATAGCCTCTGACTGTCCCCAGCCTAACTGCAAGGCAGAAGTTGATAGTTGACATGTAGCTAGCTATCTTGTCACTGCTAAGTAAGAAACCGCGACATCATATTGGTCGACTCATGACGTCATGGTACCTAGCTACCGCCGTTCACGCAGACAAAATGTTGTAATTCTCAACAAACGTAGACACTTATACAAGCACAATGCTTCAGAACAAAAGAATGATACATTCAGAAAAGCGTTACACACTGTTGCGATACACATATCACCGCTGTTAGTGTAAAAATGCATCGTGAACTATACATCTTGTGGCAGATTTCAAAAGTGTGGCGCCATCTTGAACTAGATATATATTACACTTGTCCCATAGAATGTGCGCACACTTATGGACGATACTAAGACTAACAGCCAGAACGGAGGACCGCCCTGGTCGCAAGAGAATTGGCTAGATAAAACGCCATCATAGCTGCACTGAGCGAGACGCGTTTGGCGGAGGAGGGACACGTCTCAGGGAATGATGCTGGCTACACTTTCTTTTGGAGCGGCCGCAGCAACCAGGAGTGACCGCAGCAATCAGGAGTGACATGAGGTTGGTGTTGGATTTGCCAAAAAGTCCACAATCGTACAGCAATGAAAAAAGTATACCTAAATGAATCAGCGATCCCCTCATGACAATCCGGTTTTCTCTGACAGGGAAACGTCAGGCCACAGTCATAAGTGCCTACGCACTAACTCTGACAAATCCCGACTCAGCCAAAAATAGGTTCTACAAAGATCTCGAGTCACTTATCGCTGCTGTACCAAAATCTGACAAATTGATTCTGCTAGAAGATTTTAACGCTAGAGTTGGTGCAGATCTCACTGCGTGGGATGACATCATTGGTCGAAATTGCATAGGTAAATGTAACGGCACCGGCCTACTCTTACTGAAGACATGTGCCACACATGAGCTTATCATTACCAACACCATCTTCCGAATCCCAACTAGAAAAAGAACAATGTAGATGCACCCTAGGTCCAGCCACTGGCATCTTATCAACTACATCATTGTCAGAGCGTGTGTGGCGCGGAATAACCAGGTTGATTCTAAAAGTCCAACCCAAGAGGCGTCCTCCGGGAACAATGACACCGGGGAGACTAAATGTTGAGGAGCTGAACGTAATAGAAACAGTCTCGCTGCTGAGCTAGAAACTGGACTGGATGGAATTTAGCTTGGAAACTCCAGCATCGATCAAAACTGGGGGACCTTAAGGGGCACTGTTTACTCTACAGCGCTAAAACACCTTGGTCCATCCACACGGAAGCACAAATACTGAATCGACGAAAATGATGGCGTCAAGCGCCCCGGGTGCTTCAAAATGACACGTCGTCCTTGTCCAGGAAAATGGCCTTCACTAGCGCTCGAAGAATAGTCCAGAAGAGAGACAGGGAGTTACAAGATTCCTGGCTAAGCAGACGAGATAGAGGCGTTTGCTGTGTGCCGTGACGTCAAATGGTTCTACGTGGAGCTTAAATCACTTGATGGTCCACAAACTTCTGGTAACTCTACAGCTCGTATCGCCTATGGACTGCTGTTAACAGAGAAAGCTCAGATCCTCGACAGATGGGTGGAACACTTTTACAACATTCAACAGTTCATCATCCGTAAATAAAGAGACCATCCAACGCACGCCCCGGATAGAAATGAACACGGATATGGATGATATCATAACTGAAGATGAAGTAGACAAAGCAATCAAATCTCTTTCTCAAAGACCATTGAGCTGACGCAATACCAAGAGAAGTGTATACAGCAACGGCATCATGCCTCACAAGGAGGCTCACTGAACTTGTCTGCTACATGTGGACTGAAGAAGTAGTCACACAGAAAATGAAGGATGCGTCAATAGTGCATATCTACAAGAGAAAAAGTGATCGCCAGGAGTGTAACAACCACCCCGGAGTCTCACTGCTATCTACTGGCGGGAAGATCCTCGCTCGCGTACTGCGTCTTGAGCTAGAACATCAACTCCTGGAAAGTCAGTGTGGATTTAGAGTTGGTCGAGGAATTGGACCTGATATTTGCAGCGCGTCAGGGGCAGGAGAAATGTCGAACACATAAAAGCGCGCTTTATATTACGTTCATTGACCTCACAAAGACATTTCATACCGTCAGCAGAGGTAGGCTAATGCAAATCATGTCTAAATTAGTCTGTCGTAACAAATTTGTAACTGTGGTGAAACAACTCCACGAAGGCATGCGCGCACGTGTACTTGGCAGCCATGTTGAAGGACATCTTGGAGAATACCAAGTGTGGCATACCAATAAAGTACCGCATGGATGGTGGTCTATTCAATCTTCTCAGAGTGAAGGCGAAGACAAAGGTGATGCGTGACACGATATGTGAACTCTTTGTTTGCTGATGACTGTGCTCTGAACAGTAGCTCATAACGGAATATGCAGGAGGGTATGGATCGGTTCTCTGCTGCTTGTGACAACTTTGGCTTGATAATTAGCACAAAGAAAACTGTTATGTATCAACTGCCACCAGGCACATGGTATAAACAGCCAGTAGTTACAGTGAAGGGACAGAAATTACAAGCGGTTGAAAAATGTGTCTACCTCAGAAACACGCTGTCGAGATCAGTGATTATTGCTGGATAAGCTGGCTAATAGAATAGCGAAGGCCAGCTCAGCTTTTGGTCGAATGCACTAAACAGTAGGAAAACGTCAAGGAATAAGCAGAATGACTAAGCTGAAGGTCTACCATGCCGCATTTGTCCCCACTCTGTTCTACGCCTGTGAGAGGTGGACTGTCAACGTTGGTGACGCCAGGACTCTAAATCATTTTACATGAACTGTCTGAGACACATACTGCACATACGGTGGCAGGATCATATAACATATACTGAAGTGCTGTCCAGAGCCAACATGAAAAGTATTCATGCACTTTTGTAAAAATCTTAATTGTGATGGGCTGGCCACATTGCCTGAATGTCAAACAAAAGGCTTCTAAAGAGGCTCATGTTAAGCGAACAGAGTGAAGGAGAACAATCACAAAGACGTCGAAAAAAACCCATTTCAAGGACAGTCTGAAGGGATTCCTTCAGCAATGTCAAATAGATATTAACACCTGGGAGAACCTGGCTCAAAATCGCTCAACATGGAAGAGCACTTATCCACACAGCTCAGGATAGATGTGCAACCAGGAAGTCAAGAGCAGAGAAAATAGCAGAGACAACTGCTTACTACGTTTGCCAGTCGTGGCACAGACTTTTCCAGACTAGAATTGGCTTGATCAGTCATGAGCGCACTCATATACTCAAGGTTGCATTATGACATGTGATGATGTTGGTGGTCCGCATCGACGACGATGGACAAATTATTATTATTATTATATATGGCTCTTTTCTTCTCTACATTCGGTATTAATTTGGAATAGTCTAATTTGGCAGCTCTTTTAATGGCTGATCTCGCTGACAGACACACTTTTCCGCAAAGAGCGCTAGTCCTTGATGTTTACATTTACATTTGCGTTTTTGTCGTTTGTTTTCCAACGTGACTTTTAGTCACGAAAGTCATCGAAAGTCTCTATACCTCTGTTTAATATTGTTTTCCATGCAACTCATATCTACCGCCATCTCTTCTAACTTTTGAAAGTCTAGGATGAAGTCTTTAATTAAGGTTTTACATAGATCTTTGTATCTCAACATTGGTTTACCAACAGGTGTCTTCCCCACCGAAAGTTCACCGACAAGCACCTTTTTGGGTATGCGGTTATTGTCCATTCTTCTCATATGTCTCAGCCACCCCAGTCTTCTACTGCTGAGTGTCCCCATGACGGATTGCAGCTTGCCTCGATGCAATACCTCCGTGTTTGTAATATTGTCCTGTTACTTGATTTTCATTAATATGGGTAGACAACGTAGATGAAAAATGTTGAGTTTCCTCTCGTGCCTCGAGTCAGTTGTCCACGCCTCAGAGCCATGCTGTATAAGCGCAGGCCCGCTATATTGTTAGTTGTCGCTTACATCGTTCATTTATTATTGTCCCACATTCTTTGTGTACTCTGCCAAATGTAATAGCTGCATTTCCTATCCTTGTATTGATTTCTTTGTCAAGTGAGAAGGTGACTGTGTCATTTGATTTCAAATTGCAGAAACGTTGTGTTTGCGTAATTTGGTTTGCGTTCAAAGTGATACTTGTTGGGGTAGTAGTTCCTTGACTTTGAAGGACAGTCTTTGAAACACTTACAGTCAGAGAGAATAGATCACAGGCCTTTGCCAGATTGTTAATTAGAGACTGCAGGGTAGACTCATGGTATGCCAGAAGGGCAGCGTCATCGGCGAATAGGGGATCTTTTAGATGACGTGTTGTTTTTGTCTTGCTCTCAAGCGAACTGCGTGAAAAATGGAACCATCAGATCTAGTGCGAATAAAGACATCACCAGTAGCACCACGGAGGGAGTAGTCCAGCATGACTACACAGAAGACACCAAATAGAGTGGGAGCAAGGACACAAACCTGCTTGACTCCAATCTTAACCTCAAAGATATCAGATGTACTGGCATCGAACTGTACACAGGCTCTCATGTTATCATGGTACGAGATTTTGAGTTTGACACGTTTCTTGGGGATAGCCAATGTACTAAAATACCTTTGTTAATCCAGGTCTGCAGACTGTGTCTAACGCCTTTATGAGGTCAATTAACGCGATACAGAGTGACCTTCCTTCCTCTCTGCATTTTCCTTGGATTTGGCGGAGAGTAAAAATCATGTCAGTTGTTGACCGTCCAGCTCTGAAACCACACTGTGATTCCCGAAGAACACAATCTGCAAGTTTCTGCTAGCGCCTTAACTGTGGAGCTGAGAAGGTAGATGGCTCTGTAGTTGTTGCAATCTACTTTGTCTTCTTTATTCTCCTACAGTGACACTGTCATAGCAGCCTGCATGTCATGTGCAACTCAGAATACTCTCCAACACCTTGATTCCCTTTGAACCACTTATCTCATGTGACGTAGGTGGCCTTTATGACATTGTGAGGTGCTCTGTTTATTATTAAGCAGGTTTTGTTTCCCTTCTATAAGTGTAGTTGCACATTCTCAACGCGGTCCTTGTTTGAGAATTGTGTAGTGCCACTGTCCCATATGCTGGTCAGGAGAATACTCAATTTTTGGTGTTTTCTTCTCTTTCCACTCTGCTAGAAAACTAAATTCCTTTCTGAATGCTTCCTTCTTTTCTGGTATGTTTGTACCGTTGATGTTGATCTTTGGTTTATATAGGCCACCCGATTTGCTAGTTTTCGTGGGTTGTGCTTTGACCTTGCTGATTATTGGTGCGTGGTCTGTATTGCAGTCTGCGCTATGACATGCACGTTTGATGTTGTCTTATTGAGATGTTTTCTCCGTGCCAATAAGACATCAATCTGGCGCCAGTGGCCTGATCTGGGATGACATCAAGATACCACGTGAGCTTCTTTGAGAACGTGTTTGTTACACATAGATTATTTTGAGAACAGAATTCAAGTGGCCTGATTATTTTCGTTGAGTTTATCAGGTTGACCTTGACATCCTGGCCAGGAACGGTACGCATACACAGTGCGTGCGTTCATGTCACATAGTTTAGACAACGGCTCTTCCTCTGGAAGTTATGACGTTCTGACGTAACTCATACAACTTGTCATTTTCTGCTACAGTTGCTGCTATCATTGGTGTAAATGCGATGACAATGTTCATAGACCCCTTTGCTTATAGCTGGATGGATATTATGCGATCAGATACAGCAATTGGTGTGCTGATAGAGCTTATAAGTCTGTTCTCTCCAGCGAAACCGAGTAGCTACGGTCAAGGTTGGCTGAAGTATGTCTAGTCCTTTTCGTATCATGATCCGCACCATGGCAGCCGTATTTCCTAGAGGGCAGCCATTCCCAACATGCCGCCGCCTCTTGAATTCACTGTTGATCACATATGTTTTTGCTTGATTTCTGCAATGCTTGTAAGGTCTAGGTCCAGACACATTGTTCTTACTTTCCGTGTTCCAAGTCTGAATATTTTTTGTTTTGTTTCCTTGACTGCAGACATGAACTAGATTGTTCCGGTTAGCCTGGTCAGCTGATATGGGAACTGTGCCTTGTCCATTTTGCACAGCCCCCCCCCCCCCCCTCTCGTCTCTACTGTTTTATTCCTAGGGAAGGGTAGAGACTTCAGGGGATTACAGAAATTAGGTTGACATACGCCTAACCACTGCTTTAGCGTCCCTTCCTCCTGATCTAGATTAAGATGTTGTCCTCTAGCCTTCTGCAGTGCCGTGCTAACCTGCAGGGCAGTGGGAATTTCTGTCAGGGTTTACTCCCTTAGTTTGGACTCTCCTATCCACAAACATATTTCCATGTGTGGTCTACCCTTACAAGCTGAATACATAATTCGTGAGCGTCACGTGTCCATATTACAGCTAGTTGTTTCACCAATATCCACGATCAAGTGTTTTAACAGAAGACTACCGATATTATTGACGGCTAATAATAACCAGAATTATTTTGGAAGAAAAGATTATATTTAAATTTCATTGCGGTATTTATTCCCATTGATGTAGTCAATATATATATATAATAGATTGTGAATAAAGGTCGATTGATCTTGCAGGTCATCAATACAGTGTGCAGATACAATTGTGTTCACTTCAAATAAGAAACAAATCGTTCCGTGTTGGAGTTGAAGGTCATTTCCCTTGATCACTAGACCAATATCCAAACCGCTTGACCACACCACTTCACTATTAAACATCTTGACACAAGCCGTAAAACAACTTGACATAAGCTTCTAAACACACTGACATAGGCCATTAAACATCTTGACACATTTCATTAAACACCTTAACACACCATAAAACACATTGACACACTATAAAACATCTTGCCATATCCATTATACACCTTTACACAAGTCATTAAACACCCTGACACAAACCATTATGACGCTGACACAAACCATCATGCCCTTGGCACAAGCCATAATGACCTTGACACAAGCCATTAAAAACCTTGACACAAGTCATACACACCTTGACTCAAATCATGAAACACTTTCACACAACTTATTCGCAACCTTGTCATTAAACACATTGACAAAAGCTATTGAACAGCATTAAACACCCTTAAACATTTTTTGATAATATCCATGAGCCAAATGACGCATGTTATTAAACACCTCGACACATGCCATTAAACACCTTACACAAGACGTTAAACACTTTGACACAGGCATTGACACACATCATGAAACTGCTTGACCCAGGTTATTGAAGTCCTGATGCTTTTACACCTGAATGATATCCTCACCAAAACGCTTTGACACAAGAGTGGGTACACCTCGTATTATGTAACCATCTGTAAGGCATGCGTTAGTCACACTCCCTTTCTGTCAACAAGTCGCCTCTGGAGGCTTACCACCCACTGGACTTCTGTGACCCAAGACAGGATCCGGTGGAGAGGAAGTGGGAGCCCTCAGGAGCTGGTCATCAAGAACAAGATATATACACATCATTATCATGTAGCATGTCTTTCCAGAACGTCACTCTCATACCAGCCGATCTGTAAGGCTTGATCTCTTACTCCTGCCTCTGTCATTCATTCTCAGGACCTCCGTGATTTCTTGTGTCCATCCTCTCCTGGGTCTGAGTCTGCCTTGCTTTCCAGGCACCAAACCCTCCAGTATCGTTCTATCCAGGCCATTACGCGTTTGATGTGACCAACATATTTTAGCTTTCTGGACAATGTATTGTTTACTAATCAATTTTACTAACCAAGATATATTAAACGTGCGTACACAATCAGACCGGTTAGTTTTCAAAGTATTGTTTTAATTTACTTGAAACGAGCATCTCACATCGAAATGCAATTCTTGTTAAACTAACGAACTTCTTGTTTATATTATCAAATACTTGAGACCGTTGCGACCCATTAGGTAGGACAGTTCATACCTTTTGTGTGCGTGTCCATTTTTCTGCGTGCGAGAGGAGAAACGGGGAATGGGAGGAACGCGTTGTGTACACAATGTGCGTAGATCCCCTGGGTAATTGGTTTAGTTGGTCGCTGATCGGATGTATGGCTTCAATGATGTTGATTAATGGATGTTAGCTGGAAATGAAATGAGTTTAGTTTATCCTCTGGGGTTTGAGGGATATGGAAATTAGTGACCTAGATACAGAACATGACATGATAGACGTGGTCCTCAAATGATATGTGTGTACAAAAATACACATCATCACCAATAAGTGCCGTCTTCGCAGCGGAGTCTGACGGCAAAAGATCACCAGCTGTCTCTGCCGCGTGCCAGTTCGGTGCATCCAGTCAGGTTGTGTTCCGATCACATCTTGGTGGTTCTCCTGCCCTCCAATTCAGCCTTCGATGTATCTCCATTACGCTTTTTAGTAATACACTGTGAAGTCCCACACTCTTCCTTTGTGACCAGCTATACCTCCTTCGTGCCCAAATACACCTCAAATGTGCCACGCACTTTGCTTTTTTGTCTCGTAAGCCGTACCTTTCTTTCAGAGTTTCCGCCTCACTCGCCGATCCAGTCTTCATGTACTCGAAATGAACATCTCCCAACAGTGGATCTCTCCATAGTCCATTCATGTAGTGTAGCCAGTCAGACATGACTGCTGTCCTGAGTATGGTCACTGCCATACACACGCAGCACTCGTGCAGCCATACATTAGCTCAATGAGATGGGAACCAAATTGGGTCCTGGCTACACCTTGACTATCTCTATGGGTATGGCTGCCACTTTTCGTCAGCTGCTATCTCTTTCTCCTCATCCTACCCCCCACCCCCCTAAATATACAACATTCTGTGTCAAGTTTGTGATGAAAGCCTACCGTCCTATTGAAGCTACACGATATGATGTCACTCTCCGCTGGGATATTGCCAGCTTACACATAACACTTCTCTAACTTCGTCACTCCGTTTGGTTTAAAGCTTAGTCCTTATATTATTGCATATAGAGTTCATCGATTTGGCTATTTGCAACAATATAAAACACGATTATCAGTAATACTGAATTAACTAGAGCTTTGAAAATAAGCAGAGAAGGTCATTTGTAAATATATATATTTATAGCATTTTGCTCATTTTAACTTTATCAGCGATACTTATTTGAACATGTTGTTTTAACAAGTCTACACCAATGACTGTCTCTTAACTTAACTTAACTTAACGTCTTTATACTGGTTTAGAAGACCCTGCAGAGTATGTATACAACTAGTTTCATTTACATCACCTTGCTCTAAAAGCTATGCACATCCAATTTATTCTTAAATGCATTAACTGTCCCCGCCTCCACTGACTCCTCTGGCAATGCATTCCAAGCGTTCACCACTCTCTGACTAAAAAAATATTTTCTAATATCTAATCTTCACCTCTCTTTAGTCAACTTGTAGCTATGCCTTCTTGTTATTGTGGGTGGCTGTATTTTTAAAAAAAAAATTGTTATAGTCTAATTTATCCATTCCTCTGATCATCTTTTAACCTGTATTAAGTCACCACGAATTCTTCTCTCTTCTAGACAAAGTAGGCCGCTTTTTCTGAGTCTTTCCTCATAATTGTAATTCTGGAATCCCACTATCAGCTTTGTCGATCCTTTTTGTATTCTTTCCAGCATGTTTATATCCCCTCTATGATAAGGACTCCACATCTGTACACATTACTCCAATCTAGGTCTGACTAATGCTTTACGCAGTTTGACTATCACTTCCTTGCTCCTATGTTTAATATTTATTTTTATCATACCTAACATTGCATTTGCCTTTTTACTACTACCTGAACTTGCTCACTCACCTTACCTGTATAATCTATTATAACCCCTAGGTCCCTTTCCTTTTCTATCTTTCTAATATTGTTTTCTCCCATTCTGTAATTATGTTCCATATTGGATCTACCCATGTGGATGACTGTACATTTATCTACATTAAACTCCATTTGCCAGCGTACAGACCATTCTCGAATGTTATCTAAATCCGACCTCACTTCTGCTTTAGATGAGACACTATTGCATAGTTTTGTGTCATCGGCAAATTTTGCAATTATGGATCCTATATCAATGTCAAAATCATTTATATATATATCAAGAACAAAATTGGTCCCAAAACAGATCCTTGTGGCACTCCACTTTTCACTGCACACCACTCAGAGTACTTCTTAGTTATGCCTACCCTCTGCCTTTTTCCCGTTAACCAATTTTCAATCCATTTGGCAAATTCCCCACCTATTCCATGTGATTTTAACTTTCGAAATAATCTTTGATGAGGTACTCTATCAAAGGCCTTTGCAAAATCTAGATTTTGGCTTTTAGACAGTGGCTCCCTTTTTATCTATCATTTTGGTAACCTCCTCCAAGAATTCTAATAGATTTGTTAAGAATGATCTCCCTCTAGTAAACCCATGCTGACTATTTCTAATTAGATTGAATTTGAGATAGAAGATGCCTACCAGGCACAGAAACACACAGTATCTGTTTGGGTGGATCTGGAAAAGGCATTTGACAAAGTCTGGAAAGATGGACTTAGAGCCAAGCTAAGAAGAAGTGATGTCTGTGGGAAGATGTACAAGTGGATCAACCACTACCTCAAACAAAGAACGGCCAGAGTCCAAGTACAAGGGCAGATGAGCAAAAAGGTGACACTCGAGCAGGGAGTACCCCACGGGGGAGTATTGTCACCCACACTCTTCCTGGTATATATAAACGATATTACAGAGAATATACCAAGAAGAGTCCATAGCTCAATGTTTGCAGACGATCTGGCTATGTGGACCTCTGAAAAGAATCTCACCATAGCAAGAAATCGGATGCAGACGGCCCTAACATCGCTGGAAGAGTGGGCGAACTCATGGCTGGTCAAAATAAACGAGGAGAAAACCACATGCACAATATTCTCGCTTTCATTAAAAACCCAAAGTACCAAATTAAGTCTAAATGGCAAAATCCTGCAGCCAAACGACAACCCAACCTATCTGGGAGTCACATTTGATCGGCGCATGACATGGAAAAGTCAGATTGAGAGAAACCGAATGAAAGCCAGAGAAAGAATGGCAATCATGAGGAAACTTGCTGGCACAAGCTGGGGAGCAGACGAAGGCATACTAAAGAAACTGTATACTGGAAGAGTGAGACCAGTTCTCGAGTATGGCATTGCGGCATGGACAACAGCAGCGAAGGCGAACTTCGATAAAGTTAACAAACTTCAAAACCAAGCCATGAGAATTATAACAGGTGGCATGAAGTCAACGCCAATTGTAGAACTTGAAAAGATTACAAAATAGCAATCCATGACCGATAGAAGAGACTGCAGAGCCCAGCTGCAGTCAGAGAAACTCCGAAGACTGACGGACCATTAAATGCACCAGAGACTAAACAATTTGGGAAATGGGAAACTAAAGCGGAGAAACTTTGCAGAAATAGCCAAAGCAAAGATGCACGAAGATCCCATAAACGCACTAACAACACCAAAACCCATCACTACTGTACGAAAACCTACCTGGAGGCAGGATATATTTCCAGAGGTGGTAGAAAATATACCAGGTATTGGAAACAAAAACTGCCAGACTGATAAAGAAAGGAGAGATACTACCCTAAGCTTCATAACGAAAAGCTACCCAAGCATGGACTGGACCCATGCATACACCGACGGTTCTGTAACAAACACTACACAGAACGGAGGGGCAGGAGCATTCCTGAACCTACCAAATGGCAGAAAAATAACACTGTCATTCGCTACTGGTAAGTACACAAGCAATTTCAGAGCAGAGGCAGAGGCACTGAGGGCGGCAGTGGAAGAAATGGTGACACACAGTAAAAATGAGAGCCATATAGTCCTGCTGACAGATGCTTTCGCCGTAGTCACAGCGCTAAAAAGCCAGAAAAACACTGAGCTTAATGACTTAAGAGCAGCACTCTGCAAACTGTGCCAGCAGTCCGCACCAAAAAGGGTAGTGGTACAGTGGGTTCCGTCACACTGCAACATCCAAGGCAACGAGGAGGCAGACAGACTGGCAAAAGAAGGTGCAAGACTACCACAAACAGATACCAGTATGACGTACGAAGAGTCAAAACGGCTTATCAAAGCCAGATACATGACCAAATGGGAAACCGAACATACTGGTTACACCAAAAACGATGCCTATTACCAGTTGAACCGAAGAGAGCAGGTCGTTGTCTTCAGACTTCGCACTGGCTACAACAGACTGAGGTACCACCTATTCAACAAATTGAAGATAGGGTGTACCGACGAATGCCCGTGCGGTACTGGTAAAATGACCGCTGAACATCTGATGCAGAACTGCCCGACATACGAGGATCAGAGAGAGCAGATGTGGCCATTACCAGTGGAACTGCAAGACAAGCTCTATGGCAGTGGCGAGAGCCTCAGGATGACCGCCGCTTTTTTCGAAAAAATAATGGTTACTGTCTGACTGCGTACGCAGAAGAAGAAGAAGAAGAATTTGTCTAAATGCATTTCAATGTTTTCTTTGATTATTGATTCTAACAATTTACAGACTATGCTCGTTAAACTTACCGGTCTATAATTCGCTGGATCTGATTTTTGGCCCTTTTTGAAAAGGGAATCACTCCTGCATCTTTCCAATCCCGTGGAACAATCCCTTTTGCAAGGGATTGAGAACATAATATAGCCAATGGTTTTGCTAGTTGGTCTGTAATTTCAAACATAAATTTTGGATGAATACCATCTTGACCTGGACATTTATCCACTTTCAACCCCTCCAATTTTTTAAAAACAATTTACTCTGTAATACAGATTAATCTTAATCCCGCTGTATCCATGTCTCTTTGAAAAAATATCTATAGGCTCTGGGATCTTGGAGCCGTCTTCTTTTGAATAGACTGTTCCAAAGTACTGCTTTAATAGGTTAGCTACCTCCCTATTCTCACTTATTATTTTCCCTGTACTGTCTATGAGAGGGCCTATTTTCTCTTTCGTTCGTTGCCTATTTCTAATATTAGAAAAGAAGCTTTTACTATCAATTTTGATCCTCTGAGCAAGTTTTTTTTTCGAAGTCTATTTTTGCTGTTTTATTCGCTTTCTGAGATATGTTCTGCTTGTCCAAATATTTTAAATATGTTTCTTTTGATTTACCTGCATCTATATATTTTTTTCCATGTTTTTTTTTTAGCTCTTCTACATTTCACTACAAATCTAGTTATCCACTTTTTACGCTTGGGGTTTACCTCCCTACATGGAACACATTCCTCTTTTAGCGTTTATAGAACTGTTTTAAAACTCTCCCACTCCTGTTCAACATCTGTTCCTCCGACAATATCTTTCCAGATTATGTAGTAGACAGGTAGACAAAAACAAAACTCTTCTGCCAGTAGAGAAGTAATACACTTTATTTTCGAGCCATTCGACCCACACGCCTGGCTGTGAATTATTTATGCACTAATTGGATTAAGTGCCAAATTTCCTGGAAAAAATTCTGCCAAGATTCTTAAGTGACAATACAATGAAGAAGGAAAAAGGAAGTTAACACCTAACCGAAGGCGGGACATTATATGAATACTTAAGGCAATTAAAAAGAAACAACTTAAAAAACAACCGGGATAGAGAGCACCAGTAGTCTGAAAGAACAAAATAGTTCTTCTTACTACGCTAGATTATGTGATAACATCGAGGATGCAAACCGGCCAATGCAGACCTAGATATATGATTCAGTATGGGGACGGCAGACAATTAAATATGTCACATAATTATGTTCGATCCACAATATAAGTAAGGAAACAATATGGCGCTCTCCAAGCTATTTAAGCAATGGAACAATATGACCCTCTCCAGCCTATGATAAAAGTAAAAGTGTTGAGAGCCTGTGTTTTTTCCTGTGGCAGCTTATGGCTGCGAATCATGGACGATTACCAAAACTTCCATACAAAGAATCGAATCCTTCGAGTCAAAATGTTACAGATAGATCCTCAGAATACCATGGACAGAGAAAAAAAAATAAATGTAGACATTCGGCAAGAGTTGAACATAGAAGAGAACTGGTTTATCAATTCCATTTTGGCTAGAAAATGCAAATACTGTGGTCACATCAAGAGACACAACAGTCTCGAGAGAACGGTGATGGAAGGTATGGTGGGAGGCTAAAGAGGAAGTGATAGACCAAGAAGACGATGGCACCAAGATATCCAGGAATGCCTGAGTATGACTGTGGCAGAGGCTGGAGTTTTGGCAAGAGAACGAGTTTTTTTTCAGACATACTGTGATGAGAGCTACGTTCTACATAGGACATTCTACATGATCCAACCTATTTAAGCAATGGAACGATACGTCCCTCTCCAACCTATATAAGCAATGGAACAATATGACCAGTTTTTCTATTAGTTTGTCCATGCATCTGAGAAGGCTGTCTGGTCTATACCTACCTGGGCCTGTCATCACTTGCTTTAGGATAGACACCATGAGCGATTCCGTCTATTCCGCAGGCATCTGTCCTGTTCCCCAACTGACATTGAAACCTTTAAGAGTATCTTCTTTGCGAAACATCTTTATAAGCATCTCCTTTGTAACATCATCCTTGTCAGTTGACATCTTGATCTTGAGTTTGATTCCCTGGAGTTCGGCCAGTGTACAACTGGATATCGTATACTCAAAGCAGACTTGCTAATGAGCAGTAATTGAAGAAGGGAGACTAACCCGATAGTAAAATATTCCTGCTGAAGTCTCTGACGGAGATATGTTCATCTATTCCAGTCTTTGTATCTCTCCTGTCTAGTATGGTTTGTAGTTTGTCCTTGCTCGGTATGTATAGATTATATTGCGGCATTTATAATTGCCTTGGTTAGCTCCTGTCATATTCCTAACTGTCTTTTTTGGCGGATGTTTGAAGTTTCGCAATATTTATCTGTTAGCATTGTAAATGTTTCTGTCTGCTCTTTTAAGGTTCCATTGGGAAAGTGATTTTTTTTATTCCTCGAGTACATAATTAAATTAGATCAAGAGTTTGACTGGTTTATGGTCACTGTCTTCTAATTGTTTGGCAGTCGCGGTATCCGTCTTTTAGGGCAGGTCTCATTTGGTAAACGCTTAGTCCTAGGTGGATGTAGTATTCAACCTTCCTGAGTAGAAGGCTTTTAAATTTTTTTTATATGTAGGGGGGGGGGGGGGGTTGGAGCGGTGGTGGTGGGAGTCTTTTCTCAATTCTCCACCTCCTCCCCTCATCGGCTTCTTTCTGAGTGGCTGTTGATGTCCTGTGCCACGTTGCGTTGCATTTCTGTTATCTTCATCGCCTCCGGCATCAGTCCTTTGTCCACCAGGCTGTATATATTAATTAGACGGATTGGCTGGTTGTCGATAAATATATGTATAGATGACCTCGGCTTCACTTTTCTTGGATAGCTCTAACTGCTTAGCTGGAATGGATTGGCGTATTGGTGGAAGTACTCCTCCCGGGTGGTTCTCCCTGTGCTGTCTGCGTGTCTGATATCCCCTAATACAGAATCTATGTTGGGGTTTAGGTGTGTTTCTTGTATGCACGCCACATTTATCTTCTCTTTCACAAGGCTCGCTTTTAGCGCCTGCTTTTTAGGATGGATGCCTTTTACATTCCACTGTATTTTTTCTTCTTTTTGGTTCTAATGAGTTCTCTGTAAGTAATGTTTACGCTCTGTTCTCGTCTCTTGGTTCTAGTGAGTTCAGGCCAATAATGTTTACCCTCTGTTCTCGTATTTTGGTTACAATAAGTTCTGGCCAGTAATGTTTGCTCTCTGTTCTCGTCTCTTGGTTCTAGTGAGTTCTGGCTAGTAATGTTTACCCTGTGTTTTCGTCTCTTGTTTCTAGGGAGTTTAGGCCTGTAATGTTTTCGTATCCTGTCTCTCCGAACCGGGTCAATGTGACCACCAGCAGCTTGAGGTGAGTCGCATCGAGGCATATGACACGACACTCTTTCTCGTCTGGCGGATCTTCACAGACAGAGAGCCATATCTATAATCCGTTGTCCTGTTTTGCATCCTATCATGAGATACGTTGCGCATTGTCTTGCACTCTCTGATCAAGTGCATCCGCTTTCTGCCAGCTTTGTTCTGGTGTGCCTTCCCTAGCGATTAATTGTTTCTCAACCTCTACTGTCTTGTTTGTTAAGAGTTACGGTCTTTATTCAGATGTCTATCCTTCCAGGTTCTCGAGCTCAGTCCGCCCGAACTTTGTCTAAAGTTTTTTTTTTTCCCGAGCTGGTCTGTCTTCTTGGACTCTTAGCACGCCCTGCTCGACTACTACCATTCTTAGTAAGAATGAGGGCCTGCTCCCATAGAGTTAGTGTCATTTTAGAACGTGTCGTGGTATGGTCGACATGATGTATGCTGAAAGTCAACTCCACGAGAAATTCAGAAACATCACTCTGACGTGTACACATTTCTTGGCGATCTGCTCAAGGCCTTTAAGTCTTACATTAAAGTTATTGAAACCACGATCTTGGATCTCATGTTTGCTGACGATTGCGCTCTTAACGTCTGCTCAAAACGAGATATGCAATCCACCATGACAGGATTAAATATCCAGCTCTAAAAGGCTTATACAGTCCAACATTTTGGGCAACCATATGCGTCTGCAAATAACCCAGATAATATGGACGTGGCATGTTGCTCGCATGACTGGTGATCACCTCTCTAAGCAGTTGCTGTACGATGAATTGAGAATAGAAAGACGCTTGTGAGGGAGACAGAAGAATCTTCTTTAAAATGTATCTGCAAAGGATCAACATTGATGTTACCTCTTGGGAGATGCTTGAACAGAACAGTTTCACATACGAACTAGCATGACACCAGATGCTCAGATCGCCCAGCGAAATATCGCTAAGAGAAAGGCAGGTGCCAGATATAACAGAACGCACGATGACATTCACAGCATACTCCTCACATGTGTCCAAAGTCTAGCAGGGTCTGCCGTGCCAGGTTTGGACTTTTATATGAGATCACATTTCACTGTCGTAATTTTTTCGTTCGTTGGACAGCTAGTAGTAAATATCGGATGAACATATATCATCTGGATTGTCGATACATGAGATGTGGGTGGACATATCTCTGGTCTAGTTGGTACAAGAGAGGACAACACATCTCTGGTCTAGTTGATACAAGAGATGACAGCACATCTCTGGTCTAGTGGATACATGAGATGAGAACACATCCCCACTCTAGTTGATACAAGAGAGGGGAACACATCCCCGGTCTAGTTGGTACAAGAGAGGACAACACATCCCTGGTCTAGTTGGTACAAAAGAGAACAACACATCCCCTGTCTAGTTGGTACAAGAGAAGACAACACATCCCTTGTCTAGTTGGTACAAGAGATGACAACACATCCCCTGTCTAGTTGATACAAGAGAGGAGAACACATCCCCTGTCTAGTTGATACAAGAGAGGAGAACACATCCTCTGTCTAGATACAAGAGAGGACAATACATCCTCGATCTAGTTGATACAAGAGAGGACAACACATCCTCAGTCTAGTTGATACAAGAGAGGAGAACACATCCTCGGTCTAGTTGATACATGAGATATGAACACATCCCCGGTCTAGTTGGTTCAACAGATGACAGCACATCCCCGGTCTAGTTGGTACAAGAGAGGACAACACATCCCCGGTCTAGTTGGTACAAGAGATGACAACACATCCGCTGTCTAGTTGGTACAAGAGAGGACAACACATCCCCGGTTTAGTTGGTACAATAGATGACAACACATCCCCTGTCTAGTTGATACAAGAGAGGAGAACACATCCCCTGTCTAGTTAATACAAGAGAGGAGAACACATCCCCTGTCTAGTTAATACAAGAGAGGAGAACACATCCCCTGTCTATATACAAGAGAGGACAACACATCCTCGGTCTAGTTGATACAAGAAATGACAACACATTCTCGGTCTAGTTGATACAAGAAATGACAACACATTCTCGGTCTAGTTGATTCATGAGATAGGAACACATCCTTGGTCTAGTTGATACATGAGATGAGAACACATCTCTGGTTTAATTGATACTTCTTCTTTGCGTTTGGTTTCGAATTTTAGTTTTATGCCACCAGATGGACCGCCTTCATGAAGTGACATGTCAGTCGCAGGCCCTCAATGGTTCCCCACAGTTTGTCTTCTATGTTTCTTTCCTCGGGACAGGTCTTCTCATGGGAGCCTTGGTGCAGTGGACATGTTTGCATGATGTGTTCTGGAGTCTGGGGTCCTATCTAACATGATTATTGTGCAGTCTTTCATTTTAGCATGGACTTTTAGTTTGCATTTAGTCTGCAATGACCTGTCCTGAGGTGGAAAATTGTTGTATATCGTTTCCTATTCAGTGTATTGATTGGGTCCTGTGGGTACGTGCTGTTTGTTCTCTTTATCCACAGTTGTGTGTGTGCTGTGACACTGGGTAGGTGAATTGTTCTCTTTGTCTTCCCTTCCTGGCTAGTCTGTCCCCGCATTTATTCCCAGGTATGCCGCAGTAAGCTGGAATCCACTGGAGGGTGATTTTATCGTGGTCTGAGAGTTTATTTAGGTGGCATATCAGTTCCCTTTCCATACTATCTCGTGGTTCTCTATGTGTGGCCTGCACAATTTCCATGCAGTCGCACAAAAACACTATTTTGTTATCCTTTAACCCCTTTTCATCCAATAGTTTGATTGCTTCAATTATTGCCTGTTGCTCTGTTCTTAGATTTGTCGAGGGCTCCCCGGCAGTACTTGCTTTTTCTATAACGTTCCATCCTGTAGAAATATGACGAGTCTCGCCTCTCCTTTCCTCAATGCTTCCTCTGAAGATACATCTGTGTAGACGTGCGTCCACATGGGTTGAGGATAGGCGTTTCCAATATACTTTAGGATTTTTCTCTCAATGCATGGTCTGATTCTTCCACCTTTCTATCGATACCTGGTATTTTCGCTTCCACCGTCAAGTTGGGCGGTTGGTCTGTATTTTCATATACCTGTATAATTTCCCATACCTTTTGGACACTTTGATATGATGCAACTGTTCCTTGCTGTAAGGGCTTTTGGTAGATGGTTGAGGCTTGTTCTTTTTATGCGGTTTTTTGTTTGTTAATTCTTCGACTTTTCCCTGCAGTGGATGTTTATTCATGTATTTTTCTTTCAGGTTTAGTATTTTTCCTTCTCTGCACTCACCGAGGCTCTGGAGACCTGCTACTGCTTCGAGTTCTCTGATCGGGGTGCTTCTCAGACCTCCGGTAATAATTCTGAGTACGGTATTATGTGTCCTGTCTAGTTTCTGTATGTTGGTATTAGCCGCTGTTGCATAGGCACCCATGCCGTAATCCAGTGTTGGCTGCACATGTCCAGTGTAGACTTATCTGACTGTGCTTGCATCTGAATCCAAATTTGTCCCTGTCAGTTGTTTTCATCAGCGATATCTCTGGTCTAGTTGATACAAGAGATGACAGCATATCTCTGGTCTAGTTGATGCATGATGTAAAAACATATCTAATCAATACCTGAGATGTTAAATCTCTACGATTATGAAATCTCCATTGCTATTTGTAACCGATTCTGTTAAATTAACTTGTGGATGTCCTTTCGTCTGGTTGGTGGTACATTTATAGATATATAATTTTACTTAATCGCCACTACGCTGTGCAAGAACTAGTACGTGTTACGGTACAGCTTCGGTGATAATAGAAAACAGTTCCATTTAAATAATAACTATAAAAACGAAAGAAAAGTCACGAAGCATGAATTCCAGCATTCTAACTTTTAAAAAGAAATATTGTCAAACCTGCCACTATCTTAACCCTGGCTAGATTTCTGCAAGAAAATTCATGAATGTCAATTGGTTTATGTGGTTATGTCCCCTTGACAAGACAACTCCAGTTTCTGCCCCTGGGTGGGTCAAAGAAAATGTAGTCGAGGTTGAATGACTGACAGGATTGGACTCCAGGAGGAGGGATTAATTCTGGGAGTAGTGCTTCATCTAAGTGAGGTGAAAATGGATTACATTATCAAGCGACGTCGTGTTGCACGTTTTCCAGTGTTAACTTTGTTAAGATCTTTTGGACCGTACCAGTTCCAGGAAAACAAAGATAATGCTCACCGTGTGCAGCAATTCTGAGAACTACGGTTTGCTTTTAGAAAACACCTCGAATGTGCACAGCTATTTCTTTGTTGTTCTTGTTTCCTGATAGTTTCTTAATTAATTATTTATTTAAAGTAAGGCAATTTCGTTTTAATTTACCCCAAACAAAAACAAAACATATTTTTACCACCGAATTTGTTGACGTAGGGACGGCACAGCATAGTCCACTTTTTAACTGTTGAAGGTATCAAATATTTTGCAAGAATAGACGATAATTTCTGCCTCCGTTTATTTCTTCGTCTTAGCAATGCATTTTTAGAATCTCTCAACGTTGGTCCATGATAAGGACAGTTGTATCTAGTTTCTACAGCAGCATGGCATTATTTATCAATAAATCCATCTTTTCTACACTTCTGTCTTTATCTAAGTCTTTACTGATTTGTTTTTTAAATGTGTGAAAACTGTCCTTCCCTTAACACGAAATAGAATGTCCGTATCAGTCATTGGCTGTCAAATACGTACAATGGGGCACCCAGAAACTCTGTTTGGGGTGAACTAAGATGCAAATACCAAAGTATGATATACTTTATATAAATGGTAAAAGTAAATAGATAGTTGTTCTTTTGTCTTCATTTTCCTGAGACGTCTCTTTGCTGTTCTTAGAGTCGGTTCAGCTGTCCTGGCATTTCTGAAAGGGATAATGAAACTTCCATTTTTTGATCCGGCGTAGACCAGGTTTGGCCTTCCATGATACAAGTTCTAACACTAGTAGTTGGCAACATTGGTTGTGGAGTAAACGTAGCTCGCAACATTGGTTGTACAGTAAACGTATCTCGCAACATTGGTTGTGCAGTAAACATAGATCGCAACGATGATTGTGCAATAAACGTATCTCGCAACATTGGTTGTACAGTAAACTGATTGGCCACAGTTGTACCGTCCAGTTGTCAATACCAGTGTGTAGTCCAGTGAAACCAGTCCCCTGCTATCTAGAACTACAAACAAATAAAACGTGTAGACTGTTCATCATCACACGTTGATTAGTGACGTTAAAACTGCTGCGGAGGATTTGCAAACGAACGTTCCCCAATGCCTGAATAAGTTCGATGGGTCCCCTGCACATCAAGAGAAGAAATAGATAGCAGGTCAGTCGAACATTACAGTGCAACCTTGAATCACCCTCCCGCCAACCCCTCGCCAGATCTAGTCCGTGAGTATCTCACAGCAACTCCTGACGCTGACACCAGCCCTGGCGCCCCTACCATTGCTGAGGTTAAGGCAGCAATAGAAAAACTGAAAGACGGAGGAGTCGTGAGCCCTGACAATAGAGCTTTTAAAGTACGACCTGGACCCGATGACTACCATCCTGGACCCTATGACCACCCCCCTGGACCCGATGACCACCACTCGATGACCACCACCCTGGACCAGATGATCACCACCCTGGACCAGATGATCACCACCCTGGACCAGATGATCACCACCCTGGACCAGATGATCACCAACCTAGACCAGATGATCACCACCCTGGACCAGATGATCACCACCCTGGACAAGATTATCACCACCATGGGCCAGATGATCACCACCCTGGACCCGATGACCACCACCAGATGATCACCACCCTGGACCAGATGATCACCACCCTGGACCAGATGATCACCACCCTGGACCAGATGATCACCACCCTGGACCAGATGATCACCACCCTGGACCCGATGACTACCACCCTGGACCAGATGACCACCACCCGATGACCACTACCCTGGACCCGATGACCACCACCCTAGACCCGATGACCACCCCCCGATGACCACCACCATCCTGGACCCAATGACCACCACCCTGGAACCGATGACCACCACCCTGGACCAGATGACCACCACCCGATGACCACCACCCTAGACCTGATGACCACCACCCGATGACCACCACCCTAGACCCGATGACCACCACCCGATGACCACCACCCTGGACCCGATGACCACCACCCTAGACCCGATGACCACAACCCGACGACCACCACCCTGGACCCGATGACCACATCCCTAGACCCGATGACCACATCCCTAGACCCGATGACCACAACCAGATGACCACCATCCTGGACCCGATGACCACCACCCGATGACTACCACTCTGGACCCGATGACCACCACCCGATGACTACCACCCAGGACTTGATGACCACCACCCTGGACCAGATGATCACCACCCTGGACCCGATGACCACCACCCGATGACCACCACCCTGGACCCGATGACCACCACTCTGGACTCGATGAGCACCTCCCTGGACCCGACGACCACCACCCTGGAAGCGAAGACCACCACCCTGGACCAACTCTTCGCAACGGCGTGGAACACTGGCCAAGTGTCAGTGGCATGGCGCGATGGAATAATAATGTCCCTGTACAAGGAAAAGGATTCCCGTCTGGAATGAGGCAATTACATGCCTATTACCCTACTGTCCGTCCCCGGCAAGGTCTACGCACATGTGCTCCTCGACAACCGCTTTTAATGAGGACAGTCGACCCCAACAGTCAGTGTTCACAGCTTCTCGCTCCACCATCGTCGACCCCAACAGTCAGAGTTCACAGCTTCTCGCTCCACCATCGTCGACCCCAACAGTCAGAGTTCACAGCTTCTCGCTCCACCATCGTCGACCCCAACAGTCAGTGTTCACAGCCTCTCTCTCCACCATCGTCGACCCCAACAGTCAGTGTTCACAGCTTCTCGCTCCACCATCGTCGACCCCAACAGTCAGAGTTCACAGCCTCTCTCTCCACCATCGTCGACCCCAACAGTCAGTGTTCACAGCTTCTCGCTCCACCATCGTCGACCCCAACAGTCAGAGTTCACAGCTTCTCGCTCCACCATCGTCGACCCCAACAGTCAGTGTTCACAGCCTCTCTCTCCACCATCGTCGACCCCAACAGTCAGTGTTCACAGCTTCTCGCTCCACCATCGTCGACCCCAACAGTCAGAGTTCACAGCCTCTCTCTCCACCATCGTCGACCCCAACAGTCAGAGTTCACAGCCTCTCTCTCCACCATCGTCGACACCAACAGTCAGTGTTCACAGCCTCTCTCTCCACCATCGTCGACCCCAACAGTCAGAGTTCACAGCCTCTCTCTCCACCATCGTCGACCCCAACAGTCAGTGTTCACAGCCTCTCTCTCCACCATTGACGCCATTCCCGCCTCCTCACAGAACTGCACCGCGAGTTTAACCGTCCTCTCCACATCGCCCACGTTTCCTATGGGCTGCCTTCGATTCTGTGGACAGACACGCCCTGTGGAAGGCCCTACATGGTGTGGGTATACCGGGCACCCTGCTGACCATAATTTAGGAACTTAACAGGCACACCAGCGCCAAAATACGGCTCGAGCGGAATCTCACAGAAGGAGTTCTCCACACCATCCAGTGTCCTACAGGGGACGTCCTCGCCTACGCACGTCTGCTGCACCATGGACTAGATCCTCACACAGTCTTCTACACACAACCCATGGGTTCTCACCGGTGACTCTCGGGTAACCGATCTCGTCTACGCTGATGACGTCGGATCGGGCTACGATTTTCAGGCCTTGGTAGGCCCCCTAGAGGCACTGGATCGATCGGCTACCCACCTAGGCTTGCACATTACCTGGATGAAAACGAAAATCCCAAACCTGAGCAGGAGCCCCACTGTGCTCAGCATCACGGTGAACGACAACCCTGTTGGAGCCAAAGACAACTTCGTATACCTCAGCAGCAGGCAGTCCTCTGACGCACGCAGCAGCCACGACATCCCCAGTGGATGGGTTTAGCGGCTTTATCCATGCACTCGCTCCGCAGAGTCCGGTCCCAGCGAAGGCTCTCCCTGGAGACCAGGCTTCGTATTTACTCCTCCTGCTCTGTCCACATTCTCCTGTACGGCTCACAGTCCCGGACACTACTACAGTGGGACCCGTAGCGTCTTGAGGCCTTCCACCTGGACACTACTACAGTGGGACCCGTAGCGTCTTGAGGCCTTCCACCTGGACACTACTACAGTGGGACCCGTAGCGTCTTGAGGCCTTCCACCTGGACACTACTACAGTGGGACCTGTAGCGTCTTGAGGCCTTCCACCTGCGCAACCCGAGGCGCATCCTCGGGCTCGTCTGGCATGCCATGGTTTCCAACAGTGAAGTAGTTCGACGTACTCAAATTGCAGGCATTGTCTCAACGATTGATCGCTATCGTCTCCCCCTCTTCGGTCACGTTGTTCGCCTTTCCCGGAAAGTCCCAGCTCACGAGATGCTCCGACAGGCTGTGGAGGCGAGTTACAGGAAAAAGCCGTGCTCATCCTCGGGGCCGCCCTAATAACACCTGGCTAAAACAAATCGCCACCTCCCCAACAGAACTGCAGGTCGTCTGGGACGGGGTCATCAGACGTGGTCATGGACATGGTCATGCGACGCGACGGACCCTGGTCGCCTAAGCGTACTATTATTGTTGTTGTTGTTCAGGCGAGTGTGGATTGGGATCACTGTCCCCGATTCACATTCGTTAAAGTCAAAACTGGTTTACAGGTGAGAGTTGGTATACAACCATCTTAGTTTTCTTATCTATTTCCCTTTTACCATCCAACTCTCATCTCTCTTCCCTCTTACCCGCCTATCTCCCTGATGTACTCTTCCCCCTTCACCCAGCTGCTTCTTCCCTTCACCTTCAACTCTTCCATCTATTTCCCCTCCAGTTCGACCCATCACTTGGTCCATCTCAAACCAAGTAATCCTAAACATGAATTGTCACCCTAGATCGGCTTCCCAACCCCCCCCCCCCCTCTCACAATCCCCCGATCTTCCAAAACTATAGAAGATCGAGCCTTCAATTTGCAACGCGCCAATCCTATAGTTGAGCTCCAATTCTGTCAAGGTGTATAAATTCCAATTTCTAATAAACTTTCAATAAATTCATTATTATGAAATAATTGCTTCAATTATATTTTTATTTAAAAAATCGGATTTTACAGCTAAGCCATGGCCAACTATAGATACCGCTAGATTTGGCCATGGTTAAAGCCAAGCCGGGATCCAGACTACAATCTGCGCATACGCATCACACCTCGAACTAGGTCAAGGGGGCCGAAGCTCGCACTTCTCTGTGTTGCCTTTGTCAATATTTCCCCCCAAAAATGTGTGTACATTTGCCCATTCCGTCTTTTTTGCTTCTAATGTGGACTAAAATCTAGAAACGATACTTCTGTCACATCTGGTGAAACTGGCACCCGAGATGTTGTGCATTAGCAACATACTTTTTATTTGCAGACAGACGAACACAGGCACTGGGATGTAATGGTGATGGTTGGGTACGAGAAGGAAGACGGCGTTAATCTGTTGTTGTTTCTTTCCCAGTTCCACCGATCCTAATATTTTACAATGATAACAGCACACGTCTATTCATATTTCTAATTCATCTTTATCCGTGTTTCTACGTCAAGCCTCGCCATATTTCTAATTCATCTTTATCTGTGTTTGTAACTCAGGTTTAACCATATTTCTAGTCCATCTTTATCCATGTTTGTACACCTCAGGTTTAACCATATTTCTAGTCCATTTATATCCATGTTTGTACACCTCAGGTTTAACCATATTTCTAGTCCACCTTTATCCATGTTTGTACTTAAAGGGTTTAGCCATATTTCTAATCCACCTTTATCCATGTTTGTACACCTCAGGTTTAACCATATTTCAAGTCCATCTTTATCCATGGTTGTACACCTCAGGTTTAACCATATTTCTAATCCACCTTTATCCATGTTTGTACTTAAAGGGTTTATCCATATTTATAATCCATCTTTATCCATGTTTGTACCTGGGGAGTCTAGCCATATCTCTAGTTCATATTGATCCATTTTTACCAGACAGGTCTAGTCATATTTCTATTCCATCTTTATCCATGTTTGTACCACAGGAATCTAGCCATATTTCTAGTCCATCTATATCCATGTTTGTACCTTTTGTCCAGCCATATTTCTAATCCATCTAAATGAGTGTTTTTACATTGAGTCTAGCCATATTTCTAGTTTATCTTTAGCCATGTTCTTAGCTTATCTTCTTCACCATTATTATTCTGCTCTCTTTAAGCTTGCTGATCCTGTGCTACTTTCACCAGCTATTTGCAACGTTACCCTATCTTCTTTATATCAGTAACTAGGGGTCGGCCTCGTCTGCATTTGTTCTTTGCCATTTTCTTGCTTCTTTTTTCTCATGTGGATTCTATAACAGAGATTGCCTGATGATTGAGTTTTCGCAGCGCAGTGTGTAGCATATCGAGCGCCACCTTCTTACTAAGATGTCCTGCTCAAGCTGTCTTTGTCCTATTCTCACCTATAATCTTTTGTTTATAACCTTGTTGAACCACTGCAGACTCAGAATCTTTCTCAGAGATTTATTGACAAAGCCATATAATCTCTTAATATCGAGTTTTGTCATCCGGCATCTTTGCGATCCATATAAAATGTCCGACTTCGTATTGGGGTTGAAGATCCTTAGATTGGTGTGCATTCTCATCATTTTAGAGTTCCATGTCGTTCTCAACATGACAAAGTACACTCTTTCCTTTTGTTTTCTGGTTTTTGCATCATCATCTGCACACTCCTGTCTTGCTTTTGAGACTCACTGGGTATTTGATTCTCTTTACCTTCTTCATTTCTGTTCTCATCAATGTGATAATACCGGTAGCAAATATCTCGTATTGCGGGTAGCAAACATCGTGCAATAAAGGTAGCAAACATCGTGCAATACAGGTAGCAAACATCGTACAAACAGGAAACAAATATCGTGCAATACAGGTAGCAAACATCATGTAATACAGGTAGAAACATTGTGTAATACAAGTAGCAAATATCATGTAATACAGGTAGCAAATATCATGTAATACAGGTAGCAAATATCATGTAATACAGGTGGAAACATCGTGTAATACATGTAGCAAATATCATGTAATACAGGTAGAAACATCGTGTAATACATGTAGCAAACATCATGTAATACAGGTAGAAATTTCGTGTAATAATGTAGCAAATAGTATGTAATACGGGTAGCAAATATCATGTAATACAGGTAGCAAATATCATGTAATACAGTTAGCAAATATCATGTAATGCAGGTTGCAAATATCATATAATGCAGGTAGCAAATATCATGTAATATAGGTAGCAAATATCATGTAATACAGGTAGCAATCTTTAAATACATTTAACAATTCGAAGAGAACTGGGCATCATTGAGAAACACACTCTACGATACAGCTGTTAAACACATTGGCCCACTCACGCGCAAGCATAAGGACTGGTTTGATGAGAACGATCTGGAAATACAGGGACTTCTCGGCGCAAAAGATGAAGCGCACAGGGAATACCAGAGGGACACATCATCTCCGGCAGCAAAAGCTGCCTTCAATACTGCTCGCAAAGCTGTCCAGACCAGGCTTAGAGAGATGCAAGACTCCTGGCTCAGCAAAAGAGCTGACGAAATTGAGATGTTCGCCGAGCGTCATGACACCAAACGGTTTTACGAGGCACTTAAAGCTCAATACGGCCCGCAGCCCTCTAGTAATACTCCAGTTCGCAGTGCGGATGGGGTACTGCTAACAGATAAGGTTTAGATTCTAGACAGATGGGCAAAATACTAAACCACCCATCGTCCATAAATGAAGAGGCCATCCGGGGAATGCCGCAGGTGGAACTGAACCTGGCGTTGGATGAAGCCATCACTGAAGAGTAAGTCGACAGGGCAATCAGTTCACTATCTATAGGAAAAGGTCCAGGAGCTGATGCAATACCAGCAGAGGTATATAAGACAGCTGGCCCATCCCTCACCGGAAGGATCACTGAACTCTTCTGTCGCACGTGGGCTGAAGGAAAAATTCCGCAGGAGCTAAAGGACGCCTCAATCGTTCACCTGTACAAAAGAAAAGGCGACCGTCAGGAATGCGACAATCATCGTGGAGTATCGCTGCTCTCCGTGGCAGGCAAGATCCTAGCGCGCTTACTGCTAAACAGGCTCAACAGACACCTTGAACAGAGCCACCACCTCCCAGAGAGCCAATGTAGATTTAGAGCCGTAAGAGGAACAGTGGACATGATTTTTGCCGCTCGCCAAGTACAAGAGAAGGGTCGAGAACAAAATCAGGCCTTGTACACCACATTTATTGATTTGACAAAGGCATTTGATACAGTAAACAGAAGAGGGCTGTAGATGATAATGTCTAAGTTCGGCTGCCCCAACAAGTTCATAACAATGGTGAAACAGCTACACGAAGGCATGTGTGCTCGTGTACTGGACAGCGGTGCAATCTCTAAAACGTTTCTAGTATCAATCGGAGTAAAACAAGGATGTGTACTCGCCCCGACTTTGTTCAGTATGATGTTCGCGGCCACGATGATAGACGCCTTCAGATCACCGGAGCTTGGAATACCCATGAAGTACCGCACATATGGCAAATTACTCAATCCCAGAAGTATGAGGGCCAAAACCAAAGTGGCTGGCGACATAATCAGGGAACTTGTATTTGCTGACGACTGTGCTCTAATGAGCAACTCAGAACTGAACATGCAGGTTGGAATGGACCAGTTCTCTGCCGCATGCGAAAATTTTGGCCTGACCATAAATGAAAAAAAAAAGAAAGAGGTCATGTACCAACCAGCACCAGGCATGCCGTACACAAAACCAGAGACTACAGTCAGCGGGCAGACGCTAAATGCCGTAGACAAATTCACATATCTGGGCAGCACGCTGTCGAGATCTGTCAGCCTAGACGATGAGGTGGCAAGCAGAAAAGCAAAGGCCAGCACAGTCTTTGGTAGAATGCGCTCGATGGTCTGGGCACGTCGTGGCGTCAGTGTCAAGACCAAACTCAAAGTCTACCGTGCAACCATCATTCCAACCCTACTATACGCTTGCGAAAGCTGGACTGTATACTCTGGACATGCAAGGAGGTTCTTCTTCTTCATCGTACGCTGTTTACAGCGATATACGTTGCACTGATTTATTTTGTTGAGCCTGCGGCTCAATGCATCCGATTTCAACAGGCGTTTCTGTAGGGATGCCCTCATTAGCCTTTGGCTGTCCCCAGCCTAACTGCAAGGCAGCATTTGTTTTTGGTCAGAGTTGTCTCTCTTAGGGAAGCTGTCTTGTAGGACTATCGAGTCTTCCCCACTCGTGTCTACAGGGTTTGGTAATTATATGATATGATGGACTTTGTACTAGTTTGTACTATCCCGGAAGAGAGGCAGTCCAGTGTGACTGTGTCTCAGGATCGTCACGTCCTGCCAGGAACGTAGCATTTGCATATGAGTGAGGTATCTCTTTGCTCCCTTTATTTTCTCGGCTCATCTGCAGTGATGGCACGCCTAGCATTCCCCGCCACCTGGGAGGTTGTCACAATAGGGCAGGGGGTGCAATGTCCGCTGGACTGCATCTCTTCTGCGTCCATTGGGATGACTGATAGCAGATAGAGGTAAAGAGCAAGGCAGGAGTGCATTCAACCAGGTGCATTTCTGCGGCTTGACCCGCCCGGGCTGAGACGCGAGCACCAGGTCCCAGCCATGTCGTAGCCTCCCATCACAGTGGTGTTGAGATTTAGGGCGGGATTCTGGCTTAGAGGCGTTTGGCCATAGTCCCCCAGATGGTAGCTTAGCACCATTGGCTTATCAGCCAAGCACGTGGACCAAATGTCAGCGACCTGCGATTTCTCTCGAAGGAGTGCATTGGACCAGGGCACAAGCCTGGTCATGGCACGGAGATGTTGTTGGCTTATGAGCCTAGTACGTGGACAAATGTCTGCGATTCCTCTCGAATTGAAAAGGATTACCGTAGCAACGCCCTGTCATTAATAGGGTAACACTGACCTGTCTTCCGAGGGTATAATACCAGCACCCGTTCACTATTAGACCCAACGAATCAATAGAGGATTTTTAGTCAGTCAATGACGAAGTGTCTGAAACCTGCGATTTCTCTAGGGCAGAGCAGAAATACCGTATGAACGCTCTTTCATTTAGACGGCAAAACTGACCTGTCTTCCGTGGGTCTAATTCCAGCACACGTTCCATATTGGACCAAACGAAAGTGCTCTCAGTCTATAAGTCATTTTACAGTGTTGGCGTGTTGAGTCAAATTGAGCCGCACGCTCCACTCGTGGTGGTGCCCTTCCGTCAATTCCTTTGTCGAACACTGAATGAGGGCCAATCAAGCCACAGAGAGCTTAGCCCCAGATTTCCGAGGGTCTAATTCCAGCTCCCGTTCAATATTAGACCCAACGAAAGTGCTCTCGGCCTGTTAAACATTTCTGTGTTGGTCGTGTTGAGTCAAATTAAGCCGCAGGCTCCACCATTGGTGGTGCCCTTTCGTCAATTCCTTTAAGTTTCAGCTTTGCAACCATACTTACCCCGGAACCCAAACACTTTTGTTTCCCAGAAGCTGCAGAGTTATCGAAGCAACTCCTGCGGATCGCTAGTCGGCATCGTTTATGGTCAGAACTACGACGGTATCTGATCGTCTTCGCGCCTCTGACTTTCGTTCTTGATTAATGAAAACATTCTTGACCAATACTTTAACAGTAGCTCGTCTTGCGGCGATTCAAGAATTTCACCTCTAACGCCGCAATACGAATGCCCCCGTTTGTCCCTGTTAAAGAACCAACAAAATAGAACCGAGGTCCTATTCCATGCACCATTATTCATGCAGCCGAGGCCTGCTTTGAAGAATAATTTTTTCAAAGTAAACGCGCCGACCACCCGGGACGCTCAGCGAAGAGCACCCGCGGGAAAGAGCCGGCAGACGGTAGGGCAGGAGACAACGGGCAGTGAACCGGCGCGAGCCGGACCGTCCGCCTGCGCCTGAAATCAAACTACGAGCTTTTTAACTGCAACAACTTTAATATACGCTATTGAAGCTGGAATTACCGCGGCTGTTGGCACCAGACTTGCCCTCCAATAGATCCTCGTTAAAGGGTTTAAAGTGTACTTATTCCAATTACGGGGCCTTTTAGAAATAGTCCCGTATTGTTATTTTTCGTCACTATCTCCCCGTGCTGGGAGTGGTTCGTTGCGCGCCTGCTTCCTTCCTTGGATGTGGTAGTCGTATCTCATGCTCCCTCTCCGGAATCTAACCCTGATTACCCGTTACAAACATAGTCGGCATGTCACGTACCATCGACATTTGATAGGGCAGACATTTGAAAGATGCGTCGCCGGCACATGAGGCCTTGCGATCAGCAAAAAGTTATCCAGAGTCACCAGTGGGGACGCCGCAACCCCGCGAGGGAAACGACGATTGGTTTTGAACTAATAAAAGTGCTCTTTCCGCGAGGGGCGGAGCTTGGTAAGCATGTATTAGCTCTAGAATTGCCACAGTTAACCAAGTAGGATCGTGTCATCTAAGGAACCTCGACTGATCTAATGAGCGATTCGCGGTTTCACCGTGAGACAGTGTGAACTTAGACATGCATGGCTTAATCTTTGAGAAAAGCATATGACTACTGGCAGGATCAACCAGATATCTGTCGGAGACGTACGAACCACACACATCGGTCGGCGGAGGACGGATGTGTAAAAAGCCTCACTAGGACGGCCGCAGGGACCGACTGACGGACGGTTGTTCCGTCCCTCACTCCGTCGACCTAGGACCACCTGACAGGGGCCCGTACACACACCAGACGACCGACCGACCGGGCTCGCTCCTGGAGGGATGGCAGCGCTCTGTGCAGAACGGATCCCAACGGCCCCGGCGATTAATTTCACAGGGACTGGAGACGATTTTTGCCTGCCGGCCTGCCCTTCTCTCAAGGGTTGGTCGGGCGAGGACAGGGCCTTTAGGCACGATTCCTGCTTTCCATTTGCCGGTCACAAGCTCTTTGCGAGAGCATGACCACCAGCGATACGAACTGTCGAGGTCTGCTATAAGCCTTCGAATAACCACCACTGACTGACAAAGTTTCTCTTTACGGTCCACAGTAACGCACCGTTGCCAGCAGTACGACGTCACAAATTTTGTCCCGCTACATGGCCGGGGAGAGGCGGGCGAGCGTTTTCGGCAAGCCCGCGCTATCACTCCGTCTGACGGGACTAAGATCGCTGTAGGAATACTGGATGAGAGTCAATCGCGGCGGCTAGAGAAAACACGACTAGGATGGGCCGGAGACTTCGTCCTTATGTCAGACGAGCGGCTCCTAAAGAAGCTTTTCTACGGCGAGCGGAGAGAGGGATGGCGCGAGAGAGGGCGCCCAAAGAAACGTTTTAATGACGGTCTGAAGGACTCACTGAAAAGTTGCCAGATAGACATCGACAACTGGGAATGTCTTGCGCAAAACAGATCTGACTGGAGAAGCGCAGTCAAATCGGGTGTAGCTGCCGGTGATGACGACCGTGTTGTAAAAGCCCAGAGCACACGCTAGACGCGGAAATCCCGAGCAGCGGGAACACCATCCCCTTCTACAAATCTCGTGTGCCCGATATGTAGCAGATGTTTTCGTGCCCGCATTGGCCTTTTCAGCCACATGCGCAACAACACCCAACAGGGAAATCTGTGACAAGGATGATGTCGTCGGTCCTCATCGACAACGATGGACAGCTATTAATTAATTTTGGAACAAGAAGCGTAAATCTTGTTATAACCAACCGTTCCTATTCTATTGTTCGCTACATTAAGACACACTGACCACATAAAATATGGCGTGATAAGAATCTCTAAAGCAAGGCGTGATATTGGAAAATATGATAATGCAAATGACTAGAAGGAGTGCAAAGACTATGTGAACTGTGATATATTACATTGGGAATGATACAAGTATGGGAAATTCCCTTGGAGCAAATGTCGTCATAATTCTGGTTGCAGAGTTAGCTAAAGCGGTACTTGCTTACCGAAATATTAGGTGTTTCTTCAAGTTAGTTCTTAAATTGAATGGTAGACGTACGTGCTGAGATGAGGTCATGGATGCATTCTACGCGAGCTTGACATCACTTAAATCAAGGGCAGAAGTCCTGGGCTAAAGACATACAAACGTTAATACGATACTAACGATATGTGTGATATATGGAGAATGGGATCAAGATGCTGAGCAGCGCATGAGCTGCAGTGGTCGGCGATCCATAGCTGACTGCTAGTGTCTGGGCCAGCGAACCAGAGCTGCCAATACCCTTCTACACCTCCACGCGGTGATCCTGGATAACAGGGTGCAGCAGGGAAAACTCGCTAAGGAGAAGGGATCGAAGAGGGAATGCTAACCCAGTACTAAAAAAATGCTTGCTGAAGTCGGATGTGTTGGATCGAAAGGTACAAATATCGCAGTCAAGCTGTAAACTACGACACAACGGATTCCGTTCTCTGTACTACATTCTGCTACATAAGCCCTTTCAGGGTTTGGTAGCGGTAGATTGAGAACGAACGAAACCAAGCCAAGCCACGCCATATATGGAGAATGGATTATCACTGGCGATATAATGTCAGATTACCCGCATGTCATCATAACCATAGGCAAGGGATGCAAGAAATGTAACGACTGGTGCAACTGGGAGAGCTGGTAAATGATAACATGCAGTAAAGTGATTCCATCATGTATACCAATGAATCGGTGCTACGCAGGGCAATATCTAGTCTGGGGCTTCCCGGCTAGAGTGAGAGGACTGGTCGTCTAATTTTAAATAATACAGAACAGCAACCTCCAGTACCAGCATGGAGATGGAAGCAGTGACTGCAGGTCTGAGATAGTTATCTTGGACCTCTTTAACGGGGGCAGTCATGGAGTTAGACTCCCAGCCTGCACGTCGGAAGGTACAAAAGGGCTGGAGAAGTAATGAATAGCTGCTGTAGAGCTGTCACATCTGGTGGAGCAGATGTGGATCTACTGACCTGGTCATTGTTGGGTTCATTGAAAGGAGAGAATTAACATTCTGGATTCACAGGCACTAATTACCGGTGCACTTGATATGGACATGAGTGACATTTTAAAGTATGTAAATGACCACTTGTTCGATGATAAGACCGAGATAGATGAACCAGCAATTCACTCGATGCAGAGCTTTGATATCGAACGAGGTTGAGCGGACTGGGGCAAGATAGAACGGAAAAGTGTGAACAACCATCGAACTGCAGAAACCATCAGTATCCACGCTCTTCGCCTTTTACTGAGACACCGAGTAGTTATGGGTATGTCCCGAGTGCAGTGAAGTCGATTCTTAGGAACAGAACAGAGTTGAATAGCGTCGTTGAAATTCATAATAATAATAATAATAGCCGTCAATGGACGATGATGACAGCAGCCGTCAGACATGTTGTGTTGTTGTGTTACATCTCACCGACGAGTCAGGAAGTGGCTGTGAAGTAGTTCGACGTACTCAACTTACAGGCATTGTCTCAACGATTGATCGCCTTCGTCTCTCCCGCTTCGGTCACGTTGCTCGCCTTTCCCGGCAAATCCCAGCACACGAGATGCTCCTGCAAGTTTGTGGGGGCGAGTTACGGAAAGAAGCCGTGCTCATCCTGGAGACATCCTAGGGGTTGCTCTCGCAACACCTGGCTAAAACAGATCGCCACCTCCTCAACAGAACTGCAGGCCGCCTGGGACGCAGCCATCAGACGTGGTCATGGACATAGTCATTCGACGCGACGGACCCTGGTCGCCTAAGCGTACTATTGATTTACTGATTGTTGGCTGTCATGCGCACGACATGGCCGGTCCACCGGATCTGGATCTCCTGAACAGTGTGTCGATGCTGGGCATTTTGGCCTTGGTGAGGATCTCGGTATCTGGTATCCTATCCTGCCATTGTATTTTGAACAATCTACGAAGGCAGCATGTGGTTTATTTGTCTAGCAAGCCTGATGTACACAGTTCACGTCTCACTGGCATACAGAAGGGTGGTGAGCACTACAGCTCGGTAGACTTTGAGTTTTGAATCAAGGCTAAGACCCCTCCGATCCCACACGCTATTGCGCGGCCTCACAAAGGCAGAACTGGCTTAGGAGATTATGTTCTGACTTCAGAGTCAATAGTAATTTCCCTGGAGAAAGTGCTGCCAAGGTAAGTGAAGTTGTCCACTGATTAGATGCGTTCGTTCTTGACTCTATCTGATAAAAATGTAAATATATATACGCGTTCTAATATTTGAAATGAAACTATTACGCATGGTAGAGACATTATTATAATGTACAGTGTAGACTGATTGGCGTAGATGAAGGTCAATCTTCATGGCTTCCTGCCCACATTGTTTATCAATTCTCCTGTTTACCGTTTTCCATTCTGTTATGTAAAATTACCTAACATCTTCACCACTATTGTCGTTCTGTGTATGTTTATTTTCTCATACATTTAGCCGGCTAACACAATGTGTTACTACTCTCTGCAGGGCACAAACTGCCTCAATTTACGTAGATTGCTTTTTCACGTGTTTAATAAACTGCCTATATGCACTGACCTCCTCGTTAGTCTTCTAAGGGAATTCCGAGGAATGTCTTACTTGATTCCTGAAGCTAAAAGAACACATTCGGCGACATGATTGACAACAAACGTAGAATTCCTTACATGGAACAATTTACGAACATACATAACAATTGATGCATTGTGGATAAAGTTTCTAAACCAACATAAATAGTCAGTCAGATCAGTGGTTTCGCGCAAGGACGACTAGTAGCATAAGAAATACAATATATTAGGCGATATTACGTAGGTTTAAAAGTAACTATGAGCAGGATTGATTGCAAAAACGAAGTAAAGCTGCCGAGATTAGTAGTTTAAAACATTTTAGAAACGAACTTCAAAGGAAGAAGGGTATTGTGAACGTTATAATAAATCATTCAAATGTTTTATTTGGTCTAGGTCAAGATATTATCTCTATGCCCTGAAAGACTTTTGGCGCCGGATTGCCACAATAAGACAGTAGTACACTACATATCAGCAATCATGTTTTACTACATATCAGCAATCATGTTTTATACATGCGAAATGTTGATGGTCAGTGAATACATTTTTATTTTGAGGTGACTGTAAGTGAGACTGGAAGGGGTGGTTGTGGGGTTAGTTTGTTTATGTTGTTTGATCGTCAGAAAGTGTGTTCATTTATGGAATTGGTTCACTCAATGTTTACCGGTATTGCTGTTTCAGACTCGTTGAGCTTTGCTGACTGGATGATGGATTTGATGAAGTGATTTCAGATGGATAAACCAAGGCCAGCAACTCACAATCTGATGTTATTAGATAAATCCTATGATTTCGCTTAAACAGACTTTTGAATTTCAACTTGACAAAGGGATTAGCAGACAGTTCATAACAGAAGAACAACATACTTGTAAGTATGTGTCTCATATGTTCAGCATTAAGTTCGCTTGTCATGTTTCCTGAGTTCAATCTAGCCGTTGAGGTCTGAGTGTTCATTCGTGAACCACTGTCAAGTGAGTGACATCTGTTTTCACCATACTGATAACACTACAGCTGAGGGTGTCTTTTCTTGTAAACAGTAAACACAGCATCTGAACGTGTCTTGTCTTGTAAACAGTTAACACATCAGCTGAACGTGTCTTGTTTTGTAAACAGTTAACACGGCAGCTGAGCGAGTCTTGTCTTGTTAACAGCACTTCCAAGTTTATACATTCATCTGTTACGTGGCGCTAAAGATGTGGTGATGTGGGATAGGATTAACGATCAGATGATCATGTCCGACAATTCAGGACTAACAATCAGTTGAGTGTGATCTCTAAGTCTGGACTAAGAATCACTTGAGTGTGATCTCCAAGTCTGCACTAACAATCAGTTGAGTGTGATCTCCGAGTCTGCACTAACAATCAGTTGAGTGTGTTCTCCGAGTCTGCACTAAGAATCAGTTGAGTGTGTTCTTCAAGTCTGCACTAACAATCAGTTCAGTGTGTTCTCCAAGTCTGGACTAATAATTGGTAGAGTGTGTTCTCCAAGTCTGAACTAATAAATGGTAGAGTGTGATCTCCAAGTCTGGACTAATAATTGTTTGAGTGTGTTCTCCAAGTCTGCACTAATAATTGGTAGAGTGTGATCTCCAAGTCTGCACTAATAATTGGTAGAGAGTGATCTCCAAGTCTGGACTAATAATTGGTAGAGTATAATTTCCAAGTTTGCACTAATAATTGGTAGAGTGTGATCTCCAAGTCTGGACTAATAATTGGTAGAGTGTGATCTCCAAGTCTGGACTAATAATTGGAAGAGTGGGATCTCCAAGTCTGGACTAATAATTGGTAGAGTGTGTTCTCCAAGTCTGAACTAATAAATGGTAGAGTGAGATCTCCAAGTCTGGACTAATAATTGGTAGAGTGTGATCTCCAAGTTTGCAATAATAATTGGTAGAGTGAGATCTCCAAGTTTGCAATAATAATTGGTAGAGTGAGATCTCCAAGTCTGGACTAATAATTGGTAGATTGAGATCTCCAAGTCTGGACTAATTATTGGTAGAGTGTGATCTCCAAGTTTGCACTAATAATTGGTAGAGTGAGATCTCCAAGTCTGGACTAATAATTGATAGAGTGTGATCTCCAAGTCTGGACTAATAATTGGTAGAGTGTGTGTGATCTCCAAGGCTGGACTAATAATTGGTAGAGTGAGATCTCCAAGTCTGGACAATAATTTGTTAGAGTGTGATCTCCAAGTCTGGACTAATAATTGGTAGAGTGTGATCTCCAAATCTGGACTAATAATTGGTAGAGTGAGATCTCCAAGTCTGGACTAATAATTGGTAGAGTGTGATCTCCAAGTCTTGACTAATAATTGGTAGAGTGTGTGTGATCTCCACGTCTGGACTAATAATTGATAGAGTGAGATCTCCAAGTCTGGACTAATAATTGGTAGAGTGTGATCTCCAAGTCTGGACTAATAATTGGTAGTGTGTGTGTGATCTCCAAGTCTGGACTAATAATTGGTAAAGTGGGATCTCAAAGTCTGGACTAATAATTGGTAGAGTGTGATCTCTAAGTCTGGACTAATAATTTTTAGAGTGTGATCTCCAATGCTGGACTAATAATTGGTAGAGTGAGATCTCCAAGTCTGGGCAACAATTTGTTAGAGTGTGATCTCCAAGTCTGGACTAATAATTGGAAGAGTGTGATCTCCAAATCTGGACTAATAATTGGTAGAGTCTGGTCTCTAAGTCTGGACTAATAATTGGTAGAGTGTGATCTCCAAGTCTGGACTAATAATTGGTAGAGTGGGATCTCCAAGTCTGGATTAATAATTGGTAGAGTGTGATTTCCAAGTGTGGATTATCAATAACAATAGCCCTCATCGATGTCATCAAACCAGTCCGGGTTCCTGCGATCCGCATGACCCAAGTACTGAGAGGCGGTAGAGAAACAATATTCTACTGAAAGACCCCTTTAACCTACACTGCTTTTAATCAGAACTGTGTATCTGTAAGCTCTGGAAAAGCTGACCGCTTTCACGCCCATGGTGAACGTCATACGTGTACACGCTCATTATGAAAGTTATACTTGTACGCTCATGATGAAAGTCATACTTGTACGCTCATGATGAAAGTCATACTTGTACACGCTCATGATGAAAGTCACACTTGAACACGCTCATGATGAAAGTCATACTTGTACACGCTCATGATGGAAGTCATTTTTGTACACGGTCATGAGTCATACTTGTACACGCTCCTGATAAAAGTCATACGTGGACGCTCATGGTAAAAGTCATACTTGTACATGTTCATGATTAATGTTATACTTGTACACGCTCATGATGAATGTCATACATGTGCACGCTCATGATGTTTGTTATACTTGTATACGCCCATGATGAAAGTCATACTTGTACATGATAAAAGAGATGGCACTGTGTGATAGTACAGAACAAGTTGGACATGCCAGACATGGTTAACATGGTTTTTATTCAAAATGAAAATAAAGCCCTCAGCTTAAATCAAAAGAAATATGAAGTAATGACATTAACAAAGAAACAACTCACACAAATGCTAGTACACACAGTGCAATACTTGTTCAGCCACATAAGATCTCATATGAGATGCACTTGTGAAATACAGAACAGGACAGCTCATGTAAAGTCAGGCATTCAAAATATGGGGGGGGGGGGGGGAATCGTGTGCTGCAAAACCCTATTCATGATCTCCAACGCCAACCGGCATGGCACTTGATGATGAGGAATAACGATGCTTTATTGTAAGGCAAGTTTGATGCCAGTAGGCGCGGTAATTTCAGTTCCATTTGTGAATATACAGGTTCTTGCAGATGGCGTAAATTAATCGGGAAAGGTTCCTTAGATGTCTCGATTATACTTGGATGATTGTGTCAATTAGAGTTCCGTAGATGACTCGAATATACTTGGATGATTGTGTCAATTACAGTTCCTTAGATGACTCGATTATACTTGGATAATTGTGTCAATTAGAGCTCCTTAGATGACTCGATTATACTTGGATAACTGTGTCAATTAGAGTTCCGTAGATGACTCGATTATACTTGGATAATTGTGTCAATTAGAGTTCCGTAGATGACTCGATTATACTTGGATAATTGTGCCAATTAGAGTTCCGTAGATGACTCGATTATACTTGGATAATTGTGTCAATTAGAGTTCCGTAGATGACTCGATTATACTTGGATAATTGTGTCAATTAGAGTTCCGTAGATGACTCGATTATACTTGGATAATTGTTTCAATTAGAGCTCCTTAGATGACTCGATTATACTTGGATAACTTTGTCAATTCTAGAGCTAATTTATTCATACCAAACTTCGACCGACGCTGAAAGATCGCTTTTATTAGTTCAATACAAATGGGTGTTTCTTCTCGCAGGGTTGCGTATTGAATATCGATCTAGTGTAGCGATCTCTCTTGTTGGCTACAGGTTGACTTGTTCTACTGATGACAGACAGTTGGAACGATTGTCTGAGTGGTGTGAAGTGAAAAGTGGTGTGCCACAGGGCTCGGTTTTGGGACCAATTTTTATCTTGATATATATAAATGATTTGGACATTGATCCATGATTGCAAAATTTGCTGATGACACAAAACTATGCAGTAGTGTCTCATCTAAAGCGGAAGTGGATATATTGATGTCGGAATTAGATAAAATTCGAGAATGGTCTGTAATCTGGCAAATGGAGTTCAATGTAGATAAATGTACAGTCATCCACATGGGTAGATCCAATATGGAACATAATTACAGAATGGGAGAAAACAATATTAGAAAGATAGATAAGGAAAGGGACCAAGGGGTTATAATAGATCATACAGGAAAGGTGAGTGAGCAAGTTAAGGTAGCAGTGAAAAAGGCAAATGCAATGTTAGGTATGATAAAAAGAAATATTTAACATAGGAGCAAGGAAGTGATCGTCAAACTGTATAAAGCTTTAGTTAGACCTAGATTGGAGTACTGTGTACAGGTGTGGAGTCCTTATCATATAAACATGCTAGAAAGAATACAAAAAAGAGCGACAAAGATGATAGTGGGATTCCAGAATTACAGTTATGAGGAACGACTCAGAAAAACCGGCCTACAGTGTCTCGAAGAGAGAAGAATTCGTGGTGACTTAATACAGGTTTATAAGATGATCAGAGGAATCGATAAATTAGACTACAACAAGTTTTTTAAAATACAGCCACCTACAATAACACGAGGGCATAGCTACAAGCTGACTAAAGAGAGGTCCAGGTTAGATATTGGGAAATATATTTTTAGTCAGAAAGTGGTGTCTGCTTGGAATGCATTGCCAGGGAAGGTAGTGGAGGCAGGGACAGTTAATGCATTTAAGAATAAACTGGATGCGCATCGCTTTTAGAGCAACGTGATGTAAATGTAACTGGTTGTATACAGACTCATCTGGGGTAGTTGTCTCGCCGCCGCGATTCAATTTCAACCAGTGTTCGTAAAGCGATCTCAGTCCCGCCAGGCGGAGCGATAGCGCGGGCTTGCGGAAAACGCTCGCTCGCCTTTCCCCGTAGAGCTATTGGGGTGCGGTTTGTTTTGGCGTCTCCTCCACCGAGGTGCGCTTCTCTGGTCCGTATCAGGCAACGTTGTCAGTCCGTGGTGATTTATCTAAGGCTTATAGCAGAGCTCGACAGTTCGTCTCGCTGGTGGTCAGACTCTCGCAAAGAGCTTGTGACCGGCAAATGGAAAGCAGGAATCGTGCCTGAAGGACCTGTCTTCTCCCGGGGACCAACCCTCGGGAGAAGGGCAGGCCGGCAGGCGAAATTGTCTCTAGTCCCAGTGAAATTCATCGCCGAGGTCGTTGGGATCCGTTCTGCACAGAGCGCTGCCATCCCTCCTCGAGCGAGCCCGGTCGGTCGGTCGTCTGGTGCGTGTAGGGGCCCCTGTCAGGCGGTCTTAGGTCGACGGAGTGAGGGACGGGTGGAACAACCGTCCGTCCGTTCCGTCAGTCGGTCCCTGCGGACGTCCCAGTAAGGCTTTTTACACACCCGTCCTCCGTCGACCGGTGTGTGCGCTACGTACGTCTTTGACAGATATCTGGTTGATCCTGCCAGTAGTCATATGCTTGTCTCAAAGATTAAGCCATGCATGTCTAAGTTCACACTGTCTCACGGTGAAACCGCGAATGGCTCATTAAATCAGTCGAGGTTCCTTAGATGACACGATCTTACTTGGATAACTGTGGCAATTCTAGAGCTAATACATGCTTACCAAGCTCCAACCCTCGCGGAAAGAGCGCTTTTATTAGTTCAAAACCAATCGTCGTTTCCCCTCGCGGGGTTGCGGCGTCCCCACTGGTGACTCTGGATAACTTTGTCATGATCGCATGGCCTCATGTGCCGGCGACGCATCTTTCAAATGTCTGCCATATAAAATGTCTATGGTACGTGACATGCCTACCATGTTTGTAACGGGTAACGGGGAATCAGGGTTCGATTCCGGAGAGGGAGCATGAGAAACGGCTACCACATCCAAGGAAGGCAGCAGGCGCGCAACTTACACACTCCCGGCACGGGGAGGTAGTGACGAAAAATAACAATGCGGGACTCTTTCGAGGCCCCGTAATTGGAATGAGTACACTTTAAACCCTTTAACGAGGATCTATTGGAGGGCAAGTCTGGTGCCAACAGCCGCGGTAATTCCAGCTCCAATAGCGTATATTAAAGTTGTTGCAGTTAAAAAGCTCGTAGTTGGATCTCAGGCACAGGCGGGCGGTCCGGCTCGCGCCGGTTCACTGCCCGTTGTCTCCTGCCCTACCGTCTGCCGGCTCTCTCCCACGGGTGCTCTTCGCTGAGCGTCCTGGGTGGCCGGCGCGTTTACTTTGAAAAATTAAGAGTGTTCAAAGCAGGTCTCGGCTGCCTGGATAATGGTGCATGGAATAATGGAGTAGGACCTCGGTTCTATTTTGTTGGTTTTCGGAACTGGAGGTAATGATTAACAGGGACAAACAGGGGCATTAGTATTGCGCGTTAGAGGTGAAATTCTTGGATCGCCGCAAGACGAGCTACTGCGAAAGCATTTGTCAAAAATGTTTTCATTAATGAAGAACGAAAGTCAGATGTGCGAAGACGATCAGATACCGTCGTAGTTCTGACCATAAACGATGCCGACTAGCGATCCGCAGGAGTTGCTTCGATGACTCGGCGGGCAGCTTCCGGGAAACCAAAGTGTTTGGGTTCCGGGGGAAGTATGATTGCAAAGCTGAAACTTAAAAGAATTGACGGAAGGGCACCACCAGGAGTGGAGCCTGCGGCTTAATTTGACTCAACACGGCCAACACCGAAATAACTGACATGCCGAGACCACTTTCCTTGTGTCTAATATGGAACTGGTGCTGGATTTAGACCCTCAGAAATCTTGGGTTATGCCCTCTGTGGCTCGGTTGGTCTGCATCCAATTTTTGAAAAAGGAATTGACGGAAGAGCACTATCAGGAGTGGAGCCTGCCGCTTAATTTGACTCAAGACGCAAACACTGTAGAACGACTGACAAATTGAGAGCACTTTCGTTGGGTCTAATAGTGAACGTGTGTTGGTATTAGACCAACGGAAGACAGGTCAGCTCTCTAACCTTCTTATGAAGCATCGCTACGGAAACCGTGCCTTAACACCGCGGAAACCGCATGCTCCAGATACCTGGTCACGGACAAACAAAAGCCCTCGATTAATTCGTCCTGGCCAAAAAATTAACGGGTGCTGGAAATAGACCATCGGAAGACAGGTCAGTTTTACCCTACACATGACAGGGCGTTGCTACGGAAATCCTGCTCAACTCGAGGGGAACCGCAGACATTTGGTTCACGTACCTGGCTGATAAGCCAATGGCGCGAGGCTACCATGTGAGGGATAACGGCTGAACGCTTGCTAGCCGGAATCCCGCCCAAATTCTCAGCACTATTGCAATGGGAGGCTTCGATATGGTCGGGATCTGCGGATCGCGCCTCAAGCCTACCAGGTCGAGCCACAGAAAGAGGTCTCTTCCATCCGCTGATCAAAGCGGGCGGACAGGTGCTCGATATTCACCCTATACGGCGATGGGGTGCGAAACCACCAACATAAGACGTATTTCCTGGTCGGGGTATCGAAAACAGTAGAGCAGCCACCTCACTGTGAACTGTCGAGACTCATTCCTTGACCACGAGATATGTCCGCAAACCAGGCGAACATCTCCGTGACATTACCAGGCTTGTCCCCTGGTTAAATGCACTTCTGCTTCGATATCTACCTCTGTACGCTATCAGCCATACCAATGGACGCAGAAGAGATGCAGACCAGCGGACATTGCACAACTGCCCCACTGTGTCAACATCCCAGGTGACGGGGAGTGCTAGGCGTACCATCCCTGCATAGAAGCCAAGAAAATAAAGGGAGCAAAGAGATACCCCACTCACATGCAAATGCTACGTTTCTGGCAGGACGTAACGATCCTGGGGTACAGACACACTGGACTGCCTCTCTTCCGGGTAAACCAGTCCATATCATATATCATCTCATATATCATCTCACATATCATCACCGCACCATATAGACACGAGTAGTGAAGACTCGTTAGTCTGGTAAGACAACTTCCATAAGAGAGACAACTCTGATCATAAACAACTGCTGCCTTGCAGATAGGCTGGGGACAGCCAAAGGCTAAGGAGGGCATCCCTACAGAAACGCCTGTTGAAATCGGATGCACGGGGCCGCAAGCCTAACAAAACAGTGCAACGTAAGTCGCAGTATGATGACAGTACAACCGATCAGAAAAACGTATGGAGCTCATCCTGCGGAGTCCCGCCGGGCCTTACGCCTCGAAGGGGCCCACCCTTGACTACTGGTGGTCACCTACCCATGTGTCGTGGAGTCAAGGCACATGGATATGGGGCAACTTCTATTGACCAAAAACTCAAGACCCTCAAAATACTACAGTGGAATGCGGAGGGAGTAATTAACAAAAAACTTTCCCTAACACATCACCTGCATGAAGGTAAGATTGACGTGGCATGTATCCAAGAAACGCACCTCAACAATAATCATAAATTCTCAATCAGAGGATACCAGACCTTCCGTCTCGATAGAGAAGGCCACAAAGGAGGGGTCCTGATACTGACCAGAAACTGCATACCGAGTAGCGCGGTACCTGTCAGTCACACCGGACAAGCAGAAATTGTAGGAGTTAACATAATGGCTCAAGAGACGAAGCTCCGCATTTTCAATCTGTACGGACCACCAAATAGAGACCTATCGCTCTCGAGTATGGAGGTCAGAGACTCCAACTGCATAGTAGTTGGAGATTTCAACAGCCACTCAGAGAGATGGGGATACTCTGACACAGACAGCAGAAGTGACGAAGTGGAAGATTGGGAGATATATACAAATCTCTCCCTAATCAATAGGCCGGAGGATAGCCCTAGTTTCTATTCTAGAACATGGCGTACCACCTCGACTCCAGATTTGGCCTTCTCCACACAGGACATACACCATAAAATAGACCGCCAGGTGCTAAACCAAATGGCAGGTAGCGACCACAGGCCGATCAGGCTAGACATTGATATGGAAGTAGGCCCACAGGAAACAGAACCGCTCCCACGTTGGAATTACAAACAAGCCGACTGGGACAGATTTGCAATCCTGACAGATGGGATGTGTGAAACTATCAACACACGAAACAACAAAATGAAGCCCATGGTGGAAAGCCTAAGCAAGGCAATAATGCAAGCCACCACTGAAACCATCCCAAGAGGAGCTAGGAAAAACTATAAGCCCTACTGGAATGATGAGTTGCAGAAAGCGGAAGATGCAGTAACAAATGCTAGGAACATGGCAGAGCGTGAACAATCTATGGAGGCAAACATCGCCCTCAAAGCCGCCACGGCGAAATACAAATACACTCTCAAGCAAACAGCAAGAGAGAACTGGAAAAACAAAACGGAAAGCCTAAACCTGGACAAAGAAGGGAACAAGCTATGGAAGCTAGTCAGAGCCATGAACGACGAAACCCCGTCAAACAAACAAATTACCATCAAGCAGGGCGAAAACGTGCTCACCGGTAAGAAAGCCGCAAACGCTTTTGTCGATCACTATGCCAGAGCAAACCACATCGAGGTCCCTGCAGATAGGCATACAGACATTAGTGAAGAGCTAAAGGGGCACGACAACATCAATACGGCACCTGAAGAGCACATGATGGCCAAATTAACAATGAGCGAAAGGGAAGAGGCTATGAGAACATTCAAGAAAAGGAAATCTCCCGGAAAAGACGGGACAACAAACGAAATGCTGATGGGGCTGGGCAAACAGCGAAGAGGAAACTGCTATCGGTCCTGAACCAAAGCTGGAAAAGGGGAGTTGTACCCCAGGCATGGAAAGACGCAGAACGTGTACCAGTACCAAAAACAGGAAAGGACAAAACAGATCCAAATGGATACAGGCCCATCAGCCTACTGAGCTGTGTCGGCAAGCTGATGGAACGTATGATAAACACCAGACTGATGTGGCATCTGGAAGAAAAACGAATACTAATTCCACAGCAAGCTGGCTTTAGACAGCACAGTTCCACTGAGGACCAGGTCATCCTCATAGCCCAGGAAATAGAAGATGCCTACCAGGCACAGAAATACACAGTAGCTGTTTAGGTGGATCTGGAAAAGGCATTTGACAAAGTCTGGAAAGATGGAGAGTCAAGCTAAGAAGAAGTGATGTTTGTGGGAAAATGTACAAGTGGATCAACCACTACCTCAAACAAAAAACGGCCAGAGTCCAAGTACAAGGGCAGATGAGCAAAAAGGTGACACTCGAGCATGGAGTACCTCAAGGGGGAGTACTGTCACCCACACTCTTCCTGGTATATATAAACGACATTACAGAGAATTTACCAAGGAGAGTCCATAGCTCAATGTTTGCAGACGATCTGGCTATGTGGACCTCTGAAAAGAATCTCACCATAGCAAGAAATCGGATGCAGCAGGCCCTAACATCGCTGGAAGAGTGGGCGAACTCATGGCTGGTCAAAATAAACGAGGAGAAAACCACATGCACAATATTCTCGCTTTCAATAAAACCCCAAAATACCAAATTAAGTTTAAATGGCAAATTTCTGCAGCCAAACGACAACCCAAACTATCTGGGAGTCACATTTGATCGGCGCATGACATAGAAAAGTCAGATCGAGAGAAACCGAATGAGAGCCAGAGAAAGAATGGCAATCATGAGGAAACTTGCTGGCACAAGCTGGGGAGCAGACGAAGGCATACTAAAGAAACTGTACACTGGAAGAGTGAGACCAGTTCTCGAGTATGGCATTGCGGCATGGACAACAGCAGCAAAGGCGAACTTCGATAAAGTTAGCAAACTTCAAAACCAAGCCATGAGAGTTATAACAGGAGGCATGAAGTCAACGCCAATTGTAGAACTTGAAAAGATTTCAAAACTGCAATCCATGACCGATAGAAGAGACTGCAGAGCCCAGCTGCAGTCAGAAAAACTCAGAAGACTGACTGACCATCCAATGCACCAGAGACTAAACAATTTGGGAAATGGGAAACTAAAGCGGAGAAACTTTGCAGAAATAGCCAAAGCAAAGATGCACGAAGATCCCATAAACGCACTAACAACACCAAAACCCATCACTACTGTACGAAAACCTACCTGGAGGCAGGATATATTTCCAGAGGTGGTAGAAAATATACCAGGTATTGGAAACAAAAAACTGCCAGACTGAAAAAGAAAGGAGAGATACTACCCTAAGCTTTATATCGAAAAGCTACCCAAGCATGGACTGGACACATGCATACACCGACGGTTCTGTAACAAACACTACACAGAACGGAGGGGCAGGATCATTCCTGAACCTACCAAATGGCAGACAAATAACACTGTCATTCGCTACTGGTAAGTACACAAGCAATTTCAGAGCAGAGGCAGAGGCACTGAGGGCGGCAGTGGAAGAAATGGTGACACACAAAGAAAATGAAAGCCATATAGTCCTGCTTACAGATGCTCTCGCCGTAGTCACAGCGCTAAAAAGCCAGAAAAACACTGAGCTTAATGACTTAGAGCAGCACTCTGCCAACTGTACCAGCAGTCCGCACCAAAAAGGGTAGCGGTACAGTTGGTCCCATCACACTGCAACATCCAAGGCAACGAGGAGGCAGACAGACTGGCAAAAGAAGGTGCAAGACTACCACAAACAGATACTAGTATGACGTACGAAGAGTCAAAAGACTTATCAAAGCCAGATACATGACCAAATGGAAAACCGAACATACTGGTTACACCAAAAACGATGCCTATTACCAGTTGAACCGAAGAGAGCAAGCAGGTCGTTGTCTTCAGACTTCGCACTGGCCACAATAGACTGAGGTACCACCTATTCAACAAATTGAAGTTAGGTGGTACCGACGAATGCCCGTGCGGTACCGGTAAAATGACCGCTGAACATCTGCTGCAGAACTGCCCGACATACGAGGATCAGAGAGCAGAGATGTGGCCATCACCAGTGGAACTGCAAGACAAGCTCTATGGCAGTGTCGACAGCCTCAGGATGACCGCAGCTTTTTTCGAAAAAATAATAGTTACTGTCTGACTGCGTACGAAGAAGAAGAAGAATACAGACTCTGCAGTGTCTTCTAAACCAGTATAAAGACGTTAAGTTAAGTTAAGAATTGTTAGTGAAACTGTACCCTTTAGAGGTACCACAATGCCATTTTCAATCAATCAATGGCGCGAGTCATTCACATGAACAATTGTAGTTATGATCACGTCCGGCCTATGTCCCCCACTGTCCACACAGACAATAATCAAATGCGTTTGAACCACCCAATTGGTTCCCAGGACTAAAAGAATCGGGCCACCATTTCCATCATTTCATGATTAAATAGGAGTCTAAAGAAGGATGAACATGGGGCTGGCAACTTCTTTATGTAAAAATCACCGACAGCACTACAAATGACTGGAATCAGGCTTTCCTAAATATAATGTATGGCCTATGCTTGAATAGATGGTGTGACGGGGGAAGTTAAGTTAAGGAAAATATTAGAATAAAGGTGATGTATAATAATGTTAACATAAGGTTGCTATATAAGAAAGTTAGAATACTTGTACTATATTAGAATGTTAGAAATACATATAGAATAATATTAGAATAATGCGGATATAAAATAATACAATGTGACGCTACTCTCCATATAAACCTGATTGTTAGACGAAACGCTGTTCTAGAATCCGAAAGGTAAGATATTCTGGGGCCATCACTTTACACACTCGAGGAAGAGCACTTGCAGGGAAGGCGTACCAGATATTGGAGATGAGAACGAAAGCCAGACAGATTTGGTGTGTGGGTTGTCTGATCTATACTTTGCATGGGGTGGCAGCATGTTGATTGACTGAGTGATATAAGACTGACAAGATACCATGAAGTGAAAATAACACTGTTGAAATTAATCATGAAATAATTATTCTTCCACAAAAATCAGCGAACCAAAGCTGTTTTGAAGTAATGGTGTTATAGAAAAACAGTTAAGCAGCATACTTATTCGAGGAAAGGACAAAAAGAGCACCACGAATGACTAAAAACGTAAAGGTTGTAAAAGAATGAGGTGCGAACATCAACTCTGAGAAGGTAATGCATCAATGAAAAAAATGTTTTGCGCGAAGAAACCTGATCGATAAACTGAGAAACGAAGTTATCTCAATAATAATTGTGTTTGAGTGAAGTGTGGAGGAGCAGGGAGTAAATGGCTGGGGCTAGACCTCGCTGCTAGTATTTTATCATGCACAAACCATGTTAGTAATCAATCAGGCGATGCTGTGAAGAAACTATTCACAATAAGGCTTCCACATAATCTAACACTTTGCAAGAAAAAACATTAAAACAAGCATAGAAAGGTGCACAAACACGTACATACATACAAATACACACATGCACAAACACGCACTCATGCATATTCGCACACAGATCCAACATTAACCAGCATCCTTACACGCACATACACACACACGCACGCACGTGAACACACACACACACACACACACACACAAAGACAGCTGTAGTCAGACCACTAGTCTACTGAAGGGCGGTCCCTAGAAGTTCAATCACTGATTGAATGAGCAGAGCCAACATAAAATCATATTGAGTGCCGGTCAATTGAATGCTCCGGAAATGTCTGAGGCGTTCTGTTCTGTTAGCTCGTAGAGGAGTAGGACAGTCATAAGGACAGTCATACGTACACAGAATACCAGTTCTAATTCTGGAATCACAGAGTCATTCTCAGAGGAATAAAAAGCTGTGAAGTGGTGTAGTCACTCAAGCCGTTTGCTCGCATTCTTGAGATTCGTTTTTCACTTGTATCTTTGTTTGTAAGATACAGTAGATAGTCGGTTGCAACGTATCACCATAAGATTGTGGAAGAAACCTGTTCTTCTTCTTTTTCTTCTTCTTCTTCTTCTTCTTCTTCTTCTTCTTCTTCTTCATCTTCGAACGCTGTCAGACGTCAACCAGTATTTTTGCGAATAAAGCAGCGGTCATCCTGAGGCTGTCGACACTGCCATAGAGCTTGTCTAGTGTTGCCACTGGTGATGGCCACATCTGCTTTCTCTGATCCTCGTATGTCGGGCAGTTTTGCAGAAACCTGTTCAAAATAAGGTCGTATCTGGTAGTTTTGTTCTCGTTTATGTAGATAACCAGTATTCACAAAACCTCTGTTCATGACTCGCATTTTAGTTACAATTCACACAGATACGTCTAATACATTCCTTCATGTCTCGTATTTTAATTTAATATCCACACAGATACTTGTTAAACCTTCCTTAATGTCTTGAATTTTAGATAATATCCATATTTATTATTGTTAAATCTTCCTTCATGCCTGGTATTTTAGATAATATCCACATGGATACGAGACAAACATCCATTCCTGTCTCGTGGTTTAGTTAAAATCTACACATTTTTTAATTAAACAGTTCAAGTCTGTATGTTAGTGAATATCCACACAGACACTTGGTAAATAGCATTTCAAGTCTGTATGTTAGTGAATATCCACACAGACACTTGCCCGGTAAACAGCATTTCGTGCCACAAATCTCAGCTCATGTTTATTCTGCGCTTATCACAGCTGCCATGATATCAAATTAGCCGAAATGGCTACTTTTCACTTTCTCTTGAACAGCTGAGGTTAACGTTCTAACTTTAATCTATTCAAGCGCAAGTTATAGCATCGGACGAAACGAGAGAAAAGAAACCGACAAAAAACTTAGTGGCGATGAAAACGAGGCCAGGACAAGTTCAAGCAATGGTAATGACATCCCGCAGCCTGATAGTAATACAGTGCGAAACTCTGGCACCGTTCTAAATATGAAATTAAGAATTGGAACATGGAACATACGGAGCCTGTACCAAGGAATATTTCTCCATGGTTAAGAAGGAAATGGAAAGACATACAGTGGACGTAATGGGAGGTCTCGGAGAATAGGTGTGCTGGTCATAACCAATTCAACATACAAACAGGCGGATGCTTTACATTCTCAGGGAGAGATAAGAACGGTTATGGCGGGGTTGGTTTCCTCGTAATGCAGAGAGCGACAGCAGCATTACTCGCATACAATCAAGTCAACGATCGTGCCCTAGCGATGAGATTCAAGAAGAACAAAGAAACATTAAAATAACACACACGCACTAACTACAACAGCAGGAGAAGAGGAGATAGACGATTTGTGTGATGATTTACAAGAGATCGTAACAATCATAGAAATTTTCAACCTCGAAAATAGAAGGAGGAAGAAAGAGTACAGAGACGCTTTGAGCTGGGGCATAGAAACCAAAGAGGAGAAACACTAATGGAATTCTGCCTAGGAAAACAACATCTCCATCGCAATCACGCTTTTTATATTACATCTAAACGAATCTGTACGTGGGCTTTACTAGATGTGAAAAGCAAGAACCAGATAGACTACGTTCTAGTAAAACAAAGATTGGAGGTCCTTGAAGACACTACCAGGGGCTGACTACCAACAGCTAGTCGTGGATATCTAGATAAGGCTGAAAAAGCTGATGAAAAGCACTAGACCAATGCCCTATGACATCAGCTTTATACCACATGAGTATGCAATAGAAGTAAACAAACAAATTCCAGGTGCTTATGGCTGTGCTGGAAACACGACACCAGATGAACTTGCCATCCAAGCAGAATATTTTCTCATCCCATCGGTGAATAGTCAAATACATAGAAAACGGCACAAAAATCAGTTACATCCCTGAAACAACTTTGAGACTTATAGAAGAAAGAAAAACGTTAAAACAATCAGAGAAAAAGCGCAAAACTGCCATGTACAAAAACAACTCAATCGAAATCATAAGAGCGATTTGGAAGGATAAAAAGCAACATATATTGTTTGAAGTACAATAGAAGAATTGCAAAGACAAGGAAAAAAAGGAGAACGGTTCAAAGAAATGCGAACACTAATTGACGATTTCAAACCATCATTATAAACGATGATAATGGTAATATCGTAATAGAGAGCAAGTATAAACACGACAGTTGGAAGCAGCATACTGAAAAAAAAAAAAAATGAACGACAACACAGAAAGACGCCCGAAAATAGCGTCTAAGAACCAGGACAAATAGCCGAAACTACGATACAGGAGATTTGAAAATAAATCCAGTATGAAGTATGAACAATTAGAAGTCACATTAATGTGATGCAATACCGGCTGATTTTATACAGATAGGAAAGAGACGCCAGGCCAAATATTTACCGTGTACTATTCAAGATCTGCCACAGCACAATATGATCATGAGCAAGCAAAGATCTGACACATCGCAGTATTGCATGAGCATAGAAAAGATCTGGCACAGCACAAAATGGCATGAGCAGCAAAGATCTGGTACAGCACAATATAGCCATGAGCAAGCAAAGATCCGTGTATATCCGATCGCCAAAGATGATGATCTGAAGCGATGCATCAGCTATCGAGCCATCGCTTTAATCACCCTAGCAACATTGTCCTAGTGATCATCATGAGGAGGTTAGGAAACTTCTTCTTCTTCTTCTTCTTCTTCTTCTTCTTCTTCGTACGCTGGTTACAGCGATATACGTTGCACTGTTTTATTAGGCCTGTGGCCCAGTGCATCCGATTTCAACAGGTGTTTCTGTAGGAATGTCCTCCTTAGTCTTTGGCTGTCCCCAGACTATCTGCAAGGCAGCAGTTGTTTGTGGTCAGAGTTGTCTCTCTTAGGGAAGTTGTCTTGCAGGACTATCGAGTCTACCCTATTCGTGTCTATAGAGTGTGGTGATGATATGATATGATATGATGGACTATGTACTAGTTTGTACTATCCCGGAAGAGAGGCAGTCCAGTGTGTCTGTGTCCCAGGATCGTCACGTCCTGTCAGAAACGTAGCATATGCATGTGAGTGGTGTATCTCTTTGCTCCCTTTATTTTCTTGGCTCATCTGCAGTGATGGCACGCCTAGAATTCCCCGCCACCTGGGAGGTTGTCACAATAGGGCATAGGTGCAATGTCCGCTGGCCTGCATCTCTTCTGCGTTTATTGGGTTGACTGATAGCAGAGGTAAAGAGCGAGGCATAAGTGCAGTTAACCAGGGGGCAAGCCTGGCCATGGCACAGAGATGTTGTTCGACTGGTGTGCGGACATATCTCATGATGAAGGGCTGAGTCTCAACGGTCCGCAGTGAGGTGGCTGCTCTACTGCTTACGACACCCCGACCGAGAACTAAGTCTTTTACTAGTGGTTTCACACCTCAACTCCGTATGGGGTGAATATCGAGCAGCTCTCCGCCCGCTTGGATCGGCGACCTTTTTCTGCTGCTCGACCGGGTCGGGCTGAGACGCGAGTCCCAGGTCCCAACCATATCGTTGCCTCCCGTCGCAGTGGTGCTGAGATTCAGGGCGGGATTCCGGCTTAGAGGCGTTCGGCCGTAATCCCTCAGATGGTAGCCTCGTGCCATTGGCTTATCAGCCAGGCACGTGGACCAAGTCTCTGAGACCTGCGACTCCTCTCGAATTGAGCAGGATTACCGTAGCAACGCCCTGTCATTAGTAGGGTTAGGAAACAAAGAGGAAGTAAATAAAGCCCATGCAGGATCTGTACAAGTCAGGAGCAACAGGGATCACATCCTAAACATGCCAAATATTATCGACAAATGCAGAGCAGAATCTTGACACGCACTTGCTGTACAGATTAGAACACAGCTTTTGGTCGTGTGCAACACGAAGACCTGCTATATAGAATCGTGCAAAACATGGTGTTCCCAACGCGCACAATTCGGCTGATCTAATAATAATAATAGTTGCCTATCGCAAGATGGCAACAGCATCAGACTATTGCTGCGAAATGTGTTCTTTGATGGCCGTAAAGACCAATCCTGGAACGGTACATTCTGCCACATACATGGCACACATGGCGAGAGCCTGCTGTGGAATCGTTGTCAGTATTGGTTTCCGGACAGCACGCTTTGGCTGAGTCTCTGCGATGGCTATTCTTCCTGCAATCTGAGTTCCTCTGGTGATACAAGCTCGCCAGGTGGTACGGTCTTATGCAACCATCTACCAGAAGGTGACATCAATATTGAAGTTTTTCAAAGACACTTTCAGGAGTCTCTCTAGTTTTTGTCTGCTCTCTTGGTGACCGTCTGCCTGTTGTAAGTGCACTCTATAACAGCTGCTTGGGGAGGCGTTCATCTGACAGGCTAATTTCATAAATGTATGTATGCTTAGCGTGTTAGCATTGCTAAGAATTTCAGAGCTAGGCACTTAGTCCTGCCACCTGACCCTGAACAGCCTACGCGGATAGCTTAAGTGAACACGATAGAGTTGTCTGGCATGTCTGTTATACACTGTCCATGTCTCACATGCATGCAGTAGAGTGGGTAATACTATGTGATAATACCGCAGCGCAATACCTTTTGTTCTTGGTAGCGACACTGGTGCCTTGTCTGTTCCAGAAGTTTGCTTAGAGCCTTCCAAACGCAGAGCTTATCTTAGAAATCCTGTTATTGATCTCTGGTGAGGGTACTGCCTAGATAGGGGAATCTAGCTGGTGCCTGGAGATGTTGGTTCTGTACAATAATGTTTGGTTTGATGTATGACACCCCCCCCCCCCCCCCCCCGCCGGGGCAGGCTGGAAGAGTACCTCCGTATTCCTAGTGTTGATCGTGAGACCGTAGTTATTGCACGCCCCTGAAAATTCCGTCACGGTGCGGACTGTATATCTTTTCTGAGCAAATATTGCGGTGCCAACTTACGGCTGCGAGGCAAGCACATAAACGCTGTTAAAGAGAAAAAGAAATCTTTCGAACGAAAATGCTACAAGAAAGTGCTCAAAATGCCGTGGTTAGTGAGAAAGGAAAAATACAGAAATCCTAAACGAGCTGTAGAAAGAACTAAATTGGCTACTGAACAAAAACTTTGGCCACACCAAACGGCACAATTATCAAGAAAAGACGATGCTGGAGGAACATAGTACCTGGCTAGCGAGGCAGAGACAGAACGAAGAGAACATGAGCAGAGGACATAAAAGAGGTTCAAAGGGTGACGATGTCACAGATCGACAGTCTTACAAATGCGTTGTTATGAGAGCGGCGTTTGCAAAGAACATGCCACATCATGATGATATTCGTGCAGTACAACAGCGGACTCTCACCACTCAACCCCCAGAATTAATTTGTTGACGAAAACTGCCTTGTTCAAGAAGCACCAACTAATCTGTACACAAATACACTTGGGTTTGGTATGTCTTATAGTAGAAAACACACTGACGAGACAGCAATGCACTGATTACACATCTGTAAGGTTATTGTCGCAGAACTTGTATTATTTATTTACGTTGCGATGTACTTGTGCCGTTCAGATCCGCTTGAAGTTAAAGTCGCATTTCTTGGGCGCAATGTATTACGTTAGTTGTTGTAAACATGTGATGTAGTCGAATTTCTCTTATTTAATCATCCATCTGCCACGTGGCAACGTGGTTTTGTAAGCCTGCAGGGATAGTTCTTCAGATTACATTTCATGAGATGACCCATCCACTGCATTTCCTGCCTTGAAATATATTCAGTACATTGAGTTGATCATCATCAAATGCCTGCACGTTGGAGTTGTCGATCATGGACCTCCACTTCGTTTATCAGTTGCACCGTTGATCGCTTCCAATGCCATGCCTTCAAGCTTTCCAATATGTCCTCTATTTGCCTGCCTCTGTTCCTCTCCCTGCTATTCTACCCGTTGTGTGCTCCAACCCGCCTCTTATCATAACATGCCCTAAAGAGGATCACTGTCTTGTCCTGATTTTTGCCACACGTTTGTGCACAGCGTTAACACTGTTTATCAGCTGTTGCCTTGTAACCAAACTAAGGGGCGGTGTCTAAGTAGTAGTGACAGCTGATAAACCACAGCAGAGGTTTTCCAACATCAAGTTACAATGTACATATCAAGCATTCAATCTTCTGTTCAAAATATGTTCACGATATTTGAGCTCTTGATCCAGCTTAAGTTTCATATTGTCTGCACACCTGGTTAATTGGCCTGGTGTTCTGCTGATCCTCATAGTTTGTCTTCGATGTGCTCATCGTCACATCTTTGACAGGCTGTGTCAAGCCAATTCACATGATTTGGCAGTCTAGTTTTATCCTTCTACAACAGGCATTAGTCGTCTACAGAGAGGAGTTTTTATATTGAGTTAAGTTCCATTTCTGATGTTGGAATTTGACTAGCCTTTGTTGTCATTTTATCAGTGTAAATATTGAACATTAATGCCATTATTGGTGAAAGCGCACATCACTGTACTCGCGTGGTTATTTTCAATGGCACTTGTCAAATGATCACATTATATTTGGTATTCATGTGTACAGAGCTCTCACATTATCAAATAGTTGTCCTTGTATTTCATAATCTTCTAATATCGTCCAGAATTTATTCTCGTCTGCTCTATCAGACGCTTTCTCTTGATCAATAAAACGTATGGGCATACATGTTTTACTATATTGTTCTTTCGATTAGTTGTCTTAAGGTGAATCTTTTTATTGTGTTACCTCGTTCATCGTCATACTTCGACTACAATGACGAGCGAAGGTAACAGTCAACTTAATAGTTCTTACACTTCCGTACAGCTGCTCTTACACTCCCCTACAGCTATTCTTGCACTTCCCTACAGCTGTTCTTACACTTCCGTACAGCTGTTCTTACACTTCCGTACAGCTGTTCTTACACTTCCCTACAGCTGTTCTTACACTTCCGTACAGCTGTTCTTACACTTCCGTACAGCTGTTCTTACACTTCCCTACAGCTGTTCTTACACTTCCGTACAGCTGTTCTTACACTTCCCTACAGCTGTTCTTACACTTCCCTACAGCTGTTCTTACACTTCCGTACAGCTGTTCTCACACTTCCCTACAGCTGTTCTTACATTTCCGTAGAGCTATTCTTGCACTTCCCTACAGCTGTTCTTACACTTCCGTACAGCTGTTCTTACACTTCCGTAACAGCTGTTCTTACACTTCCCTACAGCTGTTCTTACACTTCCGTACAGTTGTTCTTACACTTCCGTACAGCTGTTCTTACACTTCCGTACAGCTGTTCTTACACTTCCCTACAGCTGTTCTTACACTTCCCTACAGCTGTTCTTACACTTCCCTACAGCTGTTCTTACACTTCCGTACAGCTGTTCTTACACTTCCGTACAGCTGTTCTTACACTTCCCTACAGCTGTTCTTACACTTCCGTACAGCTGTTCTTACACTTCCGTACAGCTGTTCTTACACTTCCCTACAGCTGTTCTTACACTTCCGTACAGCTGTTCTTACACTTCCCTACAGCTGTTCTTACACTTCCGTACAATTGTTCTTACATTTCCCTACAATTATTCATGGAAGGACATTGGATGTTGCTAAGTGCTACTTCTTTCACTAGTATATGATGAGCAGGACTGCGATACGTTTTTCGCTGTCATATGAGCTGTGCCACGGGTGCAGAGGCCCGTAGTGCCAATCTTGAATTGATGATAAAGATGAAGCCTCAATCTGATGATAATTACGTGACCCTGTCTGAAGAGTTGGGGGTAAGCGTCATCATCATGATAGTTACGTGACCCTGTCTGGAGAGTTGGGGGTAAGCGTCATCATCATGATAGTTACCTGACCCTGTCTGGAGAGTTGGGGGTAAGCGTCATCATCATGATAGTTACCTGACCCTGTCTGGAGAGTTGGGGGTAAGCGTCATCATCATGATAGTTACGTGACCCTGTCTGGAGAGTTGGGGGTAAGCGTCATCATCATGATAGTTACCTGACCCTGTCTGGAGAGTTGGGGGTAAGCGTCATCATCATGATAGTTACCTGACCCTGTCTGGAGAGTTGGTGGTAAGCGTCATCATCATGATAGTTACCTGACCCTGTCTGGAGAGTTGGTGGTAAGCGTCATCATCATGATAGTTACGTGACCCTGTCTGGAGAGTTGGTGGTAAGCGTCATCATCATGATAGTTACCTGACCCTGTCTGGAGAGTTGGTGGTAAGCATCATCATCATGATAGTTACCTGATCCTATCTTGAGAGTTGGTGGTAATCGTCATCATCATGATAGTTACCTGACCCTGTCTGGAGAGTTGGTGGTAAGCGTCATCATCATGATAGTTACCTGATCCTGTCTGGAGAGTTGGTGGTAAGCGTCATCATCATGATAGTTACGTGACCCTGTCTGGAGAGTTGGTGGTAAGCGTCATCATCATGATAGTTACCTGACTCTCTCTGGAGAGTTGGTGGTAAGCGTCATCATCATGATAGTTACCTAATCCTGTCTGGAGAGTTGGTGGTAAGCGTCATCATCATGATAGTTACGTGACCCTGTCTGGAGAGTTGGTGGTAAGCGTCATCATCATGATAGTTACGTGACCCTGTCTGGAGAGTTGGTGGTAAGCGTCATCATCATGATAGTTACCTGATCCTGTCTGGAGAGTTGGTGGTAAGCGTCATCATCATGATAGTTACCTAATCCTGTCTGGAGAGTTGGTGGTAAGCGTCATCATCATGATAGTTACCTGACCCTGTCTGGAGAGTTGGTGGTAAGCGTCATCATCATGATAGTTACGTGACCCTGTCTGGAGAGTTGGTGGTAAGCGTCATCATCATGATAGTTACCTGACTCTGTCTGGAGAGTTGGTGGTAAGCGTCATCATCATGATAGTTACGTGACCCTGTCTGGAGAGTTGGTGGTAAGCGTCATCATCATGATAGTTACGTGACCCAGTCTGGAGAGTTGGTGGTAAGCGTCATCATCATGATAGTTACGTGACCCTGTCTGGAGAGTTGGTGGTAAGCGTCATCATCATGATAGTTACCTGATCATGTCTGGAGAGTTGGTGGTAAGCGTCATCATCATGATAGTTACCTGATCCTGTCTGGAGAGTTGGTGGTAAGCGTCATCATCATGATAGTTACCTGACCCTGTCTGGAGAGTTGGTGGTAAGCGTCATCATCATGATAGTTACCTGACCCTGTCTGGAGAGTTGGTGGTAAGCGTCATCATCATGATAGTTACCTGACCCTGTCTAGAGAGTTGGTGGTAAGCATCATCATCATGATAGTTACGTGATCCTGTCTGGAGAGTTGGTGGTAAGCGTCATCATCTGTATGACCAGGGTGTTCTTTTTGCCATTTTGATATGCACGTGGCCTTGGTAATATCGATCGTTCAATGTTGTTGTCACTTTGTTGCAATATATCTCCCTCTTTGACAAGTCTCCCCCTTCTCCATTGTCTGGGATGTTGCAGTTGGCTGGTCTCCACTGGATTGTACTTTTTTGTAGCACTGGGTCAATCGTGCGAGTGATTCTGCTAGGGAGCAAAGCTCATTTTTCTGCTGATTCTTGAGGGCATTTAGCATTGAGAGGGCATCTGTGAAAACACCCACTTATTTATCTTGCAACTTCATTCAATGAGAGTTTCGCCAGCCTGCGTCTGGGCTGTAGCTATGAGATTGAAGTTTTTATAGTATCTTCCAGTGACAATTGCTGTTTAGTAGACTTTCTGTTTTTCGTTTTATGCCAATGTCTTCTCCACAATTTTCTTTTGCCATGGTTCCAGGATTTTGGGGACAAATTGTGGTTGATTGTTTTTGGTGGAAATTTGTTTTCCTTGCACTTCTGTTCATGACTTTTTGTCTTCAATGTATGGGATATTTCACACAAGCTTGAGAAAGAGTCTTCTTTTCTAGAATGGGCGGCGATAGCAAGATGTCATTGTTTCTATAGTTGTGTTGAAACACCTGGAAATAATGTGTGATCGTAGCATTTGATCGTAGGAAAGCTCAAGACTATGCTATCGGCAAACTTGAAACAACGACTGTCTTTTTATCCTATATCGTTAGTTGATAATAACATGTCTGCGTCATCCAGATATAAATGAGTCCAAGTCAAATCCTATGTACAGGTTACTACAGATGTTCAACAATCGCTACACAATAACTCCTCAGACATCAAGAGGGCAACCTCATGAATGGCATGGACAGAGAGAACAATTGGACAGATGGCCACTGTGGAGGCGGTAGTTACGGGAGAACAATGCTCCGGCACTGGTTATACATTGACAGACTGCCGGAGAGGCATCATAACTCTAGGCAGGGAAAAGGGCCACCGGAGGGCAGAGCCTGGAGGTTAACCTGCTGGTAAATGACAAAACTCAGGATAGTGATGTCATCATGTGGTCCACTGATTTGGTGCTTCGCCATGAGATACGTGGTTATGGCTCCTTTGTTGGAGTGAGACATTATGTTGTTGCTGAACAGCGCGTGATATACAGAACAACAGCATCCGGTACGAGAATGGAAATAGAAGAGGTGACTACAGCTCTGAGAGGACTATTCGAGACCTTTTTAAAAACGGATCGTGGCAGACTTCCAATCCTTACTTCGGACGGCATTAGTGGATGGCATCCATAGGGGCCTCAAATCGGTAGGGGCGGGTGTGGATCAACGTCGTGCTGGAGCTCAGGGCATAGACAGAGCAAATATCCTGGCTTCACAGGCACAATGTTTGGGTATCAAATATCCTGGCTTCACAAGCACAATGTTTGGGTATCAAATATCCTGGCTTCACAAACACAATGTTTGGGTATCAAATATCCTGACTTAACAAGCACAATGTTTGGGTATCAAATATCCTGGCGTCACAGACACAATGTTTGGGTATTTTAGATATGGCTAGGAGAGACATTTTGAGATCTACCAGTCTTTTGCCATTGAGCGCTTGTTGAACAGGCACATATGAACCAGTCACTCACAGACTGCAGGAGTGTGTACAACAAACGTGTTCCATAATCCATCAGTATCCACACCGTTGACTGAGAGAAAGTGAGAGAGAACACCTATAGGTACATCTAGAGTGCAATGAAGTCAATTCTTAGGAAATGGCCAGCACAGATTATAAACTCTTCTCCATTGTTGTGCTTAGTGCCAATAAATGTTCCTGAGCAGAATACGTGTGCTGCCTCATGTTATTAGGGTGGTTGAGGGGAGACACATGTATACGTATGTGTGTGTACTGAGAGAGAAAGAGAGAGAGAGAGGGAGAGAGAGAGAGAGAGAGCGATGGACATGTCCACCCTAGAGGTAGACAAGCTGAAAGACATTCATTCCAAAAAGCTGTAGACTGACGAACAATGAGACCAACAGACACATAGAATCCGACAAGCAGGCAGAGTAAGGACGGAAACATAGGGAGAGCCAAAGACATGACGGCATAGACACATAGGGAGAACCAATGACATCACGGCATAGACACATAGGGAGAGCCAATGACATGACCGCATAGACACATAGGGAGAGCCAATAACATGACGGTATATACACATAGGGAGAGCCAAAGACATGACGGCATAGACACATAGGGAGAGCCAAAGACATGACGGCATAGACACATAGGGAGAGCCAAAGACATGACGGCATAGACACATAGGGAGAACCAAAGACATGACGGCATAGACACATAGGGAGAACCAAAAACATGACGGCATAGACACATAGGGAGAACCAAAGACATGACGGCATAGACACATAGGGAGATCCAATCACATGACGGCATAGACACATAGGGAGAGCCAAAGACATGACGGCATAGACACATAGAGAGAGCAAAAGACATGACGGCATAGACACATAGGGAGAGCAAAAGACATGACGGCATAGACACATAGGGAGAGCTAATGACATCACGGCATAGACACATAGGGAGAGCCAATGACATGACCGCATAGACACATAGGGAGAGCCAATAACATGACGGTATATACACATAGGGAGAGCCAAAGACATGACGGCATAGACACATAGGGAGAGCCAAAGACATGACGGCATAGACACATAGGGAGAGCCAAAGACATGACGGCATAGACACATAGGGAGAACCAAAGACATGACGGCATAGACACATAGGGAGAACCAAAAACATGACGGCATAGACACATAGGGAGAACCAAAGACATGACGGCATAGACACATAGGGAGATCCAATCACATGACGGCATAGACACATAGGGAGAGCCAAAGACATGACGGCATAGACACATAGAGAGAGCAAAAGACATGACGGCATAGACACATAGGGAGAGCAAAAGACATGACGGCATAGACACATAGAGAGAGCCAATGACATCACGGCATAGACACATAGGGAGAGCCAATGACATGACCGCATAGACACATAGGGAGAGCCAATGACATGACGGCATATACACATAGGGAGAGCCAAAGACATGACGGCATAGACACATAGGGAGAGCCAACGACATGACGGCATAGACACATAGGGAGAGCCAAAGACATGACGGCATAGACACATAGGGAGAGCCAAAGACATGACGGCATAGACACATAGGGAGAGCCAAAGACATGACGGCATAGACACATCGGGAGAGCCAAAGCCATGACGGCATAGACACCTAGAGAGAACCAAAGACATGACGGCATAGACACATAGGGAGAGCCAAAGACATGACGGCATAGACACATAGGGAGAACCAAAGACATGACGGCATAGACACATAGGGAGAGCCAAAGACATGACGGCATAGACACATAGGGAGAGCCAAAGACATGACGGCATAGACACATAGGGAGAACCAAAGACATGACGGCATAGACACATAGGGAGAACCAAAAACATGACGGCATAGACACATAGGGAGAACCAAAGACATGACGGCATAGACACATAGGGAGATCCAATCACATGACGGCATAGACACATAGGGAGAGCCAAAGACATGACGGCATAGACACATAGGGAGAGCAAAAGACATGACGGCATAGACACATAGGGAGAGCAAAAGACATGACGGCATAGACACATAGAGAGAGCCAATGACATCACGGCATAGACACATAGGGAGAGCCAAAGACATGACGGCATAGACACATAGGGAGAGCCAAAGCCATGACGGCATAGACACAGGTCTGTTAATTTGGTTTCTTCTTGTTTTCCCCCATTTTCTTGGTACTATCTTGTATGTCTATTTTTAGCTGTGCTTCTTTGATTGTACAGACACACGAGTCTTTGTTTAAAGCATGTACGCCATTTTGTATTGTACCTGTCTCGTTTTTCACAGGGCTTTTCAATCTTTGTCGGGTGTCCCTATTATATGAATACGACAGCTTTTACATTCCACCATATACTGGAACAACATAAGGACTCTAACATAGTCGTGTGTATTTCGAACATTTTGCGCTAATTGTCTACACGTGAACATCAGTGACCACAATACCTATCAAAACAGCATAACTTTTGTTTTGAAAGTAACTATCTATAAATGGACAGGGGCTGGCAAGCTACTTGCGCTATGTTAGATGAGGTGTCGTTTGAACGGGGCATATATATACCGTTGTTGTTGCTGTTTTGATTGCAATCATATCAGAAAAAAAAGTTCTAACTCAAAATATTTGTATTGACATCTGATTAATCTGTCCACTTTATTTCGATGTGATCTAACCGCTTCAATTATCAGCTTCAAATTGCCGAAAATCATGGCTTTGGCAAGTAACAATTACTACGGTTTTTATTTCAAGAAAAACAGCAACTGTTGTATCGAACGACTATACTCTTAGCACCCGTCTTTCTCAGCCTTTGTAGTCAGGAGGAGTCTCTAGAATAATTGTCAGGTCTCAGTGACCTTCTAATCGAATAATAATTATATATGCTTTTTTTAGAAATTGATGTTATTTTGTTATATATATATTTATATATATATATAAATATAACAGTTCTGACAGCAATGTTAAATAATAAGGCAACTAAAAGCCGTTCAGGTCAGTTCAAGTAACATCTCACTAGCTAAGGTCGGCTGGCCAGATCAGTTGAATTCTCCAAGGCCGGCTGGCCAGATCAGTTGACATCTCCAAGGCCGGCTGGCGAGTTAAGGTGACATCTCCACAGCGAAGACCGGCTGGTCAGTTCAGGTGACATCTCGAAACGTCGGCTGGGCAGGTGTCATCACCACAGCGAAGATCGGCTAGTCAGTTCAGGTGACACCTGAACGGCTGACTGGCCAGATGTGGTGACATCTCCAAGGCCGGCTGACTATATCAGGTGACATCTCCAAGGCCGGCTGACTAGATCAGGTGAAATCTCCAAGGCCGGCTGACTGGATCAGGTGACATCTCCAAGGTCGTCTAGCCAGATCAGGTGACATCTCCAAGACCGTCTTCTTAGTTCAGGGGACATCTCTACAGCAAAGGCCGGCTGGTCACTTCAGGTGACATCTTCAAGGTTTGCTGGTCACTTCAGGTGACGTCTCCAAGGCTGGCTGGTCAGTTCAGGTGATATCTCCACAGCGAAGGCCAGCTTGTCACTTTATATGACGTCCCCAAGGCTGGCTAGTCTACTTTAGGTGACATCTTCAAGAACGGATGATTACTTCATATGACTTCTCCAAAAGTCAGCTGGCCAGGTGTCATCTTCACAGTGGAGATCGGCTGGTTAGTTCAGGTACCTTCTCAACACCGAAGATCGGCCAGTCAGTGTATGTGCCATGTCCACATCGAAGGTCAGCTGGTTACTTCATGGGACATCTTCAAGGTCGGCTGCAATGGAACCCGAACGTTTTCTGTCTCTTGACTGGCAGTTACTGCCAGTTTCTTCATTTCATGTTATTCTCCCTCTTCCCTAGTGGTAAAACAGCAAAGATAGATATAATGAATGTAGATTGGAGAAGCTCTAGGGGAGTTGTTTACCTTCTGTACGATTGCTTTCAATCTTACCATTCAGTATTGTGTTAAGCAAAGTTGCATATATTTGTATGTGACCAAAAACCACTTAACTATTGGATTTAATTCATCAAATCTCTTTGTACCCGTGATTTCTCGAAGACTGCATTTGATTTGTTGTCGTTTCTTTAAAAAAATGCGCCTCATTCTTCTACATCCACATTTTAAAGTCATCAATTCACTTCTTCAATTGTTTGTTGATTGTCCAAGTTTAAATGCTATAATCCCGCGTGTACATAATACCTAATCATTCTCATTGTGGCTGACATCATTGGATGTTAATATATGACTCATGTTGGTGAAAACAGAATTAATTCCTATTCTCTTCTTCGTTTTCATTTCACATCTTCCATTTTCTGTTTTTATATTTCCAAGATTGGAGAAGCTTTTGAACTGAATCACTAATGATAAATCACGGAGCTGGGTCCCTAGTGATCATTCAAGGAACTAAATCCGTAGTGAAAAATCACGGAGCTGGGTCCCTAGTGATCATTCGAGGAACTAAATCCGTAGTGATAAATCACGGAGCTGGGTCCCTAGTGATCATTCGAGGAACTAAATCCGTAGTGATAAATCACGGAGCTGGGTCCCTAGTGATCATTCGAGGAACTAAATCCTTAGTGATAAATCACGGAGCTGGGTCCCTAGTGATCAATCACGGAACTGGTTCCCTACTGATCATTCGAGGAACTAAACCCATAGTGATAAATCACATAACTGAATTCCTACTAATCAATCACATAACTGAATTCCTACTGATCAATCACGGAACTGGTTTCCTAGTGAACATTAGTGGAATCCTAGAGTTCAGCGGAAATCCGGTTGAGTAACTAGCCTCTGAGCTGTGCGAAACTCCGTGGTTCTAGATCGCACGTGCCCGCCGCTTGTGAGAAGCGTTCTATTATTTATAACACGCCGATGATGGTCGCATCTAATCTATTTCACCTCTCACCTCACCCCCCTTTGCCCCTCACCACCACCCCAAACCAAGCTGAGTGTACGCCAATACCACTGTTTTCGTGTCCTTGTGATTTGCACATAACCTACTATGTGATGTTAAACCTCCTATGTGATATGTTAAACCTACTATGTGATATGTTTAACCTGCTATGTGATATGTTAAACCTACTATATGATATGTTAAACCTACTATATGATATGTTAAACCTACTATGTGATATGTTAAACCTACTATGTGAAATGTTAAACCTACTATGTGATATGTTAAACACTGCGTAGACAAAAAGTGTTTTTTTAAAGCTGTTCTCGTGCGTGTCATGTATAACTTCAGACATGGCGTTGTAAATGAGTCATTAATGTCTTTCTCTGCTTTCCTCTGGGTTTTGTTCATATTATTTGTGAACATGTTCGTTCTTTTACTTGTACAATTATGCGGCAAGTCATGTTCTCTTCGGCTTTGTTTAATCTTAGTACATTTTTGGTTGTTCAACTTTTATCTTCCAAAAAAAACCCATCATTCTTCGTTTTATAATTCTGTAATATGCTGTGACAATAATTGTTTCCTCTGAATATAAACACAGAAAGGGGAGAAAAGAAAGGGTGCCGGTAAGGTAATAAAAGTGACATATATTGTTTGAAAACCTGTTGGTAGATTCACAGAAATGCAAGTCCTATGAATTCATCTTAGTATCAGGGTTTTCCAGTGGTCTCGAGGTAAGGTGTTATCAACGAGTGCTAAAGGTCGTGGGTTCAAATCACGGTGGACACTGGAATTTTTTCACGAGTAAATATCCGGTAAATATTTCCTCTTACCTCTGGGTAGTGAGATCAGACACCCGTGTACAGTGGCGCGCACGTTACAAATACATTAGCAGTTGGAAATAAAAAAGAGAAGGCCTAACATCCGCTGTTCGCGAAAAATTCTAGTGTAAAATGTGCTAAAATTATTCTAGGGATTATTATCACACAGAGAATATGTCGCAAAAAGGGAACTGTGTAACTATAACATCAGGTATTGGTTATGTGGTTAGCGGAGCGGTATAGATGGCGCCTGACAGGTTGGAGGTCTACCTTGATCTAATTTACGCTTCCACTTCCACCAGTCCCAAAAATAGGCGATCGTATATTCCAGGGGCTAACAGAAGCTGGGATTGACCTGGCAAGTCACCAGTGGATTTTCACCTACCAAAAAATATGAAACAATGAAGGTCACACCTCCCCACGATGTCTAACGACATAAATGGACTGAAGATAGATATGTAGATCAGGGTTTTGACGTTTTTTAGCGCCACTTTGCGGAAGGCGAAGATGAATTACACTAAAATGCGTCTAGAAAAAACTTGAAAATAGCATATCTCAACAATAATGAGATCTGATATACTGGAAATATATATTTTTGTTTATTGTAAGATCGACGTTATATTACATTTATTTCAGTAATATGAAGTTATTAGGATGCATTTTAGCTTATTTAAGGAATAGAAAAGAATGAATGTCTTTGCTGGATAGCATTTTATGAATTCTGCAGTAAGTCATAGTGATATCTGGGATAGCTCCCATGTGTTGCACGTGTTTTTACGGAAAATCACTATTATTGCCACGAAAGAGATGCGCCACGAAAGAGATGCGCCACAGATTGACGGTACTACGTAATGTCATAATTATTTTTCAGTTTGTAAAGGAGTAACATACATTTATAGTCTCTTTATTATTTGAATAGAGTTGGGAGTTAAATTTATTTACCTCATAAACATAAGTAATGAAATGCTGTTGCATCCATAATAGTAACAAGAAAGCAAAAAGTAAATTAATGAATGCATGCTTCAATTTATCATGAAGCTTGGAAAATAACATTTGTCGAAAAAGAAAGACTGACAAAAAACAACAACGCATTAGTCATATCATTTTCGTACAACACGCAGCTCGCACTGTAATCCATATATTCTATCTATCTATCTGTCTGTCTGTCTGTCTGTCTGTCTGTCTGTCTGTCTGTCTGTCTGTCTATCTGTCTGTCTGTCTGTCTGTCTGTCCGCCCGCCCGCCCGTCCGTCCGTCCGTCTGTCCGTCCGCCCGTCCGTCCTTCCGTCCTTCCGTCTGTCCGTCCGTCCGTCCATCTTCAGAACACTTATGTCGTTAGACGTCCTGGAGGTGCGATCTTCTTTGTTTCATATTTTTTGGCAGGTGAAAATCCACAGGTAACTTGCATATCAATCCCAGCATCTGTTAGCTCCTGGAATATACGATCGCCTATTTTTGATACTAGTTGAAGTGGAAGCGTAAATTAGAGCAAGGCAGACCCGCAACTTGTCATGCGCAATCTATGCCGCTCCGCTAACCATATAACCAAGACCTGTTGTTATGGTCAAACAGTCCAATTTGTTACGACATATTCTCTGCAGGGCGAGAATCCCTAGAATAATTTGAGTAGATTTTTTATTATAATTTTTCCCGAGCAGCTGCCGTTAGGCCTTCTCCTTTCGATTTTCAACTGCTAAGGTATTTTTAACGTGCGCGCCACTGCACACGGGTGTCTGATCTCACTACTCTGGGATCAGGGGAAATATTTACCGGATGATCCACGTGAAAAAATTCCCAGTGTCTCCACATGGATTTAAACCTGCGACCTCCAGCAGCCGAACACCTTACCTCGAGACCACTGGATCCCCTGATATCCTAATATTATAACTATGAAAGCACATTTATAAAGGAAAAACATAATTCTATAATAAATGACGATACGTCTGCGTCTCTTAATGTGCTACCAATTAACGGAAGTACTGCATAATGTGTTGTATGTATGAACGATACCATTACAATCACAAAGAAAACGTTTGTTTTGGTAAATCTATGCAGTCTACATACTGTGTACGCATAACACAAATAAAGACGTCATGAAAATAGAAGTATATGCAAACATTCAAGTTGATAGGTTACTGAGCTATTAAGAAAATGTATAAATTTCAACAGCACGAATTTATGATTGCACTATAACATGAAATTGCCAGTAAACATATTAGTAAAGCAATTTACCCACCTGCAGCATTTCCTGGCTGGTTACCTACAAGATAAGCTAGGACACCTGGCCTTGAGCATGACGGAATGTCGAGTGTCGACGAGGATAAATGGCGGTCGTGCCTTATCTGAATGCCCCTGGGTGGGATAGATCTGCACAGTGTAACATATTCCGTTGTTAGTTGCCAACTGCAGATATGATCACTTGACAGCAAAAACAGATTGCGCTTGTTTGCTGTCATTATTTGGAAGTGTCAGCAACGAATGGATGAGACGTCCGACATGTTAACGCCTTGTTTTATGTGAAGTGTCTATTGGTAGTGCCAGCCAAATTGAAGATGGGATGACATGTGGTTGATGTTTGCAGTTACTCGTGTTGAGAGTTAACTCCTCTTGGCTCTTGGCGTTTCTTATGGCTCTTCTGCGGCTATTCTTACACCCCGAAGTGTGTTTGATAATGTGTGTCAGGCTCTTCTCGCTGTACTGCAATGAGAGTATCCTCAGTAACTTGACCACTATGGGGATTACACAGTGTCCATCCCCAGCCAGTTGGTCAAACTGTTGTGACACATCCTGTTTCCAGTACCACGAACGAGGATGTTAGCTGAGGTTTAGAGTACCTATGAGACCCTTTATATGCGTCGTTGTTAGGTCCCTGATAGCTAAACTAGAAATAGCCCCATAGCAGACACTGCTGTTGGTTATAAAGTGTAAGAGACTTTACTGTACGAAGCCACAGGGTGGTTATGAGATGAGGTGGTCAGTTTCTTTGTTCGTTGTCTTTCCTTCCAAAACAGTAAGCGAGGTACCCATTTACAGCTGATCGACTGGAGCATACTGGTAACGGTAATTGAACCCCGAGTGGTCCGTCGGACTTTGTGTATGACAAGGACAAGAATAGCACCACTGCTCTACAGACAGCATGTCATAAAAGGCGACTAACTGTATGGCATGGCATAACACCGGCCATAGTTAGGTGGTTTGTTAAGAACAGCATAAATGGCGCCTAACAGGCTGCTAGTCAACTTTGCTCTAGTGTTTGAGTCGTTTAAGATAGACTCGCACATCGGTTTACCACCCTGCGCGGCATTTGTCCCAACGCAGCAGAGTAAATAATCTGCTGGACCCTAACCCGATAAACAGGAAATCCTCCTCCTGCCTACATCCAGCTCACGCCAGAGCTGGGACCTGCACATTAGCACCCACGCCGTAGAAGTAAAGGTCGACTAAGTGGGACCTGCACATTAGCACCCACGCCGTAGAAGTACAGATCGACTAAGTAGGACCTGCACATTAGCATCCACGCCGTAGAAGTACAGGTAGACTAAGTGGGACCTGCACATAAGCACCCACGCCGTAGAAGTACAGGTCGACTAAGTGGGACCTGCACATTAGCATCCACGCCGTAAAAGTACAGGTAGACTAAGTGGGACCTGCACATTAGCACCCACACCGTAGAAGTACAGGTCGACTAAGTGGGACCTGCACATTAGCACCCACGCCGTAGAAGTACGGATCGACTAAGTGGAACCTGCACATTAGCACCCACGCCGTAGAAGTACAGGTCGACTAAGTGGGACCTGCACATTAGCACCCACGCCGTAGAAGTACAGGTCGACTAAGTGGGACCAGCACATTAGCACCCACACTGTAGAAGTACAGGTCGACTAAGTGGGACCTGCACATTAGCACCCACGGCGTAGAAGTACAGGTCGACTAAGTGGGACCTGCACATTAGCACCCACGACGTAGAAGTACAGATCGACTAAGTGGGACCTGCACATTAGCATCCATGCCGTAGAAGTACAGGTCGACTAAGTCGGACCTGCACATTAGCACCCACGCCGTTGAAGTACAGGTCGACTAAGTGGGACCTGCACATTAGCACCCACGCCATAGAAGCACAGGTCGACTAAGTGGGACTTGTAAATTCGTACCCACGCAGTAGAAGTACAGGTCGACTAAGTGGGACCTGCACATTAGCACCCACGCCGTAGAAGTACAGGTCGACTAAGTGGGACCTGCACATTAGCACCCACGCCGTTGAAGTACAGTTCGACTAAGTGGGACCTGCACATTAGCACCCACGCTGTAGAAGTACAGGTCGACTAAGGGGGACCTGCACATTAGCACCCACGACGTAGAAGTACAGGTCGAGTAGTGGGACCTGCACATTAGCAACCACGCCGTAGAAGTACAGGTCGACTAAGTGGGACCTGCACATTAGCACCCACGCCGTAGAAGTACAGGTCGACTAAGTGGGACCTGCACATTAGCATCCACGCCGTAGAAGTACAGGTCGACTAAGTGGGACCTGCACATTAGCAACCACGCCGTAGAAGTACAGGTCGACTAAGTTGGACCTGCACATTAGCACCCACGCCGTAGAAGTACAGGTCGACTAAGTGGGACCTGCACATTAGCAACCACGCCGTAGAAGTACAGGTCGACTAAGTTGGACCTGCACATTAGCACCCACGCCGTAGAAGTACAGGTCGACTAAGTGGGACCTACACATTAGCATCCATGCCGTAGAGGTACAGGTCGACTAAGAGGGACCTGCACATTAGCACCCACGCCGTAGAAGTACAGGTCGACTAAGTGGGACCTGCACAATAGCACCCACGCCGTAGAAGTGAGGCCGACTAAGTTGGACCTGCACATTAGGAACCACGCCGTACAAGTACAGGTCGACTAAGTGGGACCTGCACATTAGCACCCACGCCGTAGAAGTACAGGTCGACTAAGTGGGACCTGCACATTAGCACCCACGCCGTAGAAGTACAGGTCGACTAAGTGGGACCTGCACATTAGCACCCACGCCGTAGAAGTACAGGTCGACTAAGTGGGACCTGCACATTAGCACCCACGCCGTAGAAGTACAGGTCGACTAAGTGGGACCTGCACATTAGCACCTATTCCGTAGAAGTACAGGTCGACTAAGTGGGACCTGCACATTAGCACCCACGCCGTAGAAGTACAGGTCGACTAAGTGGGACCTGCACATTAGCACCCACGCCGTAGAAGTACAGGTCGACTAAGTGGGACCTGCACATTAGCACCCACGCCGTAGAAGTACAGGTCGACTAAGTGGGACCTGCACATTAGCAACCACGCCGTAGAAGTACAGGTCGACTAAGTTGGACCTGCACATTAGCACCCACGCCGTAGAAGTACAGGTCGACTAAGTGGGACCTGCACATTAGCATCCATGCCGTAGAAGTATAGGTCGACTAAGTGGGACCTGCACATTAGCACCCACGCCGTAGAAGTACAGGTCGACTAAGTGGGACCTGCACAATAGCAACCACGCCGTAGAAGTGAGGCCGACTAAGTTGGATCTGCACATTAGGAACCACGCCGTACAAGTACAGGTCGACTAAGTGGGACCTGCACATTAGCACCCACGCCGTAGAAGTACAGGTCGACTAAGTTGGACTGCACATTAGCACCCACGCCGTAGAAGTACAGGTCGACTAAGTGGGACCTGCACATTAGCAGCAAGACCGTAGAAGTACAGGTCGACTAAGTGGGACCTGCGCATTAGCATCCACGCCATAGAAGTATAGGTCGACTAAGTGGGACCTGCACATTAGCACCCACGCCGTAGAAGTACAGGTCGACTAAGTGGGACCTGCACAATAGCACCCACGCCGTAGAAGTGAGGTCGACTAAGTGGGACCTGCACATTAGGAAACACTCCGTAGAAGTACAGGTCGACTAAGTGGGACCTGCATATTAGCACCCACGCCGTAGAAGTACAGGTCGACTAAGTGGGACCTGCACATTAGCATCCATGCCGTAGAAGTACAGGTCGACTAAGTTGGACCTGCACATTAGCATCCACGCCGTAGAAGTACAGGTCGACTAAGTGGGACCTGCACATTAGCACTCACGCCGTAGAAGTACTGGTCGACTAAGTGGAACCTGCACAATAGCACCCACGCCGTAGAAGTGAGGTCGACTAAGTGGGACCAGCACATTAGGAACCACGCCGTAGAAGTACAGGTCGACTAAGTGGGACCTGCACATTAGCACCCACGCCGTAGAAGTACAGGTCGACTAAGTGGGACCTGCACATTAGCACCCAGACCGTAGAAGTACAGGTCGACTAAGTGGGACCTGCGCATTAGCATCCACGCCATAGAAGTACAGGTCGACTAAGTGGGACCTGCACATTAGCACCCACGCCGTAGAAGTACAGGTCGACTAAGTGGGACCTGCACAATAGCACACACGCCGTAGAAGTGCAGTCGACTAAGTGGGACCTGCACATTAGGAACCACTCCGTAGAAGTACAGGTCGACTAAGTGGGACCTGCACATTAGCACCCATGCCGTAGAAGTACAGGTCGACTAAGTGGGACCTGCACATTAGCATCCATGCCGTAGAAGTACAGGTCGACTAAGTTGGACCTGCACATTAGCATCCACGCCGTAGAAGTACAGTTCGACTAAGTGGGACCTGCACATTAGCACCCACGCCGTAGAAGTACAGTTCGACTAAGTGGGACCTGCACATTAGCACCCACGCCGTAGAAGTACAGGTCGACTACATGGGACCTGCACAATAGCACCCACGCCGTAGAATTGAGGTCGACTAAGTGGGACCTGCACATTAGCATCCACGCCGTAGAAGTACAGGTCGACTAAGTGGGACCTGCACATTGGCACCCACGCCGTAGAAGTACAGGTCGACTAAGTGGGACCTGCACATTAGCATCCACGCCGTAGAAGTACAGGTCGACTAAGCGGGACCTGCACATTAGCACCCACGCCGTAGAAGTACAGGTCGACTAAGTGGGACCTGCACATTAGCACCCACGCTGTAGAAGTACAGGTCGACTAAGTGGAACCTACACATTAGCACCCACGCCGTAGAAGTACAGGTCGACTAAGTGGGACCTGCACATTAGCACCCACGCCGTAGAAGTACAGGTCAACTAAGTGGTCCCTGCACATTAGCAACCACGCCGTAGAAGTACAGGTCGACTAAGTTGGACCTGCACATTAGCACCCACGCCGTAGAAGTACAGGTCGACTAAGTGGGACCTGCACATTAGCAACCACGCCGTAGAAGTACAGGTCGACTAAGTTGGACCTGCACATTAGCACCCACGCCGTAGAAGTACAGGTCGACTAAGTGGGACCTACACATTAGCATCCATGCCGTAGAAGTACAGGTCGACTAAGAGGGACCTGCACATTAGCACCCACGCCGTAGAAGTACAGGTCGACTAAGTGGGACCTGCACAATAGCACCCACGCCGTAGAAGTGAGGCCGACTAAGTTGGACCTGCACATTAGGAACCACGCCGTACAAGTACAGGTCGACTAAGTGGGACCTGCACATTAGCACCCACGCCGTAGAAGTACAGGTCGACTAAGTGGGACCTGCACATTAGCACCCACGCCGTAGAAGTACAGGTCGACTAAGTGGGACCTGCACATTAGCACCCACGCAGTAGAAGTACAGGTCGACTAAGTGGGACCTGCACATTAGCACCCACGCCGTAGAAGTACAGGTCGACTAAGTGGGACCTGCACATTAGCACCTATTCCGTAGAAGTACAGGTCGACTAAATGGGACCTGCACATTAGCACCCACGCCGTAGAAGTACAGGTCGACTAAGTGGGACCTGCACATTAGCACCCACGCCGTAGAAGTACAGGTCGACTAAGTGGGACCTGCACATTAGCACCCACGCCGTAGAAGTACAGGTCGACTAAGTGGGACCTGCACATTAGCAACCACGCCGTAGAAGTACAGGTCGACTAAGTTGGACCTGCACATTAGCACCCACGCCGTAGAAGTACAGGTCGACTAAGTGGGACCTGCACATTAGCATCCATGCCGTAGAAGTATAGGTCGACTAAGTGGGACCTGCACATTAGCACCCACGCCGTAGAAGTACAGGTCGACTAAGTGGGACCTGCACAATAGCAACCACGCCGTAGAAGTGAGGCCGACTAAGTTGGATCTGCACATTAGGAACCACGCCGTACAAGTACAGGTCGACTAAGTGGGACCTGCACATTAGCACCCACGCCGTAGAAGTACAGGTCGACTAAGTTGGACCTGCACATTAGCACCCACGCCGTAGAAGTACAGGTCGACTAAGTGGGACCTGCACATTAGCAGCAAGACCGTAGAAGTACAGGTCGACTAAGTGGGACCTGCGCATTAGCATCCACGCCATAGAAGTACAGGTCGACTAAGTGGGACCTGCACATTAGCACCCACGCCGTAGAAGTACAGGTCGACTAAGTGGGACCTGCACAATAGCACCCACGCCGTACAAGTGAGGTCGACTAAGTGGGACCTGCACATTAGGAAACACTCCGTAGAAGTACAGGTCGACTAAGTGGGACCTGCATATTAGCACCCACGCCGTAGAAGTACAGGTCGACTAAGTAGGACCTGCACATTAGCATCCATGCCGTAGAAGTACAGGTCGACTAAGTTGGACCTGCACATTAGCATCCATGCCGTAGAAGTACAGGTCGACTAAGTGGGACCTGCACATTAGCACTCACGCCGTAGAAGTACTGGTCGACTAAGTGGAACCTGCACAATAGCACCCACGCCGTAGAAGTGAGGTCGACTAAGTGGGACCAGCACATTAGGAACCACGCCGTAGAAGTACAGGTCGACTAAGTGGGACCTGCACATTAGCACCCACGCCGTAGAAGTACAGGTCGACTAAGTGGGACCTGCACATTAGCACCCAGACCGTAGAAGTACAGGTCGACTAAGTGGGACCTGCGCATTAGCATCCACGCCATAGAAGTACAGGTCGACTAAGTGGGACCTGCACATTAGCACCCACGCCGTAGAAGTACAGGTCGACTAAGTGGGACCTGCACAATAGCACACACGCCGTATAAGTGCAGTCGACTAAGTGGGACCTGCACATTAGGAACCACTCCGTAGAAGTACAGGTCGAGTAAGTGGGACCTGCACATTAGCACCCATGCCGTAGAAGTACAGGTCGACTAAGTGGGACCTGCACATTAGCATCCATGCCGTAGAAGTACAGGTCGACTAAGTTGGATCTGCACATTAGCACCCACGCCGTAGAAGTACAGGTCGACTAAGTGGGACCTGCACATTAGCACCCATGCCGTAGAAGTACAGGTCGACCAAGTGGGAACTGCACATTAGCACCCACGCCGTAGAAGTACAGGTCGACTAAGTGGGACCTGCACATTAGCATTCACGCCATAGAAGTACAGGTCGACTAAGTGGGACCTGCACATTAGCACCCACGCCGTAGACGTGAGGTCGACTAAGTGGGACCTGCACATTAGGAACCACCCCGTAGAAGTACAGGTCGACTAAGTGGGACCTGCACATTAGCTCCCACGCCGTAGACGTACAGGTCGACTAAGTGGGACCTGCACATTAGCATCCACGCCGTAGAAGTACAGGTCGACTAAGTGGGACCTGCACATTAGCACCCACGCCGTAGAAGTACAGGTCGACTAAGTGGGACCTGCACATCAGCACCACCCCGTAGAAGTACCGGTCGACTTAGACTAAGACCTCTACTGTCAAATATTGCCATCAAACATAATGAACATGGAAGACAGATTTTTAATCCTGTATGCACACTACACATATGAAATTACATATGATACAGAACGATCGATTGAGCCTGTTTCGTCTAGAAAACTACATGTCTATAATTGGGTATCTTCACTCAATGACGAGTATGCTACTGTTCTTAAGGGAACAGACCACAGTTCAGCACATCATTTGATCTCAAATAGAAACCAATTACCCGTCCAATAAACTCGATTTTAATCTTCTATAAAAAAAAGGTGTCAAAATCAACGCTCTATTTCTTATTGGCCTCAACTTGTTATCCACTCTGCTGCATACCTGTGAGACATGGACAGTGTATAGCAGACATGCCAGACAGCTCAATCGATTTCACTTGAGCTGTCTGCGTAGGCTGCTCAGGATCAGGTGGCAGGACAAAGTGCCGAACTATGAAATTATTAGTAGTACTAGCATGTTGAACATCCAGACACTTCTGCATATAGCTTAGCTAAGATAGATCGGATATGTTGTGTGCATGCCAGATGAGCATACCGAAGCAGCTGTTATACGACGAGCTCTCAACAGGCATTCGCTCACAGAATGGGACAGAAGAAACTCTGCGGAACATCGTTAAAAGTGCCTCTTAAAATGTGTCAATATTGAGGTCACCTCCTGGGAGATGCTTGCACAGAACCATACTACCTGGCGCGTCAGTTTTACCGAAGATGTTCAGATCGCAGAGAGTATAGGCATGCCGGAGGCTCAGTGAAAGCTTGCTGCTCGAAAAAATAAAACGCACGACCATTGCACAGCCGGCTCCCCACATGTATGCCCTGAATGCGACAGGGCATGCCGTTCCAGAATGGAATTTTACAGCCATAAGAGAAGACATTTCGCAGCAATAGTCAGCTTCTGTCACTATCTTCGCTTGCGATGGACAACTATTATGTTTACTATTAACACGCCCAATACATTGTGTTCAGAAACCGTAATTATTATTTTCTTAAATGCATTATTTAATTATTGTTCTAAATGTATACTATTAAATCTTAGTTATAAAGAAATTGTACATGAGTGACACAAAGATATATCTCCGCCAGGGAAATAGAACCATTTTTTCACGCACAAAATTCGGTGGTAAATATAAATGAGGCCATTTCTTTCTCTCTTCATTGTGTCATTATTTGTTGGAAATATATAATCACAAACCCATAACTCGTGGTTGTTTAGACCCCTTCAACCCTCCTATTTCTGGTTCCTTCAACAACATTCGTAAAAACGTGCAGAAATATAGCATAGATAATTGTCTAAATTCTCTCAACCCGCTCAGTTCTTCCCCCTACTCAATCCGCCTATCTCTACCATACCCCAACCGCCCATTCCTCCGCCATCTCTTCCCCACTCAACCTCCCCAAATCTCTAATAAGTTGTGCAGTACATTCAATTAAAATTGTGTCTTGAAGGTACAATAAAAAACCTATAGGCTAAGTTCGAAGAACGATGTTTACTGCTTTCCGCAGACTGTGAGGGCCACAAATGTAAAGGTCACATGGAGTCTCACGTATGCGCAATTTGGCCAAGTAAATTTGTTCATTAGGTCACCATTTTTCTAATATGCCGGCAAACAATAAATATAATCATATGCCCATAACGCGAGAATGAAGTAACACAGGAATTTGAATTAAGTTGCACAGATCTACAAATCGACCTTATGGAAAGAATAGTTGCACTCCGCGTGAGATCTTGGACATGACAACCGAGGCGAATATGTCCAGGACTGCCTCAAGGGTCTCCGCTCTCACCAGTGTTGTTCTTCAATATCTACACAGTAAACGTGGCCAGCATTCAACCCACGGCGAACTTTTACATTTGCAGGACTGGCTCAGACAGGCATGTGTTGGTCAAAGACATCCAGGACACCTTACAGGCTATCTCACAGTGGTGTGAGAGCTTCAGCGCTCAGTTCAATCCAATCAGGTTCTGTGTGGGGTGGTGCTCTTTGAGCAACTCTATAGTAATGGCTGAACTCCCGGGCATTACATTTGAAGGATGCACTATTGACAGGTGCGACGGGTTGAAATACTTCGAAGTGACGTTTGATCGCAGTCTCTTATATAATGTCCATGTTGACCAGACCTTACAAAGATGTAAGCGAGGGCTAGCAGCTCTCAAGACTACGGCTGCTGTCAACGTGGAACAGAATCTACTGTTCATCCTACTTTGTAGTGTGTGCTATCGATTACGGACTAGGCATCCTGACACTTAAAATATATAAACAGGATGGCTGAGGTACGCCCGGATAGCAGTTGTTGAGGCCTCAAACCTCTAATGGTTGGCATGGATCTACTGTCCTGGTCATGCTGAGGTTCAGGGCAACGAAGGAGCTGACATCTTGGTTTCACATGCTCCCATCACAGACACGTAAGTGGTGGATAGGATTGACATACTGAAATCAATCAAATGCCATTTTTTGTATGAGGAGACCGATATATATGACCCAGTTATCCACAGACTGCGAAGTTTTGGTATCAAACGAGGTTGGAGCGGAGTGGAGCGCATGAGAGGACGAAGAAAGAAAATGTACAACCAACTAGCTTCAGGGACCATCAGCGTCCAAAACCTGTACAATTTGATGAGAGACTGGGCACCTATGGGTATGAGTGGAGTGCAGCGACATAGCATTTTTAGAAACAGAAACAAATCGACCATATAATGACCAGCGACAATTTCAGTTCATCTTGTCTTTGTGTTGGCGAGTTATGACGTCTTCAGCCAAATATACAGACTGAGTTCCGTAGTATTCTTCCATTTGACGGCTTAGGTAATGAAGGGTAACGTAAGAGCGGAATCGATAGGTTAGAGAATAATAAGTTGCTAGGTACTTTTGGGATGCTGGTATCTTGTAGTTGTAATTTTTGTATGTGTTTTACTTAATGGTATTGCTAGTTCAATGAAGCACCCTCTTCAGTCACCAAGAACAACAGGCTTATAATGCTAGACTGCTACAGTCATCATCATAGTTGTCTCAGTCTCTATAGACCATGCACGTTGCGCCCTGGAAGTTTTCTCCAGCTCTGTCTCCTGTATTTCGACACTGTCTGCTGTGGCTGTAAAGGCCGATCCCTGCCACAGTTCGTACAACCATACTGAGGAGGCTGGCTTGCCTGGCTGTTCCTTGATCTCTTCAGTGTTTCTATTTTCTCTGCCGCCAGAAGACCTCTACTAGCGTCAGCAGCCAATATGCCCCCTCCAACTGACTGTCTCCAGATAGCTCGATCCTGAGCAATTTCTTCCCATCCCTCGGATGGGACGTCACATGACTTCATGTCCCTCTTGCATACGTCCGTGAATCGAAGTGTAGGGCGGCCGATTCTTCTAACACCAATGGTTAGCTGTCCATAAAGAATATCCTCTGGCAGCCTCTCGTCTTCCATGCGATAAACATGTCCCAACCACCGTAGATGTCAAATACATGCTGTAAGTGTTTGCTCTCTGTAAGACCGTATTATGTGACACTCTCTCTTGCCACTCAATCCCCAATATAAGCCGTAGACACCATATATACTGGATTAATGGATGACCCGTTCTTCAGCGGTGGTTACACCGTTGCGGGTCCCAACTTCTCATCCAACGGTTTCTGTCGTTGGCCACGGTGGACCAGTGGAGAATGTCGTATATCTGTGGCATCGTAAATGTTGTTGCGGGATGCAAGAGACTCGGACCAACGTGTTGGGGGTTGTCCCCGTGGTCGTTTCTTATCTCTAGGGTACCATATTGTTGTCGCTGTGCTCTAACGATCGTCCGTTCTTTGCAGTAAGTGCCCCCAGCGATGTTTCATGTTGTCTTCATATAAACAACTGCATCTTTTCACTAGGGACAACTGACATATTCGAGTTGGGAAGACTTTTTGCGCGCTGGCTATGACGCGTGAGGATGACCATGCGTCTCTTGAGGGAGGCCTGGGTCACTCTGAGTTGGGACTCCATCTCTTTCGTGAGTGATAATGTTTCCGCCGCAAAACATATTGCAGGTAGTGCTGTGGAGTTGAATAGAGCGGTGCGCAGGCTTTGGTCGTGGATGTTGTCCAGTACCGGCTTTATCGAAGAGAAAGCCGTCCACCTCGCGAGACGCCGTCTTGTCAACTCTGGGTTCAAGTCGTTCTGCATGTTGAGCAGAAGTAGATGTACTCGTCTACATCGTCGAGTCTAGGAAGACGGGGTCGCGGAAGCACATCGATTGCGCATGACTTTCGTCTTGGACGTCTTCACTTCGAGTCCCGCTTTCCTTTCCACTTGGTGGAGCGCTGCTAGTGTTTTCATTGGCGCTTATGGCTACCACCGTGATAAACAACAGGTCATCTATGTACATATACATACGGACAACTGAGATGCTAGTCCAGTCAGGCACTAGTCGCGTCATGGGCAGGTACAATACACTGACAAAGACCACAATCTCTCTTCCATGTAGCGTTCACTTGAAACAGGCAAGGCAGCCTGGCTGACGAGATGTGGATCGATGCGATCCCCGCATTAGGCAGCGCCACGTAGATGAAGCCAAGCATAGCACAACCGCCTGGAGGACCACGGTCCACCTTCATCAGCATACTCTGGATGTGAGAAGAGCTACTACAACCCGCCACTTAACGTAGTTTTCAGGACGCACAAAAAGTAAACCTGCGCATTGTGGGCATTAAACAACAACATACAACACATATAACATACACACAGTGAATTTTGATCGCCGGCCTCGACAGTGATTTAGCGAGTAAAATGAATACTGCTGTTGACCTTAGCACGCGTTATAAGTCTGAAACATGACTAAGAACGGCTGTACATGGATGGTGTATCAAAAGCTAATGCTTGAGATTTTGCATGGTGTCACCTTCATCCTTCACAAGGTTAAAAGAAAACTGTTCAGACGTAGGTAGATACTACTGTTCAGACGTATGTAGATACCACTGGTCAGACGTAGGTAGATACCACTGTTCAGACGTATGTAGATACCACTGTTCAGACGTAGGTAGATACCACTGTTCAGACGTATGTAGATACCACTGTTCAGACGTAGGTAGATACAACTGTTCAGACGTAGGTAGATACCACAGTTCAGACTTAGGTAGATACCACTGTTCAGACGTATGTAGATGCCACTGTTCAGACGTATATCTATATACCACTGTTCAGACGTATGTAGAAGCCACTGTTTAGACGTATATCTATATACCACTGTTCAGACGTAGGTAGATACCACTGTTCAGACCTAGATATGTTCCACTGGAAACAGGATGACGTACACAATTAAGCGTGACGCGTGCTGTTGAAGCCGTGGCGTAGTCTCTGAGCGTTAGTGTAGATATGCCTGGGCCTTCTGTCGTGTCATGTCACGTTCGCCCTTCCCCTACCTCCCTCTCTCACAAAGGTATTACATGACATCTCAGGATTACTGGCTGAAACACGAGCAGTTGTTACATGCTCGGCATGGCTGGTCTATGATTCTTGAAGATTACTGTCAGTCTACACCTCGCGTTGCTGGTCTAGATTGGCTGAATGGTTTCGATGAAAGCCTTCTGACAAAGAGGGCAGAGAATCAAATCCAATGTCGAACGAGATTTTAAAAAAAAAAAACTTGCACGATGAAGTGGCACCATGAACTAACACAGTGAATGGTTCATTCCCTTCTAATGTATGACAATTGTTGGCTTCATTTATATTTACCACCGAATTGTGTGCGTGAAAAAATTTTTCTTTTTCCCTGGCGGAGATATATCTATGTGTCACTCATGTACAATTTCTTTATAACTAAGATTTAATAGTATACATTTAGAACAATAATTAAATAATGCATTTAAGAAAATAATAATTACGGTTTCTGAACACAATGTATTGGGCGTGTTAATAGTAAACATAATAGTTGTCCATCGCAAGCGAAGATAGTGACAGAAGCTGACTATTGCTGAGAAATGTGTTCTCTTATGGCTGTAAAATTCCATTCTGGAACGGCATGCCCTGTCGCATTCAGGGCGTACATGTGGGGAGCCGGCTGTGCAATGGTCGTGCGTTTTATTTTTTCGAGCAGCAAGCTGTCACTGAGCCTCCGGCAAGCCTATACTCTCTGCGATCTGAGCATATTCGGTAAAACTAACGCGCCAGGTAGTATGGTTCTGTGCAAGCATCTCCCAGGAGGTGACCTCAATATTGATACATTTTAAGAGGCACTTTCAACGATGTTCCGCAGTCTCTTCTGTCCCAATTCCGTGAGTGTATGCCCGTTGCAAGCATCGCTTTGCCTCACATAGTGTCATTTTTCGGGGGATGCTTGGCTTCATTTGTATAAACCCAGTGAAGATATCAAACCAATGTCAACTAAACTACCTCTCCTGATCATGTCTGCTCATATTCCTCAGAAATGAAACTGCAATAACATGACCGTTTCAGGTCAGGTCATCCCGTAACCGGTGAGGTCGTTGGGGCACACATGAAGACATTCTCACAACCCCACGTCACCGTTCTCTGTCAGCGCCCGTTGCCTGCGCCTTTTCTGGTCGGAATTGGTCAATTCTTTTATGTTGTCCCCCCACCACTTTTTGAGCCGGCGTCTTCGTCGTCTGCTTTGCACCTTTCCGTGGAGAAGCGTATTTGCAAGATAATTTGATCTCGATATGGGACCGTATCAAGCGAGTTTCCTACTTTTGACAGTTGTCAAGAGGTTTTCAAAAGGCCCTATTGCTGTAGTAATTCTATCTCGTATTTCCTCATTTGTAACTCGATGTTTGTACGTGACGTTTAAAAGTCATCTCATCTCCAAGGCCTGTATCCTTCGCTGGAGGTCAACTGTAACTGTTCATATCTCACAAGCATAGATGAACATTGACAGGACCAGTGTACGAATTAATCTGATTTTCGTGCATAGTGCTAACCGTTTATCTTGCCAGATTTTGTTAAACCGTGCAAGTGCCGCTATTGTCCGTGCTATTCTGGCCAACACCTCACATTTTGATCCTTTATCACTGACAATCGACCCCAGTTTAAAACGGTCAACCACTTCGAGTTCCTGACCATTAGCTTTCAAAGAAAATTACCGTTTGGAAGTATACAAATACTCACATTCCCGACGCTATATCAACATCACTCATTACCCGCCCTTTCAAGTAGTCTCACTCTAAACAACATTGACTGCACTCACCACCACAACCCTGAAATCTGACCTCAACCATGTCTACATTTCTCCCACTCCTCACTCACCACCCGTTTATCTTACCGCCCGTGCTCTATATCCGGCGACTGTTTTCTATCTCTGCTCCAAGTGGTGCACCATCTCACCCCCGTCGCATTATATCATAGGAAAACTAGGCTAGAGACGGCATTTCCTTGGGAATATGGACCGCGTTCAACTGCGGTTACCAGACCGTCAGTGACAATAACAATACACAACACTATCTCCAGGCAGGCTGCACGTACGGTAGCACAATATTGCTGGTTACAGTTGGACCGAGCGAGCAGTCGATGCCTTATCATTATCTAAGTGTCGCTACTCTTACACCTTGTCTTACGTAACATTGTGTTTACTATCTTAACCAGCTGTTTGCTCGTTAGATATCAAGCAATTGGACACAACCAAATCGCATCATGAGCACAGACAATACAATGAGCCGCAACAATGCCTTCAATGGGCACAACACAACAGAAACCAGCCCAGCACCCATATCAAATTAGCTGTTAATCCGGCGCCTCCCTCTGATCAGACATTGATCAGATCAGCCAATCAGTTTGAGAAGAGAGACCAGCAATATGAAGCGGCCTGCTCAATTTGATATGCAGAATTGTAACGGTTATAATGCTCCCAGGCGTTAGAGATGCTGATACGATCTTCGACATCACAATTTGACTATCTGAACCTCTTAGTTGTGAAAGCATCAGTTAGTTTTGTTAATCATCTAGTCTTCCATGTAAGGCCGTCAACACATTTTCGGTACTTATCACTTTTTCCCCTTTTCCCCATTCCAACTCTGTCCACTTTTTTTTATTGACCATCCTTTTTTCTGTACGTCCACTATATATGGGTTTAATCAAACACACCTGCTTCAAAATGGAATAACCACCTTCCAATACTGCCTAACCTTAGTTTAGTTCTATACAAAATGTCATCTGAATACATATAGCTTAATTATGTGAAACTAAATACTCAACGTTACAAGTTTCAACTCGATGTTGAGTACAGTTCAAGCAGTTTTAACTGCATATCTTGTAGGAAGTAAAACATTGAAGGTCATTAATAATTTAGATATTCCCAAAATATTCAGTGGGGTTCCTAACTTTCAGGCGGGCACAAGAATTTTTAAAAATATTAAACAGTCAAGCACAAATGAAAGTTTTGACAATTAATTAGACGAAACAATTAAATGACAATAAATAAGTAGAGAAACTTGATCATGAAAGCCCAATATTATCGACGATAAACTTTGAATAACTTTATTAAAACTGATCATTTCTGTTTTTGGAATGTCTTGATCTTCTTTTTCTTCTTCGTATACTGTCAGACGTCAACTTGAGTTTGTTCGAAGAAAGCAGCTGTCATCCTGAGGCTGCCGACACTGCCATAGAGCTTGTCTAGTGTTGCCACTGGTGATGGCCACATGTGCTGTCTCTGGTCCTCGTATGTCGGGCAATTTTGCAGCAGATGTTCAGCGGTCATTTTCTCTGTACCACAGGTGCATTCATTAGTGCCACCTATATTCAGTTTATTGAATAGATGGTAACTCATTCTGTTGTGGCCTATGTGGAGTCTGAAGACCACGACCTGCTCGTTTCTGTTCAACTGGTAATAGGCATCATTTTTTGTGTAGCCAGTATGTTCTGTGTCCCATTTGGCCATGTATCTGGCCCTAATAGACCTTTTGGACTCCTCGTAGGTCACACTAGAATCTGGTTGTGGTAGTCTTGCACCTTCTTTTGCCAGTCTGTCTGCCTCCTCGTTGCCTTTGATGTTACAGTGGGATGGAAACCACTGTACCACTACTCTTTTTGGTGCGGACTACTGGCATAGTTGACAGAGTACTGCTCTTAAATCATTAAGTTCAGTATTTTTCTGGCGTTTTAGTGCTGTAACCACGGCCAGGGCACCTGTAAACAGGACTATCTGGCTTTCATTGCTTTCACCTGTGAGCATTGCTTTTACTGCAGCCTTCAGTGCCTCTGCCTCGCTTTGATATTGCTTGAGAATTTTCCAGTTGCCACTGACAGTGTTATTTCTCTACCATTTGCTCAGCAATACCCCTCCTCCTCCGTTCTGTGTTGTGTTTGTTACAGAACCGTTGGTGTATGCATGGGTCCAGTCCATGCTTAGGTAGTTTTCCGCTATGTACCTCAGGGTTATGTATCGTCTTCCTTTTTCAGTCTGGCTGTTCTTGTTTCCAATACCTGGTATGTTTTCTACCACCTCCGGAATTATATGCTGCTTCCGTGTGGGTTTGCGTACTGTAGGGATGGGTTTTGGTGTTGTTATGGTGTTCATAGGGTCTTCGCTCATCTTTGCTTTGGCTATTTCTGCAAAGTTTCTCCGCTTTAGTTTCCCTTTCCAAATCTATTTAGTCTCTGATGCATTGGATGGTCTGTCAGTCTTCTGAGTTTCTCTGCTTGCTGTTGGGCTCTGCAGTGTCTTCTGTCGGTCATGGATTGCAGATTTGTTATCTTTTCTAGCTCTACAATTGGCGTTGACTTCATGCCTCCTATTATAACTCTCATGGCTTGGTTTTGGAGTTTGCTAATTTTATCAAAGTTCGCCTTTGCTGCTGTTACCCATGCTGCAATGCCGTACTCGAGAACTGGTCTCACTCTTCCAGTGTACAGCTTCTTTAGTATTCTTTCGTCTGCTCCCCAGCTTGTGCTAGCAAGTTTCCTCATGATTGCCATTCTTTGTCTGGCTCTTATTCGGTTTCTCTCGATCTGACTTTTCCATGTCATACGCCGATCAAATGTGACGCCCAAGTAGTTTGGGTTGTCGTTTGGCCGCAGATATTTGCCGTTAAGACTTATTTTGGTGTTCTGTGGTTTATTTGAAAGCGAGAATATCGTACATGTTGGTTTTTCCTCATTTATTTTTACGAGCCATGATTTCGCCCACTCCTCCAACGATGCTAGGGCCTGCTGCATCCGATTTTTTGCTTCGGTGAGAATTTTTTCAGATGTCCACATAGCCAGATCGTCTGCAAACATGGAGCTGTGGACTCTTCTTGGTATATTCTCTATGATGTTGTTTATATACACCAGAAAATGTGTGGGTGACAGTACTCCTCCTTGGGGTACTCCTTGCTCCAGTGTCACCTTTTTTTCTCATCTGCCCTTGTACTTGAACTCTTTCTGTTCTGTTTTCGAGGTAGTGGCTGATGCATCTGTACATTTTTCCAGATACTTCACTTCTTCGTAGCTTGACTAAGTCCCTCTTTCCACACTTTGTCTAATGCCTTCTCTAGATCCACCGAAACCGCTACTGTAAGCTTTTTCTCTTGGTAAGCATCCTCTATTTCCTGTGCTATTAGAGTGATCTGGTCCTCAGTGGATCTAAATCCTGCTTGCTGTGGAATTAATATGTGTTTTGCTTCTAGCTGCCACATGAGTCTGGTGTTTATTATACGTTTCATCAGTTTACATACACAGCTCAGTAGACTGATAAGCCTGTATCCATTTGTATATGTTCTATCTTTTTCTTTCGTTGTACAGCATCTTTCCATGCCTGCGGTACAATGTCCCTTTTCCAGCTTTGGTTCAGGACTGACAGTAACTTCCTCTTTGCTGTTTGGCCCAACCCCATCAGCATTTCATTTGTTACCTAAACTTTTCCGGGCGATTTCTTTTTCTTTAAAGTTCTCATGGCCTCATTCATTTCATTCATTGTTAGTTCTGCCATCATGTGCTTCTCTGGTGCCATCTTGATGTTGTCGTGGCTCTTTTGTTCTTCACTTATGTCTGTATGCCTGTATGTAGGGACATCAATGTGGTTTGCTCTGGCATAACGTTCTATAAAAGCGTTTGCTGCTTTTTTTCCCAGTAAGCATGTTGTCACCCTCCTTGATGGTAATTTGTTTATTTGATGGTGGGAATGTCTTGATCAATTTGTAAGTGAGTGAGATTTGCTATGTGGACGTTCATTGCCGACTGATGTATCCATCCACATTTATCCCCCCCCCCCCCAATCCTAATCCGCCCCCCCTCCTCCCCCGATTCTATACGTTAAGTACCTTAAATAGACGGTAAAAGAAATATATATCAAAGTCTTTATAGATATACCTGTTTTTAAATACTAATAGATCTAATATAGAAGTATCTAATAGATAAAAGTCTTTGCATACCTCAAGCACATTATATACGTTTGATGTATACTTCAAGCATTATATACGTGTATGTGTGTGTCTGTGTGTGTGCGTGTTTTTTTAAATACTTGAAGTACGTCATAAATTTAAGTACGTCAGAATCAACCCCTTTTATTTAAATAAACTAGTACTTTATCACACCAAGGCCTTTGACACGGTAAAACATCAAAATATGTGAAGAATCATAAAGGAAATGGGGTTTCCCTTGCATATAGTCCATCTCATTGAAACATTATACCAAGATCAACAAGCCGCTGTCCGAGTATCTGGGCAAACATCAGATTGCTTTGCAGTACAAAAGGGAGTCCGACAGGGATGTATCCTCTCACCTTATCTGTACAACATATATGCAGAATATATAAGGAGAAATGTTCGAGAAGACGAGAACATTGAAAGTTTCGACCCATTTACGATTGGAGGGTACTAGATTCCAGAGTTACGATACGCAGATGACACAGTGATACTATCAAGAAGTGCAGAAGGGCTAGAGCAGCTACTTTCAGCCGTTAATTGACATAGTAAAGATGAAAACCTGTTCATAAACATAAATAAAACAAAGATAATGACCACCGACAAAACACAATGTCAGCATAAATTTACAGTGGGTGGGGAGGAAATAGATCAGGTCACACATTTTGAATATCTGGGCTCCAGAATTGACATAAATGGCGACTGCTCGAAAGAAATCAGAAGACTAGCCATGGCAATGCAGAGACTGAACAGCCTGAAGAAATATTGGCAGAGCACCAAGAAAATGATAAAAGTAAAAGTCTTGAGAGCCTGTGTTTTTCCTGTGGCAGCTAATGGCTGTGAATCATGGACGATTACCAAAACTTCTAGACAAAGAATCGAATCCTTCGAGTCAAAATGTTACAGAAAGATCCTCAGAATACCATGGGCAGAGAAAAGAACAAATGTAGACATTCGGCAAGAGTTGATCATAGAGGAGAACTGGTTTATAAATTCCATTTTGGCTAGAAAATGCAAATACGTTGGTCACATCAAGAGACACAACGTTCTTAAGAGAACGGTGATGGAAGGTATGGTGCCATGCAAAAGAAGAAGGGGTAGACCAAGAAGACGATGGCACTAAGATATCCAGAAATGCCTGAGTATGACAGTGGCGGAGGCTGGAGTCTTGGTAAGAGAACGAGTTTCTTTCAGACGTACTATGATGGGAGCAACGTTCTACAAGAGAACGAGTTTCTTTCAGACGTACTATGATGGGAGCAACGTTCTACAAGAGAACGAGTTTCTTTCAGACAGACTGTGATGGGAGCAACGTTCTACAAAGGACGTGCTACATGAGGATGAGTACCTTATAGATAGACATGAGTAACTTTTTTAATATTTGGGGATCGCTGTGGTCAGAGGGAAGAGGCTCGCCTCTCAAAATAATGAACGGAGACGGTGGACTATTGAATCCTGCAAGTTTCAAGCTATCCGTGATGTATAGGGAGATGTAACCAGATTGCCTGCGCATCCTGAGTTACCTTCAGACGTGTAGTATATAGTGCTCCATTCAACTAGTAAAATGGCGCTCCTATCCTCTTTAATTGCCCTATGATCCGCACGCTCATCATGGCGCTTATGTAATATCATATGATCCTCCCAGACAGCGGCTTGACCTTGGTTCCAGCCCGCGTCTTCCGCAGATACGTAATCGACAACTTCGCGGAGCGAAGTTATCGATTTTTATAATTAATAGGGGTAGCTAATTATTGATTTGTTGTTGTTGTTGTTGTCCTAGCGTATTTACAATATGTTTCTTCTTTTTCTTCTTTTATTTCTTCTTCTTCTTTTCTTCTTTCTTTTTATTTATCTTCTTAATCTGATGTTCGTTCTCAATCTCCTGCTACCAAGCCCTTAACAGGGCTTTGCAAGTAGCATCCAATAGTATGCCACGACTAAATGGGGCTCCTATAGCGTGGTGGTAGATTCCTTGTTTTTCATGGCAAAGGGTTGGGGTCCACACAGGGATCAGGGATCAGCTTGACCTTGATCCCAGCCCGCGTCTTCCCCAGATACGTAATCGACAACTTCGCGATGCGAAGTTATCGACTTTTATAATTAGTAGGGGTAGCTAAGTATTAATTGTTGTTGCTGTTGTTGTTGTTGTTGTTCTAGTCTGCGTATTTACAATATATAAACAAGTAGACAAATAAGACGAAACAAAAAGATGATGGATATATACAGCTTTTATTTTTGGATCAATATCACAATGACTCGCAGGTCATTTCAAGCATCGCTTATGACAATCGTCAACAGCGACAAAAGTCGTAGTTATCGATTTTATCATTAATAGGCGTAGCTTCGCGCCGCGGAAGTTATTGATTACAAATTTTCAAAATTGTGTGTATTGTTGGTTGTTTTAGATGTGCGTAGCCTGACTCAGTTTGAGGTATCATTGACAAATATAGGTGTGACGCAATATGTTTCATTCAAACAAGATTGGGTATGTTTTTTCATACACCAGTCAAAGTAGTTTTTGTAATGGTGGATACGACAAAACACAGACATCAACAAAAACAACAGAACATTTTCTTTATGTAATAAAAATGTGTATTACTAACAACAGCAAATTAATTTCAAAAGACTTGTTGTTCCTTTATAGTAACGGGGATAAGGGCAGCCCTCTCTTACCGATCTAGTTTTTTGTATTGTGTCTGTAAGTGTGTGATTTATTATGAGTCTACTCTCTGGTTTGTTATATATTACTTTTAACAAATTTGTAAAATGTTCTCCCATGTTGTTTTCTTTTAGTGTTTTGTGCAGGTGTGAGACCCTGTCAAAGGCTTTCTCGTGGGCTATCGATAGAATCGCTGACTGTGTTGTCTTTTTTCATGTGTGTATTGGATAGCGCCCCTTAAATAATGTGCATGTTTACTGATACTTCTATTCTATACACTACATGACTGGTCTTCATGGACTAGGTGTTTCATAAAGGGTGTTAGTTTGAATGTTAACGCTTTTGTTAGTATTTTGTAGTCTGTATTTAGTAAGGGGATAGGCCTATAATTTAATTATTTACTCAAGTGTTGTCTGTATCAGGTTTAGGTATTAATGTTATGTAGGATTGATTGAAACTGTCTGGGAATGCCCTTTTCTCGGACGCTTCTTGTAAGACCCTGAGTAGGAGTGGACTCAACACGTGGAAAATATGGAGTATAATTCAGAGGTCAGGTCATCAGGGCCCGGACTCTGACCTTGATAGAGAGAATTTAGAGCGTTAGTAAGAGTCTTTAATGTTAACTGTCAACTAAGGGTTCGACTGTCTTGCTTGTTCAAGTATTTGGAGAAGGTCTCGTAGACAAATAAGACGAAACAAAAGATGGTGGTGGATATATACGACTTTTTTGTTGATGTTGATCAATATCACAATGACTCGCAGGTCATTTCAAGCATCACTCATGACAATCGTCAACAGCGACAAAAGTATACACATGTTTAAATGTAACATTCAAATGTTGATATGAAGAGGTCGATTGACAACTACTTGTACTGTCTTGTGGTTTCTGAACGTTGTGGTATTCAGAGGTTTAATTTTCGTTGTCTTTTAACTTTCGTGAATGTAAATTCTGTCTATCCGGGCTGATGTACCGTGAGCACGTGTCGTGTCTGTAAATGTTGTCTCCTTGCCCTCAGGGTATATTGTGTCTGTAAGTGTCTCTGAGGGCGTGCTCGTCTAGGACTTGTTGTAAAGTGTCACTAGCTTTTCTTGTTTGTTATCCCCTGTGATGCATCTAGTGGGTTTAGATTACAGTTGAAATTCCCCCATTATTATTTTGTGTCGTTCATAGTGTTGGCTTAATGTAGTTTGGAGGTTTTCGTAAAATGTATTTCGTTCTGGTTTTAGTTGAGGAGGCATGTATGTTTACTAGTGTGTGTGTGTATCTTCTGGGTTGTCTTTGGTTTTTATTTGTATCATTTGTATTCTACCTTGGTTATCTCTATGTGCGTGCGTTACTCCCACTTATCTGATGTTTGTAGCTTATGTTGCAACAGTTCTGCGCTAGTCTGAACGATTGTCGGTGGTTCCTTCCCAGTCAGCAGAATTAACACAGTTATTAGAATTAAGGTGCCCATGTATCTTTTTCCACACCGCTTGCTCTTTTGCAGTTCAACATAAATCAATTTCATAGGTAGACGATGAGTCGAGAGGCGGACCACATCGCCAATCCATCTCAGCTGTACAGCACATATCATGAAACGGTGAGTAGGTAAAAATGTATAATATAAATATAAGGTATCAATTTTTAAAATTGGTGAATTAGTCGGGGTAATTCGTAAATCTACTGAGTGTCTTACTCTTTTGTTTAGAAGTCTTCTTATTGTCTACTTTAGTATTTGTATAACGTAATAAAATACGAAAATAAAATCATTTCGGCGCAAAGATTTCATATTTGTTTTTCTGTTAGTGCTGTTAGCAAGTTATCCTCTAATACCGTGATAAAGGTCAACGTATTGTAACTATGTCTTGTTTACTTAGTGTGATACCGTTACCATCTGTGCATATATACAATAAACCACAACTATGAAAGCTGTAATAATATTTTAGATTGGTTAAAAATAACTTTACAATTGTTTGAATCTCCTGTTTTAACTTTCGGCGAGCGAAATAGCTCAGAGAGCGTTAGACTGAAGATCTGATGGTCCCGTGTTCAATCCCGCGTTTCGACAAATCCGGCGGCTTGTCTTTTTTTTTGGTGCAAGCGCCGCTATTGTCTGTGATATTCTGGCCAACACCGCCCATTTTGAGCCTTCATCACTGACAAGCGATCCAAGATATTTAAAACGGTCAACCACTTCGAGTTCCTGACCGTTAGCTATTATCCTTCTGTTGAAGCCATTGGCGTATCTTTATACCATAGTCAATAGATGTTTCAGCTAGTCTTCTAACACATTCCTGGAGATCTGCTTCTGAACCAGCAACCCGTCGATATCATCTGCGAAATGAAGGTTGGTAATCGTTCGACCCCCTATCTTGACAGTACCATCGTGACCTCCAAGTGCCTCACTCATAATTCCCGCAAGGACTATATTGAAAACAGTTGGAGAGAGTGTACACCCCTCTCTCACACCAACCTATGTGCGAAACCAGTCCCCTCGCCTCCCATTCACAAGAACTGCACTGGACGCCTTGTCATACAGGTGTTCAAGGACCGTTATAATATTTCCGTTGATATTATACATCCTCATGGTTGCCCATAGCGCTTTATGCCATACCCTATGAAACGCCTGCTTAAAATCAACAAAAACATGATAGTGTTTGCTGCTGGTATTATTTTAGATATTTCTCGCTTAGCAGCCTTAAATTAAATATATGTTCTATAGTGCTTCTTCCATGTCTGAACCCTGCTTGCTCTCGGCAATGAGGTTCTCTGCTTAAGGTTTCAATCAGTCGAGGATTAATCTAAGCATGACCTTGCTAGGGTGGCTAATGAGGCTTATTGTTCTGTCATTTTGGCAAAGCTTTAGGTTTCCAGACTTATGTAGCGGTATAACCATTGATTTCGTCCCAAAGTCCGGCCAGTTTTCTGTCACCCATATTTTGCGGTAGATGTGTGTCAGGCCTTCCACCACTACCTCTCCAACTGCCTGTAAGAGCTCTGCTGGTATATTGTCCACACCGGTCGCCTTCCCTCTTCTCAATGTCTTTACCGCTGCAGTTACCTCTTCCTTCGTTATCAGTTGGTTATTCTCTATATTTGTTGATGTTGGGGGGATTGTTTTCTCAGGTTCACTATCTGTCTACTGAGTTGTATATTTTGTTCGACTGATAGATATTGTTTGTTGGGTATTTCTTGTGTTGCTTGGTTTAATTTGGATCTTATTTGTGCCCCTTGTAGCGTATGGTTTTCCAGTTTATCTAGTTCTTCTTGTAGTAAATGAATTTATATGGCATTTTCTTCCGAAATTTCTGTTAGCCGGATTGCGTTTTCTATGATACATTTGTTTTTCCTTGTTTGTTTGTGTATTATTTTGGATATCATTTGTGTTGTAACTTTAATTGTTCCTTTTAGTAAATCCCAATATTCCCCTAGATTTTCGGTTGTGGTCGTTTTTGTATTATCTGTTATTATAATAGTTATGTGTTTAATAAGGTTGTCATTTCATAATAAAGAGTTATTAGATTTTCAGTGTAGACATTCATGGTGTTTTTTGTTTGTGTGTGTTTCATTGACAACTACTTGTACTGCCTTGTGGTATGTGAACGTTGTAGTATTTAGAGGTTTAATTTTCGTTGTCTTGTAACTTTCGTGAATGTAAATTATGCCTAACCTGGCTGATGTACCATGAGCACGTGTTGTGTCTGTAAATGTTGTCTCCTTGCCCTCGGGGTATTTGTGTCTCTAAGTGTCTCTGAGGACATGCTTGTCTAGGATGTGTTGTAAAGTGTCATTGCTTTCCTTGTTGTTGTTCCCCTGTGATGCATCTAGTTGGTTTAGATTACAGTTGAAATCTCCCTCCATTATCATTTTGTGTCGTTTATATTGTTGGCTTAAGGTGGTTTGGAGGTTTTCGTAAAATGTATTTCGTTCTGCTTTTAGTTGGAGGGGCATGTATGTTTACTTGTGTGTGTGTGTATCTACTAGGTTGTCTTTGCTTTTTAATTGTATTATTTGTATTCTACCTTGGTTATCTCTATGTGTGTGCGTTACTTTCCACTTATCTAATGTCTGTAGTAAATGCTGCAACAGTTCTTCGCTATTCTGAACGATTGGCGGTGGTTCTTTCCCAGTCATCAGGATTAATACTGTTATTAGAATTAATGTACCCTTCTATCATTTTCCCCACCACATGCTCTTTTACCATTTTACAGTTCAACATAAAGCAGTGTCGAAGGTAGACGACGAGTCAACTTGCGGACCACATAACCAATCCATCTCGGCTGTACACCACATATCATGTACCGGGGAGTAGGTCGGCTCTATCTATAAATTTTACCTAGGCCTTCATAGTAGAAGCGCAACATCCGCAGTTTGGTGTACTGGTAAAACGAAAAAAAAAAAAAAACAACCTATTTGTAAGGGAGATCCCAATTAATTTTCTTGTTTCAACCTCTCTACTTCAAAAATAGGATCGACAACTACAATCATATTTATGTAGCGGAGGATTAGTCGGGCTAATTTATGAATCTACTGAGTATCTTTCTTTTTTTTTTTTCTTCTTTTTTTAGAAGTCTTCTTATTGTCTACTCTACTATTTGCATAAAGTAATAAAATACGAAAATAAAAGCATTTCGACACAAATATTTCAAATTTGTCTTTTTTTTTGTTTGTTAGTGCTCTTAGCAAGTTATCTTTTAATACCGTGATAAAGGTCAACGAATTGTAACTATGTCTTGTTTATTTAGTGTGATACCGTTACCAGCCGTGCATATATATGTAATATACCGCAACTAGGAAAGCTGTAACAACATTTTAAAGTGGCTAAAAATAACTGAAAATCTGTTTGTATCTTCAGTTTTAACTTTCAGCGACCAAAATAGCTCAGAGAGCGTTAGATTTAAGAGCTAAAGGTTCTCGGTTCAATCCCGCGTTTTAGCAAATCCGGCAACTTGTAATTTTTTTAATTTTTTTTATTTAGATAAATTTTTTTGTTGTTGTTAATTTTCTATCTGTTGGACTCAACTGTTATTCTTGCTGTAATTAAAAGGGGAAAAAAAAGAAAAAAACAACAACAAAAAGTACAACAACAACAATTACAACAACCTCTAAACTGCTACGTCAGTAAAAAACCACATCCATAGAGCCCCAACTCACACACCTGTTCCACCCTTCACGCTTCAACTCACCCACCTGTTCCACCCTCCTCGCTTTAACTCACCCACCTGTTCCACCCTCCTCGCTTTAACTCACACACCTGTTCCACCCTCCTCGCTTTAACTCACCCACCTGTTCCACCCTCCTCGCTTTAACTCACCCACCTGTTCCACCCTCCTCGCTTTAACTCACCCACCTGTTCCACCCTCCTCGCTTCAACTCACACACCTGTTCCACCCTTCACGCTTCAACTCACCCACCTGTTCCACCCTTAACGCTTCAACTCACCCACCTGTTCCACCCTCCTCGCTTTAACTCACCCACCTGTTCCACCCTCCTCGCTTCAACTCACACACCTGTTCCACCCTTCACGCTTCAACTCACCCACCTGTTCCACCCTTCACGCTTCAACTCACACACCTGTTCCACCCTTCACGCTTCAACTCACCCACCTGTTCCACCCTTCACGCTTCAACTCACACACCTGTTCCACCCTTCACGCTTCAACTCACCCACCTGTTCCACCCTTCACGCTTCAACTCACACACCTGTTCCACCCTTCACGCTTCAACTCACCCACCTGTTCCACCCTTCACGCTTCAACTCACACACCTGTTCCACCCTTCACGCTTCAACTCACCCACCTGTTCCACCCTTCACGCTTCAACTCACCCACCTGTTCCACCCTTCACGCTTCAACTCACCCACCTATTCCACCCTCCTCGCTTCAACTCACCCACCTGTTCCACCCTTCACGCTTCAACATGTCCATATCTTTTCCCGCCACCCCTTTCAAAATGGCCAATCTCTTCCGCCCTAACAGGTCCACCAATTGCCTTCAAACCGTCGATCTCTTCCCTCTTGAAATGGCCCATCTCTTCCCCCCAAACCGTCAATCTCCCCCTACCTCAATACTTTCTTTCCTTTTCCTCTATCAGCATGCCCAAACGACCCTCTCCACTCTCTCCACCCCCCCCCCCCACTCACGCCTCATCGATAAGCCAATTTCGCTCCTTCTCGTCCAACTGGCGTCGGAACCAGCTCTTTCCACCCCTTCATTCGAACCTTTCCTTCCCCCTTCCTCAATCAGCCCTTTTCTCTCTTCCGCCCATCTCTACCACACCCGTATCGCCCATCGCTCCACCATCCCCTCCCCTCAATCCGCCCATCCCTCCACCATCCCCTCCCCTCAATCCGCCCATCCCTCCACCATCCCCCCTTCCCTCAATCCGCCCATCCCTCCACCATCCCCCCTTCCCTCAATCCGCCCATCCCTCCACCATCCCCTCCCCTCAATCCGCCCATCCCTCCACCATCCCCCCTTCCCTCAATCCGCCCATCCCTCCACCATCCCCCCTTCCCTCAATCCGCCCATCCCTCCACCATCCCCTCCCCTCAATCCGCCCATCCCTCCACCATCCCCCTCCCGTCAATCCGCCCATCCCTCCACCATCCCCCTCCACTCAACCCGCCCATCCCTCCACCGTCCCCTCCCCTCAATCCGCCCATCCCTCCACCGTCCCCCTCCCGTCAATCCGCCCATCCCTCCACCATCCCCCTCCACTCAACCCGCCCATCCCTCCACCATCCCCTCCCCTCAATCCGCCCATCCCTCCACCATCCCCCTCCCGTCAATCCGCCCATCCCTCCACCATCCCCCTCCACTCAACCCGCCCATCCCTCCACCGTCCCCTCCCCTCAATCCGCCCATCCCTCCACCATCCCCCTCCCGTCAATCCGCCCATCCCTCCACCATCCCCCTTCCCTCAATCCGCCCATCCCTCCACCGTCCCCTCCCCTCAATCCGCCCATCCCTCCACCATCCCCCTCCCGTCAATCCGCCCATCCCTCCACCATCCCCCTCCACTCAACCCGCCCATCCCTCCACCGTCCCCTCCCCTCAATCCGCCCATCCCTCCACCATCCCCCTTCCCTCAATCCGCCCATCCCTCCGCCACCCCATCCCCTCAATCCGCCCATCCCTCCACCACCCCCTCCCCTCAATCCGACATTCCTTCCACAATCCGCCCATCTCTCCACCATCCCCCCACTCCTCAATCCGCCCATCTTCCCCCTCCCACCATACAACTCGCCTGTCCCCTCGGTCGGTCTCTACTCCCATTTATCCCGCCGATTTCTTTCATCCCACCTAAAACCTTCCGCCCCATCCGACCAATCTCTTCACCCTAACCCGTCCACACGTATACATGCGCTGCGCCTTTTTCTTAACTGTCTAAAATTATGTAAAGAAATATTGGTGTGGTAAAGAAACAATGAATTACCTAGCACGGACCATACGTTTAGTTCCTAGCAATTGGCTTTCGGAAACAGTTGAGCATAACTTACTTCACGGAACTGTGACGACGTCGGATGAAATAGACGCGTGTGTTGTTGTTTTTATCAACAATTTTGAGCCATTCATACTTTCTAATAAAATGTCAAAGAATTATTTCCATCTACATGTTATTATGCAACTCTTGTTCAATAACTTTATAACTAAGTAAAACCCACAGTACATTCTGAGATTTGAACGTATTATTGACGCATGCGCATTTGACGTCCACTCAAACAAATGTGATCATGAGGGTAGCCATTTGTATTTCTCTCATTATTGCCTTTGTAAACAATTACCAAATATTTGTATCTACAATTTGGAAAAAATAACTAGCCAGTAATAATCTAAGGGTTCTTAAAGGTAGCGGGAACAAACTTGGTTCAGATTGATGAAACAGTTTAGAATTGTTTAACAACATATCGACAAACGTTCAGCTTTATGAATATAGATAGCGAGAACGAAAACTGGAATATTATAATCATTATACAGGACAGCAATCCATGTTAACAATCATTTACACATCGACACTTCTCTCTCTCTCTCTCTCTCTCTCTCTCTCTCTCTCTCCGTATATATATATATTTCTCTGTCTCTCTCTCTCTCTCATTTTATATTTAGCTGTCTTAATATATCCGTTTATTTATATATTTATACATCTCTCTTTATTTATCTCTTACTCCTTATATATCTATCTTTATCACTATCTCTTTATATATGTCTGGTTATCTATGACTGTATCTCTCTTTTAACCTACATCGTTTTACCTCTAATCTTTATGCCTCTATTTTTATCTTTCTCTTTATGTATTTATATTTCTTTCTTTTTTTTTCTTAAAATCTTTCTCTCTCTTTCTCGCTCTCTTCTACTCTCTCTCATCTTCTCTCTCGCTATCTCTCTCTCTCTCCCTCTCTCTCTCTCATCTCATATATATATGTATATAGATATCTGTATCCGCCTGCTTTTTTTGTATTATTTAGAGTACTTGATTTTGAATTTCATTGAGATTTTCTTTATCGCTAGTTGATGAGTGATATTCCCGTACGATACTTGCATAGTCCTGCTTTCTCTGACAAATGATTTGCTGGAAGGTATCGTCTCTTATGATATCAACTATCTATACTACTGACCAATACTGATTCAACTTCACTTTTCATTTGGAACACCCATATAGATGTACCAATATTCTTTATGTACTAAGTTTCATATGTTGAAAAGAATATTCATGCATTCATCGCAGTGATAGCACGTTAAGATGGGCCTCCTTCCGCACATTAGCAAGTTTAAAATGTTAAAATATTAACTGTGTAGTACTGCCGAAGACGGATATGTCGGACCGAAAGGTGCAAATATCGCAGTCAAGCTGTAAACTAGCGACACAATGCATTCCGTTCTCCGGACTACATCCTGCTACTTGCAATACCTTGTTCGGGTCTTGGTAGCAGGAGATTGAGAACGAACGCAGAAGAAGAAGAAGAAGAAGAAGAAGAAGAAAACTGTGTAGTGTATTTTCAGCTATGTTTGGTACACACGAGTAGGATTGACTGCTTTATAACTGAATGGCCTGACTTTCTAAACGCTTGGTTGCGCCTCTCACAGAACATTCCTTGCTACCTGCGCTTGCCTGCTTTGAATATGAGGCTGATAATAATAACTTCCCACGTCATTAATAATAACAGCCATTAGCACAGCCGCTAGGTATTTCAACAACAAACAATCAGACACATTATACTAGCACTCAAGGCAACACGCGCTAGACTGTGCCAGCCATCATTGAAGCAGTTATCACCAAACAAACAATGGTCATCAATGGGAGATTCAGGAAGTGATTTGCTGTAATGAGTTATAACATGTGCTCTTCCACGTGGCAGATACAATAGCTACTGACATCATGTGCTCATGATAAAAGAGATCGATAGATAGATAGATATAGAGATAGATAGATAGATCGATATATAATAAGATAGATAGATAGATAGATAGATAGATAAATAGAGATATATATATATATATATATAGATAGATAGATAGACATACAGACAGACAGATAGGCAGGTAGGGAGGTATGTAGGCCGGCAGGCAGGCAGGACCGACCGCGACCGACCGTACGGATGGATAGATATACATTTTTTGGGTAGATGGATGAATGAATGGATATAGACAGACAGACAGAGACATACATATAAATAAATAGGCACAGACATACATACATATACACAGACAGAGACATACATGTAAATATGTTGATTACCAAATAAATACATTATAACCTACGAACAACATGGTTATATTCACTTAGACCCAGTGTACGTAAAAAAACAAAACCATAACTGGAACCCATTTTTTAGATCAACATTATCATCTATAGTCTAAAGCCTTTCTTTCTTCATGCTGTACTGTACAAGAATATCTTTGCGATAGTAGCATTATATTTGACGTGAAAGCAAGGCATGCCATGTAGGAATCGATGAAATGATATTACATTACATTCAGGATGGAAGAGTTTGGTGACCAGAAATAACCAATACGCAAAGTCATTAGTTTTATCGGCCGGGCCGTCTTCAGATCTCTGAATAAATCATGATGTGTGAGCGTGCCAGTCAATAATGCCAGCAACTTATTGCATGCTGAGTGAGTTCTGCTAGTGCTGATGGAGTGATGAGCCCAGACGGTCCACAGATTTCAGATGCTGCCATCCGGTGCCTGTGTGATGACAATGGTTCTATCACGTGTTCTCGAGCTGATCTTGTGGCTTGCGTTTTAAATCTCACTGAGTACACTGGGCCAGGGAGTGTATACAAACTATCAATGTACCTGTCTGCCCACCTCCTCAAATGTCAAACACTCTTGTGCGTAAACAAATATTGATGTACACGTATATGTGGGGGGGGGGGGGCACTCAAATGTTAAACACTCTTGTGTGTATACAAATATTGATGTACATGTTGGGGGGGGGGGGGCACTCAAATGTCAAACACTCTTGTGTGTATATAATCATTAATGTTCACGTACACGCCTGGGGCCACTCCAATAGCAAGCACTGTTGTCTTTATATAAGCATTGATGTACATATTTGGGAGGTCTCAAATGCCAGACATGTTTACATGGTAACGAGGCTTTTGTGTAGCTGAGTGGAATACCAGTTGATTGTTGTCCGGACTATTGATGTGTAGCTGAGTGGAATACCAGTTGATTGTTATCCGGACTAATGATGTGTAGCTGAGTGGAATACCAGTTGATTGTTGTCCGGACTATTGATGTGTAGCTGAGTGGAATACCAGTTGATTGTTATCCGGACTATTGATGTGTAGCTGAGTGGAATACCAGTTGATTGTTGTCCGGACTAATGATGTGTACCTGAGTGGAATGCCAGTTGATTGTTATCCGGACTATTGATGTGCAGCTGTCTGAGTGAAATACCAGTTGATTGTTATCCAGACTATTGATGTGTAACTGAGTGGAATACCAGTTGATTGTTATCCGGACTATTGATGTGCAGCTGTCTGAGTGAAATACCAGTTGATTGTTGTCCGGACTATTGATGTGTAGCTGCTGTCTGAGCGGAATACCAGTTGATTGTTGTCCAGACTATATATGTGTAGCTGTCTGAGTGGAATAGCAGTTGAGAAAATTTGGTTTTAATAATGCTAAAGACTGATGGAAAGTAGAAAAGGCTGATCAAATACATTGTCTCTTTTGGATGCAGTTGTATCTATGCATTAAAAGGATCTATGAATATAGAAAGTGTTTCTTGTGCAGCTCATGACAAATTCTGGACGTCAGGTCACCATTGTACCTAACATTTCGGGACCGTTTCACATTTATTTTCACAATTTCTTACATGGCGTACATCCACCCTCAATTATCATCATCATCTGGTTGATCAGTGACTGAAGGTTGTCTGAGTATGTCTCTCCATTTGACCCTATCATCTGGATGATCAGTCGTGTGACTGAAGGTTGTCTGAGTATGTCTCTCCATTTGACCCTGTCATCTGGATGATCAGTCGTGTGACTGAAGGTTGTCTGAGTATGTCTCTCCATTTGACCCTATCATCTGGATGATCAGTCGTGTGACTGAAGGTTGTCTGAGTAAGTCTCTCCATTTGACCCTATCATCTGGATGATCAGTCGTGTGACTGAAGGTTGTCTGAGTATGTCCCTCATTTTGATTCTATCTTTGCAGTTCTTTTCACTTCAGCAAAGGTTCGTACTTTAATGTCTCTGCATGCCTGAGATGTGAAGGTGAGTCTTGGTCGCGCGGGTTCCCCCCCCCCCCCCCCCCCCCTTGAATCTTGCCTTCTAGTATTTTCTGTAGAAGACTCATGTTTTATATTGTGACCCAGCCAATTCAACCGACATTTTTGTATCATATGCATTATTTGTTTTTTGTACGCCCACATCGGTGAGAACATTGTCATTGGATCTTCTTTCTGTCCAACTCCCGCTTTCCACTCTACGGTAGCACCCCATTTTAAACGCTTCCAAACTTTTTTTCATCCATGTTTGAACCATATACAATGGAATTGGTCATATATGAGTGACGATTAATATTTTCCTCAGTACTATCCTGATATTCTTTGCGGTTAACAATTTTAGTTATTCTCTGAATCCCTTTTTTGACATTGCAATCCTTGTTTTTATGTCTGTCTCATTGAGAACACCCTCTGTTGTGATTTGCCCCAAATATGTAAAGTTCTGTACTCGTACGATTATTCCTCCAATAATGATCATATTTATTTTCCTGTGTTGCTTAGATATTAGCAAAGCCTTTGTCTTCGATGTGTTTTATTTTGATGTCAAGTTCTTTGGCTGTTAATTTGTTCCACCATTTGCAACATTCCTACTGATAGTTTCACTATCGCATGGTCATCGACAAATTTGATGACATCAACTTTCATACCATTAACTTTGACATCCCTGTTACAACTCTACCTAAGCTTGTCCAACATCATCTTAGAATATGCGTTATAGAGACTCAGTGAAAGCAAGCAGCCTTGTCGTACCCCATGTCTTATGGAAACTGGATCCGTGAGACCTTCTGAAATTGAAATAATCGCCTCTTGATTTTCATACAGGTTCTGGCTTAACCTATTCATTGTTCTTTCTATAACTATTTGTTGCAGCATCTGAAAAAGTTTGCTTCAGCGGACTCGATCAAATACTTAGTCGTAGTCAATAAAACAGACAAATAGTGGTCGTCCTTGATTGATCATTCTTTCTGCGAGAAGCCGCAATGATCAGATGGCATCCAGTGTACCTCTGGCGTGTACCTCAGTTTCAAAGAGCACAAAATACAATATTTGTCTATGTAATGTACTTCTTTTCCACCGACTTTTACGATTAGGCTGTCGGCATCATGATACACGGCAGCTGTTCCCGCCACTCGGCTAATCAACTTAACAATATTTAGTATTTCACTGCTTAATACCTTCTTGTTATAACACTAAGCATTAGTGTACTCTGTCACAATTGATATGCCATCTGTGCGGGTACGATCGACCAACAGAATTTGAACGATCATAAACGCAACGATTGCCTACTCGTTATTCATCATATCGACGGTGATACTTTCTGAATGCATGCATAAATATATTCATTTGGTTTATTATTATTGTTACTATTTCTAGCAGTAGTAGTTGTTGTTATTGTTGTTGTATCAGTTGTAGTGGTAGCAGCAGCAGCAACAGTAGCTGTAACTGTAACAGTAGTAATACATATATTTTCAATGTTTGTACAAAATACAGCAATAAATAGATGACTTCTATCAAATAGATTGCACTGCTAGTGTCTATCGCTCAGATATAAACCATAATTATAAAGCGAATGGGACATTACTGAAAGCGTTGCAACCCTTATACTGGGTGGGGGGGGGGGGGGGTGAAATGCAGGTTTAACCGTTATCATCTACCTGTACTTAAGATACATCATTTGTTGGTTCATTTAAGTATGTCAAGCACGAATTGCTCAATATTGTATATTAGAAGTACTCCCTGCCGAAGGCGGACGTGACGGACTGAAAGGTGCAAATATCGCAGGCAAGCTGTAAACTAGCGACACATGCTCTTGATAGCTTTATATGTGAGTGAAAGGTCCGTTGTGGACGACCACTTTCAACTGAAATACTCCACCCTACTCGAACCCTTTTCAATATTCACATTTGCCCCACTCATTACATACCCCTTCCTCCACATATCAAAAGGACGTCTTTTATGGATTTGAAAGAATAACACAAACAAATACAAGGTTTGGCGGAAATAGATCAAAGCAAGTTTGAGGCTCAAGTTTATGACTTCACCTGACAGCATTCTCATTATAACACACGCGATTCGGTCAGTTAATCAAATCATCCCCGCAAACATGAAAATACAGACTCTCGTTACATAATTAATTATATAGATAATTTTGGAAGTGAACTTAATTATGTACGTTTAGGACTCTAATTTTCAAGAACAGTTCACAAATATGAACCAGTATGTTGCAGTCCTACATCGAATACGTCATATAGTGCTATGTTTACCTGGCGCCTAAATAGTAAACAAATTTGTCACCACTGCTCTATTCCATGCCTTTCTCTGGGTTAGGTTTTATATAGAGGCACCATATAATACATGAAAACATAGCTTACAAACAGAGCAACGTAAATGGGTTTTATAATAACAGGAACAGACTAGCTAAAATCATTGTATAAACATTGAAGACATTTGGCAGGAACTAGCAAGGATTAGTAAGTCTCAATGTAGAGTTCAGCATCTTACGGGCACATCTGTTGGTCTCTCAAAGGTAGGAACAAGTCAATCGTATGAAATGAATGGGGAAAGTCAACAAATTAAAAAAACATAAGCCAGCCTGGTGCTTACTAGGTCTGGTCCAGTAAGGTTTAGACAGCCTTTAGGCAGATGCTAAACCACACAGCTTGCGCAGATTTCTTAGGAAATTACCGCCACACATTTCTTTAAAAAAGCATAAACATGCACACAAGTTAGGCTAGTGTTGGCACGAAAGATAGTGTACATCTGCAAGACGATAAATATTGTGTCAATAATCTGGGTACTTCGAATATTTGTTCATGTGTGCTATTGTGGTATTGTGGTATATTGTGCTATTGTGCTATTGTGGTATTGTGCTATTGTGGTATTGTGGTATTGTGCTATTGTGGTATTGTGTATTGTGGTATTGTGCTATTGTGGTATTGTGGTATTGTGCTATTGTGGTATTGTGGTATTGTGCTATTGTGGTATTGTGCTATTGTGCTATTGTGGTATTGTGGTATTGTGCTATTGTGGTATTGTGCTATTGTGGTATTGTGGTATTGTGCTATTGTGCTATTGTACTATTGTGGTATTGTGCTATTGTGCTATTGTGGTATTGAGGTATTGTGCTATTGTGGTATTGTGGTATTGTGCTATTGTGGTATTGTGCTATTGTGGTATTGTGGTATTGTGGTATTGTGGTATTGTGCTATTGTGGTATTGTGGTATTGTGCTATTGTGGTATTGTGGTATTGTGGTATTGTGCTATTGTGGTATTGTGGTATTGGGCTATTGTGGTATTGTGGTATTGTGGTATTGTGGTATTGTGGTATTGTGCTATTGTGGTATTGTGGTATTGTGGTATTGTGGTATTGTGCTATTGTGGTATTGTGGTATTGTGCTATTGTGCTATTGTGGTATTGTGGTATTGTGCTATTGTGGTATTGTGGTATTGTGCTATTGTGGTATTGTGCTATTGTGGTATTGTGGTATTGTGCTATTGTGGTATTGTGCTATTGTGCTATTGTGGTATTGTGGTATTGTAGTATTGTGCTATTGTGGTATTGTGGTATTGTGCTATTGTGGTATTGTGCTATTGTGGTATTGTGCTATTGTGGTATTGTGGTATTGTGCTATTGTGGTATTGTGGTATTGTGGTATTGTGCTATTGTGCTATTGTGGTATTGTGGTATTGTGGTATTGTGCTATTGTGGTATTGTGGTATTGTGCTATTGTGGTATTGTGGTATTGTGGTATTGTGGTATTGTGCTATTCTGGTATTGTGGTATTGTGGTATTGTGGTATTGTGCTATTGTGCTATTGTGCTATTGTGGTATTGTGGTATTGTGCTATTCTGGTATTGTGGTATTGTGGTATTGTGGTATTGTGGTATTGTGCTATTGTGCTATTGTGGTGTTGTGGTATTGTGGTATTGTGGTATTGTGCTATTGTGGTATTGTGGTATTGTGCTATTGTGGTGTTGTGGTATTGTGGTATTGTGGTATTGTGCTATTGTGGTATTGTGGTATTGTGGTATTGTGCTATTGTGGTATTGTGGTATTGTGCTATTGTGGAATTGTGGTATTGTGGTATTGTGGTATTGTGGTATTGTGCTATTGTGGTATTGTGCTATTGTGGTATTGTGGTATTGTGCTATTGTGGTATTGTGATATTGTGCTATTGTGCTATTGTGGTATTGTGCTATTGTGATATTGTGGTATTGTGGTATTGTGCTATTGTGGTATTGTGGTATTGTGGTATTGTGGTATTGTGCTATTGTGGTATTGTGGTATTGTGCTATTGTGGTATTGTGCTATTGTGGTATTGTGGTATTGTGCTATTGTGCTATTGTGGTATTGTGCTATTGTGGTATTGTGCTATTGTGGTATTGTGCTATTGTGCTATTGTGGTATTGTGCTATTGTGCTATTGTGGTATTGTGCTATTGTGGTATTGATCAAAAAATAATACTGCACTACTTGTTTAGGCGTTCAATTTATTAAAGATTTTTATTTTGAATTGTTACCTTTCTTCAAGGCGGTTTGTAAAGATTGTATGTGGAAAACCAATGAGCAAATGATTTATCAATGAGGGACAAGCAACTGTAAGTCCGATAAAGTCATTCTTATTTGGCGACTTTTGTAGAAATAAAGACACATACATCTACAGTGCCATTATTATAGCTCCTTAACGCTATTAATGGATACATCATATTAGTGAAACGTTACAATCATTTATTTTTGAAGAAGAATGATTAATAGTAACTACCTGTGCAGTGGTGAAGTGTAAGTGTATTATAAGTCATGCCTATGTAGATAAGAAAGTTGTACCTGTGCAGATAAGAAAGTTGTACCTATGGAGATAAGAAAGTTGTACATGTGCAGATAATAAAGTTGTACCAATGCAGATACAGAAATTGTACCTGGGCAGATAAGAAAATTGTACCTATGCAAATAAGAAACTTGTACCTTTGCAGATAAGAAAGTTGTACATGTGCAGATACGAAAGCTGTACCTATGCAGTTAAAAAAAAATGAACCTGTGCAGATAAGAAAGCTGTACATGTGGAGATAAATGATGTTAATTAACTGTATAGTTGTATGAATGTTAACAATGAGTAAGATTACACTTTTGTGTGCCCAGAAAAGTTAAATGGCGGATTGCAGTAGCTTCTCTCACATCTGTAGCGTGCTGGTGAGGGTGGTTTGGGGTCCTTCAGGTGGTTGTACAATGCTTGGCTTTACCTGCGTGTATCTCACTATTACTAGAATCTCCAACTCGTTAGCCAGGCTACAGTCCGTTGTCAGGGAGAACCACATGGAAGTAGGGGGGGGGTGGGGGGTGGGGGGGGGGGTCTTGATCAGTATATTGTACTTGACCCTGACTAACATTGTCCGATCAGTAACATGCTTGAGCTAGTTTCCATGTAAATGAATTCTTTACATCTCAGTAATTCACTTGTCACATATATTACCATTCTGTATCATATGATCTGCCACTAGTTATGTGTATCGATCCATAGGTGTGTCTTATTCGAATGTTTTGTTCTTCTTAAATGGAATTGATGCATATGGACCATTCTGCTGTGTTGTTATTCTGTGTGTAGATTGTGTGTTATTCTGTTATGTTGTTCTTCTATGTGTATATATTTGTGTATAGTCGGATGTGTTGTTATTCTGTGTGTAGATTGTTGTGTGTTATTCTGCTATGTTGTTCTTCTGTTATGTTTTTCAATATTTGTGTGCCGTTCTCATATTTAGTGATTCGTGTTTATACATTCGAGTCATAAGAAGTACAGGTCATTGTCGGCTATTTGAGTTTAGCAGAGCAACAGTATAACATTTACAACCTGAGTCGAGGGATAAACTTAATAACTGCAACAGAAGTCTTAGACAGATAACCAAGTGTATACAAGCAATAGATGGAACTCTTCGGTAGTGAACCATGAAGTAGACGGGCTCCTCATCAAACAGGCAGCCCTTGTAGCTATAACTTGTTGTCATGCTGTTGTCCGTCAGATGGATTGTAGAAGGCCATGGTAACCCGTGCAGATATATATGGTCGACATACCATTATCTGTCTGATTGGTTGGATAAAACCATAGCATCACTTCCAGCAATCTTTCGTCGACATAACATTTTATCTGTCTGATTGGTTATCTGTCTGATTGGTTATCTGTCTGATTGGTTATCTGTCTGATTGGTTGAAGAAAACCATAGCAGTACTTCCAGCAATGTCTCGTCGACATACCGTTATTCATCAAATTGATTTAAAGCCACTGCAGCTCTTCCAGCTATCTCTCGTCGAAACATGTTAATTACCAAACATAATGGAGAAGACCATGGTGATACTATGTTTCCCTAGCACGGTTAGAATATTAATCAATGTACGAAACACATCCGATCAGACAGGAATTATTACTTATTTGGGTGCCCCCAGCCCTCTTGTCAACCCTAGCGATCTCCACCCCTGGTCCCGTCAGTTCCCTGATGAGTGCTGCTAACATCGGGCGTATAAGCTGATAATGATGCTGCGGGTAGAGATGATATATACATGTCGTGGAGTTGGAACTGTGAGCGCTGATTTTGTTTACATGCCACTCCTGGAGTGGTCCTTGATGTATGCTCACATGCGGTAATTAGTATCATCCAGGTGCCAGCCGAAACGTGGGAGCAGTGAAACAGTCGTTCCACACGTGTACACCAGGGCCGGGAATAGATGAACTGGCTAGTAACTCCTTGATTGAATGAAGTTCTAGAGGAAAGGATAAATACGAACTAACAGATGTATGGACAAATGCTCACTGAGAGATCACACACTACCAGGAATTGAAAGATGAGCTGTTCCGTGCACATTTATAATGCATTGGTGATATAAGTGAGGATGCAGCGAATAACATATACGTGTTCGATTTAAAGCCGAATCGTTAGTGCATCCTTAGTGAGCATATCTTTATATGTATATGGTAAGCCGAGAAATTTCAACAGGCGATGAAAGATGTCACAGTTGTGTACAAGCAAAGGGGCATCCTCCAGTCTCTGGCCAAGTTCTGCTAAATTGTCTAACTGGTGACCTTGAACATGATCTACTCTCAGAGAGTCAGTGTGGTTTTCGTGCGAGGCGCGAGACGGTTGACATAATATATGCACCACGTCAACTGCAAAATAAATGTCAAAAACAGCATTGGGACTTGTACACAGTTTTAGTCGATCTGACCAAAGTCGCTGATAAAGCCGCAAAAAAAAAAAAAAAAAAAAAGAACTCTGGTATATTTTGGCGAAGTTTGGCTGTTCCAGCAGATTCAGTTCACCTGTCATGATTGCTCGTGTACTGCACGGAGGAGAATTGTCTGTAGCCTTCATAGTCACTAACTGTATCAAACAGGGCTGTGTGCTGGCACCGATGTAGCCTTGACAGTCACTAACTGTATCAAACAGCGTTGTATGCTCTTTAGCATGGTCTTTGCAGTAATTCTCACTGATGCTGTACATGACGCTGCTACTGGCAAGCAAATTAGGTACAGGACGCAGGGGGAGATGTTCGTCCCCGACGCCTAAAATCCTACATCAAGGTCCGTTATGTCACGATATTAGATCTCCTGTTCGCGGACGATTGAGCCCACTTGCTCAGAACAAGGTGTGCAGCCCATCATGACGGCGTTTGCATAAAACGCATAGGCTACTTGTGTAATATTGCTTAAGCACGTTTGTGCCGCATAGGCAAGCATTAACATTGGTATCATGATCAACACTAGGAAAACGGAGATACTCTTCCAGCCTGCCTCTGGGAAGATGTACATCAAACGAAACATTACTGTATATAACCAACATCTCCAGGCAGTCGATAGCTTCACCTACCTAGGCAGTACTTTCACCAGAGACGAATGTCGCCAGTGAGGTCAATAACAGAATTGCTAAGACGAGCTTCGCGTTTGGGATGCTCCAATCGCAGAGAGAAAAGTAATCACAGAGCTAAACCGTGCTGCCCGAAAAAAACATCGCACCACTTCTCAGCCGGCTCCCAACAAGTGTGCCCCGAAAGTGACATAGTATGCCATTCCAGGATTGGTCTTTGCAGACACACGAGAACACATTTCTCAGCAATAGTCTGATGCTGTCGCCATCGTTATATGCGATGGCCAATTATTATAGTAAGGATATCTAGCCATGCCCGTTGTATTTGTCGTCCCATCTTTTTTCGATCCCAAGACAAACGAGGTAGTCATCCTTTTATTCTAGAGCTTTCTTTCTAACATATATAATGTTATTTTAGAATTGCGTGAATGGCGAAGTGTGATTTGAAGAGTCTTCTACACTGGATGGATTCTTGGTAACAGTCACGTCCTGTGATCTGTCGTCAGTGCACAGCTTTGTAGATCTCTATCGCGTCTTTGTCACGAAACATTGTCTGAGAGCACGGTGATACACTTGCCCTGTATGGCTCGTGTTGCAAGTTGCCATTGCGGTAATTGAATGAGACACGGACCACGCGCAGTTCCAATCCAAGAACAAGTCGTTGTCTCAGCAAATCCAATTCAATTAGCCGGCTCCGGAGACCTCAGTAAAATGATGAAAAGATGGGCACAAACGTGCTTAAGCAATATTACACAAGTAGTCGAACGGAACACATAAGACACGTACCAGTTCTCATTATTAGTGAGTGTGTGCTCTGTGATAGGATAACGAGTTGGATTGGCGTTTTTGTTCATTCTTTTAACTGGGCACATCATTGTTAAGAAACTTTTTTATTTGCCACACCGGGATGCCTGAAATACAGAAAAATGTGGATGTGTGTGCATGGTGTCTGGATGTACCTGCATGCTGTGTAGATGTTTGTTAATGTGCCTGCATGGTGTGTGGATGGGCCTGCATGGTGTATGGATGTACATGCATGGTGTGTGGATGTGCATGCATGGTGTGTTAATTTACATGCATGGTGTATTGATGTGCCTGCATGGTGTGTGTATGTACATGCATGGTGTGTGGATGTGCCTGCATGGTGTGTGGATGTACATGCATGGTGTATTGATGTGCCTGCATGGTGTGTGGTTGTGCATGCATGGTGTGTGGTTGTGCATGTATGGTGTGTGGATGTGCCTGCGTGGTGTGTTGATTTATGTACATAGTGTGCACATATGTCGATCAAACACCGAATAAAGAAAAATAAATAGAAAATTACTTGAAAATCAAACTGAAGCTTCATGGGAAAAGTTGTCATTGGATATTTGAAAGATACACAGTCATCTGTCTGTTTGTTCACATGTCTCTCTCTCTCTCTCTCTCTCTCTCTCTCTCTCTCTCTCTCTCTCTTCTCCCCCCACAGAAAATGAGATGATTTGATAGTCGAGGTTGTGACTACTCATTACAAGCTTACACTGCAAGACAAACTGGTTGCAGAGTACGAGGACAGCCGCGTGGCAGATGGATAGATGATTTCAGAGTAATCCTTCAACGACACAAACTTACAACGGCCGATACAACACAACTGACTCAAGAGCTCCCCACGACACTCAACGGCACAAGTGGACGGACAACTGAACTGGCATATCTTTGGATAAGATCAAAATATCATAAAGAGGAGGTACTTTTAAGTAATTTTGGTAGATTTTTAAAATTTTGTCCGGGCAGCGGCCGTGAAGCCTACTCTTTTCAATTTCTAACTGCCAATGGATTTTTAACGTGCTCGACACTGACACGGCAGTCCGATCTCACTACCGGGGAATTTTTACCAGATGATCTAGGTTAAAAAAAATATGTCTCCACCGTTATTCAAACCCGTGACCTCCAGCATCCAATGCGGACACCTTTCCTGGAGACCACAGAGTCCCCTAGTTATCAGACCTGTAGTGTTCTCAGTGTTAATGTCCAATTCATACACCTGACTTGTATTCATGACTTGAATCACCAGTTCATGTAGTTCTTGTCCGCATTCAGCCAGCAGAACTGTGCCATTCACATATCTGAAATAAAATATTGAAAATATACCAATACTAAACAATGACATTTGCCTATCTGTTGACAAATGTGTTCTGTGTTATTGTTAAACAGACAAGGGGAGAGTACACATCCTTGTCGCACACTTATTTTGACATCAATACATGGTGAATAAAGCCAAACAGATCTTACTTACAATGCCAGTTTCATCTCAGTTTAGGTTATAGTAAGTCGCATGTTCTTTACATCGCTTCTTACAACCACCACCTATTTGGCCGTTTTAAGTTTCTTGGCAAGTGTGCAGCGTGGTAGGTTGTCATTACTTTCCATTCGTGGAGGAGCAAACGCCCGAAAAAGAGCCAATGTCTGCCTAACTGAACACAGTGGGGATAGAACCCGGTGCGTTGGGATTGTGAATCCTGAGCGAGTTTTACCCCTCGGCCACGCGTTACTGAGTATGAATGTGTCTTTTTGATTAAAATCGATGTTTTCTGGACATGTAATTTAGCTTCTCATGCTGGACTGTCAAAGTTCGTATTTTGTTTATAAAGCACATCTAAGTTATGAAATGTGCCCCTATATAGTTTTCTGATATAAGTGGACAGAAATAGAGAAAACAACCAAATATATAATGGACACAATAAGTGTAGGCACTTGCTACATGTTAAATCAGATGACTGGTTTGAAGCGAAAGTTGAGGATATACCCGCCATTGAGGTGAAGCGCGCTGCTCTGATAAGCAGCTTCCAAATGCAGGTACTCTGTAGAAAGCTAGGTGCAACAAACAGCTCGTCAGTGTGCAAATGAGTATTGGCCACAGCTTAGTGAATACATCCAGACTGCAGCACAAACAGGGAACATTAGACAAATGTACGTTGGTATAAAGAAAGCTATTGGACCTGCGAGTAGAAAAACTGCTCCACTCAAATCCATCACTGGCGAGAAAATTACAGATAGAGGAAAGCAGATGGAGCGATGGGTCGAGCACTATTCTGAGTTCTACTCGTGTGACATTATAGTTATTCCCACAGCCCTTTAAGTTGTCAAAAGCTATTCTAGTATGGACGCGTTGGACATCAAACTATCTATAGAATATCTGAATAAAGCTTTGATCAAATCCTGCAAGGATATACTTCTGTAACCGTTGTATATAATGTTATGTCAGTACTGGAAAGAGGCCACTATACCTCAAGATATGAGAGATGCACAGATTGTAACATTATACAAAACAAAGGTGATAGATGTGACTGTAATAACTATCAAGGTGTCTCTCCGCTTAGTGTTGTAGGCAAAGTCTTCGCCAGAGTTATCTTACTAAGGCTACGAAAATTGACTGAACATGCCTATTCGGAGTCACAGTGTGGATTCATGTCTGGGAGATCAAAGATCGACACGATTTTTTATTTCGACAACTTCAGGAAAAGTCACGTGAGCAGAACCAGACCTTTAATGTTGCCTCAATTGACCTGAAAAAGGCATTTGATTTGGTTAGTAGGGATATGCTGTTCAAAATCCTCTCTAAAACAGGCTGCCCAAATAAACTGCTACGACTAATAATATCGTTCAATGAGGGTATGACAGGAACAGACCAATTTGATGGTAGTATATCACAACCATTTGGTATTCGAAGTGCTGTTAAGCAGGGCTGTGATCTGGCTTGAAATCTTTTTTGCTCATTTACTGAAACATGCATTTGTTAATGCAAATGAAGGAATCTAGACCGGAGGGCAGACTGTTTAACCTTGCAAGGGTCAATGCCATTACGAAGATCAGGGAGATAACCATCAGGGACGTACTTTTCGCTGATGATGCTGCAATTGTCACCCACAGTCAGCAAATAACTTCAGAGATGGGTAGATCACGTCTCCCAGGCTTGCAAAGATTTTGGCCCCACAATAATTCTCAACAAAACACATGTACTGGGACAAGGAATTAGATACCACGCCAAGTCTTAGCATTGATAATTATGAACTGGCAACTGTACACCAATTCACATACCTGGGACCCACAACATCAATGACAAGCTCCCTTTAGATCCACATATAGATAATTACATTGGCAAAGCTGCTGCTACATTTGCTCGCCTCCCAACGCGTGTTTGGAATAACGACCAAAGCCATGGTGTACAATGCATTTATTGTCAGCACAATTCTGTATGGCAGCCAGATATGGACAATCTATGTCAAACAAAGAGCACAGGCTTAACACCTTCCATCTACGGCGCCTGCGATCAATTTTTGGAATTACACCCTACAGGGTGACAAATGCAGACGCGCACTATCGCACTGGTCTCCCAAGCATGTATACTCTCCTTAGGCAGCGAAGACTACGATGGCTTGGTCATGGTCGCGACATGGAAGAAAGTCGCATTCCTAAATATATCCTCTATGGACAGTTGGCGGATGGCACAAGAACAATCGGCTGACCACAGTGGAGATTCAAAGATATGTGTAAGCGAGATATCTTCGTCTTCTTCTTCTACGTACGCTATGAGAAGTCAACTTGAATTTGTTCAAAGAAAGCAGCTGTCATCATGAGGATGTCGACACCTCCATAGAGCTTGTCTAGTGTTGGCACTGGTGATGGCCACATGTGCTTTCTCTGGTTCTCGTATGTTGGGCAATTTTGCAGCAGATGTTCAGCGGTCATTTTCCCTGTACCACAGGTGCATTCGTCAGTGCCACCTATCCTCAGTTTATTGAATAGATGGTACCTCAGTCTGTTGTGGCCTATGCGGAGTCTGAAGACCACGACCTGCTCTTTTCTGTTCAACTGGTAGTAGGCATAATTGTTGTGTGTAGCCAGTATGTTATGTTTCCCATTTGGCCATGTATCTGGCCCTAATCACTCCTTTTGGACTCTTCGTAGGTCATACTAGAATCTGGTTGTGGTACTCTTGTACCTTCTTTTGCCAGTCTGTCTGCCTCCTCGTTGCCTTGGGTGTTACAGTTGGATGAAACCCACTGTACCACTACTCTTTTTGGTGCGGACTGCTGGCATAGTTGACAAAGTACTGCTCTTAAATCATTAAGTTCGGTATTTTTCTGGCTTTTTAGTGCTGTAACCACGGCCAGGACATCTGTAAACAGGACTATCTGGCTTTCATTGATTTCGACTGTCAGCATTGCTTTTACTACAGCCTTCAGTGCCTCTGCTCTGAAATTGCTTGAGAATTTTCCAGTTGCGACTGACAGTGTTATTTTTCAATCATTTGCTAGGCGCAGGAATACCCCCTCCGTTCTGTGTTGTGTTTGTTACAGAACCGTCGGTGTATGCATGGGTCCAGTCCATGCTTGGGTAGTTTTCCGCTATGTACCTCAGGGTTATGTCTCTTCTGTCTTTTTCAGTCTGGCTGTTTCTTGTTTCTAATACCTGGTATATTTTCTACCACCTCCGGAAGGATATGCTGCTTCCATGTGGGTTTGCGTTCAGTAGGGATGGGCTTTGGTGTTGTTATGGTGTTCATATGGTCTTCGCTCATCTTTGCTTTGGTTTTTTCTGCAAAGTTTCTCAGCTTTAGTTTCCATTTTCCAAATCTATTTTAGTTTCTGATGTATTGGATGGTCTGTCAGTCTTCTTAGTTTTTCTGCTTGCTGCTGGGCAAATCTATTTTAGTTTCTGATGTATTGGATGGTCTGTCAGTCTTCTTAGTTTTTCTGCTTGCTGCTGGGCTCTGCAGTCTCATCTGCCGGTCATGGATTGCAGATTTGTAATCTTTACAAGTTCTACAATTGGCGTTGACTTCATGCCTCCTGTTATAACTCTCATGCCTTGGTTTTGAAGTTTGGTAAGTGTGATATAAAGGCCCATTAAATGAATCTGATATCTTGGGAAGACTGCAGACCGAACCAAGTGGAAATGTACCCTGAATGGCCATCTCACGCTTTGGTGAAGTTAAGCTCTTGCAACACAGAAAGGTGAAAGGAGAAAGACAAGTATGTAGATGTATTTAATTGTTATTGTTCATCACTCCAAGTCATATCATTCTATAGTCGGTCCTGACTGAAAGTGGCTACTATATATTTTTTTTCTAGTAATGTCCTTATACAGAACATTCCTTCTCTTGCTCAATTGAAATCCAAATTGTTCCCCCGGAAACTCGTTGCCTAGATTACGTGTAATTCTGTCCTGTATCATTTTAAGCAGTATCAGTATCTTGATAGTGTGGCTCATCAGACTGATTTTTCTAACATTCGGTTGCACTTGGTAACTTGGGTAGGGCTATAACAACAAATGTGTTCTGTTCGCTGTGTACAGATCCTATTTGGTAGATGTCACTACACGAATCAACCATTTTATTGACATTGAATTCCTTTAAAGCCTTTGTAGTGTCTACATTTATTGTCTATTATAGCCTATGTATTTTTTAAATTTTGATAAAAAAATGCTGCGGCCGTCATTATAAACTGGTCATGGTTTTGCTGATATCTTCTATCGATGACCAGTTCTTTTATATTAGGCATGTGCAACCCCGACACTCAGGCCGCACCTGGCCCCCGCCTTGATTTTAGTTGGCCCACAAGGACTTTTTTTTCAAATTTCACTGGATCTAGCCTGCCAGCCACCTACCTACAGACTGTTGAGGTTGTTTGTTTGTTTTATTTTTTTGCAATGAAAGAAAAAACATAAGTGCGGTAACTCGTAAGATGGGAACTACCTTTACATAAATAAATGATCATGAGTTCAATAGAATTGTTTCACAAGGCAGGCACGTGCACACTATGTAGGACCTCACTAACGACGTCTACGAAGTGTGAACTTTTCAAGGTAAAGCAAGTTCATTTGGTTGAGGGCAAGTTAAAGAGACAAGAAACGGCCAATCAAAACACTTAAAATAACATTTGTCAGTGCCTTCAAACAGCACTGTCGCCCACAACATTTAGTATTGAATTGAGTTGTAATATGTGAGTTTACTATATTCTTCTTTATCTTCTTCTATTCGTTCTTAATCTCCCGCTACCAAGTCATGAACATGGCTTTGCAGGTAGCAGGATGTGGTCAGGAGAACGGAACGCACTGTGTCGCTAGTTTACAACTTGACTGCGGTATTTGCACCTTTCGGTCCGACACATCCGTTTTCGGCAGCGAGTTTAATATATTTGTAAATTATGATTGAAAATCTAACCAATCCGATTGATTATAATTCACATTATTTAGATGACATATGGTAGAAGTAGAAAATGCTAGCCAGAGTATAATGTCTCACCTAGAGGAGCGTATTGATGATTTCGATTTCGTCATGCAGAAGTAAAGCCCTGTGTGTTTGATTTGTTTCTAAACTATTTCCGTTGTGAAAGAAAACATCCTACAAATGCATTACAAAGCCAAGTATGCCATTTACAACAACTTCATAAGTCAGCTGAGAATATATAAGATACACTATTTATAGAATAGTGTAACTGTTCAAGGTGCTTTTCTACAATCAGTATAATGACGCTGATAAAATTATTCGGTCCTTAAAGTTAGGGAAATAAATTGTAAAGCACTCGGCCCCATATTCCGAATAACACTCCTTCAGAGAATATCACAATGTTGTCATTAAAGTACGGTGTCCTAATAAAAGCAAGGACATTTGACAAATTAGAATTTCTCTTTGGACTGTGACGATATGTATCCATAGACTGGTCCAATACATTAAATAGAGCTTCAATGAACTATCGTCACAATTTGAAGCGTTTTCAATTGATCTGAAAGAGAGCACAATCGAAACCGAAACCGCTCATTTGGTTTTATTTTTAAACGGAATGAATACTAATATCAATTGTACTGAGAAAAAAATTGCGTGCTCTTCAACCATTGGAAAATATTTCAAGGCCATGAGACTTTTTCTAGGAAGCCAAACATGTTTTTAATAAATTTGACCTTAACTGGGAGAAGCTTAACGGGATATCAACCGGATATGGTTCCCGCAATGATTGGGTCAAACTTATAGGGGTTCAGATCACATCAGAATTATTTGCTATGAACATCAGAACAGAAGATTTGTTTTCTCTTTACTGCATTTTATACCTACACAATGTGTGAAAGATCAATTACATTCGCCGATGTCATGACCATGGCAATTTCCTGCAAAAGTGTCCTTACGTGAAGAGCGCCAAACCACCACCAGTTTTAAGAATTTCTGGAAGACATTCAATCCTAGAATGAAGACCTCATCATTTACTGTGAAGTGCTTTGATCAAGTAAAGAGAAGATGCTGAAGCACTTTTGTGACAAGAAAGATGAAGTAGCTGTTTTTGTGGACATGAGAAGAAACCTCTGCAGAAGTTAGAAAACAAAGACTGGCAATGTGATCTGGCATTTCTTGTAGACGTTGCAACTTATCTAAATGTACCCAATGCTAAGTTACACACTCAATGCCAGTTTCTTCATGAGCTCAATAAACACATTGAGTCATTTCTCAATAAACGTCGACGCTGGTAAAGTCAACTGTACTTTAAATGAGTTATACTTATCATTTTCCCATATCTGTGAACCATAAAAATGATTTTGACTGTAATTAATTTGCGGACGAGTTGACGTTTTTTAATGAAGAATTCAATACCAGGTTCCGTGGTTTTTCGAGCACAAGAAGTAACTTTTAAATTTTCTCATCTCTATTTGTTGTTGACGTGGAACACGCTCCACCTTCTTTGCAAATGGAAATAATTGAACTGCAAGAAAATTCAGATCTCAAGAGAAAAATCAAGAATGTTTCAGTGACTGACCTTTATAAGAAATATTTCCCTGGAGGACAAGTATCCAAAACTCACAAGTTTTGCTCGGAAGAGAGTAACGCTATTCGGAAGCACGTACAGCTACGAAAAACTATGAAGAAATTCTTCTAGAAAGAAGTTTCGTTAAATCTAGAACCAGGACGAGAATAACGAATTCACAACAGGATAAACATTTGTTTGTTGAAATGTCAGTTATGTCCTCAAATATTGACCGGTTTGTAATAGACACGAGGTATCGAACGTTCCATTGAATTCATCTAATCTGTCTTAATCTCAACTTTAATGTATTCGTAAAGTCAACTTTTACAAATTATATAATTTAAAATAAACACTAAATAATAAATTGCACAGAAAAGCTCTCATAAACGGTATAACAAAAATAAAAACAATAATATTCGCGTAGGCGTCAAAGGCCCGTTGCGTCGATCGACCACTACCATGTCCAACTGCTGAGGCTATGGTCATGTGTTGCGTATCGACCGGAATCTCTACAGACTCCCAAGGTGGAGCCGAGTTCTTCCCTTTCTCGTTGTGAGGGCCGCGAGGAGTGTATTAAAGCAATGTTTGTGTTAAGCTTTCCGTGTCTGCCCGTGTCAAACTACCTGTTTTTCCGTGTCCCGCCGCAGAGACCTTTGATTGTGTCCACCTTTTAGTCAGCGTGACCCTTGGGGTGCTGAGAATACGAGGTTTAAAAGTATCGTGTAACTTCCTGTGTAGGGAGATGCGGGCAGGAAGAAGTCGGCTTCAATCCGAGCAGAAAGGTCCTTGGTAACGTGGACTGAATTGTGGTGTGCAGTTAATAGGAACATTGAACTCCATCATGGACTAGTCTCCCTCGGCGTAAGCCAAGCATGAAATGCAGCAAAATGCAGCATAACAAACAGGATTAACAGATCGAAAGCACATCAATTCCACAGAATAAAGTCGCTTATACAACCTGGTGAAGGAGTTGCGAAATATAATCCGAACAGGAACCACCACACATCGGAAAACGACACAAACACCGGAGCTAGTCGAGAGCGCAGCCGTTAAGGCGCGGCCATCTTAATTTTTGCCTTGTAAAACAATATGATGTTTTACCATTAATCACCATGTACATTTATTAAGCACTAATGATATAACTTTAGTCAAATAAACAAAGTAACACAAACAAAAGATTTGATCAACGTATAGCAGTATCTTTGCATTTAAGAAAAGCATCATATGGCATGGCCCGCGGATGTAAAGTTCGTAATCCAGCACGCGGACTTAAAGTTCGTAATCCAGCCCCCGCTCTTTGATGAAGTTTCCCATGTATGACATGTATTCCGCCCATCTGTTTGATATATCTTTCTTGTCAAGCAAGCTGTCTCCATTCTTATTCTTAATGGATACTCCTGCTTGAACCAGCCTTTTCTTTTTTGATAGATGTTTAATTTCTGCATGAATAGCTTTCGTGTTTTTCTTTTTTCTGATACCTACTATTATCTTTCATTCTGACTATATCCACAGTTCCTTTACTTAAGTAGACACATAGTATACATAAGATTGCCCAGTATCTTATATTCTTGAGTGTTTATTGCATCCATTTGCTTTTTTTTATAATTTTGTTTAAGATATCATCCATACTTGATTTTTTCTTACCAACTCTTTTATCATCAGAGTTCTACTTGTATGTTTTCATACAGTGATAGTCCCACTTTGTACTTTCATGTTCGTCTGGGCTTTCTCTTTTGTATTGATCTACGATTTCTGACAGTAGGCTATCACTTTTATGTTCAACTTCCACAAGGTGTTTCTGTTTAATGTATAATTGCTTTAATGTTGATATATCTATTGAGGGATTCTAATATCTTCTTTGTATATGTTTTACTGTGAGGGATATTGTAATCAACATATAAATTATTCTCTAATCTGTGAATCTATCCTTTAATCATCTAAAAGTCAGTCTAATGTCTGACTGTATATCATTGAGTTTTCCTCATGTATAATATTTTTTAATGGGTGGTCTCGAGGTAAGGTGTTCGCCTCTGGTCCTGGTTCGTCTTCTGCTTCTTCTTCTTCGTACGCTGTCAGACGTCAACTTGTATTTTTTTTAAGAAAGCAGCGTTCATCCTGAGGCTGTCAACACTGCCATAGAGCTTGTCTAGTGTTGCCACTGGTGATGGCCACATGTGCTTTCTCTGGTCCTCGTATATCGGGCAGTTTTGCAGCAGATGTTCAGGGGTCATTTTCTCTGTACCACAGGTGCATTCGTCAGTACCACCTATCTTCAGTATATTGAATAGGTGGTACCTCAGTCTGTTGTGGCCTGTGCGGAGTTTTAAGACCACGACCTGCTCTATTCTGTTCAACTGGTAATATGCATCATTTTTTGTGTAGCCAGTATGTTTTGTTTCCCATTTGGCCATGTATCTGGCCCTAATAAGCCTTTTTGACTCTTCGTAGGTCACACTAGAATCTGGTTGTGGTAGTCTTGCACCTTCTTTTGCCAGTCTGTCTGCCTCCTCGTTGCCTTTGATGTTACAGTGGGATGGAACCCACTGTACCACTACTCTTTTTGGTGCGGACTGCTGTCATAGTTGACAGAGTATTGCTCTTAAATCATTAAGTTCAGTATTTTTCTGTCTTTTTAGTGCTTTAACTACGGCCAGGGCATCTGTAAACAGGACTATCTGGCTTTCATTGCTTTCGCCTGTGAGCATTGCTTCTACTGCAGCCCTCAGTGCCTCTGCCTCCGCTCTGAAATTTGCTTGAGAATTTTCCAGTTGCCACTGACAGTGTTATTTTTCTATTATTTGGTAGGCTCAGGAATACCCCTGCCCCTCCATTCTGTGTTGTGTTTGTTGCAGAACAGTCGGTGTATGCATCGGTCCATTCCATGCTTGGGTAGTTTTCCGTTATGTACCTCAGGGTTATATCTCTTCTTTCTCTTTGAGTCTGGCTGTTCTTGTTTCCAATACCTGGTATATTTTATACCACCTCCGGAATGATATGCTGCTTCCAGGTGGGTTTGCGTACAGTAGAGATGGGCTTTGATATTGTTACGGTGTTCATAGGGTCTTCGTGCATTTTTGCTTTGGCTATTTCTGCAAAGTTTCTCCGCTTTAGTTTCCTTTTTCCAAATCTATTTAGTTTCTGATGTATTGGATGGTCTGTCAGTCAACTGAGTTTCTCTGCTTGATGTTGGCCTCTGCAGTCTCTTCTGTCCGGTTATGGATTGCAGATTTGTAATCTTTTTAAGTTCTACAATTGGCGTTGACTTCATGCCACCTGTTATAATTCTCATGGCTTGGTTTTGAAGTTTGCTAATTTTATGTTCGCCTTTGCTACTGTTCGCCATGCCGCAATGCCATACTCGAGAACTGGTCTCACTCTTCCAGTGTACAGTTTCTTTAGTATTCTTTCGTCTGCTCCCCAGCTTGTGCCAGCAAATTTCCTCATGATTGCCATTCTTTGTCTGGCTCTCAATCGGTTTCTCTCGATCTGACTTTTCTATGTTATGCGCCGACCAAATGTGACTCCCAAGTAGTTTGGGTTGTCGTTTGGCCGCAGATATTTGCCGTTAAGACTTATTTTGGTGTTCTGTGGTTTATTTGAAAGCGAGAATATCGTACATGTTGTTTTTTCCTCGTTTATTTTGACCAGCCATTAGTTCGCCCACTCCTCCAACGATGTTAGGGCCTGCTGCATCCGATTTTTTGCTACGGTGAGATTTTTTTCAGAGGTCCACATAGCCAGATCGTCTGCAAACATGGAGCTGTGGACTGTTCTTGGTATATTCTCTGTGATGTTGTTTATATACACCAGGAAAAGAGTGGGTGACAGTACTCCCCCTTGGGGTACTCCCTGCTCAAGGGTCACCTTTTTGCTCATCTGCCCTTGTACTTGAACTCTGGCTGTTCTGTTTTTTAGGTAGTGGCTGATCCATCTGTACATTTTTCCAGATACTTCACTTCTTAGTAGCTTGACTTTAAAGTCCCTCTGTCCACACCTTGTCAAATGCCTTCTCTAAATCCACCCAAATCGCTACTGTATGCTTTTTCTCTTGGTAAGCATCCTCTATTTCCTGTGCTATGAGAGTGATCTGGTCCTCAGTGGATCTGTGTTGTCTAAATCCTGCTTGCTGTGGAATTAATATTTGTTTTTATTCCAGGTGCCACATGATTCTGGTGTTTATTATACGCTCCATCAGTTTACCTACACAGCTCAGTAGACTGATGGGCCTGTATCCATTTGGATCTGTTCTATCTTTTTCTTTTTTCGGTACTGGTATAAGTACAGCATCTTTCCATGCCTGCGGTACAATTTCCCTTTTCCAGCTTTGGTCCAGGACTGATAATAACTTCCTCTTTGCTGTTTGGCCCAACCCCATCAGCAATTCGTTTGTTACCCCATCTTTTCCGGTGGTACTGGTTCAAATCACCTTGGAGACCGGGGTCTTTTCACGTGGTTTCTCTGTAAAAAATGTCTCCTTATTTTTGAGGAGTGAGATCAGATCCCCGTGTGTACATTAACGCGCACATTAAAAATTCCGTGGCAGTTTAAAATCGAAAAAGGTAGGCTTAACGGCCGCTGACCGGCCAAAATTCAACTTAAAAATCTATGCAAATTATTCTAGGGATTCTCTGTTTACTATAATCAAGCGCAAGTCACTTTAAAAAAAAATTTCACTTTCGTTACAAAACTGTTTACTATGAACAGCACAATAACGGTGCGTTTGATATTTGGGGCATGGAACATTCGTACGCTCATGTGTCGTGTGCAAAATATCCTCCACCCCATTGGAAGGGGGTGTCCTATTTCCTTTTATTAAGTGCAGCAGACAATTCTGGGCTCCATTTGGCTTATTTAGCCATCTTGGAACTAACGAGAACAGTGAATGTTGACAAAGTGGTCCTCATCGATTACGATGGACGAACATGTCCCAAAACGACTCTAGTGTTTCACACAATTTCCTGTTCCGCTTCTGGAGACGTTGATATTGTCGATTCATCGGCTTCTCTCAGCGTCTCAGTCTTCGAGTACAATGGATGGACATACACCTAGGCAGGATTTATTATACTGTCCATCAACACACAAGCTATTTCGTGCAACCATAATTGGGGTTGGAGACGGGTGTAGGTGCATGTCTCCAGCCTCCTTCCCAATACAACAGTTGTTTGGGTAATCAAGAGTTGGCTGTCATGGGAAATCTGTCTTATTTGACTATCGAGTTTTTCACATGCGTCAGTGAGCAGCTGACGTCTTGAACTTCGATATATTACTAATGCAAGATAGATATCACATGAACACGACTAGCAGCAGGTGGAGTTTCTGTAAGTGCTAACTCGATCTAATACATGAACACGACTAGCAGAAGGTGGAGTTTCTGTAAGTGCTGACTCGATCTAATACATGAACACGACTAGCAGAAGGTGGAGTTTCTGTAAGTGCTGACTCGATCTAACACATGAACACGACTAGCAGAAGTGTAAGTGCTGACTCGATCTAACACATGAACACGACACGCACATGGTGGAGTTTCTGTAGGTGTTGACTACAGCTAGAGGCAGTCCGCTATTTCCCCAGTTGAGGCGGACATATTTGTCAGACGGCAACGGGTCCTGGGTCGACCCAGCCTTAAATAATTACCGATTCGGTTAGGGAAGTAATAGTTGCGAGGGAGAGGAGATGGCTACCGCCCTCATATAGCCGAGATTTGAAATGTGAGATCGCTAACACCTCACACAACTACCGCAGTAATGCTGTGGGTTACTTAACTTTTTACACATACACACTCTCCAACAGGCTGTACAAAGCAAAACCAACGATGTGTCAATGGATGTAAAACTAGTTTGACATGACATTGCATGTATTGTAGAGTTGAGAAGCCTAGATGCCATCAAAATTGTAACGTGATGTTGTCATTTGCATACCATATTTATGCACCTGGAGGTCCTGTTGATGAATGAAATTACATTCGCAACTTGACAAGAAATCACAACTGATCCAAGCATGGCTGCCGACCTTCACAGCTGTGTGACGTTGCACTTTCAAAATACAATAGACACAAACGCACCAGAAACACAAAATAGAATGGGCGATCGTGGCTGAACGCCTTTTAACACTGTGAGCACATGAACAAGTTATGGGTTGGCCATTTCCGTTCACACATTCCTGTAATTGTGCAGCAACTCTGTGAATACATCCTCACCGGAAGTCGGTGTAGTGCGTGAAGATGATCCTTTCCAAAACGCGAACAATTGGTGTCCTAAATGGGACAGGCATAGAAAAAGGATAAGCAACACAGGAAGACATAAAAATGAAAACAAGTTAAATAGTTATCGTCCTGAACAGACCAGATAGGTGAAGACTGAAGATGGCTTGTTTGATCGTACGTTAAATCCATAAGGCAACGCTAGTCGGTTAGACTGGGTCGCCACTTCTTGCCTGGACTGACAAAAGAGCAAAGTTGGAGATATGCATACCAATGGCACGGTGTCTTGACAACCGGACTCAACTCAAGATAACTATACTAATAAAAACAAAGTGTCGAGAAATAATACAGGCAGACAGACAGGCAGGAAGACAGACAGACAGATAGATATATAGACAAATAGATAGACGTATATATATATATATATATATATATATATATATATATAGATAGTTAGACCGCTGACCGGCCAAAATTCAACTTAAAAATCTATGCAAATTATTCTAGGGATTCTCTGTTTACTATAATCAAGCGCAAGTCACTTTAAAAAAAAATTTCACTTTCGTTACAAAACTGTTTACTATGAACATTAGCCATCTTGGAACTAACGAGAACAGTGAATGTTGACAAAGTGGTCCTCATCGATTACGATGGACGAACATGTCCCAAAACGACTCTAGTGTTTCACACAAAAATGTGTAACACATCCATGTGAGGATGAAGTCATTACTGAGGAGGAAGTCGACAGGGCAATCAGTTCACTATCTATAGGAAAAGCTCCAGGAGCTGATGCAATACCAGCAGAGATATATAAGACAGCTGGCCCATCCCTCACCAGAAGGATCACTGAACTCTTCTGTCACATGTGGGCTGAAGGTAAAATTCCGCAGGAGCTAAAGGACGCCTCAATCGTTCACCTGTACAAAAGAAAAGGCAACCGTCAGGAATGCGACAATCATCGTGGAATATCTCTACTCTCCGTAGCAGGCAAGATCCTAGCGCGCTTACTGCTAAACAGGCTCAACAAACACCTTGAACAAAGCCACCACCTCCCAGAAAGCCAATGTGGATTCAGAGCCGGAAGAGGAACAGTGGACATGATTTTTGCCGCTCGCCAAGTACAAGAGAAGTGTCGAGAACAAAATCAGGCCTTGTACACCACATTTATTGATTTGACAAAGGCATTTGATACAGTAAACAGAGGAGGGCTGTGGATGATAATGTCTAAGTTTGGCTGCCCCAACAAGTTCATAACAATGGTGAAACAGCTACACGAAGGCATGTGTGCTCGTGTACTAGACAGCGGTGCAATCTCTAAAACGTTTCTAGTATCAAACGGAGTAAAACAAGGATGTGTACTCGCCCCGACTTTGTTCAGCATGATGTTCGCGGCCACGATGACAGACGCCTTCAGATCATTGGAGCTTGGAATACCCATAAAGTACCGCACAGATGGCAAGTTACTCAATTCCAGAAGAATGAAGGCCAAAACCAAAGTGGCTGGCGACATAATCAGGGAACTTGTATTTGCTGACGACTGCGCTCTAATGAGCAACTCAGAACTGAACATGCAGGTTGGAATGGACCAGTTTTCTGCCGCATGCAAAAATTTTGGCCTGACCATAAATGCCAAAAAAACAGAGGTCATGTACCAACCAGCACCAGGCATGCCGTACACAAAACCAGAGACTACAGTCAGCGGGCAGACGTTGAATGCCGTAGATAAATTCACATATCTGGGCAGCACGCTGTCGAGATCTGTCAGCCTAGACGATGAGGTGGCAAGCAGAATAGCAAAGGCCAGTACAGCCTTTGGTAGAATGCGTTCGATGGTCTGGGCACGTCGTGGCATCAGCGTCAAGACCAAACTCAAAGTCTACCGTGCAACCATCATTCCAACCCTACTATACGCTTGCGAAAGCTGGACTGTATACTCTGGACATGCAAGGAGGTTAAACCACTTCCACACAGGTTGCCTGAGGCGAATATTCCACATCCGATGGCAAGATCGTGTCACTGACATCGAGGTTCTCTCGAGGGCTAACATGCCCAGCATCCATGCACTGCTAGAAAAAGCACGACTAGGATGGGCCGGACACCTCGTCCGTATGTCAGACGAGCGGCTCCCAAAGAAGCTTCTCTACGGCGAGCTGAGAGACGGATGGCGCGAGAGAGGGCGCCCAAAGAAACGTTTTAAAGACGGTCTGAAGGACTCACTAAAAAGTTGCCAGATAGACATCGACACCTGGGAATGTCTTGCGCAAAACAGATCTGACTGGAGAAGCGCAGTCAAATCGGGTGTAGCTGCCGGTGAAGATGACCGTGTTGTGAAAGCCCAGAACAGACGAGAGACGCGGAAATCCCGAACAGCGGGAACACCATCCCCTTCTACAAACCTCGTGTGCCCGATATGTAGCAGATATTTTCGTGCCCGCATTGGCCTGTTCAGCCACATGCGCACCCACACCCAACAGGGAAATCTGTGACAAGGATGATGTCGGCGGTCCTCATCGACAACGATGGACAGCTATTATTAGATAGTTAGACAGACAGACAAACGGACAGCCATACATATAGATAGATAGATAGATAGATAGGTTGGTTGGTTGGTTGGTTGGTTGGTTGGTCTGTTGGTTGGTCGGTTGGTTGGTTGGTTGGTTGGTTGGATGGATGGATGGATGGATGGATGGATAAATATTCAACATATTGCCGTAAGAAGAAAGACCGCACTGAGCTTAAATAATATGTGGCTACCTGGCATCCGACAGTTGATATGCCTCATTTGAATATAGAGATTATAAATTGACAGAAAGAGACAGCTAAATGTTTGCTTCCTCAATGTGTGCATATATTCGGACATACTCATATATTGTAGTGGCACATTTACATCTAACTATTTCACATTTTAGCGCTGCCAAAATAAAATGAACTGTTACATTCGTACACATAAGGCACGGTTTGAAACGCCCACCTACTCTACTTCAATATCAACAACACTGCCCACGCACGGAAAAGATGAGAAAAACGCCAATGAATATCTCAACTCTTGATAAAATCAACGCTACGCCCATGCCCATGCATCCCAGACGCAGAAGGAATACAAACAGACAATGACTATCTGCATACTTTGGGCAAATATATCAGTACTATTATGATCGCATAACAAGACAGAAACGACAAAAGCAGTCAATGGAAATCAAAAGTCCTCTGCGTTTAAATAGCAAAACAATGTTCAGCAGTTGAGTATCACCAAATGCATAAGGCACATATTGTGCATGTGATCGTTCGCGGTGGACATTGCAATTATCCAGGCATGTCTACACTGTTCAGAGTTCATTCTGCTTTAAGCCTATGCCCAGTATGTATACCTCTAAGGAAGTTATATCGATTATATGAACATCTCTAGATGATATCCAGATCAATCACGGCTATTGTCGCATAAATCTTCTAGAATCTGTCTGGCAATGTTTATTTATTACTGAAATATGTTATACACATCGACCCTAAACTCGCACGTCAGAGCTCTGCATCTTTCTTTATGTCTGGACCCTTTCCTGATCTCACCAAGATTCAGTTCCACTCATATTTAGCGGCCAAACTCTCTCTCTCTTTAAATATATATTTATATATGTCCTATATATCTATCTATCTATCTATCTATCTATCTATCTATCTATCTATCTATCTATCTATCTATCTATCTATCTATCTATCTATCTTATCTATCTATCTATCTATCTATCTATCTATCTATCTATCTATCTCTCTATCTCTTTCTCTCTCTCTCTCTCTCTCTCTATCTATTTATCTATCTATCTTATCTAACTATCTTTAGTCCACTTATGTCGTTAGACGACGTGGGGAGGTGTGACCTCCTCCGTTTCATATTTTTTGGCCCGTGAAAATCCACTGATGACTTGCTAGGTCAATCCCAGCATCTGTTAGCCCCTGGAATATACGATCGCCTATAGAATAGGCGAAGTTGAACTATCCTGCTGCTATCCTACGCGAAATCTCACGATTTATTATGCGGGAATTTGTAATTTCTTGGCCCAGGTAAAATTATGTTCACGTTTTTTGATGGAATCATTTCCTAGTTGGAGTCTCCTTTTGAGAAAAAAATATGTTCAGTATATCTTGGCTTTTATTTTTAAGACCTACTGTCTCGCTTGCTTCATTGAGCTGATTTGAACTTTTTTCAGCCTCTCTGACAATGTCATGAGCAAACCTTTGGATAGTGAGCATTTGACTGTAATGCGACAGTAGTATATAAGTATGTTTATTTGCCTGTCTGTTTGTATTTATGTGAGTATATCTGTTTACCTTCCTGTATTTATATAAGTAGATATAACCGCAAGGCAGCGGAGGTTAGTTTCTGAAGTAGTTGGAAGCACGATCGGAGATAACACAGCAGATTGTTGAGGACCAAAACAGCGCAAGTCGGCGGTTATTGTGGACAAGGCTTTGGGGGATAACCCAGAGATCAAATCATGAGCCGGAGTCCCTTAAGCAGTCAGGCACTGTAGTCAAAGCCAGTCTGACAACTCCTGTAACGCCTGCGTTGCCAAATAGTATCAATTTGTCGTTGTCTTGGACACCGGCTGCGTGGAGAAGGGGATCTGCTGAATGGACAACAGCGATCCTCGCATCAAATTGTCCTGGCAGGCACTAGAGAGGGTTTACGTCAGAACTCAACCAATAGGAAAGAAGCCTACAATGAGGCTTCGTTGCTGGATCGTACGCACCATGACCACATGTATGACGGAAGACCTCCAAGTGTTAAGCGATGTTCGCAAGACCTCAATTATAGACCAGAAACTCCAAAGGTTTCGAGTCAACATCGTCACCCTCAGAAACGCGTCTGGCCGAGTCTGCGTCTCTCGTGGAAAAGGCCTACAGATTCTTCTGGCAAAGGAAAGGAGTGGACGTCAGAGAACATGGCGTCGGCTTTGCCGTTAAAAACTCCCTTCTACGATCTACAGAGATATGCCAAAAGGGCACAGAGTGGTTATTATCTTTTCGTCTCTAAACATCCAATGCCATAGTTAATCTGATCAGCGTGTATGCTCCTACACTTGGCGCCACTAGTGACTCCAAGGATGAGTTCTATCAGCAGCTGACCTTACTCATCACAAGGATCCCTAGTGAGGAACACCTGATTCTACTTGGGGACTTCAAGGGTTGGCACCAATCACGACTCCTGGCCTATGTGCATGGGTGGGTATCTATCACGGCTCCTGACCTATGTGTATAGGTGGGCATCTATCACTACTCCTGGCCTATGTGCATGGGTTGGCACCAATCACGACTCCTGGCCTATGTGCATGTGACAGTTTGGTGTCGGAAAGATTAATAAAAATGGACAGCGTCTATTGGAGCTGTGTGCCTACCACGACCTGTGCACTACTAACATCTTCTTCCAAACAAACCCCAACATAAAGTATCATGGAGACATCCTCGCTCCAGACATTGGCATCACCTGGACCTGATCATTACTAGACGGTCTGAACTGAAACATGTTTTGCAAACCCGCACGTTTCACAGTGCAGACTGCGATACTGACCCCTCACTGGTCTGCTGCAAAATGAGACTCCAACCCTAGAAGATCCACCGCGCAAGACTTGTGGGTAAATGCCGCATACACAACAGGAACTGATATTCCTGAAAGGGTGAAACAATTCACAAAATCCCTCTCTAAATTAATGGCAATACAGCGCACTATTGGAAACGTTGCAGAAAGATGGGAATACGTCAGAGGGCACAGCCTTGGCAGTCTTTAGAAAGAAGACAACAAGCAGAAATGACTGGTTCTAGGGTGTGTGCCATTTTTGCACCAGCCATTAAAAAGCACAAATCAACTCAACTTGAGTTTAAGATTTCCTCGAGCAGCACGACCTTGGAGGCTTACAAATCCGTAAAGATTACAGTACAGACTGGCAAGGAAATGTGCAAATGATTACTGGTTTCAACTCTGTCAGTCCATACAGTCGGCAGCAGATACTGGTAACATCAGGGCAATGTACGAGAGCATAAAGAAAGCATTTGAACCAACAAAAATGTCTACAGCGCCTCTGAAATCAGCGACAGGTGAGACTATTCTGGACAGGGATATGCAAATAAAGAGATGGGCCGAACACTATTCAGTCTTGTACACCTGTAATAATGTAGTGGATGACTCTGCTGTCCACGAAATTGAGATTCTGCAGGTGTTGCTGGAACTTGACGATAAACCGATCGTACAAGAGTTGGAAAAAGCTATCGAGGGCTTGCCAGTGGGAAGGGCAAACGGTAGAGATGACATTCCAGCAGAAATCATCAAATGCGGGTGGAACGTACTTCTTCAATACCTGTACGGACATATCTGCCAGTGTTGGGATGAGGGGCGGTATCACATGACATGAGAGGCGCCAACATAATCACCCTTTACAAGATATAAGGGAGACAGGAGACTGCAATAATTACAGGGGAATATCGCTCCTCAACACCATGGGCAAAGTGTATGCTCGCATCATCCTGAGCAGGTTGTGAAAACTGGACGACAGGGTGTATCCGGTGTATCAGTGTGGTTTTCGCGCAGAAAGGTCCGCCGTTGATATGGTCTTTTCACTGAGACAATTGTAAGAGAAATGCAGAGAACAAAACAAACGACTATTTTCTTGCCTTCATCGACCTCAGCAGGTCATTGGTCCTGGTAAATAGAGAGGGTCTTTTCAAAGTATTGTCTAAAGTTGGCTGCCCACCTAAACTACTGAGCATGATTAGGTCTTTTCATGTGGGCATGAAAGGTACAGTGCTGCATGACGGTCAGGAAACTGAGGTCTTTGACATTAACAGCGGAGTTAAACAAGGTTGTGTCCTGGATCCGACTCTATTCAGCATGTTCTTTGCCATTGTGCTTAGACATGCCTTTGAAACTGACACATAGGAGTCTTTCTGCACATAGGTCAGATGGCAGACTATTCAATCTAACCAGACTACGAGCAAAAAGTAAAGAGAAAGTAGACTGTCAGGATGTACAGAAAAAAAATTGATTTAACAGTTGCCATATTTAATCTACATATTGGTGAATGCCTGTGTATGAAAGGACTCATTTGTGTGACGTCCATCTGTTTGTGCGTAGCTTGAAATGATCCAAAGTTGGTCTGTAATATATGTTGATAATGAGTTGTTTGTTGTTATTATGGCAGCACATTCTGGCCATTGGGTTGCACTTCAGATGTTTTCTGGGCTAAAAGCTTCCTAGTCCTTCACAGTAGCTTGTGGCGGTCGGACAAAAGTATGGTGAAACCTAAACCATTAACAGAATATGTGTATGCCTGCCCTGCTTTAACGTATGTTGTAATTTCTATCACTAACATGAGTTAGTTAATTTGCTGCTATGGCGAAGTGGGGGAAGGGTGGGGTGGAGGGATTTTTGTATGAGGGAGAAGTAGATTCTGGTAACAATAATAATAGGGAGTTGCTATACAGTTTCCCCAATTATTGCACTTCTTGGCCCTTACTTTAAATACGAGGAAGTCAAGGACACCGAGATCCGGCTGCTACAAAGGTCAAGGTGATTGCATAAAATGTTACGGTCAAAGTAGAAATACTAGGAACAAATTTGACAGTATTTCTATGAGCGAACAAGATATCATGCAAATTGTAGCTAGCAAGCAGGACAAATCATGATATCATGCGAATTGTAGCTAGCAAGCAGGACAAATCATGATATCATGCGAATTGTAGCTAGCAAGCAGGACAAATCATGATATGATGCGAATTGTAGCTAGCAAGCAGGACAAATCATGATATCATGCAAATCGTAGCTAGCAAGCAGGACAAATCATGATATCATGCAAATCGTAGCTAGCAAGCAGGACAAATCATGATATCATGCGAATCGTAGCTAGCAAGCAGGACAAATCATGATATCATGCGAATCGTAGCTAGCAAGCAGGACAAATCATGGATATCATGCAAATCGTAGCTAGCAAGCAGGACAAATCATGATATCATGCGAATTGTAGCTAGCAAGCAGAACAAATCATGATATCATGCGAATTGTAGCTAGCAAGCAGGACAAATCATGATATCATGCAAATCGTAGCTAGCAAGCAGGACAAATCATGATATCATGCAAATCTTAGCTAGCAAGCAGGACAAATCATGATATCATGCGAATCGTAGCTAGCAAGCAGGACAAATCATGATATCATGCGAATCGTAGCTAGCAAGCAGGACAAATCATGATATCATGCAAATCGTAGCTAGCAAGCAGGACAAATCATGATATCATGCAAATCGTAGCTAGCAAGCAAGACAAATCATGATATCATGCAAATCGTAGCTAGCAAGCAGGACAAATCATGATATCATGCAAATCGTAGCTAGCAAGCAGGACAAATCATGATATCATGCAAATCGTAGCTAGCAAGCAGGACAAATCATGATATCATGCAAATCGTAGCTAGCAAGCAGGACAAATCATGATATCATGGAAATCGTAGCTAGCAAGCAGGACAAATCATGATATCATGCAAATCGTAGCTAGCAAGCAGGACAAATCATGATATCATGCAAATCGTAGCTAGCAAGCAGGACAAATCATGATATCATGCAAATCGTAGCTAGAAAGCAGGACAAATCATGATATCATGCAAATCGTAGCTAGCAAGCAGGACAAATCATGATATCATGCAAATCGTAGCTAGCAAGCAGGACAAATCATGATATCATGCAAATCGTAGCTAGCAAGCAGGACAAATCATGATATCATGCAAATCGTAGCTAGCAGGCAGGACAAATCATGATATCATGCAAATCGTAGCTAGCAAGCAGGACAAATCATGATATCATGCAAATCGTAGCTAGCAAGCAGGACAAATCATGATATCATGCAAATCGTAGCTAGCAAGCAGGACAAATCATGATATCATGCAAATCGTAGCTAGCAAGCAGGACAAATCATGATATCATGCGAATCGTAGCTAGCAAGCAGGACAAATCATGATATCATGCGAATCGTAGCTAGCAAGCAGGACAAATCATGATATCATGCGAATTGTAGCTAGCAAGCAGGACAAATCATGATATCATGCGAATTGTAGCTAGCAAGCAGGACAAATCATGATATCATGCGAATTGTAGCTAGCAAGCAGGACAAATCATGATATCATGCAAATCGTAGCTAGCAAGCAGGACAAATCATGATATCATGCAAATCGTAGCTAGCAAGCAGGGCAAATCATGATATCATGCAAATCTTAGCTAGCAAGCAGGACAAATCATGATATCATGCGAATCGTAGCTAGCAAGCAGGACAAATCATGATATCATGCGAATCGTAGCTAGCAAGCAGGACAAATCATGATATCATGCGAATCGTAGCTAGCAAGCAGGACAAATCATGATATCATGCAAATCGTAGCTAGCAAGCAGGACAAATCATGATATGCAAATCGTAGCTAGCAAGCAGGACAAATCATGATATCATGCAAATCGTAGCTAGCAAGCAGGACAAATCATGATATCATGCAAATCGTAGCTAGCAAGCAGGACAAATCATGATATCATGCAAATCGTAGCTAGCAAGCAAGACAAATCATGATATCATGCAAATCGTAGCTAGCAAGCAGGACAATTCATGATATGCAAATCGTAGCTAGCAAGCAGGACAAATCATGATATCATGCAAATCGTAGCTAGCAAGCAGGACAAATCATGATATCATGGAAATCGTAGCTAGCAAGCAGGACAAATCATGATATCATGCAAATCGTAGCTAGCAAGCAGGACAAATCATGATATCATTTAAATCGTAGCTAGCAAGCAGGACAAATCATGATATCATGCAAATCGTAGCTAGAAAGCAGGACAAATCATGATATCATGTAAATCGTAGCTAGCAAGCAGGACAAATCATGATATCATGCAAATCGTAGCTAGAAGGCAGGACAAATCATGATATCATGCAAATCGTAGCTAGCAAGCAGGACAAATCATGATATCATGCAAAACGTAGCTAGCAAGCAGTACAAATCATGATATCATGCAAATCGTAGCTAGCAAGAAGGACAAATCATGATATCATGCAAATCGTAGCTAGCAAGCAGGACAAATCCTGATATCATGCAAATCGTAGCTAGCAGGCAGGACAAATCATGATATCATGCAAATCGTAGCTAGCAAGCAGGACAAATCATGATATCATGCAAATCGTAGCTAGCAAGCAGGACAAATCATGATATCATGCAAATCGTAGCTAGCAAGCAGGACAAATCATGATATCATGCAAATCGTAGCTAGCAAGCAGGACAAATCATGATATCATGCAAATCGTAGCTAGCAAGCAGGACAAATCATGATATCATGCAAAACGTAGCTAGCAAGCAGGACAAATCATGATATCAAGCAAATCGTAGCTAGCAAGCAGGACAAATCATGATATCATGCAAAACGTAGCTAGCAAGCAGGACAAATCATGATATCATGCAAATCGTAGCTAGCAAGCAGGACAAATCATGATATCATGCATATCGTAGCTAGCAAGCAGGACAAATCATGATATCATGCAAATCGTAGCTAGCAAGCAGGACAAATCATGATATTATGCAAATCGTAGCTAGCAAGCAGGACAAATCATGATATCATGCAAATCGTAGCTAGCAAGCAGGACAAATCATGATATCATGCAAAACGTAGCTAGCAAGCAGGACAAATCATGATATCATGCAAATCGTAGCTAGCAAGCAGGACAAATCATGATATCATGCACATCGTAGCTAGCAAGCAGGACAAATCATGATATCATGCAAATCGTAGCTAGCAAGCAGGACAAATCATGATATCATGCATATCGTAGCTAGCAAGCAGGACAAATCATGATATCATGCAAATCGTAGCTAGCAAGCAGGACAAATCATGATATTATGCAAATCGTAGCTAGCAAGCAGGACAAATCATGATATCATGCAAATCGTAGCTAGCAAGCAGGACAAATCATGATATCATGCAAAACATAGCTAGCAAGCAGGACAAATCATGATATCATGCAAATCGTAGCTAGCAAGCAGGACAAATCATGATATCATGCACATCGTAGCTAGCAAGCAGGACAAATCATGATATCATGCAAATCGTAGCTAGCAAGCAGGACAAATCATGATATCATGCAAATCGTTGCTAGCAAGCAGGACAAATCATGATATCATGCAAATCGTAGCTAGCAAGCAGGACAAATCATGATATCATGCAAATCGTAGCTAGCAAGCAGGACAAATCATGATATCATGCAAATCGTAGCTAGCAAGCAGGACTAATCATGATATCATGCAAATCGTAGCTAGCAAGCAGGACAAATCATGATATCATGCAAATCGTAGCTAGCAAGCAGGACAAATCATGATATCATGGAAATCGTAGCTAATAAGTAAGATTGGGGGTAGTAGACACTATTCCTTTTCCCCCAAATCACAAACTTGGTGTTATGTCTTCTGACACAGGCTTGTCTTGTCGCCATGCAGCGTATATATCTTCTGTTGGTGAGAGATGTGCTGTCACACATCCTTTCACGTATTGTCGACAGACTAGGAAAACATGTCCACCCCACACAGTCACATGTCTTTTGTGTCTGACTTTTTATTTGTTGAACAGCTGGTACATTTATTGAGTCGGATGTGTCAAGTCTGAATATTGTCACTTAATCTATCCCAGACAAGGTGCAGTTATAGCTCCTTGTAATCAGATCATGCCTGCTCTCTATTCCATTTGTCTGTGAGACTTTTTGTTTTTAGTTATTTTGTGCTTATTTGTCCACACGTTGCTATTTCTCCAGTTTGGGATTACTTCGTCGTTCTTTAGCTTCACTTCTCAAACTAGAGTTATTCTCATCCTGTCCTTGCTATGGCGAAGTGGGGGAAGGGTGGGGTGGAGGGATTTTTGTATGAGGGAGAAGTAGATTCTGGTAACAATAATAATAGGGAGTTGCTATACAGTTTCCCCAATTATTGCACTTCTTGGCCCTTACTTTAAATACGAGGAAGTCAAGGACACCGAGATCCGGCTGCTACAAAGGTCAAGGTGATTGCATAAAATGTTACGGTCAAAGTAGAAATACTAGGAACAAATTTGACAGTATTTCTATGAGCGAACAAGATATCATGCAAATTGTAGCTAGCAAGCAGGACAAATCATGATATCATGCGAATTGTAGCTAGCAAGCAGGACAAATCATGATATCATGCGAATTGTAGCTAGCAAGCAGGACAAATCATGATATGATGCGAATTGTAGCTAGCAAGCAGGACAAATCATGATATCATGCAAATCGTAGCTAGCAAGCAGGACAAATCATGATATCATGCAAATCGTAGCTAGCAAGCAGGACAAATCATGATATCATGCGAATCGTAGCTAGCAAGCAGGACAAATCATGATATCATGCAAATCGTAGCTAGCAAGCAGGACAAATCATGGATATCATGCAAATCGTAGCTAGCAAGCAGGACAAATCATGATATCATGCGAATTGTAGCTAGCAAGCAGAACAAATCATGATATCATGCGAATTGTAGCTAGCAAGCAGGACAAATCATGATATCATGCAAATCGTAGCTAGCAAGCAGGACAAATCATGATATCATGCAAATCGTAGCTAGCAAGCAGGACAAATCATGATATCATGCAAATCGTAGCTAGCAAGCAGGACAAATCATGATATCATGCAAATCGTAGCTAGCAAGCAGGACAAATCATGATATCATGGAAATCGTAGCTAGCAAGCAGGACAAATCATGATATCATGCAAATCGTAGCTAGCAAGCAGGACAAATCATGATATCATGCAAATCGTAGCTAGCAAGCAGGACAAATCATGATATCATGCAAATCGTAGCTAGAAAGCAGGACAAATCATGATATCATGCAAATCGTAGCTAGCAAGCAGGACAAATCATGATATCATGCAAATCGTAGCTAGCAAGCAGGACAAATCATGATATCATGCAAATCGTAGCTAGCAAGCAGGACAAATCATGATATCATGCAAATCGTAGCTAGCAGGCAGGACAAATCATGATATCATGCAAATCGTAGCTAGCAAGCAGGACAAATCATGATATCATGCAAATCGTAGCTAGCAAGCAGGACAAATCATGATATCATGCAAATCGTAGCTAGCAAGCAGGACAAATCATGATATCATGCAAATCGTAGCTAGCAAGCAGGACAAATCATGATATCATGCGAATCGTAGCTAGCAAGCAGGACAAATCATGATATCATGCGAATCGTAGCTAGCAAGCAGGACAAATCATGATATCATGCGAATTGTAGCTAGCAAGCAGGACAAATCATGATATCATGCGAATTGTAGCTAGCAAGCAGGACAAATCATGATATCATGCAAATCGTAGCTAGCAAGCAGGACAAATCATAATATCATGCAAATCGTAGCTAGCAAGCAGGGCAAATCATGATATCATGCAAATCTTAGCTAGCAAGCAAGACAAATCATGATATCATGCGAATCGTAGCTAGCAAGCAGGACAAATCATGATATCATGCGAATCGTAGCTAGCAAGCAGGACAAATCATGATATCATGCGAATCGTAGCTAGCAAGCAGGACAAATCATGATATCATGCAAATCGTAGCTAGCAAGCAGGACAAATCATGATATGCAAATCGTAGCTAGCAAGCAGGACAAATCATGATATCATGCAAATCGTAGCTAGCAAGCAGGACAAATCATGATATCATGCAAATCGTAGCTAGCAAGCAGGACAAATCATGATATCATGCAAATCGTAGCTAGAAAGCAGGACAAATCATGATATCATGTAAATCGTAGCTAGCAAGCAGGACAAATCATGATATCATGCAAATCGTAGCTAGAAGGCAGGACAAATCATGATATCATGCAAATCGTAGCTAGCAAGCAGGACAAATCATGATATCATGCAAAACGTAGCTAGCAAGCAGTACAAATCATGATATCATGCAAATCGTAGCTAGCAAGCAGGACAAATCATGATATCATGCAAATCGTAGCTAGCAAGCAGGACAAATCATGATATCATGCAAATCGTAGCTAGCAGGCAGGACAAATCATGATATCATGCAAATCGTAGCTAGCAAGCAGGACAAATCATGATATCATGCAAATCGTAGCTAGCAAGCAGGACAAATCATGATATCATGCAAATCGTAGCTAGCAAGCAGGACAAATCATGATATCATGCAAATCGTAGCTAGCAAGCAGGACAAATCATGATATCATGCAAATCGTAGCTAGCAAGCAGGACAAATCATGATATCATGCAAAACGTAGCTAGCAAGCAGGACAAATCATGATATCAAGCAAATCGTAGCTAGCAAGCAGGACAAATCATGATATCGTGCAAAACGTAGCTAGCAAGCAGGACAAATCATGATATCATGCAAATCGTAGCTAGCAAGCAGGACAAATCATGATATCATGCATATCGTAGCTAGCAAGCAGGACAAATCATGATATCATGCAAATCGTAGCTAGCAAGCAGGACAAATCATGATATTATGCAAATCGTAGCTAGCAAGCAGGACAAATCATGATATCATGCAAATCGTAGCTAGCAAGCAGGACAAATCATGATATCATGCAAAACGTAGCTAGCAAGCAGGACAAATCATGATATCATGCAAATCGTAGCTAGCAAGCAGGACAAATCATGATATCATGCACATCGTAGCTAGCAAGCAGGACAAATCATGATATCATGCAAATCGTAGCTAGCAAGCAGGACAAATCATGATATCATGCATATCGTAGCTAGCAAGCAGGACAAATCATGATATCATGCAAATCGTAGCTAGCAAGCAGGACAAATCATGATATTATGCAAATCGTAGCTAGCAAGCAGGACAAATCATGATATCATGCAAATCGTAGCTAGCAAGCAGGACAAATCATGATATCATGCAAAACATAGCTAGCAAGCAGGACAAATCATGATATCATGCAAATCGTAGCTAGCAAGCAGGACAAATCATGATATCATGCACATCGTAGCTAGCAAGCAGGACAAATCATGATATCATGCAAATCGTAGCTAGCAAGCAGGACAAATCATGATATCATGCAAATCGTTGCTAGCAAGCAGGACAAATCATGATATCATGCAAATCGTAGCTAGCAAGCAGGACAAATCATGATATCATGCAAATCGTAGCTAGCAAGCAGGACAAATCATGATATCATGCAAATCGTAGCTAGCAAGCAGGACTAATCATGATATCATGCAAATCGTAGCTAGCAAGCAGGACAAATCATGATATCATGCAAATCGTAGCTAGCAAGCAGGACAAATCATGATATCATGGAAATCGTAGCTAATAAGTAAGATTGGGGGTAGTAGACACTATTCCTTTTCCCCCAAATCACGAACTTGGTGTTATGTCTTCTGACACAGGCTTGTCTTGTCGCCATGCAGCGTATATATCTTCTGTTGGTGAGAGATGTGCTGTCACACATCCTTTCACGTATTGTCGACAGACTAGGAAAACATGTCCACCCCACACAGTCACATGTCTTTTGTGTCTGACTTTTTATTTGTTGAACAGCTGGTACATTTATTGAGTCGGATGTGTCAAGTCTGAATATTGTCACTTAATCTATCCCAGACAAGGTGCAGTTATAGCTCCTTGTAATCAGATCATGCCTGCTCTCTATTCCATTTGTCTATGAGACTTTTTGTTTTTAGTTATTTTGTGCTTATTTGTCCACACGTTGCTATTTCTCCAGTTTGGGATTACTTCGTCGTTCTTTAGCTTCACTTCTCAAACTAGAGTTATTCTCATCCTGTCCTTGCTACACTTGAAACTGAATGCAGCATTTTTTACATTAAATTTCCATATCATCCTTTCTCGTCCTTTCTGTTACATGAAGCCATACTCCAAGAATGGACAACATTTTTCCTCAACGGAACAGTGAAAAGAAAGGTCAACATTATACGTCAGGACAGAACAGGACAGCTATGACGTCTTGTAGTGTGTATACAAAACAACCGGTTATGATTCGTATTTTCGCTCTTAGTGAAAAATACAGTCACCAATACATGTGGCGTCCTTGCAGGAAGCCTGTATCCAAGCATTGTCAGTGTACACCTTCAATGGTAATTATTTTACATTACGAGAATGCTTCGCCCAATTACAACCCTCTTAAGTCACCTTCAACCTTCAACGATATGTTTAGAAGAATGAGGTGATCCAACCGTATGTCGGCCATGTTACCGCCCTGCTCATGTGATCACACCTTTAACGATAGAATGGTGCAGGGATCCAACCCTATGTCAACCTTGGTACCGCTCTGCTCATGGGATCACACCTTTAACGATAGAATGGTGCAGGGATCCAACCCTATGTCAACCTTGGTACCGCTCTGCTCATGGGATCACACCTTTAACGATAGAATGGTGCAGGGATCCAACCCTATGTCAACCTTGGTACCGTTCTGCTCATGGGATCACACCTTTAACGATAGAATGGTGCAGGGATCCAACCCTATGTCAACCCTGGTACCGCTCTGTTCATGGTATCACACCTTTAACGATAGAATGGTGCAGGGATCCAACCCTATGTCAACCTTGGTACCGTTCTGCTCATGGGATCACACCTTTAACGATAGAATGGTGCAGGGATCCAACCCTATGTCAACCCTGGTACCGCTCTGCTCATGGGATCACACCTTTAACGATAGAATGGTGCAGGGATCCAACCCTATGTCAACCCTGGTACCGCTCTGCTCATGGGTTCACACCTTTAACGATAGAATGGTACAAGGGTCCAACCCTTTTTTTGTTGTTTTTGTTTTGCGTTCGCCTTATTTCTGTAATCCCAAAGGCGGTGTGCGTTGCACTGTGGTTTTTATTTAGCGCCTATCGGCCCAGTGCATCCGACTTCAGCATGGTCCAACCCAATGTCAACCATGGTAACATTCGGTTCACGTGATCACACCTTTAACGATATGTTTAGAAGGCTACACTGATCCATCCCAATGTCAACCCTAGTACAACTCATGCGATTACATCATATACATAAATAATATTCCGCTCTTGTCAGTGTGCTACATAACAATCCTCTGACGGGCACCAACCTGTCCCAGGGACCAACGCTCGTGTAATGTGGCTACGTGCTTCCTGACCTGTTGAGCAATTCAATTGAGCAATTGCGCATGTTGGTGCCTGGCGCGTAGAGTAACACTTGAGAAATCGAGCAATCTGTAGCACTTCAATAGAAATACTCCCTCGGTCGTTAATTTAGCGTGCAAATGGTGAACTTAACTGATGCCTGGAGAGAATGTTCTCACGAGAAGGAAGTCAACATTACAATGAGTGACGTTACTTGCAGGTGGAAGTTTATTCCAACTGAATGTCTAGCTTGTGAAACATTTCGTTTACCTCAGCAAAATGTTTGAAGATATCAAAGCACAGCTTATTAGATAGTAACTTCAGTGGTGACAACTTATATCACTTGCATGCTATTACACTCGTTACTTGTGAGAGTTTGTTTACTTACCAGTACACGGTATCTTTCCAGGATACCAGTGTTAAAAGCTAACATACGAATTTCATAACCAGGAAATGTCTTGTGCTCGCACTTAGTAACACTACGTTAATGTGAGAATGTCGGGGCCACCATAGCTACACCACAATCAATATTGAGAAGGAGCAGAACGCTTGGGTAATTGGATGTAGAACATCGGTTCCGCATGGTGTGACTGACTGACGTGCTGATGGTAACTGACGTGTGTTGATGGTGACTGACGTGTGGTGATGGTGTTTAATGTGTGTTAACTTAACTTAACGTCTTTATACTGGTTTAGAAGACCCTGCAGAGTCTGTATACAACCAGTGTTGATGGTGACTGACGTGTGTTGATGGTGACTGACGTGTGGTGATGGTGACTGACGTGTGTTGATGGTGACTGACGTGTGGTGATGGTGTTTAATGGGTGTTGATGGTGACTGACGTGTGTTGATGGTGACTGACGTGTGTTGATGGTGACTGACGTGTGTTGATGGTGACTGACTGACTTGCTGATGGTAACTGACGTGTGTTGATGGTGACTGACGTGTGGTGATGGTGTTTAATGTGTGTTGATGGTGACTGACGTGTGTTGATGGTGACTGACGTGTGGTGATGGTGACTGACGTGTGTTGATGGTGACTGACGTGTGGTGATGGTGTTTAATGTGTGTTGATGGTGACTGACGCGTGTTGATGGTGACTGACGTGTGTTGATGGTGACTGACTGACGTGCTGATGGTAACTGACGTGTGTTGATGGTGACTGACGTGTGGTGATGGTGTTTAATGTGTGTTGATGGTGACTGACGTGTGTTGATGGTGACTGACGTGTGGTGATGGTGACTGACGAGTGTTGATGGTGACTGACGTGTGGTGATGGTGACTGACGTGTGTTGATGGTAACTGACGTGTGTTGATGGTAACTGACGTGTGTTGATGGTGACTGACGTGTGGTGAAGGTGTTTAATGTGTGTTGATTGTGACTGACGTGTGTTGATGGTGACTGACGTGTGGTGATGGTGTTTAATGTGTGTTGATGGTGACTGACGTGTGTTGATGGTGACTGACGTGTGTTGATTGTGACTGACGTGTGTTGATTGTGACTGACGTGTGGTGATGGTGATTAATGTGTGTTGATAGTGACTGACGTGTGTTGATGGTGACTGACGTGTGTTGATGTTGACTGACGTGTGTTGATGGTGACTGACGTGTGTTGATGGTGACTGACGTGTGTTGATGGTGACTGATGTGTGTTGATTGTGACTGACGTGTGGTGATAGTGATTAATGTGTGTTGATGGTGACTGACGTATGTTGATAGTGACTGACGTGTGTTGATGGTGACTGACGTGTGTTGATGGTGACTGACGTGTGTTGATGGGGACTGACGTGTGGTGATGGTGATTAATGTGTGTTGATGGTGACTGACGAATGTTGATGTTGACTGACGTGTTGTGATGGTGATTAATGTGTGTTGATGGTGACTGACGTGTGTTGATGTTGACTGACGTGTGGTGATGGTGACTAATGTGTGTTGATGGTGACTGACGTGTGTTGATGGTGACTGACGTGTGTTGATGGTGACTGACTGACGTGCTGATGGTAACTGACGTGTTGATGGTGACTGACGTGTGGTGATGGTGTTTAATGTGTGTTGATGGTGACTGACGTGTGTTGATGGTGACTGACGTGTGGTGATGGTGACTGACGTGTGTTGATGGTAACTGACGTGTGTTGATGGTAACTGACGTGTGTTGATGGTGATTGACGTGTGGTGATGGTGTTTAATGTGTGTTGATTGTGACTGACGTGTGTTGATGGTGACTGACGTGTGGTGATGGTGTTTAATGTGTGTTGATGGTGACTGACGTGTGTTGATGGTGACTGACGTGTGTTGATTGTGACTGACGTGTGTTGATTGTGACTGACGTGTGGTGATGGTGATTAATGTGTGTTGATGGTGACTGACGTATGTTGATAGTGACTGACGTGTGTTGATGGTGACTGACGTATGGTGATGGTGACTGACGTGTGGTGATGGTGATTAATGTGTGTTGATGGTGACTGGCGTGTGTTGATGTTGACTGACGTGTGGTGATGGTGACTGACGTGTGTTGATGGTGACTGACGTGTGGTGATGGGGACTAACGTTTAGTGATGGTGACTGACGTGTGGTGATGGTGTTTAATGGGTGTTGATGGTGACTGACGTGTGTTGATGGTGACTGACGTGTGTTGATGGTGACTGACGTGTGTTGATGGTGACTGACTGACGTGCTGATGGTAACTGACGTGTGTTGATGGTGACTGACGTGTGGTGATGGTGTTTAATGTGTGTTGATGGTGACTGACGTGTGTTGATGGTGACTGACGTGTGGTGATGGTGACTGACGTGTGTTGATGGTGATTGACGTGTGGTGATGGTGTTTAATGTTTGTTGATGGTGACTGACGCGTGTTGATGGTGACTGACGTGTGTTCATGGTGACTGACTGACGTGCTGATGGTAACTGACGTGTGTTGATGGTGACTGACGTTTGGTGATGGTGTTTAATGTGTGTTGATGGTGACTGACGTGTGTTGATGGTTACTGACGTGTGGTGATGGTGACTGACGAGTGTTGATGGTGACTGACGTGTGGTGATGGTGACTGACGTGTGTTGATGGTAACTGACGTGTGTTGATGGTAACTGACGTGTGTTGATGGTGACTGACGTGTGGTGATGGTGTTTAATGTGTGTTGATTGTGACTGACGTGTGTTGATGGTGACTGACGTGTGGTGATGGTGTTTAATGTGTGTTGATGGTGACTGACGTGTGTTGATGGTGACTGACGTGTGTTGATTGTGACTGACGTGTGTTGATTGTGACTGACGTGTGTTGATGGTGACTGACGTGTGTTGATGGTGATTGACGTGTGTTGATGGTGACTGATGTGTGTTGATTGTGACTGACGTGTGGTGATAGTGATTAATGTGTGTTGATGGTGACTGACGTATGTTGATAGTGACTGACGTGTGTTGATGGTGACTGACGTGTGTTGATGGTGACTGACGTGTGTTGATGGTGACTGACGTGTGGTGATGGTGATTAATGTGTGTTGATGGTGACTGACGAATGTTGATGTTGAATGACGTGTTGTGATGGTGATTAATGTGTGTTGATGGTGACTGACGTGTGTTGATGATGACTGACGTGTGGTGATGGTGACTAATGTGTGTTGATGGTGACTGACGTGTGTTGATGGTGACTGACGTGTGTTGATGGTGACTGACTGACGTGCTGATGGTAACTGACGTGTGTTGATGGTGACTGACGTGTGGTGATGGTGTTTAATGTGTGTTGATGGTGACTGACGTGTGTTGATTGTGACTGACGTGTGTTGATGGTGACTGACGAGTGTTGATGGTGACTGACGTGTGGTGATGGTGACTGACGTGTGTTGATGGTAACTGACGTGTGTTGATGGTAACTGACGTGTGTTGATGGTGACTGACGTGTGGTGATGGTGTTTAATGTGTGTTGATTGTGACTGACGTGTGTTGATGGTGACTGACGTGTGGTGATGGTGTTTAATGTGTGTTGATGGTGACTGACGTGTGTTGATGGTGACTGACGTGTATTGATTGTGACTGACGTGTGTTGATTGTGACTGACGTGTGGTGATGGTGATTAATGTGTGTTGATAGTGACTGACGTGTGTTGATGGTGACTGACGTGTGTTGATGGTGACTGACGTGTGTTGATGGTGACTGACGTGTGTTGATGGTGACTGACGTGTGTTGATGGTGACTGATGTGTGTTGATTGTGACTGACGTGTGGTGATAGTGATTAATGTGTGTTGATGGTGACTGACGTATGTTGATAGCGACTGACGTGTGTTGATTGTGACTGACGTGTGTTGATGGTGACTGACGTGTGTTGATGGTGACTGACGTGTGGTGATGGTGATTAATGTGTGTTGATGGTGACTGACGAATGTTGATGTTGACTGACGTGTTGTGATGGTGATTAATGTGTGTTGATGGTGACTGACGTGTGTTGATGTTGACTGACGTGTGGTGATGGTGACTAATGTGTGTTGATGGTGACTGACGTGTGTTGATGGTGACTGACGTGTGTTGATGGTGACTCACTTGTGGTCATGGTGATTAATGTGTGTTGATGGTGACTGACGTGTGTTGATGGTGACTGACGTGTGGTGATGGTGACTGACGTGTGGTGATGGTGACTGACGTGTGGCGATGGTGACTGACGTGTGGTGATGGGGACTGACGTTTAGTGATGGTGACTGACGTGTGGTGATGGTGATTAATGTGTGTTGATGGTGACTGACGTATGTTGATAGTGACTGACGTGTGTTGATGGTGAATGACGTATGGTGATGGTGACTGACGTGTGGTGATGGTGATTAATGTGTGTTGATGGTGACTGGCGTGTGTTGATGTTGACTGACGTGTGGTGATGGTGACTGACGTGTGTTGATGGTGACTGACGTGTGGTGATGGTAACTGACGTGTGTTGATGGTAAATGACGTGTGTTGATGGTGACTGACGTGTGGTGATGGTGTTTAATGTGTGTTGATTGTGACTGACGTGTGTTGATGGTGACTGACGTGTGGTGATGGTGTTTAATGTGTGTTGATGGTGACTGACGTGTGTTGATGGTGACTGACGTGTGGTGATGGTTACTGACGTGTGTTGATGGTGACTCACGTGTGGTGATAATGTTTAATGTGTGTTGATGGTGACTGACGCGTGTTGATGGTGACTGACGTGTGTTGATGGTGACTGACTGACGTGCTGATGGTAACTGACGTGTGTTGATGGTGACTGACGTGTGGTGATGGTGTTTAATGTGTGTTGATGGTGACTGACGTGTGTTGATGGTGACTGACGTGTGGTGATGGTGACTGACGAGTGTTGATGGTGACTGACGTGTGGTGATGGTGACTGACGTGTGTTGATGGTAACTGACGTGTGTTGATGGTAACTGACGTGTGTTGATGGTGACTGACGTGTGGTGATGGTGTTTAATGTGTGTTGATGGTGACTGACGTGTGTTGATGGTGACTGACGTGTGTTGATTGTGACTGACGTGTGTTGATTGTGACTGACGTGTGGTGATGGTGATTAATGTGTGTTGATAGTGACTGACGTGTGTTGATGGTGACTGACGTGTGTTGATAGTGACTGACGTGTGTTGATGGTGACTGACGTGTGTTGATGGTGACTGACGTGTGTTGATGGTGACTGATGTGTGTTGATTGTGACTGACGTGTGGTGATAGTGATTAATGTGTGTTGATGGTGACTGACGTATGTTGATAGTGACTGACGTGTGTTGATGGTGACTGACGTGTTTTGATGGTGACTGACGTGTGTTGATGGTGACTGACGTGTGGTGATGGTGATTAATGTGTGTTGATGGTGACTGACGAATGTTGATGTTGACTGAAGTGTTGTGATGGTGATTAATGTGTGTTGATGGTGACTGACGTGTGTTGATGTTGACTGACGTGTGGTGATGGTGACTAATGTGTGTTGATGGTGACTGACGTGTGTTGATTGTGACTGACGTGTGTTGATTGTGACTGACGTGTGGTGATGGTGATTAATGTGTGTTGATAGTGACTGACGTGTGTTGATGGTGACTGACGTGTGTTGATGGTGACTGACGTGTGTTGATGGTGACTGACGTGCGTTGATGGTGACTGATGTGTGTTGATTGTGACTGACGTGTGGTGATAGTGATTAACGTGTGTTGATGGTGACTGACGTATGTTGATAGTGACTGACGTGTGTTGATGGTGACTGACGTGTGTTGATGGTGACTGACGTGTGTTGATGGTGACTGACGTGTGGTGATGGTGATTAATGTGTGTTGATGGTGACTGACGAATGTTGATGTTGACTGACGTGTTGTGATGGTGATTAATGTGTGTTGATGGTGACTGACGTGTGTTGATGGTGACTGACGTGTGTTGATGGTGACTGACGTGTGTTGATGGTGACTGACGTGTGTTGATGGTGACTGATGTGTGTTGATTGTGACTGACGTGTGGTGATAGTGATTAACGTGTGTTGATGGTGACTGACGTATGTTGATAGTGACTGACGTGTGTTGATGGTGACTGATGTGTGTTGGTGGTGACTGACGTGTGTTGATGGTGACTGACGTGTGTTGATGGTGACTGACGTGTGTTGATGGTGACTGACTGACGTGCTGATGGTAACTGACGTGTTGATGGTGACTGACGTGTGGTGATGGTGTTTAATGTGTGTTGATGGTGACTGACGTGTGTTGATGGTGACTGACGTGTGGTGATGGTGACTGACGTGTGTTGATGGTAACTGACGTGTGTTGATGGTAACTGACGTGTGTTGATGGTGACTGACGTGTGGTGATGGTGTTTAATGTGTGTTGATTGTGACTGACGTGTGTTGATGGTGACTGACGTGTGGTGATGGTGTTTAATGTGTGTTGATGGTGACTGACGTGTGTTGATGGTGACTGACGTGTGTTGATTGTGACTGACGTGTGTTGATTGTGACTGACGTGTGGTGATGGTGATTAATGTGTGTTGATGGTGACTGACGTATGTTGATAGTGACTGACGTGTGTTGATGGTGACTGACGTATGGTGATGGTGACTGACGTGTGGTGATGGTGATTAATGTGTGTTGATGGTGACTGGCGTGTGTTGATGTTGACTGACGTGTGGTGATGGTGACTGACGTGTGTTGATGGTGACTGACGTGTGGTGATGGGGACTAACGTTTAGTGATGGTGACTGACGTGTGGTGATGGTGTTTAATGGGTGTTGATGGTGACTGACGTGTGTTGATGGTGACTGACGTGTGTTGATGGTGACTGACGTGTGTTGATGGTGACTGACTGACGTGCTGATGGTAACTGACGTGTGTTGATGGTGACTGACGTGTGGTGATGGTGTTTAATGTGTGTTGATGGTGACTGACGTGTGTTGATGGTGACTGACGTGTGGTGATGGTGACTGACGTGTGTTGATGGTGACTGACGTGTGGTGATGGTGTTTAATGTTTGTTGATGGTGACTGACGCGTGTTGATGGTGACTGACGTGTGTTCATGGTGACTGACTGACGTGCTGATGGTAACTGACGTGTGTTGATGGTGACTGACGTTTGGTGATGGTGTTTAATGTGTGTTGATGGTGACTGACGTGTGTTGATGGTGACTGACGTGTGGTGATGGTGACTGACGAGTGTTGATGGTGACTGACGTGTGGTGATGGTGACTGACGTGTGTTGATGGTAACTGACGTGTGTTGATGGTAACTGACGTGTGTTGATGGTGACTGACGTGTGGTGATGGTGTTTAATGTGTGTTGATTGTGACTGACGTGTGTTGATGGTGACTGACGTGTGGTGATGGTGTTTAATGTGTGTTGATGGTGACTGACGTGTGTTGATGGTGACTGACGTGTGTTGATTGTGACTGACGTGTGTTGATTGTGACTGACGTGTGTTGATGGTGACTGACGTGTGTTGATGGTGATTGACGTGTGTTGATGGTGACTGATGTGTGTTGATTGTGACTGACGTGTGGTGATAGTGATTAATGTGTGTTGATGGTGACTGACGTATGTTGATAGTGACTGACGTGTGTTGATGGTGACTGACGTGTGTTGATGGTGACTGACGTGTGTTGATGGTGACTGACGTGTGGTGATGGTGATTAATGTGTGTTGATGGTGACTGACGAATGTTGATGTTGAATGACGTGTTGTGATGGTGATTAATGTGTGTTGATGGTGACTGACGTGTGTTGATGATGACTGACGTGTGGTGATGGTGACTAATGTGTGTTGATGGTGACTGACGTGTGTTGATGGTGACTGACGTGTGTTGATGGTGACTGACTGACGTGCTGATGGTAACTGACGTGTGTTGATGGTGACTGACGTGTGGTGATGGTGTTTAATGTGTGTTGATGGTGACTGACGTGTGTTGATTGTGACTGACGTGTGTTGATGGTGACTGACGAGTGTTGATGGTGACTGACGTGTGGTGATGGTGACTGACGTGTGTTGATGGTAACTGACGTGTGTTGATGGTAACTGACGTGTGTTGATGGTGACTGACGTGTGGTGATGGTGTTCAATGTGTGTTGATTGTGACTGACGTGTGTTGATGGTGACTGACGTGTGGTGATGGTGTTTAATGTGTGTTGATGGTGACTGACGTGTGTTGATGGTGACTGACGTGTATTGATTGTGACTGACGTGTGTTGATTGTGACTGACGTGTGGTGATGGTGATTAATGTGTGTTGATAGTGACTGACGTGTGTTGATGGTGACTGACGTGTGTTGATGGTGACTGACGTGTGTTGATGGTGACTGACGTGTGTTGATGGTGACTGACGTGTGTTGATGGTGACTGATGTGTGTTGATTGTGACTGACGTGTGGTGATAGTGATTAATGTGTGTTGATGGTGACTGACGTATGTTGATAGCGACTGACGTGTGTTGATTGTGACTGACGTGTGTTGATGGTGACTGACGTGTGTTGATGGTGACTGACGTGTGGTGATGGTGATTAATGTGTGTTGATGGTGACTGACGAATGTTGATGTTGACTGACGTGTTGTGATGGTGATTAATGTGTGTTGATGGTGACTGACGTGTGTTGATGTTGACTGACGTGTGGTGATGGTGACTAATGTGTGTTGATGGTGACTGACGTGTGTTGATGGTGACTGACGTGTGTTGATGGTGACTCACTTGTGGTCATGGTGATTAATGTGTGTTGATGGTGACTGACGTGTGTTGATGGTGACTGACGTGTGGTGATGGTGACTGACGTGTGGTGATGGTGACTGACGTGTGGCGATGGTGACTGACGTGTGGTGATGGGGACTGACGTTTAGTGATGGTGACTGACGTGTGGTGATGGTGATTAATGTGTGTTGATGGTGACTGACGTATGTTGATAGTGACTGACGTGTGTTGATGGTGAATGACGTATGGTGATGGTGACTGACGTGTGGTGATGGTGATTAATGTGTGTTGATGGTGACTGGCGTGTGTTGATGTTGACTGACGTGTGGTGATGGTGACTGACGTGTGTTGATGGTGACTGACGTGTGGTGATGGTAACTGACGTGTGTTGATGGTAAATGACGTGTGTTGATGGTGACTGACGTGTGGTGATGGTGTTTAATGTGTGTTGATTGTGACTGACGTGTGTTGATGGTGACTGACGTGTGGTGATGGTGTTTAATGTGTGTTGATGGTGACTGACGTGTGTTGATGGTGACTGACGTGTGGTGATGGTTACTGACGTGTGTTGATGGTGACTCACGTGTGGTGATGGTGTTTAATGTGTGTTGATGGTGACTGACGCGTGTTGATGGTGACTGACGTGTGTTGATGGTGACTGACTGACGTGCTGATGGTAACTGACGTGTGTTGATGGTGACTGACGTGTGGTGATGGTGTTTAATGTGTGTTGATGGTGACTGACGTGTGTTGATGGTGACTGACGTGTGGTGATGGTGACTGACGAGTGTTGATGGTGACTGACGTGTGGTGATGGTGACTGACGTGTGTTGATGGTAACTGACGTGTGTTGATGGTAACTGACGTGTGTTGATGGTGACTGACGTGTGGTGATGGTGTTTAATGTGTGTTGATGGTGACTGACGTGTGTTGATGGTGACTGACGTGTGTTGATTGTGACTGACGTGTGTTGATTGTGACTGACGTGTGGTGATGGTGATTAATGTGTGTTGATAGTGACTGACGTGTGTTGATGGTGACTGACGTGTGTTGATGGTGACTGACGTGTGTTGATGGTGACTGACGTGTGTTGATGGTGACTGACGTGTGTTGATGGTGACTGATGTGTGTTGATTGTGACTGACGTGTGGTGATAGTGATTAATGTGTGTTGATGGTGACTGACGTATGTTGATAGTGACTGACGTGTGTTGATGGTGACTGACGTGTTTTGATGGTGACTGACGTGTGTTGATGGTGACTGACGTGTGGTGATGGTGATTAATGTGTGTTGATGGTGACTGACGAATGTTGATGTTGACTGAAGTGTTGTGATGGTGATTAATGTGTGTTGATGGTGACTGACGTGTGTTGATGTTGACTGACGTGTGGTGATGGTGACTAATGTGTGTTGATGGTGACTGACGTGTGTTGATTGTGACTGACGTGTGTTGATTGTGACTGACGTGTGGTGATGGTGATTAATGTGTGTTGATAGTGACTGACGTGTGTTGATGGTGACTGACGTGTGTTGATGGTGACTGACGTGTGTTGATGGTGACTGACGTGCGTTGATGGTGACTGATGTGTGTTGATTGTGACTGACGTGTGGTGATAGTGATTAACGTGTGTTGATGGTGACTGACGTATGTTGATAGTGACTGACGTGTGTTGATGGTGACTGACGTGTGTTGATGGTGACTGACGTGTGTTGATGGTGACTGACGTGTGGTGATGGTGATTAATGTGTGTTGATGGTGACTGACGAATGTTGATGTTGACTGACGTGTTGTGATGGTGATTAATGTGTGTTGATGGTGACTGACGTGTGTTGATGGTGACTGACGTGTGTTGATGGTGACTGACGTGTGTTGATGGTGACTGACGTGTGTTGATGGTGACTGATGTGTGTTGATTGTGACTGACGTGTGGTGATAGTGATTAACGTGTGTTGATGGTGACTGACGTATGTTGATAGTGACTGACGTGTGTTGATGGTGACTGATGTGTGTTGGTGGTGACTGACGTGTGTTGATGGTGACTGACGTGTGGTGATGGTGATTAATGTGTGTTGATGGTGACTGACGAATGTTGATGTTGACTGACGTGTTGTGATGGTGATTAATGTGTGTTGATGGTGACTGACGTGTGTTGATGTTGACTAACGTGTGGTGATGGTGACTAATGTGTGTTGATGGTGACTGACGTGTGTTGATGGTGACTGACGTGTGTTGATGGTGACTCACTTGTGGTGATGGTGATTAATGTGTGTTGATGGTGACTGACGTGTGTTGATGGTGACTGACGTGTGGTGATGGTGACTGACGTGTGGTGATGGTGACTGACGTGTGGTGATGGTGACTGACGTGTGGTAATGGGGACTAACGTTTAGTGATGGTGACTGACGTGTGGTGATGGTGATTAATGTGTGTTGATGGTGACTGACGTATGTTGATAGTGACTGACGTGTGTTGATGGTGACTGACGTATGGTGATGGTGACTGACGTGTGGTGATGGTGATTAATGTGTGTTGATGGTGACTGGCGTGTGTTGATGTTGACTGACGTGTGGTGATGGTGACTGACGTGTGTTGATGGTGACTGACGTGTGGTGATGGTAACTGACGTGTGTTGATGGTAACTGACGTGTGTTGATGGTGACTGACGTGTGGTGATGGTGTTTAATGTGTGTTGATTGTGACTGACGTGTGTTGATGGTGACTGACGTGTGGTGATGGTTTTTAATGTGTGTTGATGGTGACTGACGTGTGTTGATGGTGACTGACGTGTGGTGATGGTGACTGACGTGTGTTGATGGTGACTGACGTGTGGTGATGGTGTTTAATGTGTGTTGATGGTGACTGACGCGTGTTGATGGTGACTGGCGTGTGTTGATGGTGACTGACTGACGTGCTGATGGTAACTGACGTGTGTTGATGGTGACTGACGTGTGGTGATGGTGTTTAATGTGTGTTGATGGTGACTGACGTGTGTTGATGGTGACTGACGTGTGGTGATGGTGACTGACGAGTGTTGATGGTGACTGACGTGTGGTGATGGTGACTGACGTGTGTTGATGGTAACTGATGTGTGTTGATGGTAACTGACGTGTGTTGATGGTGACTGACGTGTGGTGATGGTGTTTAATGTGTGTTGATTGTGACTGACGTGTGTTGATGGTGACTGACGTGTGGTGATGGTGTTTAATGTGTGTTGATGGTGACTGACGTGTGTTGATGGTGACTGACGTGTGTTGATTGTGACTGACGTGTGTTGATTGTGACTGACGTGAGGTGATGGTGATTAATGTGTGTTGATAGTGACTGACGTGTGTTGATGGTGATAGACGTGTGTTGATGGTGACTGACGTGTGTTGATGGTTACTGACGTGTGTTGATGGTGACTGACGTGTGTTGATGGTGACTGATGTGTTTTGATTGTGACTGACGTGTGGTGATAGTGATTAATGTGTGTTGATGGTGACTGACGTATGTTGATAGTGACTGACGTGTGTTGATGGTGACTGACGTGTGTTGATGGTGACTGACGTGTGTTGATGGTGACTGACGTGTGGTGATGGTGATTAATGTGTGTTGATGGTGACTGACGAATGTTGATGTTGACTGACGTGTTGTGATGGTGATTAATGTGTGTTGATGGTGACTGACGTGTGTTGATGTTGACTGACGTGTGGTGATGGTGACTAATGTGTGTTGATGGTGACTGACGTGTGTTGATGGTGACTGACGTGTGTTGATGGTGACTCACTTGTGGTGATGGTGATTAATGTGTGTTGATGGTGACTGACGTGTGTTGATGGTGACTGACGTGTGGTGATGGTGACTGACGTGTGGTGATGGTGACTGACGTGTGGTGATGGTGATTGACGTGTGGTGATGGGGACTAACGTTTAGTGATGGTGACTGACGTGTGGTGATGGTGATTAATGTGTGTTGATGGTGACTGACGTATGTTGATAGTGACTGACGTGTGTTGATGGTGACTGACGTATGGTGATGGTGACTGACGTGTGGTGATGGTGATTAATGTGTGTTGATGGTGACTGGCGTGTGTTGATGTTGACTGACGTGTGGTGATGGTGACTGACGTGTGTTGATGGTGACTGACGTGTGGTGATGGGGACTAACGTTTAGTGATGGTGACTGACGTGTGGTGATGGTGATTAATGTGTGTTGATGGTGACTGACGTATGGTGATGGTGACTGACGTGTGGTGATGGTGATTAATGTGTGTTGATGGTGACTGGCGTGTGTTGATGTTGACTGACGTGTGGTGATGGTGACTAATGTGTGTTGATGGGGACTAACGTTTAGTGATGGGGATTAACGTTTAGTGATGGTGACTGACGTGTTTTGATGGTGACTGACGTGTGTTGATGGTGACTGACGTGTGTTGATGGTGACTGACGTGTGTTGATGGTGACTGATGTGTGTTGATTGTGACTAACGTGTGGTGATAGTGATTAATGTGTGTTGATGGTGACTGACGTATGTTGATAGTGACTGACGTGTGTTGATGGTGACTGACGTGTTTTGATGGTGACTGACGTGTGTTGATGGTGACTGACGTGTGGTGATGGTGATTAATGTGTGTTGATGGTGACTGACGAATGTTGATGTTGACTGACGTGTTGTGATGGTGATTAATGTGTGTTGATGGTGACTGACGTGTGTTGATGGTGACTGACGTGTGTTGATGGTGACTGACGTGTGTTGATGGTGACTGACGTGTGTTGATGGTGACTGATGTGTGTTGATTGTGACTGACGTGTGGTGATAGTGATTAACGTGTGTTGATGGTGACTGACGTATGTTGATAGTGACTGACGTGTGTTGATGGTGACTGACGTGTGTTGATGGTGACTGACGTGTGTTGATGGTGACTGACGTGTGGTGATGGTGATTAATGTGTGTTGATGGTGACTGACGAATGTTGATGTTGACTGACGTGTGTTGATGTTGACTAACGTGTGGTGATGGTGACTAATGTGTGTTGATGGTGACTGACGTGTGTTGATGGTGACTGACGTGTGTTGATGGTGACTCACTTGTGGTGATGGTGATTAATGTGTGTTGATGGTGACTGACGTGTGTTGATGGTGACTGACGTGTGGTGATGGTGACTGACGTGTGGTGATGGTGACTGACGTGTGGTGATGGTGACTGACGTGTGGTGATGGGGACTAACGTTTAGTGATGGTGACTGACGTGTGGTGATGGTGATTAATGTGTGTTGATGGTGACTGACGTATGTTGATAGTGACTGACGTGTGTTGATGGTGACTGACGTATGGTGATGGTGACTGACGTGTGGTGATGGTGATTAATGTGTGTTGATGGTGACTGGCGTGTGTTGATGTTGACTGACGTGTGGTGATGGTGACTGACGTGTGTTGATGGTGACTGACGTGTGGTGATGGTAACTGACGTGTGTTGATGGTAACTGACGTGTGTTGATGGTGACTGACCTGTGGTGATGGTGTTTAATGTGTGTTGATTGTGACTGACGTGTGTTGATGGTGACTGACGTGTGGTGATGGTTTTTAATGTGTGTTGATGGTGACTGACGTGTGTTAATGGTGACTGACGTGTGGTGATGGTGACTGACGTGTGTTGATGGTGACTGACGTGTGGTGATGGTGTTTAATGTGTGTTGATGGTGACTGACGCGTGTTGATGGTGACTGACGTGTGTTGATGGTGACTGACTGACGTGCTGATGGTAACTGACGTGTGTTGATGGTGACTGACGTGTGGTGATGGTGTTTAATGTGTGTTGATGGTGACTGACGTGTGTTGATGGTGACTGACGTGTGGTGATGGTGACAGACGAGTGTTGATGGTGACTGACGTGTGGTGATGGTGACTGACGTGTGTTGATGGTAACTGATGTGTGTTGATGGTAACTGACGTGTGTTGATGGTGACTGACGTGTGGTGATGGTGTTTAATGTGTGTTGATTGTGACTGACGTGTGTTGGTGGTGACTGACGTGTGGTGATGGTGTTTAATGTGTGTTGATGGTGACTGACGTGTGTTGATGGTGACTGACGTGTGTTGATTGTGACTGACGTGTGTTGATTGTGACTGACGTGAGGTGATGGTGATTAATGTGTGTTGATGGTGACTGACGTGTGTTGATGGTGACTGACGTGTGTTGATGGTGACTGACGTGTGTTGATGGTTACTGACGTGTGTTGATGGTGACTGACGTGTGGTGATGGTTTTTAATGTGTGTTGATGGTGACTGACGTGTGTTGATGGTGACTGACGTGTGGTGATGGTGACTGACGTGTGTTGATGGTGACTGACGTGTGGTGATGGTGTTTAATGTGTGTTGATGGTGACTGACGCGTGTTGATGGTGACTGACGTGTGTTGATGGTGACTGACTGACGTGCTGATGGTAACTGACGTGTGTTGATGGTGACTGACGTGTGGTGATGGTGTTTAATGTGTGTTGATGGTGACTGACGTGTGTTGATGGTGACTGACGTGTGGTGATGGTGACTGACGAGTGTTGATGGTGACTGACGTGTGGTGATGGTGACTGACGTGTGTTGATGGTAACTGATGTGTGTTGATGGTAACTGACGTGTGTTGATGGTGACTGACGTGTGGTGATGGTGTTTAATGTGTGTTGATTGTGACTGACGTGTGTTGATGGTGACTGACGTGTGGTGATGGTGTTTAATGTGTGTTGATGGTGACTGACGTGTGTTGATGGTGACTGACGTGTGTTGATTGTGACTGACGTGTGTTGATTGTGACTGACGTGAGGTGATGGTGATTAATGTGTGTTGATAGTGACTGACGTGTGTTGATGGTGATAGACGTGTGTTGATGGTGACTGACGTGTGTTGATGGTTACTGACGTGTGTTGATGGTGACTGACGTGTGTTGATGGTGACTGATGTGTTTTGATTGTGACTGACGTGTGGTGATAGTGATTAATGTGTGTTGATGGTGACTGACGTATGTTGATAGTGACTGACGTGTGTTGATGGTGACTGACGTGTGTTGATGGTGACTGACGTGTGTTGATGGTGACTGACGTGTGGTGATGGTGATTAATGTGTGTTGATGGTGACTGACGAATGTTGATGTTGACTGACGTGTTGTGATGGTGATTAATGTGTGTTGATGGTGACTGACGTGTGTTGATGTTGACTGACGTGTGGTGATGGTGACTAATGTGTGTTGATGGTGACTGACGTGTGTTGATGGTGACTGACGTGTGTTGATGGTGACTCACTTGTGGTGATGGTGATTAATGTGTGTTGATGGTGACTGACGTGTGTTGATGGTGACTGACGTGTGGTGATGGTGACTGACGTGTGGTGATGGTGACTGACGTGTGGTGATGGTGATTGACGTGTGGTGATGGGGACTAACGTTTAGTGATGGTGACTGACGTGTGGTGATGGTGATTAATGTGTGTTGATGGTGACTGACGTATGTTGATAGTGACTGACGTGTGTTGATGGTGACTGACGTATGGTGATGGTGACTGACGTGTGGTGATGGTGATTAATGTGTGTTGATGGTGACTGGCGTGTGTTGATGTTGACTGACGTGTGGTGATGGTGACTGACGTGTGTTGATGGTGACTGACGTGTGGTGATGGGGACTAACGTTTAGTGATGGTGACTGACGTGTGGTGATGGTGATTAATGTGTGTTGATGGTGACTGACGTATGGTGATGGTGACTGACGTGTGGTGATGGTGATTAATGTGTGTTGATGGTGACTGGCGTGTGTTGATGTTGACTGACGTGTGGTGATGGTGACTAATGTGTGTTGATGGGGACTAACGTTTAGTGATGGGGATTAACGTTTAGTGATGGTGACTGACGTGTGTTGATGGTGACTGACGTGTGTTGATGGTGACTGACGTGTGTTGATGGTGACTGACGTGTGTTGATGGTGACTGATGTGTGTTGATTGTGACTAACGTGTGGTGATAGTGATTAATGTGTGTTGATGGTGACTGACGTATGTTGATAGTGACTGACGTGTGTTGATGGTGACTGACGTGTTTTGATGGTGACTGACGTGTGTTGATGGTGACTGACGTGTGGTGATGGTGATTAATGTGTGTTGATGGTGACTGACGAATGTTGATGTTGACTGAAGTGTTGTGATGGTGATTAATGTGTGTTGATGGTGACTGACGTGTGTTGATGTTGACTGACGTGTGGTGATGGTGACTAATGTGTGTTGATGGTGACTGACGTGTGTAGATTGTGACTGACGTGTGTTGATTGTGACTGACGTGTGGTGATGGTGATTAATGTGTGTTGATAGTGACTGACGTGTGTTGATGGTGACTGACGTGTGTTTATGGTGACTGACGTGTGTTGATGGTGACTGACGTGTGTTGATGGTGACTGATGTGTGTTGATTGTGACTGACGTGTGGTGATAGTGATTAACGTGTGTTGATGGTGACTGACGTATGTTGATAGTGACTGACGTGTGTTGATGGTGACTGACGTGTGTTGATGGTGACTGACGTTTGTTGATGGTGACTGACGTGTGGTGATGGTGATTAATGTGTGTTGATGGTGACTGACGAATGTTGATGTTGACTGACGTGTTGTGATGGTGATTAATGTGTGTTGATGGTGACTGACGTGTGTTGATGGTGACTGACGTGTGTTGATGGTGACTGACGTGTGTTGATGGTGACTGACGTGTGTTGATGGTGACTGATGTGTGTTGATTGTGACTGACGTGTGGTGATAGTGATTAACGTGTGTTGATGGTGACTGACGTATGTTGATAGTGACTGACGTGTGTTGATGGTGACTGACGTGTGTTGATGGTGACTGACGTGTGTTGATGGTGACTGACGTGTGGTGATGGTGATTAATGTGTGTTGATGGTGACTGACGAATGTTGATGTTGACTGACGTGTGTTGATGTTGACTAACGTGTGGTGATGGTGACTAATGTGTGTTGATGGTGACTGACGTGTGTTGATGGTGACTGACGTGTGTTGATGGTGACTCACTTGTGGTGATGGTGATTAATGTGTGTTGATGGTGACTGACGTGTGTTGATGGTGACTGACGTGTGGTGATGGTGACTGACGTGTGGTGATGGTGACTGACGTGTGGTGATGGTGACTGACGTGTGGTGATGGGGACTAACGTTTAGTGATGGTGACTGACGTGTGGTGATGGTGATTAATGTGTGTTGATGGTGACTGACGTATGTTGATAGTGACTGACGTGTGTTGATGGTGACTGACGTATGGTGATGGTGACTGACGTGTGGTGATGGTGATTAATGTGTGTTGATGGTTACTGGCGTGTGTTGATGTTGACTGACGTGTGGTGATGGTGACTGACGTGTGTTGATGGTGACTGACGTGTGGTGATGGTAACTGACGTGTGTTGATGGTAACTGACGTGTGTTGATGGTGACTGACCTGTGGTGATGGTGTTTAATGTGTGTTGATTGTGACTGACGTGTGTTGATGGTGACTGACGTGTGGTGATGGTTTTTAATGTGTGTTGATGGTGACTGACGTGTGTTAATGGTGACTGACGTGTGGTGATGGTGACTGACGTGTGTTGATGGTGACTGACGTGTGGTGATGGTGTTTAATGTGTGTTGATGGTGACTGACGCGTGTTGATGGTGACTGACGTGTGTTGATGGTGACTGACTGACGTGCTGATGGTAACTGACGTGTGTTGATGGTGACTGACGTGTGGTGATGGTGTTTAATGTGTGTTGATGGTGACTGACGTGTGTTGATGGTGACTGACGTGTGGTGATGGTGACAGACGAGTGTTGATGGTGACTGACGTGTGGTGATGGTGACTGACGTGTGTTGATGGTAACTGATGTGTGTTGATGGTAACTGACGTGTGTTGATGGTGACTGACGTGTGGTGATGGTGTTTAATGTGTGTTGATTGTGACTGACGTGTGTTGGTGGTGACTGACGTGTGGTGATGGTGTTTAATGTGTGTTGATGGTGACTGACGTGTGTTGATGGTGACTGACGTGTGTTGATTGTGACTGACGTGTGTTGATTGTGACTGACGTGAGGTGATGGTGATTAATGTGTGTTGATAGTGACTGACGTGTGTTGATGGTGACTGACGTGTGTTGATGGTGACTGACGTGTGTTGATGGTTACTGACGTGTGTTGATGGTGACTGACGTGTGTTGATGGTGACTGATGTGTTTTGATTGTGACTGACGTGTGGTGATAGTGATTAATGTGTGTTGATGGTGACTGACGTATGTTGATAGTGACTGACGTGTGTTGATGGTGACTGACGTGTGTTGATGGTGACTGACGTGTGTTGATGGTGACTGACGTGTGGTGATGGTGATTAATGTGTGTTGATGGTGACTGACGAATGTTGATGTTGACTGACGTGTTGTGATGGTGATTAATGTGTGTTGATGGTGACTGACGTGTGTTGATGTTGACTGACGTGTGGTGATGGTGACTAATGTGTGTTGATGGTGACTGACGTGTGTTGATGGTGACTGACGTGTGTTGATGGTGACTCACTTGTGGTGATGGTGATTAATGTGTGTTGATGGTGACTGACGTGTGTTGATGGTGACTGACGTGTGGTGATGGTGACTGACGTGTGGTGATGGTGACTGACGTGTGGTGATGGTGACTGACGTGTGGTGATGGGGACTAACGTTTAGTGATGGTGACTGACGTGTGGTGATGGTGATTAATGTGTGTTGATGGTGACTGACGTATGTTGATAGTGACTGACGTGTGTTGATGGTGAATGACGTATGGTGATGGTGACTGACGTGTGGTGATGGTGATTAATGTGTGTTGATGGTGACTGGCGTGTGTTGATGTTGACTGACGTGTGGTGATGGTGACTGACGTGTGTTGATGGTGACTGACGTGTGGTGATGGGGACTAACGTTTAGTGATGGTGACTGACGTGTGGTGATGGTGATTAATGTGTGTTGATGGTGACTGACGTATGGTGATGGTGACTGACGTGTGGTGATGGTGATTAATGTGTGTTGATGGTGACTGGCGTGTGTTGATGTTGACTGACGTGTGGTGATGGTGACTAATGTGTGTTGATGGGGACTAACGTTTAGTGATGGTGACTGACGTGTGGTGATGGTGATTAACGTGTGTTGATGGTGACTGATGTGTGTTTTATTTATTTATTTTTAATTTTGTTTATATTTTTATATTTCTTTGGCGATTTGGTGTACTGTCATTTGATGAACTGCCATTTGATGTACTGCCATTTGATGTACTGCTATTTGATGTACTGCCATTTGATGTACTGCCATTATGTGTACTGCCATTTGATGTACTGCCATTTAAAAAAATACTTAAGAATATAAGAATATTTTTTGTCTTTTTTAATGCAAAGTTTGATGTGTCACCTGCGCCATTCATCCCTTGAATATGTGTATTTCTCGTACTGAAATTGAGAAGATCACGTTGGTGAACACTCATTGCCGACTTCAATCTTCGAAAATGATTTTTTCATTCATGTCAGTTTGTCCACCTCCTTCATCTTAGATGTTTACTTCAGGTGGTTCGGGTTTTCCCATTCAATGAACGCGTGTGCCTGTTCGTATGCGAATTGAAGTTGAGCTGATCTCGCTGTCGATGCAAGTAAATATTTTTTTTAAAAAGTTTTTCGCTAAAAGCTTTTGAATGACCTTCGAGGATCCATCAAAATTGTATAGATTACCACGTGGCACTAGTATAGGCTGTCTACTCGATTGTAGCTCTCTAGGTTGGTTATACAAGGTTCAACTCAAGGAACCGTCACGCTCCAGTCGGCCAGTTCTAAACGGGTATCTGACGCACTGTTACGGAAGGAAGAGGCAGCAGGAAAGGGAACTTATCACACCTCACGTAAACTGTGGCTTAGTATACTGAAGTGTGTAACACTTCATTTCCTACCAAGTCTGCTGAAGGACTTCCTCTAGGTTGTGGGGAGGTTGGCTATCCTAGACGAAAAAGAAGTGTACGCAAACTGGTAACCGTCATGTCACCTTTTAATTTGAGAACAACACACGCCCACATATATGTATGTATGGACATTCTGTGATATATCAATCAGCTATGGTCATTCACGGTCCTTATAAAGAAACAGGAGAGGGAAATTTCAACATGAGAAATAAAATGGTTGAGAGAATTTCAATGTGAGAAATAAAATGGTTGAGAAAAGTTGTCTAAGTGAAGATAAAAGAGTAAAAACTATGACTAATGTCATTGTGAGAACGACACATTGTACCGAACACACAGCAAGACAGACAATTAGATTGTTTGTTTATCTCAGTAGAATGCAACCTCTAACTATCAATGCGAGCATATAACACAAGAAGATATGGGTACCCTCCACGAAACATTCCAAATGTCAGATGGATACGTTACAATAGAAAACCACATCAGCACTTACTCCAAGCTAACTAGGAGAGAAAAATGCCATCTCCCCGAGGCGTTATGCGGCAAAGTAAAGTGTGTGTGTGTGTGTGTGTTTCAGTGAGTGTCTGTGTGTGTTTCAGTGAGTGTCTGTGTAAGAGAGAGCATCTCTGTATGTGTTTGGGTGTGAGTAAGTGTGTGTAAAAGAGAGTGTATGTGTCTGAGGGAGTGTGTCAATGAGTGTTAGAGAGTGTATGGGAACGTGTGCGCGCGTGCGTGTGTGCGTGCACGCGCAAGAGAGTGCGTGCGTGCGTGCGTGCGTTCTTGTGTACTTTTAAAGCGTGCGAGCATAATTTCTGTTCGTTCGTTTGTCCGTTGGTTCGTTCGTTCGTCGACCGACGGAGAGAAATGTCAGACTTATGTTTCCCAAGGTTAACCTGCTCTATGCAATTGTGCGCAGATGTGCATGACATTTATGTAAATGCAGCCACCAGTACTTTTTGACTGCGATATTCACACTTCGGTGTTAAAACATTTCGCCCTGTGTCATCGTTTCATGAGTTTTGGGGTAATTGCTAGTCTTGTCATAGATTGCTTCCCTTTGAAGTGAGAGAGATTACCGCGTCAGAGAACAGCATCGGATGTTGAATTGCTGAACTAGCGATGTTTTGTGGTTTCTCAAGTATGGATGCTGTATTTCTCATTATGCTTTGGCTCCATGAATTGTTGTTCAATAAATGATCATTTGGTACATCGTTGCTATGGCTTTGTTCAAGTTGTTATAGCAGAGGACATAAACGTCCGGTCAGGTAAAGCATACTTAACGGACGTTAGTCAGTCAGGTGAAACATACTAATAGGACGATAGTCAGTCAGGTGAAACATACTGATAGGACGTTAGTCAGTCAGGTGAAACATACTGATAGGACGTTAGTCAGTCAGGTGAAACATACTGATCGGACGTTAGTCAGTCAGGTGAAACATACTGATAGGACGTTAGTCAGTCAGGTGAAACATACTGATCGGACGTTAGTCAGTCAGGTAAAACATACTGATCGGACGTTAGTCAGTCAGGTGAAACATACTGATCATACGTTAGTCAGTCAGGTGAAACATACTTATCAGACGTTAGTCAGTCAGGTGAAACATACTGAAAGGACGTTAGTCAGTCAGTTGAAACATACTGATAGGACGTTAGTCAGTCAGGTGAAACATACTGATCGGACGTTAGTCAGTCAGGTGAAACATACTGATAGGACGTTAGTCAGTCAGGTGAAACATACTGATCGGACGTTAGTCAGTCAGGTGAAACATACTGATAGGACGTTAGTCAGTCAGGTGAAACATACTTATCGGACGTTAGTCAGACAGATGAAACATACTGATCGGACGTTACCTCACTTCTATGCAGTCCTCACTGGAAACAGGCTGTCTCATGGCAGTCTGGCTAACGAGGTAGGGATCGACATGATCCCCGTAGTAGTGAGCGTGACGTAGATGAAGTGAAGCATAGTACCATAGACCCAGATACACCTTCCTCAGCACGTTCGGGATGTAAGGAAAACTACTACAATCTGCCACATAACGCCATGTTCAGGGCGCACGAAAGAGAAAATATACTAATTGTGAGCATTAAACAAGAACTACAACAACAAATGGAAAGCTAAACACATAATTTGATCAAGTTTTCGTGACCGACAAGCTTGTGCTCTAAAGATCACCAAACCCCAATCTGACTTAACTCAAGAATCTATAATTTACTGAGTGGTCCCAATGTAAGATGTCGGTCTCGCGTGCTGGAAGTCGCGGGTTAAAATCGAGGTAGAGACCGGGATTTTGTTATATGGACTTTCTGGTATTTCCCGAGATCTCTGGGTAGTAGAGATCGGACGGCCGTGTACAGTGTCGCGCGCGTTAAAAATCTCTCGGTAGATGGAAATCGAAATGAGTACGCTTAAGCTGAAAATGATGTTGCAGATTTGGCCAATCTATTACTAGATCCATGCCAGTGCTACGGAGCTCGTGTATTGTGTTGAGATTCTCCTAAAGATATGGAGAAGTACAGGGCACTTATGGGTTAAACCGTTTTTCAATGGCGTTGATTCTTCGACTAAACTAAACTGTCTATGGTATATCGGCGTTTCTCAACTAGCCTAATGATAAGGATATTTTCATGTTGTTTCCAAAAGGCAGTATGGCTTCTCTAACACTCTATCCATCAAACTACTACTTCCTACGACATTTCTAAAAGGCAGTATGGCTTCTCTAACACTATATCCATCAAACTACTACTTCCTACGACATTTCTAAAAGGCAGTATGACTTCTCTAACACTCTATCCATCAAACTACTACTTCCTACGACATTTCTAAAAGGCAGTATGGCTTCTCTAACACTCTATCCATCAAACTACTACTTCCTACGACATTTCTAAAAGGCAGTATGGCTTCTCTAACACTCTATCCATCAAACTACTACTTCCTACGACATTTCTAACAAATGCACCTAACCGCTTCTGCACTCCCTGTTCGTCTTGCATTCAATCTGCTATTGATAACGTGATGGCCGGCTATTGCGTTGGACACGCTATTTCATTTGTCGTGTCTATATATAGTTGATTTTGTATCTTTCCATCTTATTAAGTCCTAGTCATGAAACGAAATCTGCAAATTCTCGTACATATTTTCGTTGGTCGCGTTTGATTGACCAGCGTCCAGGTAGATGAAATCCTTTCTTACGTTTGGCGTTGTATATATCTGTTGTGAAGGACCAGTGCCAGGTATGGTATCGATTATTGTGTGTTAATAATTTGCAAACCCATCTTTCTTGGAATCTCCGAATGTGAACATAACTTCTTCCTTTGAACCGCTATCCATGAAATAGTTAATGTAAAATGTAAGTTTGATTGTATCTTCAAGGCAAAATTAGGCTTATTATTATGGGGATATGAGTTGAGAGGTGGGATATTGGACGATGAATGTGAGGCAGGCAGGCGAAGAGTGTGGGAAGTGGCAGATATGTTAATTGTTAAACTTCTGTTCTATCTTTCATATTGCACAATTCGTTTGATGGGCACAGATCTGCCCAATAGAAGTAGCCAAAACCCAACCCACGGAGTCAACAACGAACATTAACATTAGCAAACTGCATTCTCACATACAGGGTCTACTCAGACAAACGACATGAAACAATCGAGAGACCTTACAACCAATGTCATGGTTTGTTTGGGGATTCCAACTATTAAAGTGTGATGTGCTCATTGAACAGCTCCGTATTGAAGACTAATCTCTATAGGATTAGCATTGAGAGGTGTTTCGTTGAAGCTCCTAGTTGTTTGAAATATAGCGTGCTAAGCGCTTAGAATGCAGCTTGTCCAACGAGTGTCATGTCGGCCAAACTGTTATAGTCAGTGTTAACGTCATTGCATCCTTCTCAGTAAAGGATCAAGGGTACGTATGTATCCTGTTGGTTCCCCTAGATCGCTAATATAAGTACATCATGCTGGTGTATGTACACAATTCCAGTGTAGGTACAGCATTCTAGTGTAGGTACAGCATTCTAGTGTAGGTACAGCATTCTAGTGTAGGTACATCATTCTAGTGTAGGTATAGCATTCTAGTGTAGGTACAGCATCCTAGTGTAGGTACATCATTCTAGTGTATGTACAGCATTCTAGTGTATGTACAGCATTCTAGTGTATGTACAGCATTCTAGTGTAGGAACAGCATTCTAGTGGTACAGCATTCAAGTGTAGTACAGCATTCTAGTGTAAGTACAGCAATTGTAGTGTAGGTACTGCATTCTAGTGTATGTATAGCATTCTAGTGTAGGTACATCATTCTAGTGTATGTACAGCATTCTAGTGTAGGAACAACATTCTAGTGTAGGTACTGCATTCTAGTGTAGGTACAGCATTCTAGTGTATGTACAGCATTCTAATGTAGGTACATCATTCTAATGAAGGTACAGCATTCTAGTGTAGGTATGTATAACATTCCAATGTAGGTACATAATTCTAATGTAGGTATAACATTCTAGTAGAGGTACATTATTCTAGTTGAGGTACTGTATTCTAGTGGAGGTACTGTATTCTAGCGGAGGTAGATCAATAAAGTGGAGGTAGATCAATATAGTGGAAGTACAGTATTCTAGTGGAGGTACAGTATTCTAGTGGAGGAGATCAATCTAGTGAAGGTATAGTATGTTGGTGTAGATACATCAAGTATAGATACACCAACCAAGTATAGATACACCAGCCAAGTGTAGATACACCAAGTATAGATACACCAACCAAGTATAGATACACCAACCAAGTGTAGATAAACCAAGTATAGATACACCAACCAAGTGTAGATACACCATGTATAGATACATCAACCAAGTATAGATACGCCAGCCAAGTATAGAAACACCAACCAAGTATAGATACACCAAGTATAGATAGACCAACCGAGTATAGATAGACCAACCAAGTATAGATACACCAACCAAGTATAGATACACCAACCAAGTATAGATAGACCAGCCAAGTATAGATACACCGACCAAGTATAGATACACCAACCACGTATAGATACACCAACCAAGTATAGATACACCAACCAAGTATAGATCCACCAACCAAGTATATATACACCAACCAAGTACACAACGCGTAGATAGAACCTTCTATTATGGGTACAACAGGCTAGTGTAAGTACAGCATCCGAGTGTAGGTAACCAGCAAAGGTCCGAGTGTAGGTAACCAGTAAAGGTACGAGTGTAGGTAACCAGCAGAGGTCCGATAGTAGGTTAAGGTCCGAGAGTGTGTAACCAGCAAAGGTCCAAGTGTAGGTAACCAGCAAAGGTCCGAGTGTAGGTAACTAGCAAACGTCTGTCTGAGCCCATATTATTGGAAAGGTTTTCGTACCCCTGCCTCTCGCCTACCCCTTGCTCTATGCTAGCATCGTTTTAAAATTCAGGCCGACGCGCTCGTTGTGAACTAGTGCCCGATGTAGCGCAATCCCCAAATCCCGCGTGTAAACAGAGCATACCCAGACACACCCAGTCAGTCCGGTCTCGCCGACCAGGCAAAGGCTTCTAGCACGCGACTAAACGGGCACAGTGTGAGCTCTTGGAGCTCCGGTTACTGTGTACCAGATTGGAGGTCCAATAATTGTCCGACTGCTACAACACGTTTAGATAGCTGATGACGGCGACAAAGTGTGCGCACAGATCAATAATAGCGCCGGTGTCTAAAGATAATTTCCAGCTATCAGCCAGTAGCATTAGAAGGTCTGCCTACATAGGATTGACCTGCATCGGTAGTAGATTGCTGTCGCCTTATTTTGAACTCAAATTATTTTGCAACTGTTGGTATCCCTAACTTTTTCTAGTATTGGACTAATGCATTTAAAAAAAAAATCATGTAGTCTATGTCCTTGCTGTTGAAATACTTTAGTCGTACAGAACGCATATATTCTTGGCGGATTACTTTGTTTTGCGTTCTCTCTTGCTTTTGCCCGCCAGCTTGTCGGTGGTTCCATACTGTAGGCTTAGCCTGAGTTTTTCTTCCACCCCTCATGCTCGCATGGCTGCTGCTATTGCTGTTGCCCATTGGCTGTGATGGTATCAGCGGGTGGAGAGTTTGAGTGCGTGTTGTGTACGTGGTACTCGTGCTCACAGTGCACCCACCATAGACAACTGCTTGGACTGATTGCCAGCTCTCTTCGTGTTCCTCTAATTTGTTCTAATTCATTCATGGATTTGTCTTGGTGAAATCGTGGATCATTATATTCTTGGCTATCGTCATGTGTTAGTATCTAACTAAACAGCAAGCTGTACACACAAGTGATTGGCTCAGGCTATGTGCACATGGCAAATGAATGTAATTTAGAAACGTAGTCTGTGTTTATGTATTTGCATTTCTCATTATTCAATTTACGGGCCTGTACATTGCAAAATGTCCATGTCTGTCACTGAAACGTTTCATTGTTATTGAGGCATTTCTAAAATACACAAAAGCAGTTTTGTCCATGAAATGGAATTGTTTGATGGTTGTCTGCATGGTAGAAGACATCTCAAGTGGTGATGAATGATTCACGCGAAATCGACTGGCGGGCTGCTCAATCTGATTACACTGGCATCCATGTTATTTCTGATCGATTTCCCTCTCTCAGTCGTGACTTCATCTAGGAACGTGAGGGACTTGTCGCTGATGAACGGGGGAATTTCTATCTTTATATAGCGACAGAATTAGGGTCACAAAAATCATTTTGTCGTGCATCACTTAGTTTGTCAAGCGCGCATGCAACAACTCAGGTCTGGATATTACTCATCGAACGTTGTCATAATCTGCAGATATCAATGACATGGGATAAACTTCAGGTGGAATAACATTGTGAAAGGTTTGGCGTGGACTAAACTATCATCATTGTGAGCATTGTAGTTATGGCAGACTTATAATTAGTCATATGTACACCTTCAAATTGTGACAGATTAATTAGTGACATTGTTACCGTTGCTATCAGACAGGTGTATATCAATGTTGTGACAGAAATGGCGACATATACAAGACAGCAGCCAGTCATACATATCAATTATGACATATATGTTATTGTCATGTTGCTGCTGTTAGATGGACAGTTCTACATATAGATGATGACGTATGTTAGTATTGTTAGTGCCAGGTACTGTTACTAGACGGTTGTCCATTTAAATTATGATGTATGTTAGTGTCAGGTACTGTTATCAGACGGTTGTCCATACAAATTATGACGTATGTTCGTACCAGGTACTGTTACTAGACGGTTGTACATATCAATGATGACGTATGTTAGTGTCAGGTGCTGTTACTAGACGGTTGTACATATACATTATGAAGTATGTTAGTGTGAGTTAGAGAGACAGTTGTTCATTCACGTTGTGACAGATTTGTTGCTGACATGTTATCCGTGCTTGGACTACCCTGACTGGCATCATCTATTTCATTGCCCACAATTCCGTCTGTCTCTCTGTGTCCTTCTTTCTCTTTCTCACTCTCCCCATCTTACTGACTCTCAACCTCTCTATTTCTTTCCCTCTAAACCCTTTCCCTCCTCTCTCTACCTCCCCATCTACAACTTCTCACCTGTACAATACATTTGGTGTCAAACTTTTTATAGTTGAACTGTTTTTCTTCAGAATATGTTTAATGAACACCATGCCGTCTTTGCCTCTACAGCAGTCAAAATATGGAATATATTAGTTATATTGTATTTGTTACACTTGTAACTAATTTTCTTACTGTTGTATTGTAGTCGTGAGTATTTGCAAGGTTTGTAGTTGCCATGGTTATTGTAAAGAGACATGAATGAAGACATGGTCTTATAACAAAACAAGTTGTTGTTTGCGAATGAGTTGGTTTACTCTTTTGTGCGCCCTAAAAAGGACGATAAGTGGCGGGTTGCAGTAGTTTTCCTCACATCCCGAGCGTGCTGATGAAGGTGAACCAGGGTCCTCCAGGCAGTTGTGCTATGCTTGACCTCATCTGCGTGTCACTCACTGCTACGCGGATCACGTCGATCCCTCCCTTTGTTATCCAGACTGCCATGAAAACAGTCCGTTTCCAGGGAGGGCTACTAGGAAGCCGAGGAGAGCGTCTTTGCCAATGTTTTGCCTGACCCTGACTTAACATGTCTGATCAGTATATTTTGCCTGATCAGACGGCTGGTCTTCATCTCCTGACATATCAAGTAAATGTTTGTAAAAAAAAACAACGCTTTCGGTACAAGCTTTTATTTATATTAAGACATATTTCTTTTGGGGGACTGCATGAGTGTTTTGGGTTTTCTTGTGTTTAAAAAAAAATCGTATTTGTCAAAATTGGATAAACATGTCGCAGTAGCAGATGACGTGTACACATATCAGCTGTTTAGGTTATGGGGGACTTGCATAAAATAAGAGAAATAGAAGTTCAGCGACCGAACCAACGACCATGACAGGTTGAATGTAAGCCTGTACACAGAATCATGGGAACTATTAACTACCGGTTTTAGAAATGTCTCGATATTCTGTGTAGTTCTCCTCCATATACTTTTTTCTCTTCTTTCTACACCCCGGGGAAAACAAGTTATGCACTCTTGTAATGATATATTATTTGTAGGGCCGGGTTGCTTGAGCTTTCTTTCAGGCATACAAGGCTGCTCTACATTTAGCAAGAATTCTCGCTAGTCGAAATATCGGGTTGTTTATTATCAAGACTGAGAGTCTTCTACTCTATAGGGATTAGATAGCAATGATAGATGCCTCTGAAAACATGTTCTCAGTATGTCAAGAGGTCCTATTTAAAACTCTCTCTCGCGCTCTCTCTCTCTCTCTCTCTCTCTCTCTCTCTCTCTCTCTCTCTCTCTCTCTCACACACACACACACACACACACACACACACAGAAACCCCTCACAGACCAGACAGGACAGGACATGAGTGGACCACTAGATATAAGTTGCACCGTTTGGTTAGTTAAACTGTTCACGAGATAGGAACATCGTTTGGTTAGTTGAACTGTTACAGTATATGAGCACCGTTTGGATAGTTGAACTGTTCACGGGATATGAGCACCGTTTGGATAGTTAAACTGTTACAAAATATGAGCACCGTTTGGATAGTTGAACTGTTACAAGATATGAGCACCGTTTGGAAAGTTAAACTATTCACGGGATATGAGCACAGTTTGGATAATTGAACTGTTACAAGATATGAGCACCGTTTGGATAGTTAAACTGTTCACGGGATATGAGCACCGTTTGGTTAGTTAAACTGTTACAAGATATGAGCACCGTTTGGTTAGTTGGTTGAACTGTTACAAGATATGAGCACCGTTTGGATAGTTAAACTGTCCACGGGATATGAGCACCGTTTGGTTAGTTAAACTGTTACAAAATATGAGCACCGTTTGGATAGTTAAACTGTTACAAAATATGAGCACCGTTTGGATAGTTAAACTGTTCACGAGATATGAGCACCGTTTGGATAGTTGAACTGTTACAAGATATGAGCACCGTTTGGTTAGTTGAAATGTTCACTAGGTAGAAGGAACATAATTTTGCTAGTTAGTTGAACTGATCTCGTTTCAAGTTAAAAATACAGGTATATCAGTGACAGCTGACGTATATTGAACGCCACTGAAATATTACCAGCAAACATCTGAAGATAAATACGAGCAATAATCTTGAATTTATTCACTTACAAACTGCTTGGATACACAGAAATACACACGCCACAGCTGCTGTGTTGTCACAAATAATAATAATCATCCCGAGTAGTCAATGATTTGGCATAGAATATATGTGTGTGTGTGTGTGTAAATATGATGAGTTATTTTTGGTTAACATGGATTACATGCTGGAGAACGTCTGCTACTGTCATGTTTGAATTGTGACCGCTTTATTCGGTGTCGTGCTCATTTGAGTAGCCGATTCTAACTAATCGATTCTTTAAAACTATTAGACTTTTACACTCGGTATTAACACATTTTGTCTCTATTATTGTTTTTGTTTGCAAAAGGAAATGGCTAAAATAACCCCGTCTGAGACTTTCTTTTGCGATAACGTTCTATACAAATACATCCACTCTGAGCATATACGCACTGCAAAGCATACTCACTCGTATTCAAACACTTACTCATATAAATAGACTTTTACTTGTCAGATTTAAAAACAAACTCTAACACATATACTCATAACACTATACCATATATATACTCATGACACTATAACAGACACATAACACTATAACATACACATACTCATAGCACTATAACATACATATGCTCTCATAGACAACTCTTACTTGTCCAACTTACAAACTCTATCACATAAACGCATAACACTATAACACACATAAACTCATAACACTATAACATACATATACTCACATAGACAACTCTTACTTGTTCAACTTACAAACTCTAACACATAAACTTATAACATACATAAACTCATAGCACTATAACATACATATACTCATAACACTACAAGATACATATACTCATAACACTATAACAGACACATAACACTATAACATACACATACGCATAGCACTATAACATACATATACTCTCATAGACAACTCTTATTTGTCCGACTTACAAACTCTAACACATAAACTCATAACACTATAACATACATAAACTCATAACACTATGACACACATAAACTCATAACACTATAGCAGACACATAGCAATATAACAGACACATAACAGACACATAACACTATAACATACATAAACTCATAACACTATAACATACATAAACACTATAACATACATAACACTATAACATGTACCATATGAACACACTCATAAATATTCAGCCAGATTAGCTCACTCTAACATAAAGGGCGAACGACTAAGCCGACGGCTGGCACCACTCATCACTAGCTAATACCATCAAGTAATAAAACAGAACTATTCATAATGTTGATATACTTGAACATTGATGTTGTCAAGTGATAAACGGCACAAATTGATGGGTGGGGCTGGGAGCAACCTTTGTGTGTCCTAACATGGTCATTGACATTTAATTGAGTCTAACACAAGAATATACACCCTCCAGTATAAAGTCCGTTATATTCTATTGCTCAGAAACATGGAAAGAACCAGACAGATAACAGTGGAAGATAAGGTGAGGAGACGACGCTGGGGATGGACAGGACACACATTAAGGAAACCAGCTGATTGCATTACAAGGCGGTCTTTGTTCTGGAATCCCATAGACAAGACAGGTAAGAGACCAAAAGCACACACCGAGAGGAGACCTCTTAACACAGCTGTAGAAGACTAAGCATGTGTTTGCTGAAGACCTGCACTTCAAATGGAAAATGATATCTGGGAAAGAACACATTATGGTTAGTAAATTAGAAATGTATCCTCCTTCATAATGTCGGCTTCCAGTAGCAACTAGTAACAGTTCAAATAGTAACAAATCATACGCTAACGACATGATCCAATGAAACGGTCATACATGTCTTCTCACCGCAAGAATATTCTGTTTAGTACAAAAATGTGTCACCAGACATAGCAGATATTAAACACGTATTTGCTTTGCAGCCTCCGTGAAGAAAGTCCGTGCGTTCTACATAACATGAAAAAGCTGTGGTGACGTTTGATAAAATTGATGTGGTTGTGAATTACAACAGGAAAGGATATAACACACTTTCAATAACAAATGTCTTTGTGTTTATTTAGTGGTATGGATAGCGCAGAATTGTTCATGTGAATATTCTCGTTCCTTTCGTAGCTCTGTTCTTGATTGTATTCAGTTCAATCATGGTATCTGGTACGAGAAGGTTCACACAAGTTATACTATTTCTATTTTGTTCCATGAACTCATATGCTAATTTATTTTCTCATCGTTGGATAGATTATGATTCATTTTTGGAAGCATGTAGATTCGATCTTTTATAATGTCCGACATTCTTGCCTAATCTTCTTTGTCCAAACACGACGCTAACCGCCAGAAACGGTTTCGCAGGCCCCACGTACGTGTGGTTCACAGACTGCGTATTTCGGGTCCCTGATCTAACACATGTTTACTCATATCAACACTAACCTATATGGTTGTTAATATAAACACTCAATCAACCAGTAACAACCTTTTCAGCTGCATGTAGAGCATATATCTACAGCAAATAGATGAAACATCATCAGATGTTGACCTGTCTATATCTGTTGAATGTTACGGGGCTTCAAGTTTATACAGTATCGGGTAGCCAGCCTCGTGCCTAACACTCTCTCGTCAACTCATGCGACAGACCTGGCAGGTTACAGTGGTACTATCATGTACTCCCTTTTCAGTCCCTGTTAGTAGTAGAACCAAACACATTCTAGCAAACGTAAATTCATTTAAACGGACACTACATATTCATACATATAAGCACACTCTTAAAACACATATGTACACAGACGCACTCATATAGACACATACATATTCACATCACAGGTTTCAATACTTCTACCACACAGAAATACTATTCTCCATTTAACTATCACATACACTCACACAAACACATATTCTTTAGCAACATTAGGCATTTAAAATGACAACCACGTGCAAGCACTGCCGAAAAAAACCACAGGTGCAAGCAGCTTGTATCTAATTCAAAGGCGACATGGATCAGTGGGCGCAGTGGTCTTTGTTATTGAGGACAGCTTGTTCTTCGGGGTTTGAACGTTTTCTTGGCCAAGGTACGCATTTCCACCACATATCGGTGTTTCTGTTATACTAGAGCTCGTGGGCCACAACATACAGGTATTTCTGTTATACTAGAGCATGTGGGTCACAACATACAGGTATTTCTGTTATCCTAGAGCATGTGGGTCACCACATACAGGTATTTGTTATACTAGAGGTCGTGGGCCACCACATACAGGTATTTATGTTATACTATAGCTCGTGGGCCTCCACATACAGGTATTTCTGTTATACTAGAGCTTGTGGGCCACCACATACAGGTATTTCTGTTATACTAGAGCTCGTGGGCCACCACATACAGGTATTTCTGTTATACTAGAGCTCGTGGGCCACCACATACAGGTATTTCTGTTATACTAGAGCTTGTGGGTCACCACATACAGGTATTTCTGTTTTACTAGAACAAATAGGAGGCATGCATCCTTGAACTCTTGTCAAGCGCTAAAATGCACTGTGTACAGAACGAGTTTGTTTTGTTAGCAACTGATAAATATCCTGAGGATAAAGAAACCAACGGATGTTTATACATTCCGTTAAGCTACATATATTGTGTCATATGAGACCATGCCTGTCTTTAGCTTTGTGCCAAAAGTGATGTTCATAAACTCTTGTAGCGGCGGTGTTAAATGGTAAGGAAAGAGCGAATATTTGAATTAGGTTAGAGTATCCTAACAGTTTGTTCCCTATGCACAGTGAGATTACAACTGAGTGCGCGAGACGTTGTAGTGTTCTCTGTGCACAGTGAGATTACAACTGAGTTCGCGAGACACTGTAGTGTTTCCTGTGCACAGTGAGATTACAACTGTGCGCGCGAGACATTGTAGTGTTATCTGTGCACAGTGACATTACAACTGAGTGCGCGAGACACTAGTGTTCCCTGTGCACTAGTCTCATTGTGTGCGATTTCTGTATCACTCTATGACATGGCTTTTTCGTGCCCTACAATCAGATCTTACTCCTTGTTTGCACGTAGTAGTAGTTGTTCAGTTGCATTCTCACGAGAATGCTTTATTTACTACTTATTTTTCATTTCTTTGGGAGAATCTGAAGACGATTTTTGTAATCAACCCGAGAAAAGGAGAGTCATGCCTGGCGGGATAGAAAACTTCAAAAGAGTCATATGAAACATTCAAACCCATTGTCGCATTTTCTTCTGTAGATCCTTATCAAAACCACTAGTGTCATGTAGCACGCACCTATAAACGTTCAAAACATGTATGCAAGTTACTCAAGAACAGCAAAAACGTCAATCCTTGATGAACATTAACCGGAACTTGCTGAGATTATACATAGGCCACCGGCGTGAGCCATACACTCATCTTGATGCTGTCGCTGACACATTTAAGTTAGCGTGATTCCAGACATAGACACGGGATGGCATAGATACGGGATGACATAGACATGGGATGGACTGGGATACACCGTTTGTGTAGCTTATTAGTGGGTTATAATAGATACGCACGAACTGCCTACCAGTACCTGTCATTGGTTGCTGCAACATAAACATGTTAGACTGTTATTGGTTGCTGGACCTAACACAACATAAACACGTGTGACTGTCATAGACTGTTGGACCTAGCACAACATCACCACGTGTGACTGTCAGTGTTATCAAATATATGCTAATGAAACTATCGGGATGCTGCGTTGGTACTGGAAGTCAAAATAAAGTGATACCTGGTGATACCTTCCTGATGAAATGGCTTTCCGGCGTCCATGTTTTTCTACTCTGCGCGCTATCACGTAGTGTGAGGCAACAAACTATATTCTGAGATATTATTAGGCGGGAGGAGAGAAACTTAACGATAAAGGCACGCTAACTTTGTCTTCAGTGGCCCGCTCACGTCCACACCTGTTTAGGCGTCGGTCATGACGTCCTACACATGTTTCGGGTATATCCAATGACACCACTAGACTTGCTACACAGTACACGTTCGTGCTATCCTCCAATTTTGGTCAGAATAGTCAAGCTTATAATTTGACGAACACGTTTTCGGTAAATCCAGGCGCCGCAAATATCACCAGCTCGCCCGTGTCACAGACACGAGTAGTGATTATCTCACCTGCCCGTCAAAGCAGTGTTACACCCAGTCACTCTTATCCAGGTAGGAGTGGGAACAACGTTGGATCAGAGCTCTCAACTTGTGGGGCAAGCCTCTACATGGAAGATGCAGATAAGTTATATGGGCGCGTGACTCCCAGAATGTATATCGACCTTGCTTTCTCGCTGGTTCGTTTAGTCATTTTGAATGAAGCTGGAGGTGTGAACAGCCAAACGACTTGTAATGGAGGCTTGCTGATAGGAATGAGGAGACTCCCTGGACTAGAAGGCATTCCCAGTCTATTATCCGACGATATAACAGCTTTTATCAGTGGAATTCACCAACAAAACTCCCCTTTCACTGAGACGCCGTAGATAATAGAGCATTTATTCTTAATGACTGGGTGTGTTGGTAACAGACATACAATTTGGTATAGGTAGTGAATTCTTTATGGATGGAGAATACTAGATCGTCTGAAGCAAGGCAGGCGCTTTCCGGATTAATGGTACTCTTTTGTGGGTAGATTAGTGATGACGTTCAACACCTAGCAGGTAACTGATATACTGATTTGGTTCTGTTCACTTTTGTGGGGAGGATATTAGTGATAACGTTCAAGGATCAAGGTGCTGAACAGTGCATGAATTGCTAGAGTCAGGTCCAGCGACACAGAGCTGCCAAGACCTTTCGTGGGGATCCTGGATAACAGGCTGGATAAGGAGAAGGAATCAAAAAGGGAAGGCTAACCCGGGACCAAAAAATGCCTGCTGAAGTCGGATGTGTCGGACCGAAAGTTGGAAATATTGCAATCAAGATGTAAACTACGACACAACGTATTGCGCTCTCCGGACTATATTCTGCTACTTGCAAAGCTCATGTTAGGGCTTGGTAGCGGGAGTTTGAGAACGTTCAGGGCTTGGTAGTGGGGTTTGAGAACGTTCAGGGCTTGGTAGCGGGAGTTTGAGAACGTTCAGGGCTTGGTAGTGGGGTTTGAGAACGTTCAGGGCTTGGTAGTGGGAGTTTGAGAACGGTCAGGGCTTTGTCGCAGGAGTTTGAAACGTTCAGGGCTTGGTAGCGGGAGCTTGAGAAAGACCAGGGCTTGGTAGCGGGAGTTTAAGAACGGTCAGGGCTTGGTAGCGGGAGTTTGAGAACGGTCAGGGCTTGGGAGCGGGAGTTTGAGAACGGTCAGGGCTTGGTAGCAGGAGTTTGAGAACGGTCAGGGCTTGGGAGCGGGAGTTTGAGAACGAACGATGAAGTGATAACGTTCTATAGATGGTAGGTAACTGATACACTTATTTGGTTGTGTAGACATTGCCATAGCACATGGTATCCAATCCAAGGTCGCTTGCTTCCTCATGGCAACGCAAACCCTGCCATTCAAACATGCCTTAAGTCAGCTGAATGTGGAGTAGTACTGCCCCATAGATGATGCAGGAAATACATATATAATACTACTGGTTTTCGTTAAAAGATGAAGAATAATAAGTAGAAGAAGAAGAAGACAACCTTCAGTTAATTTGCGTTATTTTGTTGATGAGCTTACCAGGACTTCACGCCAGCTACAGGGCATTATTTAATAGCAGAGAGATAACTGACATCATAATGTCGCCCACTACAAACACACATACATTTATACACACGTACATGCATGCACGCACGTACACACATATATACACACCTGCACACACACACACACACACATATATATCACTACTATCACGCGCCCGCGACAGAAACGACTGGATCCTGAGTTGGGACCCGCTCAAGGGTGACCGACCACCCCTTGGCGAAGAACGGGTCGAACTAAGAACTATATATATACATACATACATACACACATACATAGGTATACAATGGGGGTGGGGGATGTGGTATAGAGAGTAGAGATAAAGAGAGACTCAGGTTTGTTTAAAGAGAGACTCAGGTTTGTCTACAGTTTTTACAATTACAGATACTTGCACTACTTCCACACCTACGACGTTTAGTGCTACACGTGCTAGGTCTACTTACTACTACTAGTGCTACCTGTACTTACTGCTACTAGTGCTAGGTCTACTTAGTACGTCTAGGTGCTACTACAAGTGTTTCTTTTACAATTACCATTACTAGTGCCAGTTCTGCAGTAACTACTGCTAATGCTACCTCTATTTCTATTTACTTCAACAATTACCAAATCTAGTGCTACTTCTACAGTTATTACTAATAGTGCTATTTTTGGATACAAATGCTATGACGACTTCAAAAGTTACCACCACTACTAGCGATACTTCTACGGTCACTGCTACTAGTGCTACTTCTATAGCTAATACTACTAATGCTACTTATTGTTACTAACGTCGACGCTACTTCTAAAGTTACCACCACAATTAGTGTTGCTTCTACCGTTACTACTATTACAGTTACCACTACTACTAATGCTACTTCTACAGTTACCACCATTACTAGTGTTACTTCTACCGTTACTACTACTGGTGCTACTTTCACAGTTATTACTACTACTAGTGCTACTACAGCTACTATTACTACTAGTGCTACTTCTACAGTTATCACCATTACTAGTGTTACTTCTACCGTTACTACTGCTGGTGCTACTTTTACAGTTACCACTACTAGTACTACATCTAAAGCTGCTACTGCCAATATTATTACTTGTGCTACTTCTACAGCTACTACTACTACTGGGGCTACTTCTAAGACTCCTACTAGTACCAGTGCTACTTCTACAGTTACTACTACTAGTGCTACTTCTACAGTTACTACTAATGCTATTTCTACAGTTGCTACCACTAGTGCTACTTTTACAGTTACTACTACTAGTGCTACTTCTACAGTTGCTACTTCTACAGTTGCTACTTCTACAGCTGCTAATACTAGTGCTACTACTACTAGTACTAGTGCTACTTCAGCAGTTACCAGTATTACTATAGTCCGTTTCACAATTATTGCCGTCTACCCTTGCACAGATAAGCGTGATCTATTTTTCTAATGTCCCAAATGACTCTATAATTTACATTTTGTAAGGTAATGCCATTTTCTTAAAGCGGTTAGTTCTTTCGATCTTTGTTAGCAAAGGATTTATTTTGTTACTGCAGAAAATAATTTACCGTAAATTAAAAATAATGCATGTATTTAGGCATAGGCGTACGTCCAATTGGAATAACATTTTCTACATTATCTCCTAGCACATCTAGCACATAATCTCCTTTTTAATGTAGTTCATGTGTTTAAGGAACTGTAAGAACTAACTGTACGTGTTGTAGAACGAATGTGTGAAGACTAAAAGCTCATGATATATATAACATAGAAAGTACATACTTTAGATGCAATGGTCCAGATTTATAAATAGATGCTCGAGCAAACAATAAATGGTTATAATTCAGTTCTGAGACCCATCTTCTAACTGAAAAGGACCGTTTTGTCAAGGTGATGGAAACTTCAATTTCTCGGATAACAAACATGTCAGTTTATTTCTCACTTAATCAGAGTTGGACGATTCCAACAAATTGATGACTGCTCGCGGTTGAACGAACATCTGTCCATCTTTTTTCAAATAGCCCTCTTTTCTCTTTCAAGACATTGTTCTCACATTTAGCCCCATAATGTTTTCTATATTTAAGTGGGTGCCATATGTTAGTTCTTTCATATCGCATAGTTTGCAAGTTTTATTTCCAGCTGCTACTTGTCCTGTAACTTTTGCCCAAACGAGTTTAATTGGGTTTACGTGGGAATGGTAAGGTGGCAGTCTCAAACATATATGACCATGCTCTTGGATTAACTTGACTATACGAAATGTCGGTTCCTTTCAGGTTTTCGTGACAAAGGAAAACAATTCAGATTTTAGATACGTTTTGCTAAATGGTATGTTTTCTTTTGTGAGCCACATTTTGATTGTACCTTTTGTATTTGGTGATGTCGGGATTTTGTCTTCTTGTGTCACTGTGTCACTGTGTCACTGTCTCCATTATGAGACAGCACGGTCTAACCAAGGATGGAAGAACATTTGTTGTCAATAAACTCTCTAAATATGTTTACCATTCTTCTCGATATGATAGTCTCGAATAATTTGAAGGAAACATTCAGTATTCTTCACAAGCCCATTATATCAGCTATCTGCATGTGCCATTATCAATCGCTGTCCTTTGCCACTTGGTGCCATTCTTTTAATGGTTCCATCCTCTGACGATTGTTTCTTTTAACTTGTATGTGATCATTTATCCAAGTTTCTTCCACATACACAATAGCATAACATTGTTTACGCATCTCGTGTACTTCACGTAAATACTTGCTTCTCGTGGATACTAGATGCGGCATCTCACAGATGACGTTTCTCCCGCTGGTAAACTTTCTAAATCCTATCTCCCTTAAAGTTCTTCACAATGTAGATTTCGATACATCAATGTCATTGTGTGTTCTCAGACGAAACTTCATTTTCCATAGTGTCACTACTTTATTGGAATCAAACATTCTACAAATCCTTCTAATCACATCCCTGTCAGAATTGTCTACCATTTTGTTTCCTCCAATCGTACTAGACTTCGTGGAACACAAACTTCTATAATCTTGGAACAATCGATCAAATGGCCATTTACTTATACCCAAAGCGTGAGCAGTTCTGTTTTCGGGTTTGAGATATTCGAAACAGTTTACAACGCTTAGCTTTTCTACAAAAATATTGATACATCTTCAATCCAAAAGTATGGAGTGTAAGTTACTTGACTTTCAGACACATTGTAGTCTCGAATGTTAACAATTAGTTATACTATACCTATGCACTAGCCTACACAATTTGTATCGACAAATTGAACACACCAAAAGGCTCATTAGAACTGTTCAAAACCAGTGCGCTTTGAGTTGAAGTTGGAAAGATTTCGTGAAGCAGATGGAAAATGTGTTTTTTTCCCCAAATACTCAACAGTTATGAAGAGTTAAAAAAAACTGGTTTCATTAGGACGGCTGGTATTTGTATACGGCAAATAAAGACAATTGTATACGATATCCAGAGCAAACCATATTGATGTCCCTACAGACAGGCATACAGACATTAGTGAAGAACAAAAGAGCCACGACAACATCAATATGGCACCAGAAGAGCACATAATGGCAAAACTAACAATGAATGAAATGGAAGAGGCCATGAGAACTTTAAAGAAAAAGAAATCGCCCGGAAAAGATGGGGTAACAAACGAAATGCTGATGGGGCTGGGCCAAACAGCAAAGAGGAAGTTACTATCAGTCCTGAACCAAAGCTGGAAAAGGGGGAATAGTACCGCAGGCATGGAAAGATGCTGTACTTATACCTTTACCGAAAAAAAAGAAAAAGATAGAACAGATCCAAATGGATACAGGCCCATTAGTCTACTTAGCTGTGTAGGCAAACTAATGGAGCGTATGATAAACACCAGACTGATGTGGCACTTGGAAGAAAAACACATATTAATTCCACAGCAAGCAGGATTTAGACAACACAGATTCACTGAGGACCAGATCACTTTCATAGCACAGGAAATAGAGGATGGTTACCAAGAGGAAAAGCATACAGTAGCGGTTTGGTTGGATCTAGAGAAGGCATTTGACAAGGTGTGGAAAGAGGGACTTACAGTCAAGCTACGAAGAAGTGAAGTATCTGGAAAAATGTACAGATGGATCAAAAACAGAACAGCCAGAGTTCAAGTACAAGGGCAGATGAGCAAAAAGGTGACACTTGAGCATGGAGTACCCCAAGGGGGAGTACTGTCACCCACACTTTTCCTGGTGAATATAAACAACATCACAGAGAATATACCAAGAAGAGTCCACAGCTCCATGCTTGCAGATGGTCTGGCTTTGTTGACCTCTGAAAAAAATCTCACCGTAGCAAACAATCGGATGCGGCAGGCCCTAACATCGTTGGAGGAGTGGGCGAACTCATGGCTGGTCAAAATAAACGAGGAAACACCAAAATAAGTCTTAACGGCAAATATCTGCGGCCAAATGACAACCCAAACTACCTGGGAGTCACATTTGATCGGAGCATGACATGGAAAAGTCAGATCGAGAGAAACCGAATGAGAGCCAGAGAAAGAATGGTAATCATGAGAAAACTTGCTGGCACAAGCTGAGGAGCAGACGAAAGCTTACTAAAGAAACTGTACACTGGAAGAGTGAAACCAGTTCTCGAGTATGGCATTGCGGCATGGACAACAGCAGCAAAGGCGAACTTTGATAAAATTAGCAAACTTCAAAACCAAGCCATGAGAGTTATAACAGGAGGCATGAAGTCAACGCCAATTGTAGAACTTGAAAAGATTACAAATCTGCAATCCATGACCGACAGAAGAGACTGCAGAGCCCAGCAGCAAGCAGAGAAACTCAGAAGACTGACAGACCATCCAATGCACCAAAGACTAAATAGATTTGGAAATGGGAAACTAAAGCAGAGAAACGATGCAGAAATAGCCAAAGCAAAGATGAACGAAGACCCTATACACACATTAACAACACCAAAGCCCATCCCTACTGTACGCAAACCTACCTGGAAGCAGCATATATTTCCGGTGGTGGCAGAAAATATACTATGTATTGGAAACAAGAACAGCCAGACTGAAAAAGACAGAAGAGACATAACCCTGAGGTACGTAACGAAAAACTACCCAAGCATGAACTGGACCCATGCATACACCGACAGTTCTGTAACAAACACAACACAGAATGGAGGGGCAGGGATATTCCTGAGCCTACCAAATGGTAGAAAAATGACACTGTCAGTGGCAGCTGAAAAAAAATACTCAAGCAATTTCAGAGCAGAGGCAGAGGCACTGAGGGCTGCAGCAGAAGCAATGCTCACAGGCAAAAGAAATGAAAGCCAGATAGTCCTGTTTACAGATGCCCTGGTCGTAGTCACATCACTAAAAAGCCAGAAAAATACTGACCTTAATGATTTAAGAGCAGTACTCTATCAACTAGGCCAGCAGACCGACCCAAAAAGAATAGTGGTACAGTGGGTTCCATCCCATTGTAACATCCAAGGCAACGAGGAGGCAGACAGACTGGCAAAAGAAGGTGCAAGACTACCACAACCAGATTCTAGTGTGACCTACGAAGAGTCAAAAAGACTCATTAGAGCCAGATGCATGACCAAATTGGAAACAGAACATACTGGCTACACAAAAAATGATGCCTATTACCAATTGAACAGAAGAGAGCAGGTCGTGGTCTTCAGACTCCGCACAGGCCACAACAGACTGAGGTACCACCTATTCAATAAGCTGAAGATAGGTGGCACTGACGAATGCAGTTGTGGTACCGGAAAAATGACCGCTGAACATCTGCTGCAAAACTGCCCGAAATACGAGGACCAGAGAAAGCACATGTGACCATCACCAGTGTCGACAGCCTCAGAATGACCGCTGCTTTTTTCGAAAAAATACAGGTTGACGTCTGACAGCGTACGAAGAAGAAGAAGTAGTGTACGATATGTTTGTGGCCAAGAAAAAAGTATTCACACTTGTGACATTGTGATCTGCAGGTAATATGCACAATGTTTATAATTTTGTTCAAATGGAAGCTGATATATTCAATTTTAAACCGCGGCAAACATTGTAAAACGCACTGTAGTACTACTTCTACATTTGCTACTTCTACTAGTGCTACTTCTACAGTTACTACTACTACTCGTGCTACTTTTACAGTTATTACTACTAGTACTACTTCTATAGTTACTACTACTAGTGTTCCTTGTTTTAACCAAATTATGCAGGGCATTTAAATGTCACGTCGCCAATTTGATAAGGATGGCACGGTTTTAATTTGTTGTTCGTGTGATGTTGATGTGTGTGTGTGTCTGTATGTGTGTTTGTGCGTGTGTGCACGTGTAAAATAGAAGAGAGAGACATAACTATTTTTACCCACAAAAGTGTTTTTCTAGACACTTCTGTGGGTGAGGGGTCTGCATGAAACATAACTGTATCAGATGGGCCTGACAATTTCTTTCACATCGCACCAGTAGTCGCCTTATCTTACACACACCATCGTAAACAAACGTGCAGGAAAATTGATTCCGCATTGTGGTTACCGTGTACTTTCCGGCTTTGGCCTAAAATCTGCGTGCGACACTTCGGTCGCATATATGTGTGACGGAAGGTCGAGTGGGAGAGGGAGTCTCACGTTTCTTCTTGTGAGCACTAGCCATAAGCTAATATGGACTGTCGGATATTGATTTGCTTATGCGGACATCTTCCAGATTACTGTGGCTACATCTGACTAAGTTCCACTTTAGTTCATCCTGACGATAGGACTGAAGATTTGATCAGAACACTAGAACGTAGAAGTAGTGGGTAACCGGTTGCTTTATCTTCTGCTCTTCACTACAACTAAACAACGCGTGTTAAAGTAGCCTCGTCTTGCCATATGGGCCACACCCGTGCCTTTTCACCATATGCACACTGTACTGATCTAATCTGTCTACACTTTACTGATAGCCTCTGTATACTTTACTCTCTCTGTATACTTTACTCTATACTGATCTCCTCTGTCTACGCTATACTGATCTACTCTGTCTATTCTACATTATGCTGGTCTCCTCTGTCTACACCATACTGATCTCCTCTGTCTACACCATGCTGATCTCCTCTGTCTATTCTATACTAATCTACTTTGTCCAGACTATACTCCTCTTCAATAAACATTGTATTGATCTACTCTGTCAACATTATACTGATTTTCTCTGTCCACACTGTGTGGATCTCATTGGCCAACACGATGCAAATCTCCTCTGACAACACTATACTGATCTCCTCTGTCCACACTGTGCTGATCGAGTATGCCCGAATGTACTGATCTCCATTGAAGGTATTTCGTGACGTTTAGAAGCTGACCCAGCAACGATAACGAAACGCGCAGAAAACTTGAGACCGCATAGTAGCCATACCTCAGAAAGTCGCCAATAGTTTTGTCTGCAAGTGTTCCTGTAATAACCCCACCTGAGGTGGTCATCCATAGTTTTTCATGCCAGTGTTCCCTACTAGACTATTGCGATAAGCATGTTCCTTCCATGTTCTATTTGTTTTTGTCCCTCGATCATATTACTTTAACGTCGCCATCAACATCATGTGTGCTCAGTTGTTCCTTAAACTCTGATGCCGCTCACCAACATATATACGGATTAGTTACAGTTGGTCTGTATTATGCAAAAGCGACACAAAAAGTGATATCCTCCCAATATGGAAAAGGGAATTGACAAATTTTGACAGTCACCCTGGAATTTAGACAATGAGTCACTCTAGTAGTTTGTTAGACAGAAAATCACTCTGGAAGTTGTTTAGGCAAAGAATCGCTTAGACAAAGAATCACTCTGTAAGTTGGTTAGAAAACGAATCGCTTAGACAGAGTCACTCTGGAAGTTGGTTAGACAGAGAATCACTCTGGAATTTGGTTAGACAGAGAATAACTCCGGAATTTGGTTAGACAGAGAATCACTCTGGAAGTTGGTTAGACAGAGAATCTCTGGAAGTTGGTTAAAAAGAGAATCACTCTAGAAGGTTATACAAAGAATCCCTCTGTAAGTTGGTTAGACAGAGAATCACTCTGGAAGTTGGTTACACAGAGAATCACTCTGGAAAGTGATCAGACAGAGAATCACTCTAGAAGTTGGTTAGAAAGAGCATCACTCTGGCTGTTGGTTAGAAAGAGCATCACTCTGGCTGTTGGTAAGAAAGAGAATCACTCTGGCTGTTGGTAAGAAAGAGAATCACTCTGGCTGTTGGTTAGAAAGAGAATCACTCTGGCTGTTGGTAAGAAAGAGAATCACTCTGGCTGTTGGTTAGAAAGAGAATCACTCTGGCTGTTGGTAAGAAAGAGAATCACTCTGGCTGTTGGTTAGAAAGAGCATCACTCTGGCTGTTGGTTAGAAACAGCATCACTCTGGCTGTTGGTTAGAAAGAGAATCACTCTGGCTGTTGGTAAGAAAGAGAATCACTCTGGCTGTTGGTTAGAAAGAGAATCACTCTGGCTGTTGGTTAGAAAGAGCATCACTCTGGCTGTTGGTTAGAAAGAGCATCACTCTGGCTGTTGGTTAGAAAAAGAATCACTCTGGCTGTTGGTTAGAAAGAGCATCACTCTGGCTGTTGGTTAGAAAGAGCATCACTCTGGCTGTTGGTAAGAAAGAGAATCACTCTGGCTGTTGGTAAGAAAGAGAATCACTCTGGCTGTTGGTTAGAAAGAGAATCACTCTGGCTGTTGGTAAGAAAGAGAATCACTCTGGCTGTTGGTTAGAAAGAGAATCACTCTGGCTGTTGGTAAGAAAGAGAATCACTCTGGCTGTTGGTTAGAAAGAGCATCACTCTGGCTGTTGGTTAGAAAGAGCATCACTCTGGCTGTTGGTTAGAAAGAGAATCACTCTGGCTGTTGGTAAGAAAGAGAATCACTCTGGCTGTTGGTTAGAAAGAGAATCACTCTGGCTGTTGGTTAGAAAGAGCATCACTCTGGCTGTTGGTTAGAAAGAGCATCACTCTGGCTGTTGGTTAGAAAGAGCATCACTCTGGCTGTTGGTTAGAAAGAGAATCACTCTGGCTGTTGGTAAGAAAGAGAATCACTCTGGCTGTTGGTTAGAAAGAGAATCACTCTGGCTGTTGGTTAGAAAGAGCATCACTCTGGCTGTTGGTTAGAAAGAGCATCACTCTGGCTGTTGGTTAGAAAGAGAATCACTCTGGCTGTTGGTTCACGAAAACATCACATTTTGGAAACAACTCTACAAGATGTGAAATCATTCATAAACCTTGGTGGTAATTTAGACAAAGTATAAGTACAGATCCGACATCAAAATTAGAATGCAACAGACCAGAGGATCTTTGACTGCATTTGGAAACCTATACATATTTAAAGAAATTAAGTTCACCGCGAAAATAAAGATATTAAACTTGAATGTAAAATATTTTCAGTTGTATGTCTCTGAAAGACATCTTGAGAACAGCAGCAAGAACAACCAAAAAGGTACAGACTTTCATAAATGGGTGACTTCACAATATAGCAATATTGAAGAGGCTAACATCACTAATGTGCAAATGTTGCAAGGTTTCCAGACATATATCAAAGAACCATTTTTGAGGTGAAGACGCTGGCGTTGGGTATAACCGAAATTACGGAAACCAACTGATAGCAGTCTCTTTTCTGAAATTACGGAAACCAACTGATAGCAGTCTCTTTTCTGAAATTACGGAAACCAACTGATAGCAGTCTCTTTTCTGAAATTCCGAAAGCAAAAGACGTAGATGCAGACCAAAACTCACAAGGAGAAGGGAGCTTAACATTAAAAACAACAGGAAAGACATGGACAGAGATGAACAAGATTGTCTATTCCAGGCTGACTGGACATGCGTTTGTTAACACACCTGTGCTCTACAGTGAGATGGCAAGTTTTGATTCAATTGATCTTGTCCGAGGTCATCTATTTTAGAATGACTAAACACACATTAGTTATTTACACAGCGAATTACTAATGACATCTTTTAATTGCGTCATTGGTTATGTTAACATAGCGTCTAAAAATGTTTAATAAATTATCAGTTTATTCATATACATGTACACGCAGTATCTTGAGATGATGTCATAAAACTATAGCGCAAAACAGTATCGTGTCTGCTTCCCGGAATGTTTCCAAGAAATATATTTGAGTTAGAAAGATAAACCAGACTGACAGTAACATATACCGCGATACAAAGATCCGTGCTGTTGCATTGCCCATTTCATGCACATGACGAAATAACCACACTGAAGACCAACACAATATGAAACGCTACATTTATATAACGTTTCCAAATATACCAAATATTCAGTCATGCTAGCTGAGAACAAGCAAGAATTACAACTAGGGGATCACAGATTAGTCATTATGGAATGATGTTGAGACAACAAAGGACGTGAAAGTTAGCAAATCAAATTAGAAACAATAGTAAACATGCCAATAACTGAGGATATACTGACAAGAGACACGTGTTCTGTTATCTTGGACACGCTAACAGATGACAGACGGGACACACGTTAAGGGTATGCTGAAACTTATGTTCCCCATTATTGTCTGTTAGAGAAAAGTGAGCAGCGTATAAACAACTGGAAGGTCAGCATATACATAGGAAATCGACCGCTTATCAAGGTGAAGGACGCTACCGCTTATCAAGGATAATGAAACGTTAGATAAAGAAGTTGTTGAACAATTAGAAATAGCAAACTGACAACAAATTTGGAGGCGAAAGAAAGGAAATTTCATAATATATTTGAAATTATGAAGCAACATAGCGCTTTAAAAACCTTTGACATTATCACATTATTTTCGGCTTCAGTCCGGCAGATGTACCAATGCGGGTCTAGGTCTTTGTTCAGTCCATCTCGCCATCGCATATGTGGGCGACCCCGTGGGCGTGTACAGGCATGGGGCCACCAACACGTTGTTCTACGTGTCCATCTGTTGTCAGGTATGCGTGCCACATGCCCTGCCCACCCGATGTTCGCGTGATATCGCTGATTCCACAACGTCCCGAAACAGAATTTGATGTCGAATTTCTTCGATTCGGACCTCATCTCTTATCGACATGTTAAGTATACACCGTTCCAATGCTCTGTATGTGACTGAAATTCTGAGCAACTGTTGTACGCAAGTTCCACACTTTTCATCCATAAATCATTACTGGAATAACCATGTAAGTGAAAGTGTGTGCTCTTGTGGTGGTGTCTTTCATCTGTTGGAGTATTGGAGTTCAAGGAATACCAAGCTGCTTTTCGATGACTAGAGATTTCATGGTTGACTGCCTGTTAATTAGATTTCATTAATTTTAATTAAAACCTTATTAGAATCATATATGTAAAACACGCAGGATAAAGACAAAGTCAGTGCTATTAGTAGCAAAAACATATCAAGAGAGCAACGAGGAAGAGGTTCTTAGAGTGTACAACCAAAGCTAGAAACTCCAGTTTGTCGGACACATTCGTCGATGAGATGAAGGCCCCGATCTTGATGTGACATCTACACACGTCTTGTTGGCCTAGAGATGCACTCGTAGAAAGTCATCACGCGTACTAACTTGTTACGATCGTTCTATGTTAGTCATCTGCAGCTTGAAATGTAGAACTTAATCTCAGAATTAAGCAAATATTGACAGCATGTAAATATCGTTCGCCTTTCAATTAAATTATCTCAGCATGTGATTTTATTTATTTGATTGTTCCTATACGATAATTGAAATGAACAGCGCCAACATTAATGTGACCACACACTGTACTCTTTGTGGTGCCATGTCTATTTATAGCTTTCATGAAATTCATCTGACGTCAGAAGAAGATATTTTCACCTTCAGTAACTGACATGCTCATGCTCACCGGTATGCTGCATCTCTTCAGTAAATGTAACTGTTACGTTAGCATTAAGTAGTGCCAATATATCGATATTTTTGTTTGCAAGAATTCGCTTCTTCTTTTCCTGTTCAAAAGCAGTTTTCAAATACATGTCGCTTTATGTAGGGTAGTGTTAGCAAATAGCCAGCACATGTTTACCCACGTTAAATCAAATATGTCTTCTTTCGCATTCTCGCTCCATGTGAAGCATAGGGTCACCACTACAGCTAGCGTCCTTCTAGGAAGCTTGTATCCTACCAATTGCTGTGGCTGTTTCAATCACAATGAATTTTCATGATGAGTTTGCTAGTTCCATGCAATGTCTTCTGTAATTGCTTTCTTCGACATGGTTGACAATTGACAGTGTTCGTTTTCTAAGCCTTAGTGTATCACTTGTATAATTGGCCAGTGCATTAAAAACAACAAACAGTTGAGGTGGTCGTGCAAACACTATCACCAACATCATAAATGAGGTCTCATTATGATCAAACCTTTTGGTCTTTACGATCAAGTGCACGTCACAACCAACTCTCATTAGATGACGTCACTACTGGATACACTCCTTGTTGTCCCAGCCATCTTGTAATTTCTCTTGTCTTGATCTGTGTACTATATTACCCACTTGTGTAAAACACGGGCTTGATGTAGTTAGAACACGTGTTGTAAGCAATATCATCATGTGCTGTTAATGAATCATCATGTATCAAGTGTAGATTTCACAGCCACGCGAAAACCGTCACTATCTGCAAATAGGGCGTCAATCTCGTAAAGTACAGTCGTGTGCACTAGACTGTGGAAATACGGCACAGGGTAACCGAAACACTATTGCAAATAGCCGATGACTATGCCAGGATAATCGGAGGGTAAAAACACCACAAAATGAACGAAATAATCCTTAACATAATTCCGTGGACAAAAGTGTAAGTCTAGTGTGAATTCCAATCAAATCCGTGGCCTGGTAGCATCCATAATCACCTAAAATACCGATAGCAAAGTTAGACGCGTGGCCTGTTAGGCACCATTGGGTAGGAATTTCGTTATCTTAGAATTTGTACCGGAACAGCTGCTAACGGTCTGATCGTTTCGACTTTCTAATGTCCAATGGATATTTTTTACACGCACATCGTCTATGCGGGGCCTTCGAGTTTATCGCACCTCTCCGGTAGGCTCTCTATCTCATCTCTCTTGAGATCAATGGACACTTGGACTTGCGGTGTTTGAACACCCCACCGTTTGGCGCTTTCATTTGTTTATTGAGAGGCGAGCGCCTTACTTCTCAGCTATAGTGACACCTTAAATGGTTAATTCTGAAAGTATATATTGGTACCATTATCTCTCCCCGTGCCACGTTCCCCAATTGTTTAATGTCAAATGCGTTTGGCCACACAATTCATTCAACAAAAGTTGTTGACATGAGTCGGTGTTCATGATCACTTGTTGACATGAGTCGGCGTCCATGATCACTTGTTGACATGAGTTGGTGTCCATGATCACTTGTTGACATGAGTCGGTGTCCATGATTACTTGTTGACATGAGTCGGTGTCCATGATCACTTGTTGACATGAGTCGGTGTCCATGATCACTTGTTGACATGAGTCGGTGTCCATGATCACTTGTTGATGTGAGTCAGTGTCCATGATCACTTGTTGACGGGGTCGGTGCCCATGATCACTTGTTGACATGAGTCGGTGTCCATGATTACCTCTTGACATGAATTAATTTACATGATTTGTTAATGTGGAGCAGCTTATATGGTCAGCTATTGATATCAGTCAGTACACATGGTCAGCTGTTGATATCAGTCAGTACACATGGTCAGCGGTTGATATCAGTCAGTACACATTGTCAGCTGTTGATATCAGTCAGTACATGTTGTCAGCTGTTGATATCAGTCAGTACATGTTGTCAGCTGTTGATATCAGTCAGTACACGTGGTCAACTGCTGATATCAGTCACTACACAGGGTCAGCTGTTAATATCAGTCAGTACACATGGTCAGCTGTTGTCGTGAGTCAGTGAACATGAGCCAATGGCCGTCTATTTGGTCTTGACATTTCAATTGGAGTATTAGTAGAGCGTCTAGCCTAGTGGGCAGTCTTGTATGCAAAGACTGGGATTGCACCGTGCCAGGGTTCGAAATCACGGACAGACAGAAACAAATCCGGTCGTGACTCTCCTTCCTGGAACTACCGCTGCTCCAGTCGAACCAGCTGTAACGATCGTAGCGAAGTCGTTAGTGACATGTGGCAAACACACAAACTTGAATGTTTTCAGATTCATCAACTAGCAAGGTTGTGTCTCTATTGAATGTGTACCCATTGACAAAATTGTCCTGATGCTGAATGCACTGGTCCGTAATTTGCAAAATGACAGTAACGCGCACTGCCACCTAAGGAAAAAGGCCAATTAACAATATGTCAACAAATAAGTAAGTACATACGTTTATACACAAATATGTATAACACTTGACATTGTTAGGAATATACATATTACATAGTGAGTAAGCACATTACACAGTGAGTAAACATATTACATAGTGGGGAGCAAACACATTACATAGCGAGTATGTACACTAACAAATACCAAGTCAGTCCAGAATACCAAGAGAAAGTTGTTGTTTCTTTTTCATCACCATCTTCGGTGTTTATCCTAAAAAAAAAAGTTTTGTTGTGAAATAATTTACATCGAGTCTGCGATATGTGGGCTTTGCGGTCAGACACATGCAGTTTGAGAAAAGCGTTTTTTTTTTTTTGGCACCAGAGTTGTCTTCTGTCTTGAAACCCTATTCTCTTAGCTAGGCTGAATGGGTACAGTATGTTTCCAGGATCAGCCACCACTTGAGGAGAAATATTAGAGTCTTAGTTATGGTTCACTGACCCTGATGCAAGTAGTAGACATTTGAGTCGATAGCTACTGTCAGATTATTCATACAAATCTCTGACCCCACCTCCATGAAATCGTCCATCTTATCCCCGACCCCACCTCCATGAAATCGTCCATCTTATCCCCGACCCCAACTCACTAATCTTTTCCTTCCCCTCATTCTGCCAATATAATTCTCCTCTCCTCAAGCTGTCAATCTCTTCGCGCTGTCAACCTGCACTCTCACCATGGTGTTTGTTCATAGTGTCAGTATTTGGCGGTAAACTATATTCTTGTGCAACGGTGTGAAGGGATATTGATCTTCATCTTGATGATCCTGATGACCCGTTCCTCAGCGTAGCTGCGGATCCCAACTTCGTCTCCAGCGGACACTGTCTTGTGCCAGGGAAGTCCAGTGCGAGGTAAGTGCTCCTTTAGAGGCATCTCGGATGTTGCAGCGTACAGCAAGCAAGGGAGTCTGACCAACGCGTTGGGGGTCTTCCCCGTGTGAAGGGAACGACATATAAATATTCAAGGGCAACGTTTTAGAGAAAACTGACATTTCTGTAATGTGTGATATATTATATACGTGGAATATACAGTTATATCCATAACCCATGAAAGGAAATACATGGTAACATTAAAATAAGTTGCACTGATCTGCAAATCGGCCATATAATGTTCAGTGACAATTTCAGCTCAATGTCTTTACTTCCGTAAGTGATACTGTCTTAAGACAATTATACGAACTTTGAGTTTATGGTATCATGTGTATATGAATTATGTGTGTGTGTCTTTGTTCGTGTGTATGAAACTATGTACTCTTTAATTTGTCTACATTTTATAGCAGATATTTTTTTTTAAAATAATCATATTAGTCAATTATTTTTCTGTGGTCTTTCTTGTTATGTAATTCACATATCTATTTATGTCTTTGTCGACATTTCCATTGAATACCTCAGCAGCTTCGATCTAATTGTAATTGGTTAAATAGAACACATCTTACATGAGCTTTAAATGAACGAGGGTCGAGCAATGATGTGCTGCCGAGAAAATGGAGCATCGGTGTGTACAACGCGTAGATACAGGACCACTATTATTCAGACACTTCACTAACTAAAGGTCATTCCAGGATGATGTATTGAAGCTTCGGTATAACATACGACCCACATCTTTCTCTGAATTATTCTTTCACTTTAAATTGCGATTTCACGTGTGCTAAATATGCCTGTTATTTACTGTCGTCATTCCAACCATATAAATGCTTACCACTCATTGAACGATGTAGAATATCGAGGCGACTCATCCTCTCTCTCTCTCTCTCTCTCTCTCTCTCTCTCTCTCTGTCTCTCTCTCTCTCTCACTCTCTCTCTGTAAGTGTGTGTGTGTTTAATGTTTTTGTTTCCATTGTCCATTCTATCCGCCATGTGGCAGCCCAATTATCTGGCTTGCCTACCTCTGAAAATTGTGTTCATTGATCAAATTGGGAGAAAAAGCTTTGGGTGAAGAATATACACTGGTTGTGTCCCCTCACCGCTACTGCCACTTTTCACTGACTAGTTTCCCTGACTCCTCTATGGCTGCTGTGCGGGTCTGTAGCTTGTGGAACAAACATGAATATTTCATGTCATCTGAATGACTTAGAGTGGAGCCAGGGTGTATTTGTTGGTTTGAATAACTAGTTGGTGGCTAATGTGACGGGCCGCGCTCTCAACTTTCGCCATCCGGCACTGTGATGGCCTGATCTATAATTTACTAGACCCCAGAGACGTTGCCTGATCAGATGGAACTCTTGTTGTACATGACAGACTTCCGCCTGATGAAATCATCTATTCTTTTCCATTTCGTGGTCTTGCTGTAGAAACTATAATGACAAGCTTGGCAAGTGAGAATGTGTTGTGTAATATTTGTCCCTTGTACATTGCGAGACCGCGAAGAAACCAGCCGCTACAATCTATCGACTTGCTTTACTCTCAATGTATAACCATTTCCTGTCATTGAACGTCGAAGTGGCAGAGCTGTTATCACATTGGCTAGCCTCGTAATGCTGTAGTTTATACAAACATTAACAACCACATATAGTAATAACTATACTTTTAGATAGTACAATGACAAGAGAAACGTACCCTATACTATTAAATACAACAACATTGGAAGCAATAGACAATTGCCCTACAAATATGATACATACAGACGGCTCTACATTTAAAGTCGCTATACATGCGGACTTGAAGCTCTAATAACGTACCCAAATGTTCATATATTAGAACTATTTAAACTTTGTGGAGGATATTATAATAACTACCAAGCATAAACTACAGCAATAATCACAATCCAGGTAAGAATCAAAGTTTCATCAAGTAAAGACAAAAATATTTCAATATTTTATACTACATTGGTTCCAGATAACCAAGAAAACATAACTACCCACAACAAAGACGATACAAAACGGTATTGGTTGATTGGTAGGACAAAAACTCCATGAATAAAGACATAACTTAACTTAACCCCTTTATACTGGTTTAGAAGACTCTACAGAGTTTGTATACAACCAGTTTTTTGAAGAGTGGTTTAACCGATATGCAAATCCATCTTAATAGACTCAAACACTAGAGCTAAGTAGACCCGCAGCCAGTTAGGCGCCATCTTTAGCTGCTCTTGAAATGACACATGCAAACACACTTGACAACATCAACAAACTGCGATGCATAGAGCCAGAGTACAATATACCAGCTTAGGACAGAATCATATGATACAATACCACAGGTGCTGCTTCTTTGTCTCGGACTCGACACAGAAACAAAAACAAGTAAATATACCAAAACTATGTTTTTCATTACAATCTTTTATTCACACTAAGACATGTTCTTTTTGTTTAATATTGTATTTTTTATTTTGGCACAAGAATTACACAAAAGTATTTTTTCTTCTTAGAATTACACTGGCTCTTTAATGGCATTAAAACAGAATATTGATTGATGTTTTGGTTTTGTATGAAATGTTTGATACGCTCATCTGTCCCTTTCATCACGTGATCACGTATATTTCTCGTAATGAAATTGAAGAGATCAAATCAAGTTGGTCAACATTGATTGCCGATTTCAATCTTTGAAAATGATCATCGTTCTTGTCGATTTCTTCACCTGCGTCATCTTCAATGTTTACTTCGTGTGGTTCGTGTTTTTGAACACGTGTTCTGTTCGAACGAGACTTGAAGTTGCTGATCTCGCGTTCGATGCCAGTAAATATAGAAAAAAATTACGTTTTTCGGTGAAATCTTTTGAATGAACTGTCCGGGATCAATCACAATTTGATAGATTATCAGGTCGCGCTAGTAGAGGCTGTGTACACAATGTCAGCTCTCTAGGTTATAGGCAAGGCCGGAGATATACTGGACGAGGCCCTTAGCCAGCTATGTTATATGAATCTTTGAGTCCTCCTGTCAGCTCTCTAGGTTATGGGCATGGCCGGATTTAGACTTGACGGAGGCCCTTAGCCAGCTATGTTATATGAATTTTTGAGTCCTCCTGGTAAAAGTTACAACAGAAGGTCTCACAACACTTGAAAACATATACTAACATGTCTTTTATTATTTCCAAGACATTTAAAGTGAAAAATACTACTTATTTTCAAATGAATGCATTTATTAATTACATAAAAATCATTTGGTTGTCTTGATCTTTATCACATATTACAATCGGAAACACTACTTAAATTAAATTGTAGAAGTAAATTTAACTTACACAAAATGCTGCCAAAAGAAATAATCAGGCTTTCTTTTATTAATACATGTAAAAATGAACTTGTTTGCAAATCATAAAAGTGTATGATAAAGACATTCCATTTAATTTGTTGATATCAGTTCAATTTGTATTCTCTTAGCTGTGAAAATGACCTTCCTCCTGAAAAATTTGATACCATCAGCCATACGAATAGTCACAATTATTGTTTCCATATTAGGATAATGTTTTAGGCCCTCGCAGATTGTGAGGCCCAAAGCTGTAGCTTGTTTAGCCTATGCCTAAATCCGGCCCTGGTTTAGAGGCTAAGTTTGTTAAAATAGGAGAAATAGAAGTTATTTATTCTTTTCCCCAGGTAGATGCGGGTCTCCTTAGCTCTTGTGTTTGAGTCTACAAAGATGGACTCGCTCATCGTTAAAAACCACCCTTCAAGAAATTGGTTGTATACATACTCTGTAGTCTTCTAAACCAGTACAAAGACGCTTAAGTTAAGATAAGTAAAGTACACAAACGGGCAGCAATCATGCCAGACTAAAATAAAAGGTTGTACACAAACGGGCAGCAATCATGCCAGACTAAAATAAAAGGTTGTACACAAACGGGCAGCAATCATGCCAGACTAAATAAAAGGTTGTACACAAACGGGCAGCAATCATGCCAGACTAAATAAAAGGTTGTACACAAACGGGCAGCAATCATGCCAGACTAAATAAAAGGTTGTACACAAACGGGCAGCAATCATGCCAGACTAAATAAAAGGTTGTACACAAACGGGCAGCAATCATGCCAGACTAAATAAAAGGTTGTACACAAACGGGCAGCAATCATGCCAGACTAAATAAAAGGTTGTACAAAAATTCCTTTCTGTCATCCCAGCAATCAGTTCAGTTCAAGTGCCATCTCCGCATCGAAGATCGGCTGCAATAGATCTCCAGTGTACTCTCTCTCTTGCCGTTTTGGTGCAATCTAAGAGTTATTTTCCAGTCCATCTCCTGATCTTATCCCCCCACTTAAAGCGTTGTCTGCCTCTTAAACAACTGCCTTCCACCCTACCCTCTTGTAAGATCTTCAACAAGGAATGTCTTGTTATATGACCAAAATAACGTAACTGTCTAACCCTGATTTCGGTCATTAATTCTCTTTTCACCCCAACTTTTCCAATACCTCCAAATTTGTTTTCTTCTCTTTCCAAGAAATGCGACCTAATCTTCTATATACTCACATTTCGAAGGCCTCAATACTGTCCAACTTGTTATTCATTGTCCATGTTTCTGCGCCATAAAGTAGTGACAAGTATACATAAGACCTCACAATTCTCATTTTTAAATTCTGATTTATCTGTTTGGATATCAGTATGTGTCACATGTTGTGTAATACCATCTTGGCCATACCTATTCTCTTTCTGATTTCTTTTTCACAGCTGCCTTTATCCGTTATTGTATAGATAAGAGAAACGTTGTACCTTGATCTTTTATTATTATCTGCATACATGGTTTTTTATCACTTTTCCCAATTATCATAGTCTTTATTTCATTTATGTTTATGTCTAATCCAAAGTCTTGACTTAGTGTGTATATTGTTGTCACAATATCCTGTAATTCTTGCTCACTTTTTGCCATCAAAACTGGATCATCCGCATATCAAAGATTATTCATTGGCACTCCTCCAATGACAAGTCCTGGCATCCCCTCTATCTGAATATCTGTTATGTCTAGATATTAAAAAGACAAGGGGATAATTCACGTCCCTGTCTCACTCCTCTCTTGTTACATCTATACTTGGAGAGCATACCTTTCCTGATTTTACTGTAGCAGTTTGTTCCCAATACATATTACGAAGCAGTCTATGTATTTACCATGTAGACCTAATTCTTGGAGACATTTAATACATTTTTCATTTCCCCAGCAATCACTAACTCCTTATCTGGCCCCAATCACCAGATACGAAACAGCTGACAATAACTTGGCATGTCTGCGAAAGAGCGAACAGGCCCGCAGACCTGGCCAACAACAACACAGACAAACATGTGCACATGGTGTCACATTTATGGAAAGCAAACCCAGTAAGAAAAGAACTCATCGCTTAACTCCACAAACGGCCGAGACCTTATATCATGACGTTTTGAACTTTTCATCGTCAGGGACAGTGTTTGTCTACTTTTGAACGACTTTTTCCAATTGTTACAATATTAGTCATGTTTTGTGTCGCTTGACATTTCATGAATGCATTCGTGCAGCGTAAGTACCAACAATACGAGGAATATAGATATATGATTATCACCAGTGTAACAGTGGCACGTTCTAATGGAGATTGCACTAACTTCACGCTTGCGACCCGGTTATTTAGGTATATTTAAGTTGACGTTTCCAAGGAAATAGAATAAGATACCGAACAATCTCAATGCAGCAAACATATAAAAGCAACAAGGACAGAATCGATTTCATCGGATCCTTCAACGTTATATCTTTAAAAAGGCGTTAAAATTTACCTGATCCCCACCGTCCTTGTGATCAGATGTTCTGAAGGATTAGATCGAGTCGCGCTCATTGATTACGAGAGATTAATCCATGCCACTGTGATATTCTGTAATGTACATGGCTAAAATGTTCACCCCTCGTTACACGAGAATTTGAAATTCAATACGCGCACATAATGTCCATTAGTATGCAGAAATCAAACTGCATAGTAAAGCTCAGCTTTAATCTTGCTCTTTTCTATACAGTGTTCAAGTCCTGTGTGTTTTCATGTTTTTATAGTTTTTTTTCAAATGGGTTTTTTTTTTAGACCGGCCAGGATATGCTAATATTTGAGGACTGCAGCAAACTGTTTAATTTGTCTCGCAGTCAACTGGAATCCATGTTTTGAACTTTGCACATACTTACGCCCGAGAGAATTTAGTTTTAAAAAATGTAATTCAAACTTGTGTTGCAAATTGTTACCAATTTATTCATTTGGAAAGTTCAAGAACAAAGTGGTCGTAAACATTCTACTTCGCACAACCTTATCTCTGAACACGGAAGTTGATTGCTTTTATCTGTCAACAGGAAGTGAGTTTTCTCGAGTGCATCCATCCCCGTACCGCTTACTGGGAAAGATATACTAGGACCAAGCATAAAGTGAAAAGTTACCAAAGAGAGTTGCGCATGGGCTACTGATCTCGTCGTAAAAGAAAAAGAAACAAAAACATTTGCTGTAGGAACCAAACCCCCACCCCTCCCCCACCCCTCCCCCACTTAAAAAAAATAAATTAGGTAGTCGGGGGGTTTTTAGGCTGCGGACTACAGGCCGCATCGCAACCGCTGTCGCCATGTCGTGTGCCGGCTATGATTGATTAATTCACTCCGATTAGAAAAACAACATCTGCCTTACCGGGGATTCGATCCGCTGCCCCCCTTCTCGGCAAGAAGGCATCGAAACAATTCGGCCACGAGCTCCTACGGAAACTATCACTGTAAAAGCACACAAATGAAAATCGACGAGAACAAGACGTCAGCTCTCATGGAATGGAACACTCTCTCCCATAATTCCTCCAGGGAACTCATGAATCTCTTTTAGCTTTGTTTCTTTTACTAGGCTGAGATTCAAAACGAAAATAAAATATTTGAACTCGACGATTTATTATCTAAAGATTTTGTCTGTGCAACTCAGTTATTTAAAAAAAAGCCATAGCTAGTAACGCCGGTGGATGTCAACAACTGCTTTAATGTAAAACTCAATTTGAATCCCCGTAAAAATAATTATAATAACTCAGTTGGTATTAGTATATTACCTTCTTCTTCGTCGTTCGTTCTCAAATTCCCACTACCAGGCTCCGACCGTTCTCAAACTCTCTCTACTAAGCCCCCAAAAGGGCTTTGCAAGTAGGAAGAGAACAGCATACGTTGTGTCGTAGTTTACAGCGTAACTGCGACAATTGCACCTTCGGTCCGACACATCCGACTTCAGCTGTTTTTTTGGGGGATACCGAGGAAGCCTTTGTTCTTCCATCCCCTCTCAGTAGCAATTCTGCCTTGTTGCACTCTGTTATTCTGGACCACCACATATATGGCTTGTCTGTTATTCTGGACCACCACATATATGGCTTGTCTGTTATTCTGGACCACCACGTATATGGCTTGTCTGTTATTCTGGACCACCACGTATATGGCTTGTCTGTTATTCTGGACCACCACGTATATGGCTTGTCTGTTATTCTGGACCACCACATATATGGCTTGTCTGTTATTCTGGACCACCACGTATATGGCTTGTTTGTTATTCTGGACCACCACATATATGGCTTGGCTTCGTTCGTTCTCAATCTCCCACTACCAAACCCTGAAAAAGGCTCAAGTAGCAGAATGTAGTCCAGAGAACGGAATGCGTTATGTCGTAGTTTACAGCTTGATTGCGATATTTACCCTCTTCGATTCAACACGCCCGAGTTCAGCAAATCTTTTTTTGAGTACCGGGTTAGCATTCCCTCTTCGATCCCTTCTTCTTAGCCAGTCTGTTCTATTGCAGCCTGGTATCCAGGATCACCGCGTGGAGGTGTAGAAGGGTATTTGCACCTCTGGTATAAGTATATTAAACGAATGACATTGATGGAGGAAACGGTGAGTCAGATTGTAGTATTATATGTGCAGACTGTATTGTAGGAACCAGCTATAATCTTGATATTTGACATTTCTGTCCCAGATGATCACTTGCTCCAGACAACACCATGAATGCCACTTAGCGCAGTATTTGCACAATGACGTCTGCAGCCCCAGTGGTCAATGGCGTCGTAGCGGGAAGCACTAGACCCTTACGACAAAGCTCAAGTGCGCAACGAGGCGCAAGAAAAGCGCGCATGAAAAACCGAGGAAGCCAGACGTGTAGCTCGGACGACGAGGATCTTCACTCTGACGATAACCTTCGACCTTACGAAGAGGTTAAAGTAGCTCACCACGACAAGAAGCTTGCTGGGCTTGGTAAGTCTCATGTTTGTTGTTGCATATTGTTTGCTTGTGCCATTTACGCGCACACACGCACACATACACATACCATCTCTATTTGATTGTTTAAGAAGCGTAAAGAAACCACCTTCGATGACTGGTTCTTTAACTCATTCACTCCGAAAAATATGAACTTTGGACACATTTATTTCTTAAATTTTAAACTACTGGTAGGAAGTATAGGTGCATTTATAAATTCATGAGAGGTTGTTATTAAGAAACTGTCAAATATACTCGTAAGAATGGCAATAGTTCAAGCCAATATGTCGGCTCTGTAATATTGTAAGAAAGTTTATTAGCCGATATTTCGGCTGTACGGAGGGAACCAGTTAAAGGAAGTCTGCATCAAAGCATATTGTACTTTTGCAGTTGTCGCTTCTGTAGCACTTTAGTGTACAAACTGACGTTTTCTAAGTTCATACACAACTCTATAATATGGCTTTTCTAACGCTTGTTGTGGTATAGCTGGGGTCCTAACCAGTGAGGAGCACGGGGATCGACACGAAACAGATGATCACACTCCTACACAGACACACGTGTATAATATATATACACACACGCACACATAGGCAAACACACATTGTGTCGTCAGTACTCTTCTATATGGCATCGAAACGGGACACCAATGCCAACACCTACGGCGCATGAGATCCATCCTTGGCATCTCATGGAGAGACAGGATGACAAATGTAGATGTGCATTCTTGCACTTGTCTTCCAAGTATGTACACCCTCCCTCGCTAACGAAGACTGCGATGGCTTGGTTATTCGTCCCATTGAAGACGGTCTATCCCCAAAGACATGCTCTATGGACAGCTTGCGTGTGGTAAAAGAACAGCTGGCCGACCACAGCTGCGGTTCAAAGACGAATGTAAGCGGGACATGAAGGCTCTGGATATGGATCTGACATCTTGGGAAGACATTGCTGCAGACCGATCCAAATGGAGATGAAACCTGAAGAGCCACCTTGGGCTGGGCGAGAATAAGCTCATGCAACATAAGCAAGTGAAGAGACAACACAGGGATGTGAAGAGACAACACAGGGAAGTGAAGCAACAGCACAGGGAAGTGAAGCGACAACACCGAAAGGAAAAGGAAAACCAAAAACTCAGTAGAGAGTTGCATCAACCTATAGTCAGACATGACTGAAATGGGGCTACTATTACTACTGCTATGTGTGTATATATGATCAGGGCTTGACAAATGTTTGGGTGACTCATCAGTCAGTCAACAATTTCACCAGTCATGGTCGGACTACAGTCATGCAATTTATATTTAAATTTAAACTAGGCACTAATTCACTTTTATTTTTAAATAACAATGCGTACCAAAGCAAAATGTATTGTATTATTTACACAGTATTAGCCTATTTCTTCTTCAGAAAAAATGCACTGCTATGTAGTAAGGATTAAAAACGTAAGTAATAATTAAAAACGGATATTTTTGTTACTCGTCTAGTAAAAATTTGTACTCGTTACAGATGAGCAGATAAGCGCCTTTATCAAGCCCTGTATATGATTATACATATATATATATATATATATATATATATATATATATATATATATATATATATATATTTGTAAGTATGTATATATATATGTATACACACACACACACACACATATGCACACATCTGCGACTGCAAACAAGGCTAGAATAAAAGTCTTCTGACTCTAGCGAGAGACTACTTCAAGTTGTCAGTTTTATTGATACGATTGCCCCAGAGGTTTTCGGTAAGGTACCGTATCTGACAGTGACACGAATAGAACTGCTGCCATACGAACAGCACGTCGTTAGAGCGGTCCAAATGTGATTAAGGTAGAAGACACTTCAACATATAGCATTACAAACCTCGCCATTCGCACAGGATAAAGACCTGCTGAATTTGGAGTAGCCTTCTGGGTTTGTGAAACATCTGTGGAACCAGTATCCTCAAATATAAGTTTTTCTTCGGCATTCGTCTTGAAATGAAGGTTGTGGCATAGTTTACAGCAGGCTGCAATATCTTCGCCACCCCGTCCGACATATTCAGTTTTAGAACGTGACTTTTGGAACAAGGATAACCTTCTCTCTTCCATTTTTACCCTATTAAAAAAATGCCCTAGTTGCGATGTTTCCATGACCCCCACTTGGACGCGGAATAGGGTCTTGGTAATCTATGATTCGCTGACTCTGATTCAAACAACCAACCGGCTGCTGTCAACTCATTCACTGCTACGTTTTCGGCCCCAACATGATACACGAATAACTCATTTTGCTTGGAATCAGAACAAGCAGAGTTGAATTTTGCTGATGTCACTCAAACAGACACGACTACCGATGAGATATTTTAACTATCGTCTTGCATAATAATGTTCTCCACACAGCTCGCTCTCATGCAGATATCAAGAAGGGAATCTATGACAATCACGTTCCAGCATCCTCATTAAGTAGCCAATTTCCAGGTAATCACCAGGGGGTTCTAGCGGACGTAATCGTGCTGCAGCTAGACACAACTAGTGAAACCATGGTCACTGATAAGTTCTGGTTCTGTGATCAGGAAAGAGATGACCAATGACAACCAATAATCCATCAGCTCAGACCTCTCCAGCGCCAGCATGACTGTGTGGGGGTGACCGGGGGTTGGGGGGGGGGGTGCATTTGTCCGCTGGTCACTTTGTGACAAAACTACACGACTGGAATGTGAAACTGGTTGGGTACAGACTCTGCAGTCTTCTGGGGGTCGCTGTGGATGAGAGGTCAGACACTCGCCTCTAAATGCGATTAACAGAAACTGTGGACAATCGAGTCCCGCAAATTTTCAAGTGGAACTTGGTCTGATGTGGGGTGGGTCGAGAGTGCCTACATCCTGTTTTATCTCCAATCGTCTTGACTTATGCCTTGGCACTTACCCGAGGTAATTCTCGACCAGAGAGTCAGGTTGATGACAAGCGAGAAGTTACACCATCACGACAACACCGTCTGATGATGTCGTCATCACTTGTGGTGGACTACCTACCCAAGTATTAGATATGTAAATGCACGCTCGCACGCAGTAAATCAAAGATTTTACACTGCATATATTTACGCAATAAATTCACAGAAATGAAGAAAAGCATTGCTTTGGCAAAAAAGGGTTTTAGAGAAAAGCAGAAATTGTTAACAGCAACAAATATTAAGATAGAATAGAGAAAATTGAACAATCGCCACTTGTACATTGCAGTGTATGGGATTTAAACATGGACTCCAGAAAAGAAGATTTAAAAAGCTTGCGAGCGTTTGACATATAGTGTTATCGTAGAATAGAAAGGGTGAATTAGACAGAAAGAAGATTCAATGACAATCTCCTCAGCGAAGTAGGCCAACAAAGATAAATATTGAAAGTGTTTTAGAAACGGAAATGGAATTGTCTGGGACACAATATGAGATTGTCTTCTACAAAAGATACTAGAGGAAGAGCCGACCAAGACTCACCTTTACATGTCAGGCATGTGGAGACATTAAAGTACGAACATAAGCTGAAATGGAGAGAGTTGCAGAGGATAGGGTCAAACTGAGAGACACAGACAGCCTTGCAGCCAGTCTCAGGACTGTTCACAACTAGATGTTGCTGATATTTGAGCGAGTTATAAGCGAATCCGTATCACATTACATTATCATCGGTGTCAGTCCGGCAGATGTGCCTTATGCGAGGAAGCCAACAGTATTCTGTATGCATCCCGATCTTTTGCAAAGCTGTACCAATGCAGGCATAGGTCTTTGGTCAGTCCATCTCGCCAGCATACATGTTGGCGATCCCGAGAACGTGTACAGGCATACGGCCACCAAAACGTTGTTCTACGTGTCACTCCGTTGTCCGGTATGTGTACCACATGTCCAGCCCAACAATGTCAGCGTGATATCGCTGCTTCCACAAGGTCCAGAAATAATGTTTTATGTCGAATTTCTCGGTCGGTCGGTCAGTGGATGTTTTGTCTGTAATGTCGACCGAACTATCCATCCATCCATCTATCTTTCTATCTACAGAGGGGGCCTGTTGCTGTCCATTCTAAGAACTTGTCCAATGTATGTCCACCATTTTTTCCTAATCAATAATGAAACATATTGTTGATTGATGACTTCTCTAAATATTTGGCTGATAATGAATTCCTCCCGACTAGCTCAACTAAAAAATGCTTGTATAGATAATCTTATATTAAAGATGGGCGGTTTTTTGTGTGGAGGGATATGGAGAGAATAATGTATATACAATGAGAGGAGGGGTGATTCATTATATGTAGCAGTTGTTACCAGTCCATAGATTCCACATTTTGAGAAAAGGTCATGAATAGAATTATCCTGTTTTGTCAGCCCAACATCACAGCCTGCAAATTGTTGTTAGAACACAAGAAAATATCCATCAAACATTTGACAGTCCATCATATTTTTTACTAGGCCTTCATGCATTCTCAAACGATACGCTCATCCACTTTGAGAACTCGTGAGCCTGGGCAACCTCCTGCTGTTGCTGCCTCCTGCTGTTGTTGCCTTGAGCGTGTGTGCTCAAGAGATCTCTCTGTCGTGCTTCGTGTCTTGCATGACCAGCCAGCTGTTTTTTTTATTGAGAGCTCAGCTGCTATCCAGGCATGCATTTAATTTATTGATCTGTTGAATATTTGTGCACATTTTGTTGCATATTATGTAATACATAATTCATGATTTGAGATCCCCAGCATAAAAACCCTAGCGGTAAAGTTCTAAATTAAATGTGTAACCAAAGCTTAAAGAATCAATGGAACCTAGGCCTGATTTCCTTATCGTAGACGAAACTGTATATACAAATTTGAGTTCCCCAATTACGTAATCATTATAGTTTCGCTTCCTTGCACATTGATGTCGGTGGCCAGTACAATTAATCTTGTTCCTCTTCGTCGTCTTCTTCTTCATCTTCTTCTTCTTATTCGTCTTCTTGTCGGATAGAAAGGTGCACATATCGCAGCCAAGCTGTAAATTACAACACAATGCATTCCGTTCTGCAGACAACATACTGCTACTTGCAAAGCCCTTTTCAGGGCCTGGTAGCGGGAATTTAAGAACGACTGACGGCGAAGAAAAATAAGAAAAAATACGTAGAAGACGAAGGCGAAAACAAAAATGAAAGAAGATGAAAAAGAAAGACAATTCATATTTACATAACTAGATCATTAATCATCTCATTTGTATAGATAGGTCCAAGCATGCCGGATCGTCCCATGCATGCCGGATCGTCCAAGCGTGCCGGATCATCTAGAATTGCCTTCAGTTTCTCATATCGTTTAACGTTGACTTGTTGTGGAGTCTCTGCTGCTAATGTGATTTGATATTGACGAGATCTTTAACATCCTGACTAATGTAGAACATTCACAGGGACAAAACAGTGGTCTCAGACAGCATTCACCTACTTTGAACAAGCAATCTGTGAACCATGTCGTTTCTTAATCAGTAGCCGGTAGCTTGTCGACATGTTGTCAGTTAATGCAATCTATTTAGATCGGTTAGGCCCATTCAGCATCATCAAGTGCCACGTCACTCAACGGTGACGATCAATTCCTTCTATAACCAACTTTCTTAGTGTTTCTTCTTTTTTATGTGTGGGGACTTTTCATTACTATCTTTCATGTTTTTCGAACGTCCTTTCGAAGGATAAACAAAGGCTTAGCAAGTTAATTAACCGTGGAAAGCTGTTTGATTATATATAGTCTATTTACAAGACATTTACAAATGAAACCAGAGCAAACTGCAAAAAATGAACATACATACTATGCGCATGGTTGCGTCACTTCTGGTGTAAACAGCACATACGAACCGTCAAGTTTGCAAAATGTCATGATCCTCCGACTCGTAGTTTCCTCAGCAGACCGTTGAAAACACGGCACGTGTGTTACGGAATCCGTCCAGAGTTGATCAGCGAGCGGTGATTCCATTTCTAACAGCTGAAGGATGTCGACCAGTTGACATTCATCGCAGAATGCAGGCAGTGGTGACAAAAGTATGTCGAAGATAACAGTGAAGAATTGGACAACGATGTTTAAAGAAGGACGTGAGTTATCTTCCGAGAACAGGTCAGGCGCATATTGTTGCGTTAACTCACAACCTTCTTTAAACATCGTTGTCCAGTTCTTCACTGTTGTCTTCGACGCACTTTTGTCGCTATACACTGCACTGCATTCTGCGATGAATGTCAACTGGTCGACATCCTTCAGCTGTTAGAAACCGAATCACCGCTGATAGATCAACTCTAGACGGATTCCGTATCACACCTGCCATGTTGTCAACAGTCTGCCGAGGAAACTATGAGTCGGAGAATAATGAAACCTTGCATACTTGATGTTTACACCAGAAGTGACGTCATCATGCATATCGCACGTATGTTCACTTGTTGCAGTTGGGTTCGGTTTCATTTGAACACGCCTTATATTTGGTTTAGAGTTTCTGCATTAGAATTACCTTCTAAGCCAGCGTTTCTAATTTTGTTTACCATAGAACTCTTGGAATAATATTCATGTCTCGGGGACATTATTGCATATGATTAATAATATCTGTCTTTCTCTTTTATGAATTTCAATTTCATATGATAAACATTATATATTTTATTCTGATGCATGTTTAAGCAAAATATACCTGAAGTTGTTCTCAAGTTTATAGACAGTACCAACAACCAAAAAAAAAATGAAATGAAATAGCTTGTTCAAGAAACCTCAAATTAACCCCATACCTGTATACACACTCAAAATAAACATAAATAACAGATATCCTAGATTAACACATATAAACAAAATGTAAACAGATAATAACTACTACAATAACTGAATCGTTTATTGATCATGTTGACAAGAAATAAGACAAATCAAGATCAAATGGCATGTCAACAAACACATAAATACAACAAAATGATGTAATTGTGTATGTCAATTGAGATAATAAAATAAACTCTTCTAATGGAAAGCGTGTTCTTGTCTTTTGTTACTTCTTTCCTCTTTTTTGTCCTACTGCTCTTGCCATCCGGCGTCGCAGAGGTGGAATGCGTCGATTTCTTGTTATCGTCAAGTGGGAGGTTTGTGTTGTCGTTAGGTGAAACTTCCAGAGAGTGTCAGAGACACACTCGATCCATCGACGTCGAGGTCTGCCTGTTGCTTGTGGACTGGAGACCTGCATAAGGCTTGGCCTCGTTCGTTCTCGATCTCCCATTACCAAACCATGAAAAGGGATTATGTGGCAGAATGTAGTCCAGAGAAAGGAATGTGTTTTGTCGTAGTTTACAGCTTGACTGCGATATTTGCACCTTTTGGTCCAACACATACGACTTCGATAATAATTTTTTTAGTACCGGGTTAGCATTACCTCTTCGATCCCTACTCCCGATCCCTACTCCTTAGCCAGTCTGCTCTGTTATCCAGGATCCCCGCGTGGAGGTGAAAAAGAGTCTTGGCAGCTCTGGTTCGCTGACCCTGACGCTAGCAATATGCTATGGGTCGCTGACCGATGCAGCTCATGGCCTGCATATGCTATGCTCTTGATTCAGGCTAGTCATTAATGCATTCTGACTAAATGACCAAATCACTTGATTCGTTGAGAGTCAGTGTAGACATTAACTGGTTTTGTCCCCACTGTCTGACTCATCCAGGTGTTGCGGATTCGGTCACGGATTGTCTTTCCGTCTGCACTACTCACGCAGCGCATCTCCCAGCTCTGGATCCTACTCTTTTGGGCTACTAGTAAAAACTAAGATAGACATTGGTAACACAATGTAGAAATAAATGGTGTATTTATCAGCCTCCTCTTAGTTGAAAGAAGCATTCTATGGTGTTTCAAAATCGGTGTAATTTGATAGTGGACATTGTTCGCCTTCTACACACATACTTAATTCTGTGTCGATTATTCTTTTAAATAATATAACAGGTTGAAGACTTTATTTTGTCCTCATGAGATTTACCTTCAAGACCAAAAGCATATCATGTCACTAGCTCGTGTAAATTATGTCTTTATGTTATGTACCTTATAAACCAAACATATCATATATTATTAATTCATTTAAATATGTGTCCTAGTGATATTTACTTTCTAGAGCAAAAGAATGTCATATGCCATTAACTCCTGTGAATTGTGTCGTCATGAGAATTACATTCCACACCAAAGAATATCATGTACCATTAACTCGTTTACATCTGTGTCTTCACGCGATTTATATGTGTTTAAATGTTCGTGTGATTTACCTAGTATGTCATCAACTCTTTCATGTGGCTGTTTTCGATAAGATAGTTGTTATGTGTCTTTTACATCTACATCTTCTGTTATATCTTCTCTTTGACGCCTCCCAAACCATCACCACACAGACACACGCGCGCGTATATACCGTCAGCGTGTACTCATCACATCATGGTTTCTAACTACCATCGACCGTTTGAATACTAAAATCATACGATCTGATGTCCCTGATCGGGCGATCTGTCGTGATCAGCCTGCCGGCAATGAGGTTATATCATCATCATCATCATGTGTATGTGTGTGCAGGCCGATATTGACGTCAGCTCCCTCCCTGTCTATCGTTACACCATTCTCGCTGTATCCAGACAACAGAACTTTCTTCCCCTCTCCCCCTCCCTCCTCCACTTATGTTTGCCGCTTGCTAGGAAATCGATTGCAGGTTTTCCTGGGCGAGATAATTGCACACGTATTTGTGTGTGTGCTACATCACCGTTTTATGTTTGTTAATGCGCGTATCTGTGTGTTCTTCGGTGTAAGACTGGATGTACAAGTGCCACATTTAGTCAGAAAGCAGCGAAACATCTTATTTTTGGTTTCTACAGTAGAAAGGACACCTGCAGCTGTATAATTTGTTGCTATATTTCAGCTGTCAGAAATGTCAGAGCATGCCAAATATTTCGGCGTAAAACGTTAATTACAGAGGCGTATTGTCAAATATTTGTGTGAGTAGTCGCGAGTGATATTTTACTGGGTTTGATGGTCGCATTTTGACGCTACTGTTCGGGGTTGTAAACAATTGCCTTTCAGTTGGCGCGCTGACAGAATTATGTATGATTGTTTTCTGATACAATGATTGTGGAAATCTCTTCCTGTTGGCACTGGAAGCCATCTCTACCACGAGCAGCAGTTTCTGGGATCTAGCTCCGAGCCTTACGTCATTGTTCAAGTGTTTACTAATGTGGACGCCCCAGTCGCGCCAAGATTGCTCTTCTCTCTCTACCCCCCTCCCTTTTTTTTCTCCCCTTGATATTTTTGTTACATCTATGACGTATGTTGTCCATGCGCACACCAGCAGTGAAATGGTTTCCCAGGGGCTGTAACGTTGTCAGAGTTGGCTGCCATCATGGAGAGGCTGGCTTATTTTTATCAAATGTCAGAATCAAATCATGCATACAATGGTTGTAATTGCATTCTTCCTTTGTTTATTTTGTTAGATCACAGATGTAAACGTAGATGTAAACGTAGATGTAAACTTGCAACAACAGAGAAGATATAAACAAGGTTTATGGTACCTGGAAACACATCAGAATTATGGGATGGCGCAGAACATGAAACACGATTTGTTTTGATGTATGCGAGTACTTGACTGCTCCCTTTCTCTCCCACCTCACTCTCACTTCTCTCTCTCTCTCTCTCTCTCTCTCTCTCTCTCTCCTCTCTATCTGTGTCGCAATTTTTCTAACACATGCGAACTGACTCATATTTTATGTAAAAAGAAAACCTTAGTCAATTAAAATCTATTACAACAATTGAAAGAGAAAGAAAAAGGCGGAGGGAGAGAAGGAGGACAAAAGAGAGTCAGAAGTCAATGCACCTGATAGAACCACAGGCGAGTTTTCAGACCCAACATTAATGAATATTGGACATGCTTGAATATACACATGAGACCAATGCTTAGTAGAACTCTTCATACATCAATAGAGGGCTTTAGGTAAAAAAAGGCATATCAAAGAACACGTTAAATAGACACTCTCTAATGTTAATAACTGTGAATGATATACCCGATGAAAGCAACTTGAAGAGGTATAGAGATAATTCTTCTAAGAACACGACGAAACATGGGTAGATTGGCACATGCACTCGACGGAAGCACGTGCTTTGACTGACTCTAACATTGTGTTCTGTACGTCTGTCACATCTAATGACGTACAATGAGAAAATTGTATTTCGATATAAGAGATGCAATTACTAGCATGCACATTGTATGACACGTCTTCATGCGGTTGGTAGAGATTGTCTTATGTTGTTACCGTTTAAGTAACATCTTTCTTGATTTCATTCTTTAGCGTTTTATTTGTTGGTACATATTTAAACATATCCGAGGGGCGTTCAAATCAAACCGGGACTTTTTGTTCCAGTTCTACCCTAATGGAACTACTATCATTAGTTAGGGGCACTTGTGCCCTATTACTGGTAAGTGGACATGACTATCACAATGCGATGATAAGACACACAGTCGCAGTAAAACTTTTGAATGGCGTAAATGTTTTAGAGAAGACCGAACATCAGTGAGTGATGTACCCTGCTGTCGTGACTCTCAACCCACCACAGTCATTATTGTGGAACGCCTCATCCTGGAAAACCGACGCATAATCTGTCGCGAAATTGCACAAGAGGCAAGTCTTTCTCTGGGTAAAGGAAACACTATTATTCATGAACATTTGTATTTTTAGAAGGTTATGGCATGTTGGATTTGAAACGGGGTGTCCTGTGTTTAGATCGTGCATAAACTTTGTACGAGATTATATCGAAAAATTATTTGTCATTTTGACTAATTGAAGTTTTATTTTCTTCTACAAAGAAAAGTCCCGGTTTGACTTGAACTCCTCGTGTGTGTGAGTGTGCGCGTGCGCGTGCGCGCAAGTATTTCTGTTTCTGTTTCTAAGAATCGACGTCACTGTACTCCGGGCATACCCATAGGTGCTCAGTCTCTCTCATCAAATGGCGTAAGATATGCATGCTGATGGTCCCTGTAGCTCGCTGATTGTACACGCTCCTGCGCCGTCCTCTCACGCGCCCCACTCCGCTCGAACCTCGTTTAATGTCGAAACTTTGCAGTCTGTGGATTGCTGCTTCATCTATTGCGGTGTCCTCATCCAGCAGGCGGTCATTGATTGATTTCAAAATGTCACTTCTGTCCATCACCAATGTGCCCATGAGGAGAGCCCGTAAAGCCAAAATGTAAGCTCTTTCATTGCCCTGAACCCCGGCTTGAACAGGACAGTAGATCCAGGTCAGCGCCTGGAAGTTTGAGGCCTCAACAGCAGCGATCCACTTGTACCTAAACCATCCCTTCTGTACTTTCTGAGGTACGGCTTGCGCTTCTGTCACGATGACTGCCTTTGTTATAGAAGTCTCAGATATCCATTTCAGTGCTGAGGTCACTGCTTCCGTCTCCATTCTCATACTGGAGGTTGTTGACATGTATGCCCTACTGCGCCCAGCAACGACCTCTCCTCTCACTCTAGCCGAGAAAACCCAGCCTGATGTCCCACTGCGCACGACTGATCCGTCGGTGTATATGACAGCGTCATTCTCCTGGGTGTTCTCAGTTATCAGCTGATTTACCTCGTGCTCTGCTCTCTCGTTGTTCCGTTCTTCGCATTCCTTGCCTAAGGTTATGATGACTCTCTGGTACTCTATCATTCTATCACCAGTTTGGACCCATTCTTCGCCTTTGGCTATCGTCTCAGCTGGAGTGACGTGTCCGATTGTTGTCTCTGCCTGTGCCATCCATGCCGACCCTCTCTTGATTCTTGATCCCTTGATGTCTGAAATACTACTGTGCAGAGGGTGTCGAGTGTCTGTGGTGACACGCATATAGGCTTTGACTTGTGCCAATTTATGTCTGGATGTCACCGATAACAATCCCAACATGTACCGCATCATCACAATCGGGGTATCTATAGTGCAGCCCAGAACCAGTAGCATACCTTCATTCTGGATGCGGTCCAACCTTACACACTGTGTTCTTGATAGTGTGAGGATGCCTATTCCGTAATCGATGACAGACAACACGGCCTGACGAAATAGAATGAACAGGAGGCGTTGTTCCAAGTCGGCACCAGCCATGGTCTTGAGTGCTCCTAACCCTCTCTAGCATCTTTGTACGATGTGGTCAACATGGCAGCTATAGGAAAAACTGCGATCAAATGTCATTCCGAGGTATTTCAACCTGTCACACCTGTCGATGGTGCAACTATCAAAAGTGATGCCCGGGAGTTTAGCCTTTACTATGGAATTATTCAAAGAGCACCACATCATGCAGGCCTTGTTCGGATTGATCTTGGAGCTTGAGTCGCTGCACCCCTGTGAGATTCCTTGTAAAGGTTACCTGGATGTCTTTGACCAACTCTTGCCTGTCTGAGCCAGTCCTGTACGTTAGGATGTCATCTGCAAATGTCAACGTTCGCCCTGTCCCTGTGGAGTGAATATTGGATGGATATATATATATATATATATATATATATATATATATATATATATATATATATATATATATATATATATATATATATACGCACGCACGCACGCAAACACACACACACACTGATCGTCCATTAAGTACCTGGACTGATGTCATTTCTAGACAGCTATGACAGTTGAATTTAAATTGCCTGTACTATTTTACGACATAATGACCTACATTGCAACACACTTGTCCCATCTGGCTACATGTTTCAGTATTCTGGCAGCGTAGAATTGTGTGAACTGGTCCCCGAGACATCGGAGAACTTCCTTAGGCACTTTGTTATTCGTGTGAAACGTGTGTCCTCCGAGATGTCCCCCTCCTTTCATGGGGGCAAAAAGGTGAAAATCATTTGGTACCAAGGGACTATAAGACGGGTGTGAAAGTGCCTCCATATGCAATCGGTCAATAACTGCCACAGTTTTAGCTGCCGCAGGTGGTCTCGCGTTGTCGTGTTGAAGGAAACCGTTTTGCTCCCAATTCATTTGTTTCGGAACCCATCGATAGGAAACTTTCTGAGGAGATCCGTGATGATAATGTCCACTGAACTTGTGCGTACACCATCGGGACTTTGAGTACACCAGTAGCCATCGGGACTTTGAGTACACCAGTAGCCATAGGGACTTTGAGTACAGTGACTCGCCGATTGTTCACAATAACCTTTTCGACACTGTGTATAGCTTCACTCGTAATGACACTCTTCAGTCGATTTTCGCGGGATTCATCCTAGATGGATTTACGACCTTCGCAGGACTCATCCTAGATGGATTCACGACCTTCACGGGACTCATCCTAGATGGATTTACGACCTTCGCGAAAGCGTTTACACAATTCAAACACGGATCAACATACTCCAATCTGTTCTCCAAAAACATATGGCGGTCGACGATGACTGTCGACGACTTTTAAACCTTCCTTCATCAGAAATGTTAATCACAACACGCTGTTCTGCACTGGAGTCAACTGTTCCGACACCATTTTGAAAACAAAAGCGCAGGAAAACAGAAGATACTTACCCAATTCCATCTCCAGGTGTCATGCTTATTCTGTTCACTTTACTATATCTTAGTTCTTAAGTCGACCTGTACTTCTACAGGACAGTTGTCCCTGTGCAGGTCCCAGCTCTGGCATGAGCTGGATGTAGCCGGGGGGAGAATTTCCTGCTTAGCGAGCTAGGCTCGAGCAGCTTATTACTCTGATGTGGTGTGACATGTGTCATGAAGGGTGGTTAACCGATTTGCAAGTCTATCTTTATAGACTCAAACACTAGAGCAAAGTAGGCCCGCAGCCTGTTAGGCACTATCTATGCTGCTCTAAATAAACAACCTAATCATGGCTGGTGTTATGCCATGTCACACAGTTAGTCGCCTCTTACAACATGTTCTTTGTGTGGCAATGGTGCTATTCTTAACCTTGTCATACACAAAGAGCCCGGCGGACCACTCAGGATTACTGTTGCTAAATTATATTCACTTTACTCAATACATTTCATTGTCTAGTCATCATGGCAAAATCAGGATATTTACTAGACGCCCCTCTCTGTGCGTGTGTGTGTGCCTGTGTGTGTGTGTGTGTGTGTGTGTGTGTGAAGAGAGAGAGAGAGAGAGGAGGGGGCGTCAATTGTAAATCCCTTCATTTACTTGGGTGCTGCATTCTGGTGAATGCAATTCCAATAGGAGACAATTATTTCTATGTCCGTATTGTTTATGCTATTGTTCACATATAATTACGACGTGCATCAACTGCTGTTGGAAAATGTTTTTGCAATGCCAAGAATTTATGGTTTGCACATAAACTCTTTACAAAAAATGATACAGAGACGTTTAGATATATAGGGAAGCAATTCAATAACACACAGACATGGAGATATGTAGAGAACGCGTTTCTATGTTATGTGTACATGGAGGTATATGGGGAAAAAACGTTTCTATAATACATGTACATGGAGATGTAAAAGAACTATCTTCTTCTTCGTACGCTGTCAGACGTCAACCTTTATTTTTTCGAAAAAAGCAGCGGTCATCCTGAGGCTGTCGACACTGCCATAGAGCTTGTCTAGTGTTGCCACTGGTGATGGCCACATCTGCTTTCTCTAATCCTCGCATGTCGGGCAGTTTTGTAAGCAAATGTTCAGCGGTCATTTTCCCAGTACCGCACGTGCATTCGCCAGTGCCACCTATCTTCAATTTATTGAATAGGTAATAGGCATCGTTTTTGTGTAGCCAGTATGTTCTGTTTCCCATTTGGTCATGTATCAAGCTCTAATAAGCCTTTTTGACTCTTCGTATGTCATACTAGTATCTGGTTTTGGTAGTCTTGCACCTTCTTTTGCCAGTCTGTCTGCCTCCTCGTTGCCTTGGATGTTACAGTGGGATGGAACCCACTGTACCACTATTCTTTTTGGTGCGGACTGCTGGCATAGTTGACAGAGTACTGCTCTTAAATCATTAAGTTCACTATTTTTCTGGCTTTTTAGTGCTGTGACTACTGTAAACAGGACTATCTGGCTTTCATTTCTTTTGCCTGTTAGCATTGCTTCTGCTGCAGCCCTCAGTGCCTCTGCCTCTGGTCTGAAATTGCTTGAGTATTTTCCAGTTGCCACTGACAGTGTTATTTTTCTACCATTTGGTAGGCTCAGGAATACCCCTGCCCCTCCGTTCTGTGTTGTGTTTGTTACAGAACCGTCGGTGTATGCATGGGTCCAGTCCATTCTTGGGTGGATTTTCGTTATGTACCTCAGGGTTATGTCTCTTCTTTCTTTTTCAGTCTGGCTGTTCTTGTTTCCAATACCTGGTATATTTTCTACCACATCCGGAATGATATGCTGCTTCCATGTGGGTTTGCGTACAGTAGGGATGGGTTTTGGTGGTGTTGTGGTGTTCATGGGGGCTCATCTTTGCTTTGGCTATTTCTGCAAAGTGTCTTCACTTTAGTTTCCCTTTTTCAAATTTATTTAGTCTCTGATACATTGGATGGTCAGTCAGTCTTCTGAGTGTCTCTGATTGCTGCTGGGCTCTGCCGTCTCTTCTGTCGGTCATGGATTGCAGATTTGTAATCTTTTCAAGTTCTACAATTGGCGTTGACTCCATGCCTCTTGTTATAACTCGCATGGTTTGGTTTTGGAGTTTACTAATTTTGTCAAAGTTTGCCTTTGCTGCTGTTGCCCATGCCGCAATGCGATACTCGAGAACTGGTCTCACTCTTCCAGTGTACAGTTTCTTTAGTATTCTTTCGTTTTCTCCCCAGCTTGTGCCAGGAAGTTTCCTCATGATTGCCATTATTTGTCTGGCTCTCATTCGGTTTCTCTCGATCTGACTTTTCCATGTCATGCGCCAATCAAATGTGACTCACAGGTAGTTTCGGTTGTCGTTTGGCCGCAGATATTTTCCGTTAAGACTTATTTTGGTGTTTTGGGGTTTATTTGAAAGCGAGAATATCGTACATGTTGTTTTTTCCTCATTTATTTTGACCAGCCATGAGTTCGCCCACTCCTCCAGCGATGTTAGGGCCTGCTGCATCCGATTACTTGCTATGGTGAGATTCTTTTCAGAGGTCCACATAGCCAGATCGTCTGCAAACATGGAGCTGTGGACTCGTCTTGGTATATTCTCTGCGATGTTATTTATATACAACAGGAAGAGTGTTGGTGACAGTACTCCTCCTTGGGGTACTCCCAGCTCAAGTGTCACCTTTTTGCTCATCTGCTCTTGTACTTGAACTCTGGCTGTTCTGTTTTTGAAGTAGTCGCTGATCCATCTGTACATTTTCCCACAAACTTCACTTCTTCGTAGCTTAACTTTAAGTCCCTCTTTCCAGATATTGTCAAATCCCTTTTCTAAATCCACCGAAACCGCTACTGTGTGTTTTTTCTCCTGGTAAGCATCCTCTATTTCTTGGGCTATGAGAGTGATCTGATCCTCAGTGGATCTGTGCTGTCTAAAGCCTGCTTGCTGTGGAATTAGTATGTGTTTTTCTTCCAGATGCCACATCAGTCTGGTGTTTATCATACGCTCCATCAGTTTTCCTACACAGTTCAGTAGACTGATAGGCCTGTATCCATTTGGATCTGTTCTATCTTTTTCTTTCTTTGGAGAACTATCTATAATAAATGTACATGGAGGTATATGGAAAGATGTTTCTGTAATACAAAAACCTGAGGTATATGGAGAATGTATAACTTTACAGATACTTTGATGTATATACAGGAACGTATATCTGATACACAGCCAATGAGGTATCCATTTTATTTGTGATATGGAGGCATAGAAGTATACATACAAGTGTATATCATTCTCAAGAAGAAATAAACTGAATATAATAGTTTGACATGTAGTGCAATTGAATGTATTAGAGACACGAATGCATATAGGGAGACTGAATTAAGTGCACGGGCACGGAGGTTTATAGAGAGATATGTCTATTGTGCACACACAAAAATAAAAAAAAGATGCGAAGATTGCCTATTAGCATTTAAGTAGTACTTGTTAAATTCTAAACGAGAACATGGTATAGGAGAGCGTTTTCAAACCACGATTGAAAGTATATGTGAAGCTTTAGAGAACACGCAGGTGCAATAACAGAGCATGTTTTCATCAGAAAGAACAGGATGACTTGAGATTATGTCCCTGGTTCAAATAAGACAATATAAATTATAAAAGGAATAACAGTATATGTAAAGACACATATATATTAACAAGATAATACAGAAACATACGAGAAATTAACTCAACGAACAAGGTAATATTGTAGAGAAACAACGTTTTACACTCCACTCGATATATAAAAACATTAACAAATTCCCAGGGAAGCATTCAAATACATCGAGTGGATATATGGAAGAGAAAAAAATGCTTAATTGAAAGCGATAAAATCGTGGACAGATGGTCAGAATATATAACTGAACTCGATAAAAGATGTGCCAGATATGTTGAGATTACATGTGTATGGCAGTATCAAAGAAACCAAGACGACGAAGTGGGAATATATAGAATAGTAAATATTATCAACCACGTTACCAGAATGATTATATGAACATCGTATTTAGAACATCAAGAGGTAGCATGTCCTTCATAGAACATCGCTCCTATAGAACTCTGTATGAAAGAAACTCTCTTTCCCTTGCCCAAACTCCAGCCCCCGACAATGTCATACCAAGGCATTACTGGATATCTTGGTGCCATCGTCTTCTCGATCTGCCCCTGCCTGGCACCATACCTTCCATCACTGTTCTCTCAAGGCGGTTGTGTCTCTTGATGGGACCAAAGTATTTACATTTTCTGGCCATAATGAAATTGATAACCTGTTTTCCTATATGTTACACTCTTGCCAAATGTCTATATCTGTCTTTTTCTCCGTTCAGTGTATTCTGAAGATCTTTCTGTAACATTTGTACTCGTAAAATAAAGTAAAAAGTAAAGATCACGTCACGGCACGTAGTGGAGGATGTGGTCACACCGGCCGCCTTTACTTCCCGGACTGAACCATTGCTGTCTGACAAAAACTCTTCCGCTTCAACTGGGGAATGAACCAAAGACCACTCAGATAAGAAGCCAGCGTGCTAACCATTGTACTACGCGGCTGCCTAACACTTGTAATTGGAAGGATTCGATTCTTTGTCTTGAGTTTTTGGTAATCGTCCATGATTCGCAGCCATATGCCGCCACAGGCTCTCAAGACTCACTTTTATCGTTTTGTTGGTACTCTACTGGTAAAATTACCGCTGAACATCTGCTGCAGAACTGCCCGACATACGAGGATCAGAGAGAGCAGATGTGGCCATCACCAGTGGAACTGCAAGAAAAGCTCTATGGCAGTGGCGACAGCCTCAGGATGACCGCTGCTTTTTTCGAAAAAATAATGGTTATTGTCTGACTGCGTACGAAGAAGAAGAAGAAGTTTTGTTGGTACTCTGACATAATTTGTTCTGGCTGTACAGTCTCTGCGTTCCCATGGCTAATCTTCTTCTGATTTCTTCGAAGCAGTCGCCATTTTTGTCAATTCTGGAGCCCAGACATTCCAAATGTGTGACATGATCTATATCCTCATCACCTATTATAAATGTATGTTCACAGTGTGTCTTGTCGGTGGTCATTGTCTTTGTTTTGTTTGTTTATAAACAGGTTTTCATCTTTACTGTATACGTTTACGGCTGAAAGCAGCTCCTCTAGCTCTTCTGCATCTTTTGATACAAGTTACTACACGCAGACGAATCAGTGATGCTATCAAGAAGTGCTTAGAACATAGCATAATTAAAGCAGAATGTAAAATGAATATGTGGTTAGAAAATTGGAAAATACACCGCTCTCTCTTTATATATATATATATATATATATATATATATATATATAAAGTTTATTCGAGATGGAAAAAGTTGTGTACCTGTGCCCCATTGATTACACAAAGAGATCTATTTAAACTAAACGTATATTGAAATATCCATGGGAAGTTTAAAAGGCGCAATTGAAGGATAAGAATAGGCGGTTGATTATTTGCTGGGAATAACAAAAACAAAACATATTATGCAGGTAATCCAGTGTGTATAGTTGAAAGTCAACATGATTTACAAACGCTTGATGACATATTAAACAGAGCCAGCTATTAAGAAGGACCGAGTGTCCCGTACTCTATAATTAACAATGAAAGATTCAATCAGTGGGAATATATAGAACAGTAAATATTATCAACCGCGTAACCATAATTATTATATATAGTGATATATCAGAAAACTTTAAAATTAAAAACAAACAAGTAAAAGAACCGACAACATGTTAGATTTAGATAGATGAGATCATGCAATGAGATCATGCAAACAAACAACAAAATATAGACACCTGGCAGCAGTCAAGATAGACGACGGAAGAAGTATAACTGAATTATTAAACAGAATGGCAAAGGTAGATTTAAGAAAAAGTCATACTACCGAACAGATCCCTTGAAATGAAAATGAGAAAGTCTGAGAGTATTGTGTGGCAGCAATATTAATCTATTGGTGAGAGTTTTTGTGTAATGAATAAACAACAGGACGAATGACTGGCAGCAACATAAATGGGGTTCCTCAACAAATTGCTATGAATACATTGGACAGCTGAGAAATCTAGCGGAGATGTATTACATGAAAACATCATCTAAAGATCGCTGCGAACTCAAATTAAAAGAAGACAAGCAAGGTTTATTAGGCACATACTCGGGAAGGAGCGCTTTAGAAACCTTGTGATAAGAGGACAGGTCAAGGTGAGGAATGGCGGAGGAAAATAAAAAGAAGTGTGGGATGCACGAGGCAGTGGGTGAGAAAACAGAGTTTCTGAAATGCTGAAAGGCATGGACGGAATGGGTATTCTAAGCCATCAGGATGCACGTACACGGATGTATATAGTGAAAGTGAAGATAATACAAACATAAGGAGTTGTAAAAATAAATAATTAAATTTATTACATCGACAAAAAGGTATATACGAGACTTGTTCAAATGAACCGGACCAAACTGCAACAAGTGAACATACGTACGATGCGCATGATGAAGTCACTTATGGTAGAAACAACACATACCAACCGTCAAGTTTCCAAAATGTCATTATCCTCATAGTTTCCTCTGCAGACCGTTGAAAATATGGCAGGTGTAAGTTAACGAAAGATCTTCCGAGACCAGGCCAGGCGAATATTTTTGCGTTAACTCACGTCCTTCCGATTTGTCAAACTCCCATCCCTATTTCTTCCACCTCCCACACCACGCCCCCCACCCCACCCTCCCCAGAACCACATGTATATTTCCCCTTAAACCCATCCATATTTTTTCAGTCGCCCACCCTCCCCAGACCCACCTATATCTTCCCCCTTCAACCCATCCATCTTTGTTCAGTCGCCCCGCACCTCACCTCCGCAGACCGATCTGTATCTTTCCCCTCCAACCCATCCATATTTATTCAGTCGCCCACCCCACTCCACCCTCCCCAGACCCACCTGTATCTGTCGCCTTCAACCCATCCATCTTTGTTCAGTCGCCCCGCACCTCACCTCTCCAGACCGACCTGTATCTTTCCCCTCCAACCCATCCATCTTTGCTCAGTCGATCCCCCCACCCCACCCTCTCCAGACCCACCTGTATCTTTCCCCTCCAACCCATCCATCTTTGTTCAGTCCCCCCCACCCCTAGTATCCGAAGACCCACCTGTATCTTTCCCCTTCAACCCATCCATCTTTGTTCAGTCGCCAAAAGACCCACCTGTATCTTTCCCCTCGAACCCATCCATTTTTGTTCAGTCACCCACCTCACCCCACCCTCCCCAGACCCACCTGTTACTTTACCCTTCAACCAATCCATCTTTGTTCAGTCGCCAACCCCACCCCACCCTCCCCAGACCCACCTGTATCTATCCCCTTCAACCCATCCATCTTTGTTCAGTCGCCCACCCCACCCCACCCTCCCCAGACCAACCTGTCTCGTATCCCCTTCAACCCATCCATCTTTGTTCAGTCGCCCCCACCCCACCCTCCCCAGACCCACCTGTATCTTTCCCTTTCAACCCATCCATCTTTGTTCAGTCGCCCCGCACCCCACCCTCCCCAGACCCACCTGTATCTTTCCCCTTCAACCAGTCCATCTTTGTTCAGTCGCCCCCCCACCCCACCCTCTCCAGACCCACCTGTATCTTTACCCTACAACCCATCCATCTTTGTTCAGTCGCCCCCCCACAACACCCTCCCCAAACCCACCTGTATCTTTCCCTTTCAACCCATCCATCTTTATTCAGCCCCCCCCACACCTAGTATCCCAAGACCAACATGTATCTTTCCCCTCCAACCCATCCATCTTTCTTCAGTCGCCCCACCTCACCCCACCCTCCCCAGACCCACCTGTATCTTTCCCCTTCAACCCATCCATCTTTGTTCAGTCGCCCACCCACTCCACCCTCCCCAGACCCACCTGTATCTTTCCCCTTCAACCCATCCATCTTTGTTCAGTCGCCCACCCACTCCACCCTCCCCAGACCCACCTGTATCTTTCCCCTTCAACCCATCCATCTTTGTTCAGTCGCCAAAAGACCCACATGTATCTTTCCCCTCCAACCCATGCATCTTTGTTCAGTCCCCCCCTCCCCCACCCCTAGTATCCCAAGACCAACCTGTAGTTTTTCCCTCCAACCCATCCATCTTTGTTCAGTCGCCCCCCCCCACAACACCCTCCCCAAACCCACCTGTATCTTTCCCTTTCAACCCATCCATCTTTATTCAGCCCCCCCCACACCTAGTATCCCAAGACCAACATGTATCTTTCCCCTCCAACCCATCCATCTTTCTTCAGTCGCCCCACCTCACCCCACCCTCCCCAGACCCACCTGTATCTTTCCCCTTCAACCCATCCATCTTTGTTCAGTCGCCCACCCACTCCACCCTCCCCAGACCCACCTGTATCTTTCCCCTTCAACCCATCCATCTTTGTTCAGTCGCCCACCCACTCCACCCTCCCCAGACCCACCTGTATCTTTCCCCTTCAACCCATCCATCTTTGTTCAGTCGCCAAAAGACCCACATGTATCTTTCCCCTCCAACCCATGCATCTTTGTTCAGTCCCCCCCTCCCCCACCCCTAGTATCCCAAGACCAACCTGTAGTTTTTCCCTCCAACCCATCCATCTTTGTTCAATCGTCCCACCTCACCCCACCCTCCCCAGACCCACCTGTATTTTCCCCTTCAACCCATCCATCTTTGTTCATTCGCAAACCCCTCCCCAGACCCTCCTGTATCTTTCCTCTTCAACCTATCCATCTTTGTTCAGTCGCCCACCCCACCCTCCCCAGACCCACCTGTATCTTTCCTCTTCAACCCATCCATCTTTGTTCAGTCGCCCACCCCACCCTCCCCAGACCCACCTGTATCTTTCCCCTTCAACCCATCCATCTTTGTTCAGTCGCCAAAAGACCCACCTGTATCTTTCCCCTCAAACCCATCCATCTTTATTCAGTCCCCCCCCCCCCCCCCACCCCTAGTATCCCAAGACCGACCTGTAGTTTTTCCCTCCAACCCATCCATCTTTGTTCAGTCTCCCCACCTCACCCCACCCTCCCCAGATCCACCTGTATCTTTCCCCTTCAACCCATCCATCTTTGTTCAGTCGCCAATCCCTCTCCAGACCCACCTGTATCTTTCCTCTTCAACCCATCCATCTTTGTTCAGTCGCCCACCCCACCCCACCCTCCCCAGACGCACCTGTCTCGTATCCCCTTCAACCCATCCATCTTTGTTCAGTCACCCCCACCCCACCCCTAGTATCCCAAGACCAACCTGTAGTTTTTCCCTTCAACCCATCCATCTTTATTCAGTCTCCCCACCTCACCCCACCCTCCCCAGACCCACCTGTATCTTTCCTCTTCAACCCATCCATCTTTGTTCAGTCGCCCACCCCACCCCACCCTCCCCAGACGCACCTGTCTCGTATCCCCTTCAACCCATCCATCTTTGTTCAGTCACCCCCACCCCACCCCTAGTATCCCAAGACCAACCTGTAGTTTTTCCCTTCAACCCATCCATCTTTATTCAGTCGCCCCACCTCACCCTACCCTCCCCAGACCCACCTGTATCTTTCCCCTTCAATCCATCCATCTTTGTTCAGTCGCTAACCCCTCCCCAGACCCACCTGTATCTTTCCTCTTCAACCCATCCATCTTTGTTCAGTCGCTCACCCCACCCTCCCCAGACCCACCTGTATCTTTCCTCCTCAACCCATCCATCTTTGTTCAGTCGCCCACCCCACCCTACCCAGACCCACCTGTATCTTTCCCATTCAACCCATCCATCTTTGTTCAGTCGCTAACCCCTCCCCAGACCCACCTGTATCTTTTCTCTTCAACCCATCCATCTTTGTTCAGTCGCCAACCCCTCCCCAGACCCACCTGTATCTTTCCTCTTCAACCCATCCATCTTTGTTCATTCGCCCACCCCACCCTCCCCAGACCCACCTGTATCTATCCCCTTCAACCCATCTATCTTTGTTCAGTCGCCCACCCCACCCTCCCCAGACCCACCTGTATCTTTCCCCTTCAACCCATCCATCTTTGTTCAGTCGCCAACCCATCCATCTTTGTTCAGTCGCCAACCCATCCCCAGACCCACCTGTATCTTTCCTCTTCAACCAATCCATCTTTATTCAGTCGCCCACCCCACCCTCCCCAGACCCACCTGTATCTTTCCTCTTCAACCCATCCATCTTTGTTCAGTCGCCCACCCCATCCTCCCCAGACCCACCTGTATTTTTCCCTTTCAACCCATCCATCTTTGTTCAGTCGCCAACCCCTCCCCAGACCCACCTGTATCTTTCCTCTTCAACCCATCCATCTTTGTTCAGTCGCCCACCCCACCCTCCCCAGACCCACCTGTATCTTTCCCCTTCAACCCATCCATCTTTGTCCAGTCGCCAAAAGACCCACCTGTATCTTTCCCCTGCAACCCATCCATCTTTGTTCAGTCCCCCCCCCCCCCACCCCTAGTATCCCAAGACCAACCTGTAGTTTTTCCCTCCAACCCATCCATCTTTATTCAGTCGCCCCACCTCACCCCACCCTCCCCAGACCCACCTGTATCTTTCCCCTTCAACCCATCCATCTTTGTTCAGTCGCTAACCCGTCCCCAGACCCACCTGTATCTTTCCTCTTCAACCCATCCATTTTTGTTCAGTCGCTCACCCCACCCTCCCCAGACCCACCTGTATCTTTCCTCTTCAACCCATCCATCTTTGTTCAGTCGCCCACCCCACCCTCCCCAGACCCACCTGTATCTTTCCCATTCAACACATCCATCTTTGTTCAGTCGCTAACCCCTCCCCAGACCCACCTGTATCTTTCGTCTTCAACCCAGCCATCTTTGTTCAGTCGCCCACCCCACCCTCCCCAGACCCACCTGTATCTTTCCCCTTCAACCCATCCATCTTTGTTCAGTCGCCCACCCCACCCTCCCCAGACCCACCTGTATCTTTCCCCTTCAACCCATCCATCTTTGTTCAGTCGCCCACCCCACCCCACCCTCCCCAGACACACCTGTATCTTTCCTCTTCAACCCATCCATCTTTGTTCAGTCGCCCACCCCACCCCACCCTCCCCAGACCCATCTGTATCTTATCCCCTTTAACCCATCCATCTTTGTTCAGTCGCCCACCCCACCCTCCCCAGACCCACCTGTATATATCCCCTTCAACCCATCCATCCTTGTTCAGTCGCCCACCCCACCCCACCCTCCCCAGACCCACCTGTATTTTATCCCCTTCAACCCATCCATCTTTGTTCAGTCCCCCACCCCACCCTCCCCAGACCCACCTGTATCTTTCCCCTTCAAACCATTCATCTTTGTTCAGTCGCCAACCCCACCCCACCCTCCCCAGACCCACCTGTATCTTATCCCCTTCAACCCATCCATCTTTGTTCAGCGATGATTGTCAACTGGTCGACATCCTTCAGCTGTTAGAAACCGAATCACTGCCCTTTGATCAACTCTGGACGGATTCTGTATCACACCTGCCACGTTTTCAACGGTTTGCTGAGGAAACTGAGTCGTAGGATAATTACATTTTGCAAACATTACGGTTAGTATGTGCTGTTTACACGTCATCATGTTTACACGTCATCATGAAGTTACGTCATGCACATCGTTCACTTGTTGCAGTTGGGTCCGGTTTAATTTGAAAACGCCTCGTGTATATAATGGGACTTTTTAGTCAGATAACCTATAACTATACCAACATTTAACTGTCATTTATTGCGTTAGTACCGTTCACCGATGCTAGCTGGCAGTCCCCGTCATTTTGGTATCGAAGCATGTGTTTTATTCTGTTAGCAGAACATCATGCCTATTTGTTTCTGTACGCACTTGATCGGGTGCTTTAGTGTCACTGGTGGTAGAGATTGCTGTGCTCTTGTTTTCTTTGTGAGACTGAAGTGTTAAAATTATGCAGACGTTTTAGTGGTTTGTGATAACAGAAAGCCAACTTGTGATAGTGTCTGCGACGGTGGATTGATAATAACATGCATTAAGATATAGTAAGAGTGTATCACATTGATTTTCGTGTGAACGTTTTCTTTTCTCGCAAAGCTGTTCTATTCAGATGGGAATTCTGGGATGCCAGCTGTCACGTGGATATGTCTGCTTTCAACAGTGGTCACTCAAAATAGCTTATAAATAGGCATTCTTCTACATTATTCATCAACAGTTGTTTTTGTTTTTGAAAAGGGGCATGCAATGGATAATTCCAACAGCAGGGATTTAAATGATTGAGTTTTTTTTATTCAGTCTTTAAATGATATTTTTATCGTTCCTCCAATAGCATGGGGTTATTTTATACAGGTAACCATGTATTGTGGCAGTCATTAATCACGTGATAGGAGTAAAGACTTAGCCTCAGACCATCGCATGTAAGGAAGACAGAATATTGCATAAAACTTAACAGATAACAAGTCTTACGAGGAGATGGACATTAATAGTATGTGAAAACAGTCTAAGGAGATGTGGAATATGACATGCGAATAAAGTGAGAATTCAAGAGAACTACTACTTCTTCATCATCGATCAACTGATACTATACTTCTAGTCCGGTGAGGTTCACGAAGGAGACTGCGTTTCAGGTCTTCCCCGGTCCCCCACAGCTTTTCGAGCATGGTCGCTCACCCAGGCCAGACTGCCTCCCTTTGGTCTGCATATGTAGGGCAGTCCTGCAGAATATGTTCTGGTGTTTGCTTGGGTGCTCCACAATCGCACGTGGCGGTGTCTCTGAGACCCATTCTGTGGAGGTGGGCCTTGGGTCTACAATGTCCCGTTCTGAGTCTGAAGATCTTAGTCTGTTCTCTACCAAGTTTGTCTATGCTGTAATTTTCCGGCTTGTTTCCTTTGTGCTGGTCTCTCCATTCTGCCCTCGTGGATTGTTTGATGAGTGTCAGTGCTTCTTTATAGCTCTGTGGATTGGGAGAAACAGAGCAATATAACAGAGGAAACACACAAACTCATTGCAGAAAGGCAACAATTAAAACAAATGGGAAGTAAGGGGACCAACACAGTATATTAAAAACTGCGCAAGACGAAAGAAGAAAAATAAGAAAAGATAAAAGAAGATACATAGTAGAAACGTGTAAGGATATAGAAAACCTACAACAAGGCAGAGAAAGAGATGCATTTAAAGCAATAAGAACACTGAGAAGGGAATTCCGTCCGGTTCCACATGTCATCAATGACAAAGAGGATATCACATTAACGGAAACCAAAGACATACTGAATAGATGGAGAGAGTACTGCAGAACCATGTATGGAGATAGCACAAAGCGCTCAGTTACAATCCTACCAAAGGATGAGAAAGAACCTGAACCAACATTGGAAGAAGTACGCTCTGCAATTAAAAGCCTGAAAAGGGAAAGTCCCCAGGATGTGATAATATCCCAGCAGAGCTAATACAAGCAGGAGGAGAGGCATGTGCTCGAGTCTATCACAAGCTGTGTAAACAGATATGGCACAGTGCAGAGTGGCCAGAAGCATGGAAGAAATCAATTTATATTCCCCTCCCCAAAAAAGGCAACCTGAAGCTGTGCACGAACTACCGAACTATCGCGCTGATCAGCCACGCTAGCAAGATACTCTTGCGAATCCTATTAAGAAGGTTAGAGAAAAGGTTTGAATCTGAAATTCACGTTGTCCAGGCGGGTTTTGAGAAAGACAGAGGGACCCGGGACCACATATTCAATTTAAGGAATATCTATAAGAAATGTAGAAAGTTTAATGTAGACCTGTACACATGTTTCATTGATTACACTAAGGCCTTCGACACAGTAAAACATCAAAATCTGTGGAGAATCATGAAGGAAATGGGGTTTCCCTTGCATATAGTCCATCTCATTGAAACATTATACCAAGATCAACAAGCCGCTGTTCGAGTATCTTGCCAAACATCAGATTGGTTTGCAGTACAAAAGGGAGTCCGACAGGGATGTATCCTCTCACCTTATCTGTACAACCTATATGCGGAATGTATAATGAGAAATGATCGAGAAGATGATAACATTGAATAATTCGACCCATTTACGATTGGGGGGTACGAGATTCCAGAGTTACGATACGCAGATGACACAGTGATACTATCAAGAAGTGCAGAAAGGCTAGAGCAGCTACTTTCAGCCGTTAATGGACATAGTAAAGATCAAAATCTGTTCATAAACAAAACAAAGATAATGACCACCGATAGAACACAATGTCAGCATACATTTACAGTGGGTGGTGAGGAAATAGATCAGGTCACACATTTTGAATATCTGGGCTCCAGAACTGACCAAAATGGTGACTGCTCGGAAGAAATCAGAAGAAGACTAGCTATGGCAATGCAGAGACTGAACAGGCTGAAGAAATAATGGCAGGGCACCAACAAAATGGTAAAAGTAAAAGTCTTGAGAGCATGTGTTTTTCCTGTGGCGGCTTATGGTTGTGAAGCATGGACGATTACCAAAACCTCTAGACAAAGAATCTTCTTCTTCTTCTTCTTCTGCGTACACAGTCAGACAGTAACCATTATTTTTTCGAAAAAAGCGGCGGTCATCCTGAGGCTGTCGACACTGCCATAGAGCTTGTCTTGCAGTTCCACTGGTGATGGCCACATCTGCTCTCTCTGATCCTCGTATGTCGGGCAGTTCTGCAGCAGATGTTCAGCGGTCATTTTACCGGTACCGCACGGGCATTCGTCGGTTCCACCTATCTTCAATTTGTTGAATAGGTGGTACCTCAGTCTATTGTGGCCAGTGCGAAGTCTGAAGACAACGACCTGCTCTCTTCTGTTCAACTGGTAATAGGCATCGTTTTTGGTGTAACCAGTTTGTTCGGTTTCCCATTTGGTCATGTATCTGGCTTTGATAAGCCGTTTTGACTCTTCGTACGTCATACTAGTATCTGTTTGTGGTAGTCTTGCACCTTCTTTTGCCAGTCTGTCTGCCTCCTCGTTGCCTTGGATGTTGCAGTGTGATGGGACCCACTGTACCACTACCCTTTTTGGTGCGGACTGCTGGCACAGTTTGCAGAGTGCTGCTCTTAAGTCATTAAGCTCAGTGTTTTTCTGGCTTTTTAGCGCTGTGACTACGGCGAGAGCATCTGTAAGCAGGACTATATGGCTTTCATTTTCTTTATGTGTCACCATTTCTTCCACTGCCGCCCTCAGTGCCTCTGTCTCCGCTCTGAAATTGCTTGTGTACTTACCAGTAGCGAATGACAGTGTTATTTTTCTGCCATTTGGTAAGTTCAGGAATGCTCCTGCCCCTCTGTTCTGTGTAGTGTTTGTTACAGAACCGTCGGTGTATGCATGGGTCCAGTCCATGCTTGGGTAGCTTTTCGATATAAAGCTTAGGGTAGTATCTCTCCTTTCTTTTTCAGTCTGGCAGTTTTTGTTTCCAATGCCTGGTATATTTTCTACCACCTCTGGAAATATATCCTGCCTCCAGGTAGGTTTTCGTACAGTAGTGGTGGGTTTTGGTGTTAGTGCGTTTATGGGATCTTTGTGCATCTTTGCTTTGGCCATTTCTGCAAAGTTTCTCCGCTTTAGTTTCCCATTTCCCAAATTGTTTAGTCTCTGGTGCATTGGATGGTCGATCAATCTTCGGAGTTTCTCTGACTGCAGCTGGGCTCTGCAGTCTCTTCTATCGGTCATGGATTGCAGTTTTGTAATCTTTTCAAGTTCTACAATTGGCGTTGACTTCATGTCTCCTGTTATAACTCTCATGGCTTGGTTTTGAAGTTTGCTAACTTTATCGAAGTTTGCCTTTGCTGCTGTTGTCCATGCCGCAATGCCATACTCGAGAACTGGTCTCACTCTTCCAGTGTACAGTTTCTTTGGTATGCTTTCGTCTGCTCTCCAGCTTGTGTCAGCAAGTTTCCTCATGATTGCCATTCTTTCTCTGGCTCTCATTCGGTTTCTCTCGATCTGACTTTTCCATGTCATGCGCCGATCAAATGGGACTCCCAGATAGTTCGGGTTGTCGTTTGGATGCAGGAATTTGCCATTTAAACTTAACTTGGTATTTTGGGGTTTGATTGAAAGCGAGAATATTGTGCATGTGGTTTTCTCCTCGTTTATTTTGACCAGCCATGAGTTCGCCCACTCTTCCAGCGATGTTAGGGCCTGCTGCATCCGATTTCTTGCTATGGTGAGATTCTTTTCAGAGGTCCACATAGCCAGATCGTCTGCAAACATTGAGCTATGGACTCTTCTTGGTATATTCTCTGTAATGTCGTTTATATACACCAGGAAGAGTGTGGGTGATAGTACTCCTCCTTGGGGTACTCCCTGCTCGAGTGTCACCTTTCTGCTCATCTGCCCTTGTACTTGGACTCTGGCCGTTCTGTTTTTGAGGTAGTGGTTGATCCACTTCTACATTTTCCCACAGACATCGCTTCATCTTAGCTTGACTCTAAGTTCATCTTTCCAGACTTTGTCAAATGCCTTTTCCAGGTCCACCCAAACCGCTACTGTGTGTTTCTGTGCCTGGTAGGCATCTTCTATTTAGACAAAGAATCGAATCCTTCGAGTCAAAATGTTACAGAAAGATCCTCAGAATACCCTGGACAGAGAAAAGAACAAATGTAGACATTCGGCAAGAGTTGAGCATAGAGGAGAACTGGTTTATCAATTCCATTTTGGCTAGAAAATGCAAATACTTTGGTCATATCAAGAGACACAACGGTCTTGAGAGAACGGTGATGGAAGGTATGGTGCCAGGCAAAAGAGGAAGGGGTAGACCAAGAAGACGATGGCACAAAGATATCCAGGAATGCCTGAGTATGACAGTGGCGGAAGCTGGTGTTTTGGCAAGGGAACGAGTTTCTTTCAGACAGACTGTATTGGGAGCGACGTTCTACAAAGGACATGCTACATGATGATGGATTGGGAGTCTTCCGGCTTGTGCAAGCTCATCTGCTTTCTCGCTTCCAGGGATCCCATAGTAGGTCTGAATCCACTGTAGAACTAAATCTGTGTTTTGAGACAGTAATCCTATATTGTAATTAATTTCATGTGAGAGTCTGTCTTGTTTGGGTCCTGAAGTGGCTTGGAGTACACTCCTGCAGTCATTTAGAATTACCGTATAAGTCTCTTCTGGTAGTATGAAGGGATTTTTGTTGTCGACATTGGAGTGTGGGATGTCGATTTCACTGCCTCCCCTTTTATCGCTGACCGAGGCCGATCCGTCTGTGTACACCAAGAGTTGATAGAGCTCCTGCAGGACGTGGATTTTCTTTTCTGTTGATGACTGCGCACTTTTCTTCTTTAACCCTGGAACCTCCACGATTATTTTGGACTGGTCCTGGCTCCGTGTCTAGGTTCTGGGCTTGACACTTTTTTGGTTTCAGCTTCGAGGATGTCTGTGTGTTTTCTGTGGATTTTTGTGGCCAGATGGTTGAGGCTTTTCCTTAGTAGTTGGTTTTCTGTTCTCTCTTGAAACTTCGGTTCCAGATGTTAATGAGTTGTAGATGATCAAGAAGTCTCTAGTTTTTCAAACTGAGTACGGGATTTATATTTTCTCTTTACTTCAAGGGGCTCAATATTTCTTAAGATAAACAAAACACAAGGAATGAATCACAACAGAGATATAAAAATAGAAATAGAAGAAAGGAAAAACAAAAAAGCTATACTCAACAATTGCCGAACCTTAATCACGAAAGCAAAAGTACAGAGAAATGATACTGTTACAGACAAAAAAGTCACGACATGTAAGGAAACATTAAAGAGAATATATTGATAAGTTGGCAGATTATCCACTGAAGACAGCAGAGAGAGGAAATATGAGCCATCTCAAATCATTAACAAAGAAAATGGCAAATAGATAGATACAGGCAGACAAGCCAATCAAATATAGAAACGGCAAAATATTGACATCATCCAAGCAACAACAGAAACGATGGGTTGAGTATTTCAAGGAAAGTCTAAACAAACCTCCACCACAAGAAACACCAAACATCCTACCAGCAGAGGAGACCCTGAACTTGGACGGCTACCCACCAAAGTAAGATAGAAATCCAAAGGGTCATATCTAAACTCAAGAAGGGGAAAGCGGTAGGAAAAGATGGAAGAGCAGCAGAAGCCATAATGGCAGATGTAGATAAAGCCACCGATAAATTGAAAGGACTATTAAAGAAGAAATGGGAATAGCAGAGAGTGTCCACAACATGGAAAGAAGGACATGTTCATAAAGTACCCAAGAAGGGAGGCCTGGCAGATTGCAGCAATTATAGGAGGATCACATTCATCTCGGTGCCAGGCAAGATATTCAACAGAGCTATCTTGGATAGATTAAAAGCGGAAGTAGAAAAAAGGTTCAGAGAGGAACAGGCAGGGTTTCGCCAGGGAAGATCGTGCACAGATCATATAGCTACGGTACGCATCATAGTAGAACAAAGTATTGAATGAAAATCCATCCCTATACGCAAATTGAATAAACTATGAAAAGGCGTTTGACCGTGTGGATCGAAGTACGCTATGGTATATGTTGAGACACTATGGAACACCAGAGAAGTTTCTAACACTCAAAACATAATGTGTACGAAGATACAGTTTATATAGTGGTACCTGGAGGAGGACTGACTAACAGCTTCGGGGTATAAACAGGACTGAGACAAAGATGCCTGTTCTTACCTTTCCTACTCATGTTGGCTATATATTGGATAAAGAATTCAATCGAAGGAAATAGAACTGGTATTCAGTGGACTCTTATCTCAATTGAAGGACACGAACTGCGCAGATGATCTGGTACTTCTGTCACATAGTTATAGCCGAAACTTGAGTTAAAGAGGAATCAGCCAAATTGGGACTGAGTATCAGCATCAAGAAAACCAAGTTCCTTAAACTCAACACTATCCGCAAAGAACCAAAGAACCAATCATGATGGAGAGAGAAGATTTGGAAGAATTGGATACCTATACCTATTCATGGAGCACAATTGACACATCAGGAGCTACAGATGCAGATGTCAGGACAGAATTGGGAAAGCAGGAATGACATTCCTGACACTAAACAACATATAGAGATCCAGAGAAATCAAGATTCACACCCAAAGTTAGAATATTCAACGCCAGTGTCAATTCGCTGCTGCTGTATAGAGCGGAGACATGGAGGACGACCAAGGTCATACAACAAAGACTCCAGTTCTTCATTAACAGATACCAACGATGGAGAATCGACATAAAGTGGCAGGGCATTGTGAGGAACGAAGATCTATGGAAAAGGAGACAGAACAGAAACTGGAACAACAAATTAAGCCAAGAAAATGGGGCTAGATAGGTCGTGCGCTATGGAAGCCAGCACCCAAAATAGTAAGACACGCTGTTACATGGAATTCTCAAGGGGGGGGGGGGGGGGAGAGAGAGAGAGAGAGCCAAAAATACACTGAGAAGATAATGTGAGAATGAACAAAATGATAACACCTGGAGAGAGGCAGTGTAGTGTGTGTCCTAATGTTCTCAATGGCCAATGCACTGAGAGAAGTGACGGATTGATTGATTGATTTATTGATTGATTAGTCATGTGAGCAACCGTTAATAATGTGGAGCCTTTTAGATGCATTGACAACAATGTAGACATATTGGGAGGTGCAGAAAACGATGTACAGTTAAGAATAGAGAATGCGAGAAGAGATTTCATTGCACTTTGTGGAAGTCAACAGAAATGAAAGCTATCAATAACATCTACAACTACAACGTAAAGTCCGTTCTATTTTATGACTCTGAAACATGGATGACAACATAGGTACTGACGAAACAGTTTTATACTGTCGTAAATGTATGGCTGCCTGCACAAAATACAAGGGTGGAGATCGTACAAGATCACCAAGCGTAGAGCTGAGGGGGGAGAGAAAGGATACACTTTTGAGTGAAGCATGAAATATGGCGATGGAAAGGCCACACATTACGGAAACCAGTTGAAAACAGTTCCAGACAATCTTTAACATTACCAGACAATCTCCTCTTGTTCTAGAATTCACAGAGCAAGAAAAATAGAGGAAGACTGAGACGCTCAATGAAGAAGGAACTGGATGCAAATGTCAAAGTAGCAGCAATGTCAAGGACAGAGCAGGCTCAGATGGTTCGTCATAGGAAGACTTGTCGAGTATCTTTGCAGGAAGCTGTTTATCTTTCCCATTCTTGAGTATATCCTCAGGGAGCTGTTTATCTATTGTTCCCCTTCTTGAGTATATACTCAGGGAGCTGTTTATATATTTTCGCCCTTCTTGAGTATATCCTCAGGGAGGTATTTATCTTTCCCCTTCTTGAGTATACCCCCAGGGAGCTGTTTATCTTTCCCCTTCTTGAGTATATCCTCAGGGAGCTGTTTATCTTTCCCCTTCTTGAGTATATCCTCAGCGAGCTGTTTATCTTTCCCCTTCTTGAGTATATCCTCAGGGTGCTGATATGTTTTTGATTGATTAATTGATTTATACATACCACCACATCTAGTGTTTGTAGTCCCCCCGCCCTCCAGAACTTTTGATTGACTCGTAATACCACATCTATTATTTGTAATACCCGAGCAGTTTTGATTGATTCATACCACCTCACCAAGTGTTTGTAATACCCGAGAAGTTTTGATTGATTCATACCAACTCACCTAGTGTTTGTAATACCCAAGAAGTTTTGATTGATTCATACCACCTCACCTAGTGTTTGTAGTACCCCAGAAAGTAACCAACCCTCCACCACCGATGTTCCTGGATGTTATGGTCACAAAAATTTACTTTTGCATCACAGGAACGTTTGACGTTCACAGAGTTGAAGCACTGACTGTTGTGCTTATGTTTAGATTGTGGTCAATAGTCATCTGTTGCATGCATCACTGTTGTGATTGATGTATTTTTAATGTTTGATTTACGTTTGTGTCAATTTGCAGGTATGAAGAATACTTTGGAATACTTTACGTTATCGTGTGAGTTTGTATGTGTAAATATGTTTATTGTGTTCGTGTTTTATGACAATCTTTGCTTTGTTGAAGAATAAAATGACCCACAGATGACTCTGCGGTATGGACTCTGCTGAGATAATGTGCTGGTGAGAAAACATTAACCGTTTCTTGAAATTAATGACGTTTACATGAGCCATTGTTGGTTGCAAGCAATTGGTTAGTAAAAGGGACGTGACTACAGTCTGTGCAGTCACTTTCAGCATATGGCCAATGTTATGCATCCTGGTAGTCCCTGTGGATTGATGATTATACAAGCTCCAGAAGACCCCAGAGGCCCTTCCTACTCATTCCACGTTGGATTCTAAATTGGTGTTGACATTTGCTGGATCACCGCTTCGTCGATTGGTGTGACGTCATCTACCAGGCGGCTGTTGAATGACTCTCTCCACACCCACCGCCCTTTAATCCATAATGTCACAATTACTGTCACATTTGAATCGATTATAGTAGTTCTTTTATTGCCGTAAACCATACGTGACTAGTAGAGTAGATCTACACAATGTCTTGAAGATTAGAAACCTCGACATATGCTACCAACGCGTGCAGTAGTCAGCCATTTCGTACATTAGATGCATGAACTGTCTACATTAATGGGGTCTTGGCATTACAGAAACCTCCAGAAATGACCGTCTATTTCTGGAAATTGTTGTTTTGCTAGCTCCACACTGCTTTAACGTTGTCTCTGACTATATGTTAGAAGACAAATCCTAGTATCTCACCACCACCACAGACCCATGACCGTAGACAGGGCCGTAGACAAAACCGTAGACAATGGCATTCTGTTTCAAGACATTATGACATGTCACCAGAGACCCATGACTGTAGATAATGACATTCTGTTCTAAAACATTATCACGTCCTAACACAGACCCATGACTGTAGACAATGACATTCTGTTTTAAAACATGATCACCTGCAACCACAGACCCATTACTGTAGACTATAGAAACATATTCCCAAACATCATTAGGTGTCAGCCGTTTCATTTCTAACTCTGCTGCCAACTCCCGTGTGTTACTATAGTGGATAAGGAAGCCTACCATACATTCATTATACCTGCCATGCATGCCGTAACTAAAGAGGGCTGTGCATGGAGCAAACTACCAAATCCTGTGGAAACTGTAAGCCATGAAGAAAATAAAAGAAGTCATCACTCTCGGCAGTAGACGATAAATAACTAAGTCGAGCCAAATCTGCTTTTCCTTTACACCACTCTCTTTAATAACCCACGAGGCTGATGACTCCTTTGTACTTTGTGTAAATGGTTATCCTAGCTCTAATCCCTTCGATAACAGTGTCAACGTTGGTGTCTGTTCAATGTTCCTACAGTAAGCTGGTAAATATGGTAAATATTTAGTGAGTAGTCGCACAAGCTGGTAAATATTTAGTCAGTAGTCACACGATGGTAAATATTTAGGGAGTAGTCACATCACACACGATGGTAAATACTTAGTGAGTAGTCACATAAGTCACTTTACTTTGCCACTCAAAGTGGCATATATTCAGTAGTGAGTTGTCATCGCAAAATAACAGACATTAATGTAGGTTGTAACTCAAACTGGCTGACATTAAGTAATATGTCATTTAAAGTGGCAGACATTAAGTAGGTTGACATTCAAAGTGGCATATATTAATTGAGTTGCCATTAACAGTGGCATATATTAATTGAGTTTTCAAAGTGGTATATTCTAATTGAGTTGTCATTCAAAGTGGTATATTCTAATTGAGTTGTCATTCACATTGGTATATTTTAATTGAGTTGTCATTCAAAGTGGTATATTCTAATTTAGTTGTCATTCAAAGTGGTATATTCTAATTGAGTTGTCATTCTTCTGCGTACACAGTCAGACAGTAACCATTATTTTTTCGAAAAAAGCGGCGGTCATCCTGAGGCTCTCGCCACTGCCATAGAGCTTGTCTTGCATTTCCACTGGTAATGGCCACATCTGCTCTCTCTGATCCTCGTATGTCGGGCAGTTCTGCAGCAGATGTTCAGTGGTCATTTTACCAGTACCGCACGGGCATTCGTCGGTACACCCTATCTTCAATTTGTTGAATAGGTGGTACCTCAGTCTGTTGTGGCCAGTGCGAAGTCTGAAGACAACGACCTGCTCTCTTCGGTTCAACTGGTAATAGGCATCGTTTTTGGTGTAACCAGTATGTTCGGTTTCCCATTTGGTCATGTAAGTTGTCATTCAAAGTGGTATATTCTAATTGAGTTGTCGTTCAAAGTGGTATATTCTAATTTAGTAGTCGTTCAAAGTGGTATATTCTAATTGAGTTGTTGTTGTTGTTCTTCTTCTTCTTCTTCGTACGCTGTCAGACGTCAAGCTTTATTTTTTTCGAAAAAAAGCAGCGGTCATCCTGAGGCTGTCGACACTGCCATAGAGCTTGTCTTGTGGTTCCACTGGTGATGGCCACATCTGCTTTCTCTGATTCTCGTATGTCGGGCAGTTTTACAGCATATGTTCAGCGGTCATTTTCCCAGTACCACACATGCATTCGTCAGTGCCACCTATCTTCAATTTATTGAATAGGTGGTACCTCAGTCTATTGTCGCCAGTGCGAAGTCTGAAGACCACGACCTGCTCTCTTCTGTTCAACTGGTAATAGGCATCGTTCTGTGTGTAGCAAGTATGTTCTGTTTCCCATTTGGTCATGTATCTAGCTCTAAAAAGCCTTTTTGACTATTCGTATGTCACACTAGTATCTGGTTGTGGTAGTCTTGCATCTTCTTTTGCCAGCCTGTCTGCCTCCAGAGTACTGCTCTTAAATCATTAAGTTCAGTATTTTTCTGGCTTTTTAGTGCTGTGACTACGGCCAGGGCATCTGTAAACAGGACTATATGGCTTTCATTTCATTTGCATGTCACCATTTCTTCTACTGCAGCCCTCAGTGCCTCTGCCTCCGCTCTGAAATTGCTTGAGTATTTTCCAGTTGCCACTGATAGTGTTGTTTTTCTACCATTTGGTAGGCTCAGGAATACCCCTGCCTCTCAGTTCTGTGTTGTGTGTGTTACAGAGCCGTCGGTGTATGCATGGGTCCAGTCCATGCTTGGGTAGTTTTTCGTAATGCACCTCAGGGTTATGTCTCTTCTTTCTTTTTCAGTCTGGCTGTTCTTGTTTCCAATACCTGTTATATTTTCTACCACCTCTGGAAATATAATTGAGTTGTTCAAAGTGGTATATTCTAATTGAGTTGTTGTTCAAAGTGGTATATTCTAATTGAGTTGTCGTTCAATGTGGTATATTCTAATTGAGTTGTCGTTCAAAGTGATATATTCTAATTGAGTTGTCGTTCAAAGTGATATATTCTAATTGAGTCGGCAAAATTAAACGCGTATCTACTGGCACCGTTTATTATTTGCTTGACACCTTTTTGGTGAATCCGCACCAACATCAAACGGGTCAAAGTCGCAAAATCCGTCAGACTAGAATTAAATCTCTCTTCCCCCCCCCTCCCCCGAACCCCCCTTCTCTACCAACTGACATCTAAATATATACGTATTGGAACTTAGTTTCTAGCCATGTTTCTTCAGCCGGTGGCAGGGCACTCCTCGCCTCTTGAGATTTCTCAGATATCACACACTCTGCACAGCTACTCTAGAATGAAGCATTTGCCTATACTGTCTAGTCTGACCGTTAGACTTTATTTGCTACAGAATTGCATGACTGCCTTGTTAATCTCTTACCAGTGATGTATCACTTTGTTCGGCATCATATGACACCGTACTTGCTGCGGACTTATTATCCCACCTTCATAATATCCATTATCTAACCACAATGATCTCTGGTTATGCTGTCTCTGGGTATATTCTCTCTGGTTATTTATTGTTATATTATATCTGCCTATATTATCTAGAATATGTTGGACAGCCTAAGAGAATGGCATGGGCGACAGTCAACAACATAGTTGGTAAACGACACATGTGATAGAAGTTGATGGAGGTCCATGAAAGCCACCGCCAACCGGCATGGCACCTGATGATGATATTATATCTGGTTATATTATTTATTGTCATATTATCTCTGATTACATAGTATTTGGTAATATAATCTCTGGTTATGCTGTCTGTGGCTGTATAATCTTTGTTTGTACTCTCTGGCAGACTGTACAGTTCACGGCTAGGTAACCTATGATAACATCAATGATAGCATATAATATGTGATTGCATTGTTTCTGCTAGCAATACTCCTTGCTGGACGATATATTAATCAAAAGAATTGTTTGGCATGCTATATATGATATATAAGCTAGATTTCTGCTTTGCTATATCAGGCAATGCTTTCTTTGGAAGCCCTCCCCCACCCCTTCCCTACCTCTCTCCCTAGCTTACAGGTCTATATTTTTCACATACTACTAATTATCTTCCCAAGGAAGTCATGTCAGTAATTACAGAACGTTACTATTGATTTATTCCGATATAGTTCGTCTGTACTACCTCGAGTTTCTGTCAGTTAATATGCACACCAATTGTATTCTGTTTTGCTGGACATCATTTCAGAGCTGGTGTAACTGTGCACATTTCAGAGCTGGTGTAACTGTGCACATTTCAGAGCTGGAGTAACTGTGCACATTTCAGACTTCGGGTGGCAACATTTACAAAAATAAGCATCTCTTGATCTGTTTGCATGTGCAGTTCTCAACATATCGCTGACAGTAATTCGTGAAATCACATCTTATCTGTCTGCACTACACTTTCTATAGATATTATTTGTGGCGTTAGTACTTCGTTACAGTTTATATCGTGGATTTCGTCAAGCATTTTTTGATAAAAAGAAATATGAGTATGTCGTGTAATCAGTCCTTCATCTGAAATACCATTCGCGTTCTAACGATCAACCACCACGTTTTGGGTAACTTGTCATCTTGGTCTTCCCTGAACTTCTCGCTAGCTGCGTCATGAAATTTCTCCAAAACATTAATGCCATCGGGGCTTGGTAAACCACAAGACCATTTAGGAGTCGATGTATTTCATACTTCAAATCACGTGTCATGTTTTTTGGGGTTTAAACTAACTTATTTAATTCTTAATTTTCACGTGATGTTTTTTTGCTTTTAAACTTATTTAATTCTTAATTTTCACGTGATGTTTTTTTGCTTTTAAACTTATTTAATTCTTAATTTTCACGTGATGTTTTTTTGCTTTTAAACTTATTTAATTCTTAATTTTCACGTGATGTTTTTTTGGTTTTAAACTGACTTATTTAATTCTTAATTTTCACGTGAATGTTTTTTTTTGGGTTTTAAACTGAGTTATTTCATTCTTCACCTTCACGTGTCCATGTTTTATTGGTTTTAAACACTTATTTCATACTTCACCTTCACGTGTTGTATAGTCTTATTTATGTCATATTTCGTCTGAGCACACCCATACGCTTCTATTCCAATGAGCACGGGGGCATATATTTGATGGACGTGCTATTGTTTCGCTGAGCCGTGACGTGCTAACACAGATGTGCATCTGATGAAGTGTTAGGCAGGCAGGAAACGTGTGTGCTGTCCTGACAATGGGCAACATTTTTTAGTATGTGTTTGGCTTTTTTATTTGGTTGTACCTGTCTGGAATGACGGAAATTGTCCTCGTGCTGGCTGTGTCACGCCAGCCAGCCGCAGTGAGACTCCGACCAGGGGATAACATTTGATGATTGATTTTCGTTGTTTGATTCCCTGACTCGCGGGGCGGGATGGGATGGATGTTGGAATTGATTTCCATTTCCACGGCGACCATGTTTGCCCCAAGGGAGAGAAATGCCAGAATGGAAGGAAATTATACTGGGGGACATAATCGTTGAATTGGAAGAGGTTATGCCATTTAATTGATTTTGGTTCGCGTTTTGTGAACTTGGGTGGAGGAAGGGAGGGGCTGTGGGGGCGATGGTGAAAGCAGAGGAATGCATTGGGCCGTTCTGGATCACGTTTGCTGCTCTTATTTAGCGGGAAAGAATGTTTGATTGCTTATTACTATCATATGTGCTGATGTTTGTTTAGCCTGCCAAATGGAAACGTCAGCTATACATTTTAACACTTTTATATTAGTAATAAACCTAGACTGTGCTCTCTGTCCCAGCAGACAAAATGTATGGCAGTGAAATGATGCTAACCTTGCTGAACAAATTGACTAAACGAATGCAAACACGCTTCCTCTTCCATACGGGATAAGTAAGATACAATGTGCAACACTGAGGCGAGGTATCATTAGAGTACAACAGAAACCAGTTGTTGTTAGTGCTGTAAGGTGTAGTCCTGAGTTTCGTGAGAGTACAACAGAAACCAGTTGTTGTTAGTGCTGTAATGTGTAGTCCTGAGTTTCGTGAGAGTACAACAGAAACCAGTTGTTGTTAGTGCTGTAAGGTGTAGTCCTGAGTTTCGTGAGAGTACAACAGAAACCAGTTGTTGTTAGTGCTGTAAGGTGTAGTCCTGAGTTTCGTGAGAGTACAACAGAAACCAGTTGTTGTTAGTGCTGTAAGGTGTAGTCCTGAGTTTCGTGAGAGTACAACAGAAACCAGTTGTTGTTAGTGCTGTAAGGTGTAGTCCTGAGTTTCGTGAGAGTACAACAGAAACCAGTTGTTGTTAGTGCTGTAATGTGTAGTCCTGAGTTTCGTGAGAGTACAACAGAAACCAGTTGTTGTTAGTGCTGTAAGGTGTAGTCCTGAGTTTTGTGAAGAAGGCACGATCAACCGCTGACAAAAGTTATTTGAGGATTTCCATACATAAATATCATGTTGCCGAGAAAGATGCAGTGGGACCGATATGTCAGATCGGATAGGTCTAACTGCATCTGAATATGCATGACCTCCGACGTTTATGTAGTAAAGGCAAGACTACTGTTAAAACAAAAAACCCCATCTACTAGTCTTGCGTAGTCCCAGTCTAACTGTACATCTCCGAAACATGGACATTACTCAAACGTAACATATCAAGACTAGAGACCTTGCACATGCCCAACCAGCGGCGTATCCTGGGCATCCTATGGCATGATTACACCCGCAAAGTGAGGTCTATGCTAAAACGCCTGCGCCTAATCTCAGAAACACTTGACCGACGCCGAGTTTCTTTGTTCGGTCATGTTTACGGCTGGACCAGGAAACCCCTGCCCACAAGACACTACACAGATCGGTCTTCAGCGCCAAAGGACTTTCCCCGACCAGCTGGAGGCACAGAAAAGGCCGTCCCCGAACAGTATGGCTCCAGCAAATAGCAAACCCCTCCTCCCCTTCAACGAGGCCTGGAACTACGCCACAGCTGTAGATCATAGATGTGGCCGACCTGACGCAACGGGTCTCAGACGCCTAAGCGAACATTATTATTATTTTTATGTCGTGATGCTTAGATGCTGCGTAACAGCCTGGCCTTGAAAGTCGGCGGATGCAGAGAAAACTACGCGGGAAAATATGATATTGTGTCTTAGTCTTAGTTAACCTTCTTCTTCGTTCGTTCTCAATGTCCCGCTACCAAGCCCTGAACGTTTTCGATCTCCCGCTACAACTCCTGAACGCTCTAAATCTTCCGCTACCAAGTCCTGAACGTTCTCAATTTCCCGCTGCAAGCCCTGAACGTTCTCAATTTCCTGCTACAAGTCCTGAACGTTCTCAATCTCCCACAACAAACCCTGAATAGGGCTTTGCTAGTAGCAGGATGTAGTCCGGAGAACGGAATGCGTTGTGTCACTGGCTTACAGCTTGATTGCGATATTTGCACCTTTTGGCCCGACACGTCCGCCTTCGGCAGCCTAGTTAACCTGTATATCTGCGAGGGCTGTTGCTCTTGCTGAAGTCCCAATTGTGCATTGGTTGGTGGTAGCCGGTAGGAGCATTTCTCTGTTTAGCGGGCTGGGCTGGAGGCGTACTGTGTTTGTTGGTTTTTGTGCGAGTCCAATGTTAGTTTCCTGTCACGGGTACAGATTGTTCAGTGGATGATTAACTTGTTTGTTTCAGGATTGCGAGGGCTGCGCAACCCAAGCGAATCTTGCCACCAGGGGGCGGGGGGCCTTTCTGGAGGTCGTTTTTGCGGCACGAGTAACACAGAGTGGTTGCTATGCTCCAGCGTTCGTCTTTCCTTCTGGCTACATGGCCAGCCCAGCAGTGCTTGGAGTTGTTGGCATGATGTAGGACATCCTTGACGTGTGACAATGCCCGGGTAACACCGTTGTGAAGGTCCATCTGGCGCTGTTGCCCAAGTGGTAGACCCACAAGATGGCGCTCAAGTGAGGCACGTGTTATCCTTAGATGATTCTCCGTGGCTTTTTATTAGAGACCGGGTTTTACTTTCATTATATTATGTGTCCTTTAAAACGGAAGGGGATGTACAAAATGGGGGAAACTGTTCGAGTAGATAAGACTCAGATCTTTAAATGTTAGGCGACACATTTCTAGATGCCGTGGCAATCTAGCGCCTGGGATTTGTCGGGCCCTGACTTACCGGAATGTAAACATAGACAAGCAGAACAGTTACTGAGATATCATATTTGAAAAGTCAAAGTCAATGCAGTTGTTAATACGTCTGCCTTGGGTGCCGGCGGTCGAGGGTTCGAATCACGCTGGAAATCATGATTTTTTTCACGTAGATCTTCTGGTAAAAATTCCCCTCATCCCTGGGTTGTGAGATCGGACTCCCGTGGTCAGTGTCGAGCACGTTAACAATTCCTTGGCTGTTGGAAATCGAAAAAAGTAGGCTCAACGGCCGCTGCCCGGACAAAATTCAAATTAAAAATCTATCCGAATTATCTGTACTTTTCCCCCAGGTGGTTCATTAAGACCAGCTATAGAACGCGCCTAACAGGCTGCGGGTCTACTTAGCTCTAGTGTTTGAGTCTATTAAGATGGACTCGCACATCGGTAAAAACCACCGTCCAAGAAAATGGTTGTGGAGTCTTCCAAACCAGTATAAAAACGTTAAGTTAAGATAAGTTAAATTATAGCACAGACATGAAATTGCCAAGGCCGTGTTATGGACAATTACTGAAGATAAAACGGTCTGTAAGATTACAGCACACATCTTAACGTGAGATTGTTGAGGCCGTGCTACGAACAATTACTGACAGATTAATTAAAGACATTGACTCGTTACTGCTGAAGTCAGTAGCTGTATAAAGTCTGGCTACTTGCGTCATATGATTGTTCGAATATTCTTATTGAAATCAGGATATACCTATTCGAGCTTTCATAAAGTCTTGGCTATTTCCTATCGGTAATAACAATAAATACTTAGCATGCACACTGCGCAACTTATGCATGGACACGTGGCGTTAATTCCTCGGTCATTAGATGACCTCTTCACACGCTGGCGTACCCCTTCAATTTTGGTTTGTTTGTTAATAGTTGGTCCACAATGAGATTTTCTAAAATTTATGAGATTAAAACTGGCGGGAACCGAAACCGAGCGCTGGTGGACTGGGTAGTTGTGAGTCATCAAATATATGGCTGTTAATGCAGAGACCATCGCTGTTTGCCCTTTATGTGAGTGCCAGCACCGTCCTGACCTTCTGTCTATGATTAGGAAAATATTATGGATCTGAGCCTTCTGCTACCGGTGGTATTTCAGGAATCACCTCGCACGCGCGTTCTCGTCCAGGCCAGCATCTTACAGGATACAACATCAGACATACCACATTTTTGGGGGCAACTTCTACTTTCTTTGTCTCTCTGTATCATGTTCCTTTCTAGTTTTTATTCTTTCCGCATTTCACATGTTCTTGTTTCATCTTCCACACTCTGCAAACTGTTTCATTATTTAGATTTGAGTGTTTTATTTAAGTGTTAATGTCACTATGCTACCTTTCCCTCTGCCACTGTCTCACACTTTATTCTCTTTGTTCTTCCCCCAGTATCCGCTAGTGAATGCATTTTTATTTCGATGTCCTGATTCCCTGTGCAGCCATCAGCTTGCTCGTGTTCATAGATTGTATTGCTTCTACTTCCTCCCATCACTTACTTTCATTAAAGAGTTTATTAGCGCTTTGCTTCCAACCTCCGAAGACGATTACCTTACATTAGGAACAAATCCGGTTGAGGTAACTAGAGCATTATAGTGATCACGTGTCATCGGGTCACAAGCCTTTGTTGGTGGCATGATGATTCGCTTTAGATTTCCTAGTCGGGTGAGCTATGACATTTGCTGATGCACAGAAGAATGCGTTTTTTTTTTTCCCCCCGTTTCCTGGTCCACTTCAGCTGTATTTACAGGACATCTTCTAGTTGACAAATGACGTGCAATTATTGCTGCTCACGAAATAGTAATCGAAAAAGATCTTATAATCTTTGACTGTAATCTTTTACAGCGCCGTTCTGAAATATTAATCGTTTTACTGACAAGGTTTCTTGGATTTTTAGAATGGGACTGACGAGGTGAAGCACATTCATACACTTTTAGATGTCAACAATAATCCACACCACTTCCCACAATAATCTACACCACTTCCCACAATAATCAACAAGACTACCCACAATAATCAACAAGACTACCCACAATCATCAACAAGACTACCCACAATAATCCACACCACTTCCCACAATAATCAACAAGACTACCCACAATAATCAACAAGACTACCCACAATCATCAACAAGACTACCCACAATAATCCACACCACTTCCCACAATAATCAACAAGACTACCCACAATAATCTACACCACTTCCCACAATAATCAACAAGACTACCCACAATAATCTACACCACTTCCCACAATAATCAACATGACTAGCCACAATAATCAACAAGACTACCCACAATCATCAACAAGACTACCCACAATAATCTACACCACTTCCCACAATAATCTACACCACTTCCCACAATAATCTACACCACTTCCCACAATAATCTACACCACTTCCCACAATACTCAACATGACTACCCACAATAATCTACACCACTTCCCACAATAATCAACATGACTAGCCACAATAATCAACAAGACTACCCACAATAATCAACAAGACTACCCACAATAATTAACATGACTACCCACAATAATCTACACCACTTCCCACAATAATCAACATGACTACCCACAATCATCAACACGACTAGCCACAATCATCAACACGACTAGCGACAATCATCAACACGACTAGCGACAATCATCAACACGACTAGCCACAATCATCAACACGACTAGCCACAATCATCAACATGACTAGCGACAATCATCAACATGACTAGTGACAATCATCAGCACGACTAGCCACAATAACTAACATGACTGCTACAATCACCAACACGACTAGCCACAATAACAAACATGACTGCTACAATCATCAACACGACTAGCCACAATAACTAACATGACTGCTACAATCATCAACACGACTAGCCACAATAACTAACATGACTGCCACAATCATCAACACGACTAGCCACAATAACTAACATGACTGCCACAATCATCAACACGACTAGCCACAATAACTAACATGACTGCCACAATCATCAACACGACTAGCCACAATAACTAACATGACTGCCACAATCATCAACACGACTAGCCACAATAACTAACATGACTGCTACAATCATCAACACGACTAGCCACAATAACTAACATGACTGCCACAATCATCAACACGACTAGCCACAATAACTAACATGACTGCCACAATCATCAACACGACTAGCCACAATAACTAACATGACTGCCACAATCATCAACACGACTAGCCACAATAACTAACATGACTGCTACAATCATCAACACGACTAGCCACAATAACTAACATGACTGCTACAATAATTAATCTGACAACCCACAATGATTAACACGAATATCCACAGTAATTAGCTCGACTAGACACATTAATTAACACACATATCCATAGTAATTAACACACATCCACAGTAATTATCACACATATCCACAGTAATTAACACATATCCACAGTAATTAACACAAATGCCAAAATAATTAACACACATAGCCACAATAATTAAGACAAATCGCCACAATAAATAACACAAATAGTCACAAGAATGAATGCAAGGAATTAAAATAATGAATACACATAGCCACAACAATTAACACACATAGCCACACTAATTAACACACACATCCATAATAATTAACACATATGTCCACAATAATTTACACATATACCAAAATAAATAACACAAATAGTCACAATAATGAATGCAAATAGCCACACTAGTTAACACGTTAGCACACATAGACACACTAGTGAACACACGTAGTCACAACTAGTTAGCACACGTAGTCGCAACTAGTTAGCACACTTAGACACACTAATTAACACACGTAGCCACAATAGTGGACACACGTAGCCACAATAGTGGACACACGTAGCCACAATAGTAAACTCACATAGCCACACTAATTAAGACGAATCTCCTGACATAAAATGTTATTGGCTCTGAATAACTACTCACTGACAGTCAGTCAATCCCGCCTGGTGGACTAGTTAGTTATACATGACACTATTATTGTTACTAAAATTAGTCTTAAGTCCGGCTGTTGTAGTTTGTATACAGTTGTAGTTATAATCAGTCCGGCTGTTGTAGCTTATATACGGTTGTAGTTATAATCAGTCCGGCTGTTGTAGTTTGTATACAGTTGTAGTTTATATACAGTTGTAGTTATAATCAGTCCGGCTATTGTAGTTTGTATACAGTTGTAGTTATAATTCTAGCCTACTTCATTCCAACCACATGTCCACCTTGCAGGAGGTGGAAACAGGCTGAAGTAAGTGACGACTCCGATGCGTTGCATACGAATGGGGTAGGGGTGGGGTGGCGGTTGTGGCACCGTTGTTACTAACTAGCCATAGAAGCCGGACACGCTTCTATTGCAACGAGACCATTAAAGGAGCTTAAACGACTGATCTCAACGGATTACAGACTGAAACCGTTAACGGACTGCGAAATAGGCACGCAACATTAAATGTTAATGGCCTGGGCGGAAAGCTAGTATAATTTATGGTAGGGTGGTCCTAAGACAGAAACTCTAACACTAACAGATACAAGAACATAGGGACAAGACATCAAAGAGACCCTTGAACAATCTGTACTGGTGTGGAGCCGACACAGAGATAGAGGTAACACGGTATATGTTTTCGTGGACTTCCATAGAAAGTAAGGTTCATTGTAGAAACAGATTACATCAGTGACAGATTTGTTCGCATACAAACAGATGAAAATGGAAGCGCAACAACGATTCAAGTCCAGGCAATGCACCTGTTTTTTTGTTAGCGTTGGTCAGACAGATTTCTGTAAGCGTTGGTCAGACAGATTTCTGTAAGCGTTGGTCAGACAGATTTCTGTAAGCGTTGGTCAGATGCTATCAACAGGGACAAAGATAAGGATGATGCTGATCAACAACATTTTCAGGCAACGTACAGAGCACAACCAATTGTTGTGGTAGATCAATCATAAATTCTAGATCGACACTATGAATCTTCGTACCCGTGACGCCGACCCCATGACAGCTGAACGTTGATACAGACCAATGAGCGTACACGGTGAAAGCAATGCCACTTATCATTCTTTCTATTAGAAACTGTATGAGCCGGAACCTCGAGCTGACTGCTGCCTTTAATAGAATTATAAATATCGTAGCCTGAAAGAGAACGAAGAAGGAGAAGAAATAAACAGGAGAAGTACGACAGGGATGTGTGCTATCACCGTTTCTGTTCAACATTTACGTAGACAAAATAACTAAAGAAGCCAGCCAAATTGCAACACCAGAAGTGGAACTTAACTCAACACATTAACGATTCATTTACCCACGGCCAATGCATAATGTACGAGGTTGATAGACTGCAAAAACACATGAATGCACTTGGCACGGACTATGAAAGATATAAAATGAAGATTAGCACATCGAAGATATAAACTAAGAATATTAGCAGACCATCCAGGTCAGCTAAACATACTCGTAAACAATATCAAACTTAAGTAAAACCCAAGAGTTCAAATATCTGAGAAATATTTGTACAGAAAATGGAAGATTCTGATAGAGAATTTCAAGCTAGATGTCAGAAAGATATTTTGATTAAACTTAACTTTAATCAACTTTAAACATTTATTTTCATTTATTGTTTTCCCATGCCAGAAAGATGTGGCTTATCAACGGACTCCCGCTACTGCATTTAACACCCAAACACCAGTTTACCAACATAGCAATAACTGATAAACAGTATATGTATGCCAACTCTGTGCTACCAATGTCAAATATTGCACTTGTTCAAAGCACAGGAGAGGAAAATTACAACGTATGAAATTAAATGTGTAAGAAAAGTCACTTGTGCCCCAAATAAATAACATGAGAAATAAGAACATTAGATACATGGTGGGCACTACCCTTTGTGTTGAATACACCTCAAGACAGAAAAATGCGATGGCTTAGTCAGTCAAGTTTAATGCAACCTGATCAACTACGGCTGCTCGCAAGACGATTTGACTACACGGAAAGTGTAAGTCCCAGAAGCGGATACAAAGACGACATAAGAGAAATCATATAAGCAACACGTCCGTACATCAACCGACACACAACACATTTGGCCAAAGAAAAGCAACTTCAGCTTCCCATGGAGCTGAGCGCCACAAGTGGGTGGCAACATGAAATAGGAAGTAGTCAAGCAGGGCACACACGCATCACACACGCATCACACAAGTACAACATAGTTTTCTTTCAAATGCAGAGCTCGTGGGGAACTTGAGTCATCTCATGAGATGACCGAACCAATTTGGTTTTTGTCTGGACATGTACTCAGAACAAAACGTAGTGTCGACCATACTTCCCATGGCGTCGTCTCACAAGCTGTCTTTCCTGGTAATATCTTCCAGTCCTCGAACACATTCGCAATTCTGCTCTTTGTTGCGCATCTAGTACATGGACCATGTTTGGCACTGGTAGCACAGAGACGGCATAAATATACTGTTTATCAACTGTTACCAAACGAATGCCCGGGTGCCTAAGCAGTAGTGACAGCTGATAGGTCACAGCAGATGCTGTCTGACACCTAGTGTTTATTTTGCTGTCGAGCCCTACCTACTCTCTGCCGAAAACATACTGCCCAAACACATGAACTCACGAATCTATTGAGAACAATATCACTTCCACTTATGTTGAGTAGTTGATGTGTTCTTCGGATCCTCAAAGTTTCTTTCTTCGTCTTGTTAATTCGCTTGTCGTATTTGACGCAAGTTATCGCAAGCGCGTTCATGTGATTGTGCAGTTTATTGCCATTTAAATACAGAAAAGTTCATTTTGTCTTAACACATTTTATAAAACACTTTAGCACGACCCAGCGTATTGGTGACAGCAGGTCACCAACCACTCTAAACTTAGCGTATAGGTGACACCAGATCACCAACCACGCTAAACTTAGTGTATAGATGACAGCGGGTTACCAACCACGCTAAACTTAGCGTATAGGTGAAAGCAGGTCACAAACCACGCTAAACTTAGCGTATAAGTGATAGCGGGTCACAAACCACACTAAACTTAGCGTATAGGTGATATAAAGTCACCAACCATGATAAACTTTGCGTATAGATGGTAATGCACATTATAATTTTCGACTAGTCAATATGAATCCCGGGCGTAATATCTATACCTACCTCTACACTTCAGGGTAGACGAGGAATGACTAAATACAAGCCAAATATACGAGTGTATACTCTCTGAAAGCAACATCTCCAGAATGTTGATCGTAAAACTATATAGTTGTTTGCCCTGTCAGTTTTATCCACAACAGCCTTGATCATCGTGTCGCTTTAATGAGAGTGGATATGGACTCAATTACAACCAACATTTAAAATGATTTATTTTGTTTACACAGTGAAAACTTGAGCTTTAAAAGAGTGTTTTGATTACGTCTAAAATCCAGGTTTTGTGTGTGTATGTGTGCTGCTAAATGCTCCGTGGATCAAGGGCCGGAATAGACTTGTTTTGAAGACAGTGAACGACCACAAAACTCACACAATACCATTTTTAGAGTATGCTGTGTTTTAATTGTTTTAGTTTTCTTTAATGATGTGAAAAACAATGAAAAATAGGCAGTCCTGAAAAGTGGGCCTAAATAGGTAGTAGTATGCTGAAACATTCATTTATATCTGACATTTGGGGAAATGAGACGCTAGTGTGGTCAGGCACAACACACTGACCAGGACGTCGCGTCAGGGTCAGACACAACATACTGACCAGTACGTCGCGTCAGGGTCAGACACAATATACTGACCAGGACGTCGCGTCAGGGTCAGACACAATATACTGACCAGGACGTCGCGTCAGGGTCAGACACAATATACTGACCAGGACGTCGCGTCAGGATCAGACACAATATACTGACCAGGACGTCGCGTCAGGGTCAGACACAATATACTGACAAAGACCACTATCGCTCTTCCATGTAGTAACGTTTCCTGAAAACAGACTGTTTTCAAGGCCGTCTGTCTGACGACATGCGGGTCGACGAGATCCCCGTAGTAGTGAGCGTCACGTTAATTAAGCCAAGCATAGTACAACCGTCTGGAGGACCGCTGTCCACCTTCATCAGCACGCTCGGGATGTAAGTGAAAGTTTGTACAACCCACCACTGATAAGGGCGTACAAAAGAATAAACTTACTCATTGTGGACATTCAACAACACATATCTGACATTTAGTTTTATTTTAAAATGTCCACTACTTCAACTCATTTCATTACATAGTCATTTCATGATTTGTGCATCTAGGTAGGTATTGCATAGGTCAACTGGTTTGTTTTATGTCCACCGAGAGTGCGCTTGGAGTAGAATTCGAGATCTCTTTGTTGTTGTGTCATGCCCACAATGAGTAGGATTACCCTTTTGTGCGCGATGAATTGAATGTTACGTTGTCGTAGCCAGGCTGTCATAAAAACAGCCCGTTTCCATGGAAGGGCTGCGAGGAAGCCGAGGTGAGGGTCTTGGCCAGTATATTTTACCTGACCCTGACTAACATGTTTGATCAGTATATTTTGCCTGACCCTGACTATCATTGTCTGATCAATATATTGTGCCTGATCCTGACTAACATGTCTGATCAGTATGTTGTGCCTGACCAAACGTAAGTCTTCCTTTCCGGAGATTTCCTTTTAAGTAAGCTGTACGTTGGGGAATGGCAGCTTACACCGGTGGGATTTTGTAGGGAGGTTCTTGGCACGAGTTTGTAAATGAATTCAGATATTTCTATGCAGGATTCAGCGCCCCTTACCCATGGACTTGTCAGATGAAAATTTCTAACCAGAAAACACATTCGGCTGCATGCTCTACAATTGAGGTTAAACATGATTCGCTTATCGCAGATTAGTTAGGAATTTTAAATCTTCTATTCTACTGTAGATGTTAATTATGTTTGTTGAAATCAGTTTTTTTATTATACATTAGTTAACAATTGTAAACTTCCTCTTCTACTGTAAATGTTAATTGTGTTTATTGAAATCAGTTTTTATTGTACACATATGTGTGCACATCTTTCTCTAACTCGGTGTATCTCGGTACAGCTAATTTTCTAGTTATCTTTAGCATTTAGTGTAGATGCCTGAACTGTAATCGGAGCATCACCGCAGTACACTCGAAACCGTTTTCTGCCACGTGATTAAACTGTAATCCTTTCCTCACTTCACGATAAATAACAAAACCAGAGAGCTTAATGCATTCGATTATTTTAGCCTTATTAAATACAAAACATATTCACAATTGTTGTTGTCACAGAGTCCCTTTAGACCAGGGATCTCCAACAGACGTTGGGTCGAGAAGCCCTAGAGCATTGTTGGCCTCATACGTTAGGATCAGATATAAAAATAGCTGCCTATCGCAAGCAAAGCTGGCGACAGCATCAGACTTGTGCTGCGAGATGTGATCTCATATGAGTGTAAAGTGGAATCATGGCACGACAGAGCATGGTTGGGAGTCGAGGAGGAAGTGTAATGAGGATGGAAAGGAGTTGCGGAGTGAGTGGATGGAGTTTTAAATATTAATTCGTTTGGTAGTTATCCCACGCGGAGTGAGCTAGAAACTATCATGGACTAAACCTTCACATTATCCCACGCAGAGTGAGCTAGAAACTATCATGGACTAAACCTTCACATTATCCCACGCAGAGTGAGCTAGAAACTATCATGGACTAAACCTTCACATTATCCCACGCAGAGTGAGCTAGAAACTATCATGGACTAAACCTTCACATTATCCCACGCAGAGTGAGCTAGAAACTATCATGGACTAAACCTTCACATTATCCCACGCAGAGTGAGCTAGAAACTATCATGGACTAAACCTTCACATTATCCCACGCAGAGTGAGCTAGAAACTATCATGGACTAAACCTTCACATTATCCCACGCAGAGTGAGCTAGAAACTATCATGGACTAAACCTTCACATTATCCCACGCAGAGTGAGCTAGAAACTATCATGGACTAAACCTTCACATTATCCCACGCAGAGTGAGCTAGAAACTATCATGGACTAAACCTTCACATTATCCCACGCAGAGTGAGCTAGAAACTATCATGGACTAAACCTTCACATTATCCCACGCAGAGTGAGCTAGAAACTATCATGGACTAAACCTTCACATTATCCCACGCAGAGTGAGCTAGAAACTATCATGGACTAAACCTTCACATTATCCCACGCAGAGTGAGCTAGAAACTATCATGGACTAAACCTTCACATTATCCCACGCAGAGTGAGCTAGAAACTATCATGGACTAAACCTTCACATTATCCCACGCAGAGTGAGCTAGAAACTATCATGGACTAAACCTTCACATTATCCCACGCAGAGTGAGCTAGAAACTATCATGGACTAAACCTTCACATTATCCCACGCAGAGTGAGCTAGAAACTATCATGGACTAAACCTTCACATTATCCCACGCAGAGTGAGCTAGAAACTATCATGGACTAAACCTTCACATTATCCCACGCAGAGTGAGCTAGAAACTATCATGGACTAAACCTTCACATTATCCCACGCAGAGTGAGCTAGAAACTATCATGGACTAAACCTTCACATTATCCCACGCAGAGTGAGCTAGAAACTATCATGGACTAAACCTTCACATTATCCCACGCAGAGTGAGCTAGAAACTATCATGGACTAAACCTTCACATTATCCCACGCAGAGTGAGCTAGAAACTATCATGGACTAAACCTTCACATTATCCCACGCAGAGTGAGCTAGAAACTATCATGGACTAAACCTTCACATTATCCCACGCAGAGTGAGCTAGAAACTATCATGGACTAAACCTTCACATTATCCCACGCAGAGTGAGCTAGAAACTATCATGGACTAAACCTTCACATTATCCCACGCAGAGTGAGCTAGAAACTATCATGGACTAAACCTTCACATTATCCCACGCAGAGTGAGCTAGAAACTATCATGGACTAAACCTTCACATTATCCCACGCAGAGTGAGCTAGAAACTATCATGGACTAAACCTTCACATTATCCCACGCAGAGTGAGCTAGAAACTATCATGGACTAAACCTTCACATTATCCCACGCAGAGTGAGCTAGAAACTATCATGGACTAAACCTTCACATTATCCCACGCAGAGTGAGCTAGAAACTATCATGGACTAAACCTTCACATTATCCCACGCAGAGCGAGCTAGAAACTATCATGGACTAAACCTTCACATTATCCCACGCAGAGCGAGCTAGAAACTATCATGGACTAAACCTTCACATTATCCCACGCAGAGTGAGCTAGAAACTATCATGGACTAAACCTTCACATTATCCCACGCAGAGCGAGCTAGAAACTATCATGGACTAAACCTTCACATTATCCCACGCAGAGTGAGCTAGAAACTATCATGGACTAAACCTTCACATTATCCCACGCAGAGCGAGCTAGAAACTATCATGGACTAAACCTTCACATTATCCCACGCAGAGTGAGCTAGAAACTATCATGGACTAAACCTTCACATTATCCCACGCAGAGTGAGCTAGAAACTATCATGGACTAAACCTTCACATTATCCCACGCAGAGTGAGCTAGAAACTATCATGGACTAAACCTTCACATTATCCCACGCAGAGTGAGCTAGAAACTATCATGGACTAAACCTTCACATTATCCCACGCAGAGTGAGCTAGAAACTATCATGGACTAAACCTTCACATTATCCCACGCAGAGTGAGCTAGAAACTATCATGGACTAAACCTTCACATTATCCCACGCAGAGTGAGCTAGAAACTATCATGGACTAAACCTTCACATTATCCCACGCAGAGTGAGCTAGAAACTATCATGGACTAAACCTTCACATTATCCCACGCAGAGTGAGCTAGAAACTATCATGGACTAAACCTTCACATTATCCCACGCAGAGTGAGCTAGAAACTATCATGGACTAAACCTTCACATTATCCCACGCAGAGTGAGCTAGAAACTATCATGGACTAAACCTTCACATTATCCCACGCAGAGTGAGCTAGAAACTATCATGGACTAAACCTTCACATTATCCCACGCAGAGTGAGCTAGAAACTATCATGGACTAAACCTTCACATTATCCCACGCAGAGCGAGCTAGAAACTATCATGGACTAAACCTTCACATTATCCCACGCAGAGCGAGCTAGAAACTATCATGGACTAAACCTTCACATTATCCCACGCAGAGTGAGCTAGAAACTATCATGGACTAAACCTTCACATTATCCCACGCAGAGCGAGCTAGAAACTATCATGGACTAAACCTTCACATTATCCCACGCAGAGTGAGCTAGAAACTATCATGGACTAAACCTTCACATTATCCCACGCAGAGCGAGCTAGAAACTATCATGGACTAAACCTTCACATTATCCCACGCAGAGTGAGCTAGAAACTATCATGGACTAAACCTTCACATTATCCCACGCAGAGTGAGCTAGAAACTATCATGGACTAAACCTTCACATTATCCCACGCAGAGTGAGCTAGAAACTATCATGGACTAAACCTTCACATTATCCCACGCAGAGTGAGCTAGAAACTATCATGGACTAAACCTTCACATTATCCCACGCAGAGTGAGCTAGAAACTATCATGGACTAAACCTTCACATTATCCCACGCAGAGCGAGCTAGAAACTATCATGGACTAAACCTTCACATTATCCCACGCAGAGTGAGCTAGAAACTATCATGGACTAAACCTTCACATTATCCCACGCAGAGTGAGCTAGAAACTATCATGGACTAAACCTTCACATTATCCCACGCAGAGCGAGCTAGAAACTATCATGGACTAAACCTTCACATTATCCCACGCAGAGTGAGCTAGAAACTATCATGGACTAAACCTTCACATTATCCCACGCAGAGCGAGCTAGAAACTATCATGGACTAAACCTTCACATTATCCCACGCAGAGTGAGCTAGAAACTATCATGGACTAAACCTTCACATTATCCCACGCAGAGTGAGCTAGAAACTATCA